>OW626793.1:2400000-3600000 GCA_939628115.1 Tribolium freemani
ACAGTATCTGCTAGAGCGCTTGAGGCTATTCATTAAGATATTCAGATTTAATAAAATTGTCGGCTGCCGTACATAAACACGAGGCATCCAAAGATCATTTACAAAGCGTCTAGAAACGTCTAGAAAAAAATGCGCCAAAAATTAGAATAAATTAGATGCCCGTGGCGCTTTATTATATCAAACTGTAAAATGGGAGAGTCTGGAAAAATATTATTTTGCTTTCACACTTAATTAATGTAACTGTTACAGTGGCAAAACAAAAACTTGCTTTTTGCAGTCGACATGAAGCTCATAATTCTCCCAGCAGTGGTATTTTAGAAAAAAATTTAATCTATACAGTAGACTTAACTTGGAGAGTTAAGAACACTAAACGTGACTTGGAAACTGAAGAACACAAAACAACTGAGAGAGTTTTTACTGGGTTGATTTTGATTTGATTACGTTGTTCGAGGTATAATTGGAGCTTAGGACAAAAAAACAATGTTGAGCTTTGTTTTATCCTGTAAATAGGGTTGCCAACCCTCCCGATTTACGAGGGAGCCTCCCGATTTAAAACTTGTGTTCCCGCTTCCCGTGTTGAAACCCAAAATTTCCGATTTTTTTATTATTGGATTTGAAATCTTACTTTTTATCAGAAGACTGTCCACCACCCATTTAAAAAAAATTTTTTAACACGAACTTGCTGAAGCATATTTAGGTTGGCACCTATACGCATAAAGAATGTAATAATTGTTATGTGTCATTTAAGGTTTTACGTTAAATGTGGGCTATGTTTTAAACAGTGCAATAGGAAAACTAGAATCAGAAGTAACTTTAATTTGTTGAAATGGATTCTCTAATGGAAAGAGTAAGGTCAATTATTACGAAAAGAGACCAATAATCTTATGGTTCTATTGCAAATTCAGCAGTGCGACGATGTGAAAACGATGGTTTGTCCAATATCTCTAACGCAATTTCTGAAAGGATATTTAGTGAAATGTTTTATGCATAAAAAAAAGAACGAAACTGATTGATCATAGACACAGTGGAGGCAGAGCTGATGATTAAACAAAATTTTCCTATGAACTGTTCTGAGTTTGTAGTTTTTTTTGTCCAATATCTTTAACGCAATTTCTGAAAGGATATTTAGTGAAATGTTTTATGCATAAAGAAAAGAACGAAAGTCATTGATCATAGACACAGTGGAGGCAGAGCTGATGATTAAACAAAATTTTCCTGTGAAACTGTTCTGAGTTTGTAGTTTTTTTTGTCCAATATCTTTAACGCAATTTCTGAAAGGATATTTAGTGAAATGTTTTATGCATAAAGAAAAGAACGAAAGTCATTGATCATAGACACAGTGGAGGCAGAGCTGATGATTAAACAAAATTTTCCTGTGAAACTGTTCTGAGTTTGTAGTTTTCTTTAAAAAAAGAAGGAAAAGAAGTAATAAATTTGGTTCAATCAGCACAAAAATATAATACATAATTTGTGTAAAGACCCCTAATTTAACTGATTATTTTTGTTTGTTTTTAAAGGTTTATTTTTTTAATGTTATTTTTTTAGTTTTTATTAAAATTTAGTTATGTTATATTTTTATAAATATATATCTATATACTTTGTTGTGTATTTGTGAATGTGTTTTTTTCTTTCTCAGATGTGAGAGGGAGTTTCATTTTTATTTCTCAATTTCTCCCGCTTTTCGTTTTCTTAAATATGGCAACCCTACCTGTAAACCCAATTATACCTCTAATAACACTAGTTTACAAATAATAATTTTTTTTTATATCTTTAAGCAAATTATTATTTTAATTACAATTACATCAATTGTAATTGACAAAATTTAATAAAATTGATAATCTGTGGGTAGACTTGGACTTTGACCTTTCCCGAAAAATTTAACTACCACAACCCACTTGGAGAAAATTGACAAATTTTACAAAATTACTTGGAAAAAAACAAAGGAATTAGTAACACTTATTCCTGTTAATACCTGCAAAGAGGAATTGCACAAATCTACCCAATCTCTCGATCTCAGTAGTCCAACACAGCACTTGCAGATTTAAATTCGGTGATATATTAAAGAAGTTAAAAAATGTTGTCTAGACTTAAAAAAGTTTGTTATAGTTTGTGCATTGTGCAACAATATAATCAAGATAATCAAGATCAACAGCCGAAGCAGGCGCAGTACAGGCGAGGAGGCAGGCGGCCTCCAGAACTGCTACCAGAGGACAGCGGGACGAGTCATCAACGGCGTCTGGGGCAGAGGCAACACCGACAAGGCGTGACAAAGTGTGATGTTCAGTGGAAAATAAAGTGTTAACTGTTCTCAAAGCGTTTCAATTCAACACAATTTAAATGAACATTTAAAACGAATACATCCAAGCCATTTGCTGCCTGTGATTGAAGACAGAATCAGTGATGAGGAAGATAATCCTTTAATTCAATTGAGACGTGCAACGGAAAATCCAACAACTTCTGGTTTGGTTGAACGTGCATCTACTTCATCCACAGCATCGCTGCCACAATTAGCATCTTCTTCTTTTCATTCGATACGAGACAGACCGGGACCACCTAAACGACAAAAGCAACTGCGGCTATTTGGTTCCACAGGTTCTAATACCGAGTTGTCTAAAGCCGACAACACTGCTTTAAATGCCGCATTACTAAAAATGATTGTTATAGATTACCAGCCTCTTCGAATTGTAGAGAATCGAGGATTCCGAGAGTTTGTGGCAAAATTAAACCCACTTTATAAAATTCCATCGAGAAAAGTGGTAGTTGCTTCCTCAACTTTATTGGCGAGAAGTTGATGTATTGAAGGAAAAATTGGTATCTGTAAGGCATGTTGGTGTAACAACAGACCTCTGGACTTCAGAAAGTACAAAATATTTCATAACAGTGACGATTCATTTTGTCCGTAAGTTAACAATTCCTAAAAATTATAATAATTATTTAAATCAGTGTTTTATTCAGTAAATGGTGAGCCATATGCCAGGGCTTTCCAAACCAATGAGGTAAAAGGAAGCAAACTGGAGAACAAACCGCAAATGAATTATCGGACATATTCAACAAGTGGGACATAAGTGACAAAACAGTGTTTCAGACAATGGTGCAAATATTAAGCTAGCCATCAATGAATATTTTGCTTAAGCACCATCACCCTTGTGTAGCACACACTTTAAATTTGTCGGTGAATGAAGCCCTAAAACTGAACCAAGATTTAAGTTCTATTCATGCAGGGGAATTGTGGGACATTTCAAACATAGTGCACTTGCAGCAGAAAAACTGACTCAGATGCAGAATGTAACGCAAGACGCGATAACACGTTGGAACTCCACGTACATAATGCTGTACTGGTCACAATAGAAGACTGTGTACAGATTCTAAAAATTTTAGACTTAACAACTGTGATGGACCAATCACTTAGTTTATAATATTTAGTAATATCGATAATTGGGTTGCGTTATGCTGACCAGGTCCATCGCAACTTCAACCTCAATAATAGTTTATTGTTTAGTTTATTTCATTACTATTTCATTTAGCAGTATTGGAGTTAGTATAAGTAGGTTAAGAGTTATGGAGGTGGTCCTCGTGACCGAGGCTATAAATAGAGGAGACCTCCCACAATTAGGGGAGTTACTCTTTATTAGTTATAATTGTAATTATGATTATCGATACTCTCGATACTTAATGTTCCATTTAAATAAATAGTTATCACTGACACTGGTGTTAGATTCCCGAACCCTGTGCAATCCCAACATTACACAACAACCGCATTATCTGGTGAGAAATATGTCACATTATTATCACTTAGACGAGGCATTCAGCTTTCCTTAAGATGAATAAATTGCAAGCCTATCAAAAACACACACTCAAGCTTGTAGACTGTACCTACTGAAAAAACATTGTAATCATGTTCTCTTTTACTTAGAGAGGATGAAAATGAGATTAAATGAAAGATATTTCCGATGAAGACAATGACAAAAAATATAACACCAACTAAGAAAAGAAAATATAGCGGGGAATTAGAAAAAACAGAAAAGCAAACCCTTTTCAAACAAGATTTTAAAGAATCGTGGTTGCTTAATCCTAATTGGAGAGAATGGTTGCGCAAACATAAAAATGACCCCTTGAAATTTGAATGCAGGGCTTGCTATGTGGTTTTATCATTGTCAGAAGGGAAAAGTGCGGTATCCATGCATAGTAGTACAAAACAGCAAATTGAAACATTATTTAATTAAATTATCTAAAATGTGAAATATACGATGCAGAAATAAGGCTAAGTACATTATTCGCAACTCACAAGAATTTCTATAGTAGACGACTTGATTCCCCTTTTGAAAGATATATGCATTAACAAAAACGTGGTACAATGTATGATAAAAGTACTTGTAGTTTTATACATATAAATTTTTTTGTTTAAGGAATTAATTTGGGTCGGACAAAAACAACTAAAATCATCAATAATGTGTTGGGAAGACTGGATACAGAAAATTTAGCTAAGATCGTAAGGACAACATACTTCAGCATTCTTATTGACGAAAGCACTGAAATAGGAGGTCTCAAATTTTTATGTATACATGTGAAATTTGTAAAAGGATACAAAGAGCAAATCAGTTGATTTAAAATGTTTGAATTACATCCATCTGCCACATCTGCATAAGCAATTGTGACGCAAGAATCACGTCTGAGGCCGAATCAGGCGATGAGTTGGGAAAGGGAGGGTCGCACCGGGCGGTAAGGGCGGCAGTGCCCTCGAGGCATTGAAAGTGCGTGTATCGAGTGGCGATTAATTGTGATTTATTGTGTTTTTGACGAATATAAATTGTATGAAAAGGAGTGTTTCATTTACCTATCTAACAAATCAGATCGTGTTCCTAGTGCCTGAAAAGTGGTGAAAAGTGCGGTAAAATCGCGGCTCAGATTCCCGCCATTTTAAGGTGTGGAACTTATTGGCGTACAGGGCGACATTTTGGCGATTATTAATTTAAAACCAAGGCTTTTGGGGTTTCTAATTTAATCCAGGCAATGAGTGGAAGGCGTGGGCGAAAACGGGGTTATTTTTCGGATCCCGAGAACGATGAAATTTTAAATGTCGGCGTCGGGGAAGGCGATGGCCTTGACAGCGAAAGTGAAGGCGAAGGCGACGAGGGTGCTATGGGATTCACTGGGATACGTACAACATCCTAAATGGATAAGTACTCAATCCTGCGTCTCATGCCCCGAATGGAGCGGATTATGAAAAGGCAGGTGGCGAGGGCTCTTGGACACGCGGTCCAAACGGTGACAACAGAGGAGGCGACCTCATCCCCAGACAGAAGTGCAGAGAAACGTTCGGAACAGGACACACAGGACACCGGCGAAAGTTCTGTGAAACGGTCTAGGCGTGACGTCATCGTAATCTTGGACAATTTCGACCGAGACGACTGAAATTGCAATGTGGAAAGGTGGCTTCACATGCAGGCGAAACTGGCGGGTGCAGCACGTAATTGATACCACCGGCTAGATAATTACGACTACAGGTGGGCTGGAAGGCGGCGTTGAAGAAGGCGTTCCCTCGACAATGCCGTATGAGTTGGTGACTAGGCGAAAGGTCCCAACGGAGTCTATGACTATTATCATGCAAAACTGGCCCTCTGCTAACGGTGCGGCTTAACCGGGAGCAGAGCGGTTTCAGTGATAATCCATGGGCTCCCCGAGGAGTTAAGGGCGAATGCATACGCTTACAACTATGAAACCTCAGAGGCGTTGTATGCAAGGTTTTTAGCGGGGTTAGATGCGTATCACACACCCAGTGTGGACGAGTCAAGGCGTTCCGACTCCAGAGAACCATCTGTGCTATCAAAGGTATAGACGATAGATGCCGCACAATTAGAAAAGTACATCGCTCCGATGATACGCAACAAACAAACTTCGACCTTACCTAGTCTACATTCATATTTAAGTCCGACCGAAATTCGTTTATCGCGCATCATCGAAGCGATGTACTTTTCTAATTGTGCGGCGTCTACCACAAGCGCAACAGCGAGGAAGGGAGGCAAGAAAGGTTCGTTGCTACAACTGTCAAGAGTATGGCGAGCACACCAGGAAGGATTGTACGAAACCAAAGGTGGAACGTTGCATACGTTGCGGCAAGCCGAAGTGACTGTACTGAAAAATTGACTGAAGTAATAACAGACAACAATTTCGAACCAAATGAAATATGGAATATAGACAAATCAGGCTTATCTACTGTCCTTGCCCAAAACTGAAAGATCTTCGCTACAAATGCCAGGATTAATATTATCTAGGAAAAATATGAAACATGGACAATGCACACTGAACCTGTAGGAGCTGTACGATTCACCAAAAAAAAACTGGATTGATGAATTCAACACTGTATCATATTTGTTAAGCCAACAAGTGTAGAAGAAGTTTTATTGCTTTTAGATGGACACGGAAGTCAAAAAAGCCTCGACGTTATGGAATATGCAAAATCTAATGGTATCATATTGTTTTGTTTCCCACCACATTGCACCCATAGAGTGCAACCAATTGACGTTAGTTTCTATGGGCCTCTAACCCTTATAATAATTAAGCACTAAATAACTGAATCAGAAGTCATCCAAGAAGAACTGTGACCCACTACCAAGTTGCCGGTGTGTTTAAAGAAGCCTACGAAAAAGCTTATACTTGTAACAAATGTGTTATTTGTTAAAGACGACATAGTAATTTCGGTTCCTTTAGCTTCAGTTTGTCCGTTATTTGTCACAATAGATCAAAATTCGAAAGTGTCGTCCAGATTGCGTTCTCGGAAGGACGACACTTTACCAGCCTTTTTTTTCGTCATTTCGGTTCATGTACGGGAAATAATAAACTTGTCAAAATTAGTGCCGACTTCTTTAGAAAACTGTAATGTTCGACCACCCCCGACCACCGCCTCTATAGCCGAAGCGGCCGTCATCTGGTTATTGGGGACATGTGGTCATTTCGTAGAATCGCGGTTCAAAGTTCTCTTTGTTAAGTAAGACAATGGAATCGAATTACTAGACGCGAATCAAGGGAAATTAGCCACCACATGCTAGAAATACAATAGATGCGGTCCTCACGTAAATGTTCAACTTTTGTGTAGCTGTAAGATCGGCCAGACCAGACAGGTATTCAGGGCCTTCCTATTCACAGGAGAGTCGCGAGGTCCTGACTACCTTAATTAGGCGATGGAACATACTCAAGATCGGGTGGCGGTTCTGTAATTTCTTTGTATGCTGAATTCGTCGAATTGTAAACTGCCACAAGTGTTGAGGTGATCCATCAAAGTCACAAGGACTACAAAAGACCTAGCCTCTCTCTGATCCAAAAATTTTAATTCTCTCATTTACTCAAGTTACACCCACGCACCAGTCTCGTTAGACTGGAACATACTGAATGCACTGAATGCAGATATTTTTCCTGATCAACTGAAACACCTGAAGTTGCAGAAGATCCGAATGTAGCTGAACTTGACCCCACAAACAAGATGAATCAACAATTGGGTACACCACCAACACCACCACTCAATGAAAATTCATCGTGTTTCAGGGAAATTTCTAACTCACCAACTGAAGAAATACCTAGTTCAAGTTCTATTACAGTATGCGAAATATATCACCTCTTCCAGTTGCCAGTCAGATTAAAACTGACAGAAAACAAAAGAAATATGGAATTCTTAACTCAACACCTAAGCTAAACAAGCTAAAAAATTAAGAAAATCTGCTAGGAAAATAAAAAAAGTTTTTATTGAAAAGAAGGCAAACAGCGAGAATTCGGTTAAACCAGAGTTATTTGCTAACGACGATGAAGATGATGCACTTTGTATCTTCTGCAAGCTGTACTTAACTTCGTGTTTTAAAGAAACATGGATCAGATATCAGCGTTGTGCAAAATGATCCCACGTCGAGTGCGCTGATGTACATGAGAAGCAAAAAGCATACATGTGCAATACTTTTAGACTTTAGACCGTAGTTCATATGTTTATTTCAGTTGTGATGGACCAATCACTTAGTTTATAATATTTAGTAATATCAATAATTGGGTTGCGTTATGCTGACCAGGTCCATCGCAACTTCAACCTGAATAATAGTTTATTGTTTAGGTTATTTCATTAATATTTCATTTAGCAGTGTAAGACATATTATTAGGGTTAGTATAAGTAGGTTAAGAGTTATGGAGGTGGTCCTCACGACTGGCTATAAATCGAGGAGACCTCCCGCAATTATTAATTATTATTAATTATTCATTGTTCAGTGTAATTCTTATTATCGATACTCTCGATACTTCAATGTTCTATTTAAATAAATAGTTATCACTGGCACTGGTGTTGATTCCCGAACCCTGCGCAATCCCAACATTACATGGCGACCCTGCCAGTGCTAGTTAGTCAGTGATTCAGTGATGTGTGGTTAAAAGTGTAAAATGTCGGGAAACACACAATCGAATCAGGAAGAAATCATAGTGGAAGCTGCAGGAAATGGTTCTAATGCGGCGGCAGCGAACGCTTCAATAACCAGGAGCGAATGGTTTTAATTGCCATAATTTTGGGAATGTTAGTTGGTGTAATCCTCTATGGGTTTAAGTACTGCCAGCGGATGATGCAGAAGATGGTACGTAGGGAAGTGATCCGTAACAGGGACAACTTGGACGTATAGGATCGTCTTCGTATGGGAATGTGTGTTTTGTGTAAAGTGCAAAGCAGAGATTGTGAGTGTGTTTGAGAAAAATGTATCCACCGAGCGGCCAAAACTGAAGGAAGGATGCTCCCCGACGACAAGGACGACAAGTAATTAGTTTAAGTATATGCCAAATTTTGTTTGTTTGTGCGGTATTGTTTCTTCACATGAGTAAAATTAACCAATTTAAAGACATTTATGAAGACGTGAAGGTTTTTAAGCGTAATCTTACTAAGGATAATTTAGAAAGAAGAAATGATTCAGGAATAATAAAACGTAAGCGGGAAAAATTAGATAGTATTCGGTTAGAGTTTGCGGATTGTAAAATTAAAGTCAATAAAGAATTGTGTGACGTAGCGACATTGGCAGAAATAAAACAATATGCTGAAGCAACACAAGAAATTATTAAAGAAATAGATAGGATTTTAAAAGATAGGGACATTACTGTGTCTGCAGTTCCAATTGTTACAATTGTTGAGTCAAGTTATTTAAAGATGGGTGAAAAATTCGACCTTAGAACAGCGTCTAGCTTGATTCCTTTAATGGATAATAGTGAGGAAAGTATTAAACAAGTAATAGATGCTATAACTTTGTACGATAGTCTTTTGGATGAAGCGGGAAAAAAATTGCTAACACATTACGTTCTAAAAATTAGATTGTCTTCCAGCGCAAAATTGCGTTTAAATTCAACATATTTGAGCAACAAAGATTTAACAGATGCCATTAGGCGCAATTTATTGCAAAAAAAAATTGGCAGCGGTCTTAGCTTCTGAATTGCATAGTTGCAGTTGATAGTTCGGTAGAGTCATTTGGTCAAAACATTGAGGAACTTATGGTCAATTTAACATTGGCACAATCCGATGGTAACGACAATACAAAAGAGATCTTAAGAGCAGCTAATGAAAAAATTGCGATTAATACTTTTGCGAGCGGGTTAAGAAATACTGAGATGCGAACTGTGATAAAAGCGAGAAACTATTCCAACTTAAGCGATGCCATATGCGGAGCGAAGGACGAAGAAATTGGCAAAAAAGGTGCTTCTCAAATTTTCTTCATCAATAAAAATCGCGGACGCGGAAACGGTAATTACAATAGAAATCAGAGATTTAATAACCGGAAGCAAAATTTCAGGTATTCAGGTCAAAAGTACTCAAACAAAAATTCAAACAACAATAACAACAGTAACAATAATTACAACAGAGGACGAAACAACTCTTCATACAGAGGTCAAAATTTCTATCGCGGAAATAATAATAGAAATTTCTTCAGTCAACGTGTTAATTATATGGCTAATTCAGAAAGTGCGACTTCTCAAAATTCTCATTCTTCAGAAAATTCCCATTCATCGGGAAATTCTCATTTTTCTGAAAATTCACGTTCAACAGGAAATCGGTTTTTTCGAGACCAACAGTCGTAAAAATTCAGACAGCGCAGCAGTAATTATAAATATTAATGCATTAAATTTTATTATTGTGGTATATGAAACAAAAGTGTTAACGTTTTTAATAGATACAGGTGCTTCAATCAGTGTAATTTTTACAAACTATGTAAATAATAAACAACAAATTAATCGAAACAAAACAATAACAATAGACGGTATAGTTGGGTCAATGTCAGCCGATGGTACAATGAATCTTTCGCTGACGTTAGGAAATAGTTCTCTTAGTCATGAGTTTTATGTCGTAAGTAATTTTGGAAAAGGTGAGATGCATGGTGTAATTGGATCAGATTTTTTTACAAAATATTCTGCAGTAATAAATTATGAAAAATTTGTTCTTTCTTTTTGGAACAATGAAGAAATTTTTTTACCTTTAGAATCAAATCGTTTTAACACTACTATTATTCCACCAAGATGTCAAGTAATCAAATATTTCGAGATCAACACTAATGACGAATGTTTAGTTTTACCAGAAGAAATTTGTGAAGGTGTTTATAATGCAGGAGTAATTGCTAAACCACATGATAATACAATCCCAGTAAAACTTTTAAATGTCAATGATAGGGAGATAAAATTAAAGAATTTTAAATCAAAAGTGGAAAATTTAACAAATTATAACATGTTCAAATTTGAAGATATTTGTTTGTCAGTGGACCGGGTTGATAAATTATTAGATTTAATAGATACCAAAGGTTCGAATAAAGAAGAAGAGTTAGAGATTCATAAGATTTGTGCAAAATTTGCTGACGTGTTTCATTTGGAAAACGATCCACTTTCAGTAACTAATGTTTGTAAACAAAAGATACATTTGAAGCAAGACGTAACGCCTGTTTATACAAAACCATATCGGGTACCACACGCTCAAAAAGCCGAGGTACACAATCAAGTTGACAGAATGTTAGAAGACGGAATTATTGAAAAAACAACTTCAGAATGGTCATCACCGATATTAGTGGTGCCTAAAAAATCTGATAGTACTGGAAAGAAGAGATGGCGAGTTGTTATTGATTATAGGTTGCTAAATAAACGAATTGAAGACGATAAATTTCCATTACCAAGCATTGACGAGATTTTAGATTCATTATCAGGTGCAGTATACTTTTCTCATTTAGATTTAACTCAGGGCTACTATCAAATCGAATTAGATGCAGATTCACGACAATGTACAGCATTTACTACAGACAGAGGTCAATATCAAATGACAAGGTTACCTATGGGGCTTAAAATAAGTCCAAGTGTATTTTATAGGGCAATGACCATTGCTATGTCAGGGTTAAATTACGAAAGTTGCTTTGTTTATTTTGATGATTTAATTGTATTTGGTAGTAATTTAAGAAATCATAATCAAAATTTAGTAAAAGTATTGCAGCGATTACGAGAAGTAAATTTAAAACTAAATCCAAATAAATGCGAATTTTTGAAAAAAGAAATTTTATATCTTGGGCATGTTATTTCATCTGACGGTATATTACCAGATCCTGAGAAGATAGAAGCTATTAAAAATTATCCAGAACCAAAAGATGCGGCTGAAGTAAAACGTTTCGTAGCTTTTGCTATTATAGAAAATTTATTCAAAATTTTGCTGATATTGCTTCTCCTTTAAATAATCTTTCGAAGAAAGGAGTCACATTTCACTGAAGTAATGAATGTGAAATTGCTTTTAAAACATTAAAGAATAAATTAGTTCAACCACCAATTTTACAGTATCCGGATTTTTCAGAGTCAAATTATTTTATTTTAAGGACGGATGCTTCGGGTTATGCTTTAGGTGCCGTACTTTCAAATGCCAATGATAAACCAATTGCTTTCGCAAGTAGATGTTTGAACAGAGCTGAGAAAAATTATTGTACAATTGAGAACGAGTTATTAGCTATTTGTTGGGCAGTGAAAAAATTTAGGCCATACCTATACGGTAGAAAACTTCAAATTTTTACTGACCATAGACCTTTAGTTTACTTATTCGGAATGACGAATCCTTCCAGTAGATTAACTAAATTTAGACTAATTTTAGAAGAATATGATTTTACTATAAACTACATAAAAGGAAAAGATAACGTAACCGCTGACGCTTTATCGCGGGTACAAATCGACGTAGATGAGTTAAAACAATTATCAATAGGCACAAATGAAACCATGTGCGTCTTGACACGAGCACAAGCTCGGAAATGCGTTACTCAGGATTCCTCGACAATTTTGAATGATACTAGGCTTGATCACCCTGGTGTCGTAGAGTTGTTAAAACAGCCTAAGGATTCCGTTGAGTTACAACCAATACTTGAAAAAGACTTTGCTAAAATAGCTAAATATTCAAATAATTATAAAATTGGAGATTCAATTTTTGTAAAAGATGAAAATAAAGTTTACATGAAGCAGGATCCTCGATCAACGTCTGTATTGACTACGTCGTTGAGAGCTAGTAATATTAAAAAGTAATGAAAGTGCACTATCAACAGTTTTAATAAAAGATATAAAAAATATCTCCAAAGGAATAAATCCAGCTGGTATAAAATTAACAATTATTAAGCACGCGCAGCACAATATAAATAATAAAGAGACGAGACAATTAATTCTAAACGATTTTCACATGTTACCGACCGGAGGTCACGCGGGTGTAAATCGTATGTATAATAATATTAAAAAGTATTATTTTTGGTCAAATTTGAGAAAAGACGTGGAAAATTTCGTAAAACGGTGCGACATGTGTCAACGACATAAATACTCGCGACCTAATAAACAACCACTTTGTATAACAACGACAGCATCATCAGCGTTCGAAAAAGTTTTTCTTGATTTAGTAGGGCCCTTGGATCAAGATGTAGAAAACAATAAATACATTTTAACGCTACAATGTGAGTTGAGTAAATTTGTTGAAGCATATCCTATTTCAAATAAAGAGGCTGAAACAGTTGCCAAATCCTTCGTGGAGAATTTTGTTCTACGCTATGGTATTCCACGGGAAATTGTAACAGACCAAGGCACAGAGTTCATGGTCAGTACGTTTAAAGAAACATGTAAATTGTTAAAAATTGATAGGCTAAATTCAACCGCGTATCATCATGAGACGTTGGGATCTCTTGAAAATTCACACAAAAATTTAGGTGCTTTTCTTAGAATGCATACGTCGGAACATCCAGATTTTTGGAGTGCATGGGTACCGTTTTGGTGCTTTGCATTTAATAACACAGTTCATACAGAAACTAAATATACTCCTTACGAGTTAGTTTTTGGTAAAGCAAGTTGCTTACCATCGAATTTAGTTTATAAGATTGATCCTATGTTTAATTTTGAGAATTATCCATCCGAATTAAAATTTCGCTTGCAACAAGCATGTAAGGATGCTAAGACCAATTTAATAAATTCAAAAATTAAAAGAAAGGAAAAGAATAAAAACTGCAGGTATAGGAATTTTAGTGTAGGTAGTGATGTATTAGTTAGGAACGATGGAACAACTTGTAAGCGAGACCCAATCTTCAAAGGTCCTTACAAGGTTGTTGAGGATAAAAATCCTAATATCGTGGTTAGAATAGATGGTAAATTAGTAGAAATTCATAAAAATAGGGTCAAGTTGTATAATAGGTAAAAAAAATAATAATTGATGATAATTATTTTTTTTTTAGTTTCGCGGGGGAGGTGTGATGGACCAATTACTTAGTTTATAATATTTAGTAATATCAATAATTGGGTTGCCTTATGGTCCATCGCAACTTCAACCTCAATAATAGTTTATTGTTTAGGTTATTTCATTAATATTTCATTTAGCAGTGGAAGACATATTATTAGGGTTAGTATAAGTAGGTTAAGAGTTATGGAGGTTGTCCTCACGACTGAGGCTATAAATCGAGGAGACCTCCCGCAATTATTAATTATTATTAATTATTCATTGTTCAGTGTAATTCTTATTATCGATACTCTCGATACTTCAATGTTCTACTTAACTAAATAGTTATCACTGGCACTGGTGTTGATTCCCCAACCCTGTGCAATCCCAACATTACACAGTATGCCATTTTACCCATAAGTGCCAGGGTGAGGCGGCACATGTAACAGTTTTTTCAATTCTAATTTTTTTGCCTAATTAGTAAATACCATACATAAAGGAACATTTTTTACATTCTGAACATAGCCCCTATGTCAATTTGAAAAAGACACACATCAATGCATTGATCTAATTTAAGTTACCAATGATACGCAAAAATAATTATTTGATGTCAAGTTATTCGAGTTAATTTGTAGTCATTTCGAATATGTGTTAAAGAGGTCCGTAAAGTTGGCCCCACAAACTAAAATTTTCATAATTACGAATACATTTATTAAAAGTGCTCGGCAAGTGCTGGCGAATGCTGTAAATTAAATAAAAAATGCTACGTAAATAAATAAGAAAAATCAAGTATATATTGGGGGGCCAACTTAACGATAGCCCCACAAAATGTAAAATTTTAAAATCCAACTGCATTTCTAGAAAGTGCTCGACAAGTACTGAAAGATGCTGTGTAATATTTATAAAGTGCTGTGAAAATAACCCCAAAAATTAAGGTCGTAAATGTGGGGTCAACTAAACGGTAGCCCCACAAAATGTTAAACTGTAAAATCTAACTGCATTTCTGGAAAGTGCTGGACAAGTGCTGAAAGATGGTGTATAATATTTAGAAAATGCTGCAAAAATAACCCCAAAAATGGGGGTCACATATATAGCGGGCGGGGACAACTAAACAGTATTACCGTAGTACTTTTTTTCTGAAAGTACTTGACAAGTGTTGCATGATGCTGTACCTATAATATTTAAAAAATGCACTGAAAGTAATCTCAAAACCGAGCGTTATAGTATGTACAGGTGTGCTAATTGTAAAATTTTCTATCATGGAACCAATAATACTAATTACACCTTTAGAAAATTACGAAATTAATTAATGACTGCATTGTTCTCAGTCTTGTCATTTTTTTTATTTATTTTAATTATTATTTAAAAATCAAACTCAGTATCATCTGCTAGGTGTAATTATAGTTATTTATTTATTGTATTTAAGGGTCTTACAATGTGTTTTTTCCGCGCAAAGGTTAAGCGGATAGAACACAGGTAAAACCAGTATGCAATACTAAGTTTTATCCACAGTCAGACAATATAGACAAAATCTGAGATTAAATCAATATTTTTAAATTATTTTTCAAAATTTTCATTTGACGTTTTGAAATGACGTTTGTTAAATTAATTTTTAAAATCATAATACTGCATCAGTTCCGGCTTCGTTTACAGTAAATCTGTAAACTAAATATACCTTCTCTTTCAATATAGGTAAAGGTAAGTACGAGAAATGCAGTTTAATTTCGTTACGGAAGACATGGAGTTTTCATAAAACCTATAGGTTT
This sequence comes from Tribolium freemani, assembly GCA_939628115.1. Classification (NCBI taxonomy): domain Eukaryota; kingdom Metazoa; phylum Arthropoda; class Insecta; order Coleoptera; family Tenebrionidae; genus Tribolium; species Tribolium freemani. The sequence goes on from OW626793.1 coordinate 2,415,469, forward strand.
TATGGATATCATTAGAGGTTTCCTAATAGCAATATTATGACCTAATAATAGACTGGCTGTAGATAAAAATACTAATTTATATTTTTAGTTGCCCCAAAAAAATTTCAGGAAAATCCATTATTATTATACCCTCTATATGATCTAAATAAACGACAACCCTACGAAACATCTAGATAATTATTGGTTTTATATAGGTACTATCTGTTTCAAAACAATGTGAAAGCCAACGTCGAATTTCACTAAATTATTTTTTTTAAATAAGATTGATAAAAATGTAAAATACTTTTTGTACTCATAGCTCTTAGGGCCGCTTTTACAATCGTCAAATAAACCCCGGATAAGTTATTCCTAGTATAGTTACTATGGTTGCAATTGTTACAACAATGTATTTTTCCAAATTTCTCCCGAGGATAAAATTATCCGACGATTGTAGAAGCGGCCCTAAGACAGTTATTTCCCGGTTATATCCAGCGTGTGGGAAAGTAACTTTTCCACACTGAGGTGTTTTTCACCTTCCAACAATGGCTATGGACATTTAATTTAATTTAAATTATAAAAAAAATTGATTTTTAATTTTTTGTGAGAGATTCGTTACAAAAATATTGTATCTAACTTGTTTGGGAAGCAATTTCCCACATTTGCACTTCATGCGGCCCTCACTGCGCTCGTGCCGCAAACAAAGTGCTCATATGGGAAATTGTATTATCCAAAAACGTTAGGTAAATAACTATATTAATAATAATTAGATCTCTCATTGAAACTATAAATTACATTTGGCTATTAGAATTCAACATTGGTTAAAATCGCAAATCTAGGAATTTTATTGGTTATTGCTATAGCAATAACGATTAACGCCCTTTAAATTTTAACGGTTTTATTACAGAATATGCGCTATATTAGCTATTAATTTTTTGCATAAATAATTTTTTATAACAACTAATTTTGAGAGAAAATGCTACGTTGGCCTATATATTAGATGAATAAAAAATGCCATTTTGAAAGTTGATATCTCCTTTAAGTGGTAAATTATACTGCCATCTACTTTTGCGTCTTTAGACGTCTTTTTTGCATTGATTGCACATTGTGCACATTGTGTTTTTATCGATCGTGTAAATTGATTAAGAAGTTAACGTTAAATAAAGTCTTTATATTCTTTTATGGAAGTTAAGAAGTCAAAAATGGATAATAAAGGTAATTTTTTATTAAATTTTAATTTATTTTTCACTGCTAAATTAATTGTGGTTAACTTCTCAAATTTCCTTAGATGCAGCCAAAAATACTAATCACACATACTACTTGATACAACATTTAATTTTTAAATAATTAACTGAATCAAAATAAAAGTTCATAATAGATTATTTTTTAGTAAAACTGCTAAGACAAAGTTATCAATACTCAAAACAGCGCAATCGTGTAACGCTCTAACAAATACAGAATTGCACACTTAGAGTATTATTGGTTGCATCTAAGAAATCAGAATAACACCCTACACTTTTAAATTGAAAGTTAACTACTCCACATAATTTCTCAAATTGTAAAACTCTCAATAGAAAACTATAATGTATTGTTTTCTGTACTAAATCAAAATAGAAATTTTACTAAAATATCACAAAAAGAATGTATAAATATAAAATAAGAATGTTTTCTTAAAAAATATTTAAAAAATGTTTTTCTAACAATATGGTAGATTAAAAAACAAGTTTCCTAAGACCACTCTTGAAGCACGAATCCAGTTTCAACGAGTGGCGTCAGCCGCGAGTTTTTTGAAAAAATGAGTGCTTCAAGGTCTTATGAAACGAGTTTTTTTATACTATTTTTTGTAGTTTGTCCCCTTTCTGGCGATTTTAAACAAAAATTGTTATTTTAATCGACTTATGTCTCAATTTTAAAAGTGAAAAATTGATTTAAAATTTCTGTTTTATTCAAATTCTGCCAAAAAACACGAGTCTGAAAGATAATGAAGGTAATCTTGCACGAACGTCTCCTGAAATTTGAGAAATTGGCAAAAATACGGTCGCGAATTTGTTTCCTGCCAACCTAAAAATTTTCGTAAAACGTTCAGTGAAATTATGATGTTGCCTATTAAAGCATCAAAATGACGGCAAATTACAAAAAATATTTTATGCAACGTATTCATGGAATAATGGACAGTTAAGGAAAAATTCTTATTTATTTGCAACAACGTTTCGATAACGGGCGTTATCATCTTTAGGCAAAATATTTGCACACATGTGGATTAAATGTTATTGATTTGATGAAATGTAGGGGCGAATGTGTCGTGCCACACCAGCTTTATTCACAATGACATATAACATTTTATACAATTTTCGCATAATTTACATTGTCGCATATTGATACCCCGTCAAAGTCGCGGTTAATGAAACATTGCTGCAAATAAACTAGTATTTTTCCAAAACTGTTTTTTATTCCATGAATTACTAATTTACAAATATCAACCCAAAAGGACACGTCTAAATCATAATTTAATAAATGTTTTATTGTTTAAGAACTTACTTTGGATGAAAAATGGAAAGTAATTAACATTGTATTGAAGGAACATGGAAATCTTTTTCAAGAAAATGGGAAACCACTTTATCCCTCAAACGATGTCTGGGTGAAAATAAGTAAATTTTTAAGAGAAGAGCATAATATTTCAATGCATCCTAAAACCTTATATAATTATGTTCTTAAAAATAGCACAAGAGGTGGTGTCAGGGAAGAAGTTTTTGATTCATCCTCCAAAAACGAAAGAAATGAAGTCCACGAAGAACTAAAATTCACTATAACACTATCAGACAAAGAATGGGAAGCCGCTAAACCAATAGATGTTTTATACAGAGTTGGGAAAAATAATCTGAGAAAATACTCAGTTTTACCACCACACAAATGGTCACCTATAATATTTTCGCACTTTTGGGAGCATACTAAAGTACCGTGTTCCCTAACTTTCAAACACGCGAAGGTTTTTGGATACGCTGAAAATTTTGTAAAAATTAAAGCTTACTGTTCTGAATGTGGTTCAAAATTTTTTTCATATTTGGAAGAAGAACCAAAACACAATCAAAAAGTTTTATTCAAGTGTTCATATCTTGGTCCCTTTATGAAAACGGTCCACACAAAAAAAAAGACCTTTAGCTGCCAATTGTAGACAGGAGACCGCAAAAATGCTTTTGGAAAGAAATATCTCCTGCAGCGCCTATCGTCAGCGAAGAGCTACGGACATGATGAAGTTTGGCGACATGGAACCACCTCACTTGCCAAAGGCATCTGTTCTGCGAGTTGCTGTGGCAGAGGAAAAAGTGAAACGGCGACTAGCAGATGAAGTGTTGGATGCTGTTTACATTGCGAAATATCGGCCACCATACAGTGCATACATCAAAGATATTGGAGTAGATAAGTTTTTTATACATTATTGGAGTTCGACACAGATACATGTTTACAATGAATACTGTAAAAACACATTTTCTAAAATTTCCATAGACGCGACCGGTGGCATTTTTCAAAAAATTAGAAGACCGGATGGAATTAATTGTGGTTCAATATTTCTTTATGATGTGACAGTAAATGATCAAACACGAGCTCAGTACTCTGTAATATGATAACAGAAAGGAACGATGGAGATTCGATTGGTTACTGGTTACGACAGTGGATAAGAGATGGGGCTTCTTACCCGAATGAAGTAGTGTGTGATATGTCCCTTGCTTTGTTATCAGGCATAGCAAAATCATTCGGAAATATCTTTAGCATAACATGCTACATTAATGAGTGCTACAATATTTTGTTTAACGGAAAAACTTTCTCAGTGAAAACGTATATACGCTGTGATGTGGCACATGTTATAAAAATATTTACTTCACTTACTTCTTTAAAAAGAGAACGTCACAGAACGCGTCAATTTTACATAAGAATTTTAACAAAACTACTACTTTGTACTTCCGTAAAAGAAATAGAAAAGATTTTGTTCGCTCTATTTGTTGTCGCAGGAAGTGAAACTGAAGGTGAAGAAACTGAGTGTGATATATATAAAATGTGGTTGAAGGACCTTATTGCAGAAGGCTCGGAATCAACAGATGAAAAAATTATTCTAGATCAGTATTTAAACAACGATGTTTGTGAAAATTTTGAATTGGATATGAATGAAGAAATTTCAACTGAATCACTATTTAAGCAATGGACTCTTCAGATTTATGAACGATCAAAATCACATTGCTCAAACAATAGAAGTAGGGACAACATGCAGTTTTTACCCCAAATAATCAAAGAAATTATTAATATGTGTAAACTGCTACCATTGTGGACTGCAATAATGGCACCTTTTTTTATACACTCGAATACAGTTAGCTCTAGTGCTCCTGTGGAGAGTAACTTTAACCACATAAAAAATCACATTTTTAGAGACAGGTCAATGCCGCTTAGAATAGATGATTTTATTTTAACTCACATTCAGGCAATAGAAGGTGCCACTATTCTTGTAAAGTCTGAAACCACCAAAGCTGAAGAAACAAAAATTAAGAGTGATATAATACAAACAATTGATACAGAAGCAAAAATCAAGCCAAGCAGTTTCTGGAAAAAAGAAGATAAAGAAAACGGACAACAGGAAACTGAGGGGAAACACAATCTTCAGAACGAGGAGGAAAGAGCAGTAGAAAATTGGAGAGGAGAAGGAGTGACGAAACCTAAAAGAGCACGAAGGTCGTACCTCGAAAATCAGGAGGAGTGGAAATTTATCGATTTATCTGAAAATAATCCAGTTATTCCAATTGCCATCTTAAGAAATGGGAATTTTACCACTCTAAAACCCATATTAGTTAACAAACAAAAGTTTGTGTTTCTTAACACCTGTTCCTTAGACAGTCTGATCCAAATCTTAGGCAGTTCATTTTGTGATTCCAAAAAGTTTAAAGAATCTATTAATACTATGTCTAGTCAAAACGACTTGTTCGAGTTATGCATAAAATTAGTTACGGGTCGCATAACTCGAAAAGCTTATACTTTAAGAGGAACGGTATTAAGTAAAATTTTTGAAGGAAAATTGAATCCATTTAACGTCGTCAGTATATCAGCAGTTTGTACCTTTAACGAACTGCTGCACAAGCTAATGGAAAAAAAATATTTAGATTGGACTAAAACTGAAAATAGCAAATGTGTAACTTGTTCTAATGTTGGAATTTATAATTACAGCTCGTTAAGCGTATCTTCCGATGATTTAATAAATGGCTTAAACAGCATTTTGTCTCAAAGAACAGATTTTTGTGTTGCTTGTAACCAAAAAAGTTTAATCACTGATATCGTTGTGAATGCTAAATATATTTTTGTGGAATGGCTGTCTCCCACAGGAGAAGACAGGTACCTGAAATTGTGTGACATACCACAGCGTTTAAATGTACAGTCCAATCAAAGTGAATATACATTGGCTGGAGCAGTTGAAATATTGGCATCAGACAGTAATCTAAAAACGTCAGTTGGTCACTTTGTAGCTTACTCCAAAGATTAAATGGCAAGTGGGAGATTTACAACGATTTAAAAGAAAAAGTTGATACCAAATGTTCTCCCGATAAGAATATAAAGTGTGCAATGTTAATTTATGTTATCAACTAAATGTTTATTATTTATTATATTATTACTGAAGTTCTGTTTTTGTTGTTTTAAGAAGTTTTTATGTTAATTATATTTATCCTTTTTTAATAAATAGTTTTAATAATGGGCTCGTCCCACATTTTGTTTTTATTTTAATTTATAAAAGGATTTTTCAATTGGAGAAAATATATCGTTCTCTTTGACGCAATAAGTGATTAGTTTTGCAATTTTCCAGCAATTCCGTACGGTTATAATTAGTATTATTGGTTGCATCCAAATTTTTTTATAATTAACACCCTATACCTACATACGATGCCTGGTCTTGAGATTACTTTCAGTGCATTTTTTAAATATTATAGGTACAGCATCTTGCAACACTTGTCAAGTACTTTCAGAAAAAAAGTACTACGGTAATACTGTTTAGTTGGCCCCGCTCACTATGACCCCCATTTTTGGGGTTATTTTTGCAGCATTTTCTAAAAATTATACAGCATCTTTCAGCACTTGTCCAGCACTTTCTAGAAATGCAGTTAGATTTTACAGTTTAACATTTTGTGGAGCTACCGTTTAGTTGACCCCACATTTAAGACCTTCATTTTTGGGGTTATTTTCACAGCACTTTCTAAATATTATACAGCATCTTTCAGCACTTGTCGAGCACTTTCTAGGAATGCAGTTGGATTTTAAAATTTCTGATTTTGTGGGGCTATCGTTAATTTGGCCCCACATTTACGACCTTAATTTTTGGGGTTATTTTCCCAGCATTTTTTATATATTATACAGCATCTTTCAGCACTTGTCGAGCACTTTCTAGAAATGCAGTTGGATTTTAAAATTTTACATTTTGTGGGGCTATCGTTAAGTTGGCCCCCCAATATATACTTGATTTTTCTTATTTATTTACGTAGCATTTTTTATTTAATTTACAGCATTCGCCAGCACTTGTCGAGCACTTTTAATAAATGTATTCGTAATTATGAAAATTTTAGTCTGTGGGGCCAACTTTACGCACCTGTGTTAAAGTAACTTATTATTCCTTACCTGTTACTGACCCGACGATTAAAAATTTCAGAAAAATTAATTTTTCTTTACATGAATAATCTTGCAAAATTTAATTGACAGTTTGAGATTATTGACAGCATCTGGAATAATTAGTTGCGTAGCAGTGTTTTTTCAAATTGAATATAGGGAATAATGGGTATGTTCAGAGTTAAAAAAATATCTCTGTATAATATTTTTTGTGTTTAGTTTTTGTTATGAATTATCATTTATTCTAAGCTGGTGAGCATAACTATAGCCCCACCCCTAATTTTGGTTGTAACTACTTTAAACTGTAAATGAATGTATCCAGCATTTGGATACTTTGAAAAAGGAATAAAACAACTCCAAAAAATAATGAAAAAAGTTTCGCTTAGATGGCCCAGTTGGTTTTAATTCATATTGGCAGGATTTGCGGAAGGAACCTCAACTGATGAGAAAAATGGAATTTTGGGGGAGGTACTCTTATGGTTTGGGGAGCATTTACCAAAGAAAGAACTTTAAATTTTTCTTACCCAACAACACGGATGAATACAAGAGAGTATCTTGATGTCTTAGAAAGTCGTTGGTTGCCATTTTTAAATGAAAACAACCACAACCGGTTCACATTCTAACAAGACAATGCGCGAATACACGTAAGCAGAGAGGCGATGGCATGGTTTGAGGACGAAAATATCGACTTATTGTTGAAGTGGCCTGCTTGCTCCCTGGATATGAACCCTATAGAAAACCTTTGGGGAATTTTGGTTCACCGACTATACAAAGACAATAAACAATGTGCACCATTAACGAATTAAAACTTTCTTTAGAGGAAGTTTGGAGAAATTTTGAACCTGAAATACTCAGAAAATTGGTGGACAGTATGAATACGAGAATTTTTGAATTAATTAGAAAAAATGGTGGACCAACCCATTATTAAATTTTAGGCTAACAATTATTTTTTTAAGTTGAATATCACAGGGGCTATAGTTATGCACCCGTGATTTATGCGATTTTGGTGAATAAATAAAACAAATTAATTAAAAATGATGTGAACATTGTTTTTGGAGTAGTTTTATTTCATTTTTAAAGTATACGAATGCAGGATACATTCATTTAAAGTTCAAAGTAGTTACAACCAAAATTAGGGGTGGGGCTATAGTTATGCTCACCAGTGTAGCTGAAAGTCTTTAAATGTTATTCCAAAAAAAAGTGTGCCGTCTCAGACATACTTCCCCTACACAATATTCGATTGATACACAAAAACGGAAATAAATATTGATTGTAACTTGCAATACTTAAATGCGTTATAAGATAATCAGTGCGATTCTGTATCAAAGTGATTAAGAATTAAGCACCCAGCTGAGTGACAAACAGCAAGGTGAGTAATTAATTTAAACACTTTATGGGTGGATAATGAAAATGCAAGTGAGAGTAAAGTTAGAACTACAATAAAGCCTGATTTATAAATTCCCGTTCTGTCTACGTGACACTGACGTTCCCGCTACCGCAAAAGATCAACATGCTACTTCATATGACGACGTTTATAAAATCCCGCAACGTTCCCACTAACGCACCCGTTTACGCAACAGATGCCCAAGATCCAAATTTTGCGTTGCGTTGCGGGAACGGGATAAGCGGTGGCCAATGATATTAAAGCGGTAACGTCAAATTTTTTGACAAGGTGCAAGTGAAGTCATTAAAATAAAGATGTGCGGTAGAAGCTGTTAGGCAAACAATTTCGCAGCTTGCCAAAAACATTTAAATTGTGTCTATCGTTCGGATAAACCAGATATTGACAATGTAAAGGTAAAATTTTTGAAATTCAATTAAATAAATACAGCCAATCAAAACACGACGTTATTACTTGTAACGTAAATTTATAAACTGAAAAGACATTTCGTAACGGGTACAGAGCGGGGACGTCAGCGGGACCTAAATAGAACGGGAATTTATAAATCAGGCTTAATGGATGGAAATTCTGTTGTATTTCATGTTCACTTGTTGCACTTTTTGGAAGAACTACGAAGACGGTGAGAAAAGGATTTTTAATCATTATGTTTTTTTAATGTAATCGGTGGGATTTGTAACAGCAGTTTCGAACTCTACGGGACCACAGCGATTTTTTTTTAAAGATTTACATATTGCTGTGGCTCAAAGTACTGCTTCTAATGCTTTCTAAATAATAGAAATTATTGCTCTACATAAACAAGAGCAGAATTCAATGCACCACTCAAGTATGTTAAGTAAAGACAGAATACAAAGGTATTAGACTTGTTATGAAAATATATATAGGTTTTTTAGTCTTTCGATCGAGAAACCCTCGCTATCTCGGCCATTTGAGGTCGGATCGCGGTGAAACTTGTACCAATCGATTCTACGTCGAAAAAAAAAAATAAGTGAAATTTTATCGTGTCCGTCGATCGTTCTGTCCGGTTCTTCTGCGAACCGCAATAACTCTTCACAGAGTTAAGAGTTTTCGGTGAAATTTGGCCAGTAGATGCCCCTTAGCCCTATTAAGAACCCTATTGTTTTTGAGGCTGATCTGTGGCCGAACACGCCTGTTCTTACCCAAAATGTGAAAACCTTCCAAATGCCATCTTGAGTAAACGGTTTACTGTAGACGGTCGAGTGAATAGTCATCTTGTAGTTCCTTGGGAGGGCTCTTAACGCCTTAAATTTGGGACTCGGGGCATGTACCGTTTTGATGTTATCAAATAAAAACTGCATTTTTCGGTCAAAAATCGTAGCAGACGATGCAAATGTCAATGTCATAAATTTAATTTGTCAGATGGACAATCCAAAAGTTAACGACAACAATTCAATTTGTTAAAGGTTGGGATTGACAAAGTATAGTATAAATGGATTGAATATTGTCCATTGAAATATCGGAAGGCGTTTCTTTAGTTCGCTGTCAGGGCATGAGTAGAGCCAACGCAGCTTCATATTTCGAGCAAATGCCATTTGGACTTAAAAATGCACCATCCACATTCCAGCGAATAACGGACAGTGTCCCTCGCGGTCTCCAGAATGTAATTTGTTAAGTTAATCTTGGTGACAATCAAACATTAAAGTTCAATTCTTATTGGACAAATCGGAATTCTTACGAAAGGAAGTCTATTGTTTAGGACATACAATCACACCCTTAGGAGTAAAATATAATCTCGATAAAATAAAGCCATTCAAAATTTTACAGTACCCAAAACTCAAAAAGAAATTAAAAGTTTTCTAGGACTCATTGATATTATTGAAAATTTATTAAAAACTTTGCAAAAATTACAAAACGCATGACCTTGTGTTTAAAGAAAAATACAACTGTAAAACATGATCCAAAATTTATTAATGCTTTTAACATTTGCAAAAACCTTTGGATAAATTTGTAACAAAGTTACTAAAAACCATTAATAGGGAACGACCGTATACAACCGGCTGTTAATTAAAACTATACAGGGTGTTTGTGGATTCCGCTCACAAATTTTAACCACTAAAAGAATGCTTTATGAAAAGTCAATTTGAAGACAAAACAAATTCCGTATCCAAAATAATTTTTCCCATTTTCCCCCCACGATTTTCACGAGCCGTTCAGTGAGTCTCTCCTTGTTAGGTGCAAGTAAAATATCAATGAAAATAAATTGCATTGAACGCTGACGTGAACGTTTTTATGCACAAAAAAGGGATAACTTTGTGCATCAAAAAAATTATCAGGTGTTTGTTTACACAGTTTACCAGTCGCAATCCCGCTTTCGAGTGAATTCACGTATCAGTTTGAAATTAAATCATTATGGCCAATTATTCAAACGCCGAATTGAGTGATTTGGCCCTAGTGTACGGGGTAGTAGAAATAATCCCGTTCGCACGCACTTTTACGGCAGTGCTCCAACACTTACGGATTTTCACCCATGCAAACACGAACTAACTGTACACGTCTTAGAAGTGGATCTGAAATTTTGGAAGCCGTCGAAGAAGAGCCCAGTTTGAGCATCCACAGAATGGCTCTGTGTGTAGGAGTGTCTCGGTAGTTGCACTCTTACCATCTCCAGCGGGTGCAGGCTCTCCAGATTTAAATCCATGTGATTTTTTGTGGGTTCACGTAAAACAACTAGTGTTCAAATTGTGTTCCAATTAATACCGCCAAAGAGCTGACCGTTTGTGTTATGCAAGCAACTACCGCATCAATTACAAATCTCGAGGGGAGTGTGCAAGACCGCAAGCTTTCCTACCCTGAAGGGTTCAAGTGTGCATTGCGACCGAAGGGCAACATTTTGAGCAATTTTTTTAATGGTACTACTGACCCACTAACATTGACACTGATAAGTTTTTTGTCTTTACGCTGTTTACGTTCCATATGAATGAATGGAAATATCGTATCAAACCATAGGCGGAGACGGATTTTCAGCCTCAACTTATTTTTAATTTTAACTCCGAAATGACATGTTTTCGGCAAAAATTGGAAAGAGAAAAGTTGTTTCTTTTGACGAGGTCTATTAGTGGTTAAATTTCGTGAGCGCAATCCACAAACACCCGGTAGACAATCCGTCATTACCGACGAGAGGAAACAAATCAGAAACAGCCGTTTAACAGCCAATCACAAACCGGCTAAGATTGAACTGAAAATCAAAGCCAACAATCGACAACAGCACGCCCACACCAGAAGCAAACCCGCCAGCAAAACCACCACGAATAACCAGCGCAACAACTACGACGCCGAAGCAGCAAGCAAGATCCAAAAGTTGTACCGACTAAACATGGCCAGGGCGTTCAGGGAAATTACTGGCCAGGGTAAGAATATAATTCGCTGCAATCTAGACAAAGATACTCTCCAAAACTTCTCCACACAGGTGTGGCAACAACGTGACTGTCACCTAACCGACACCGACCATCCCGACACCGACACCAGCAAGCTGGCAGCCCCCTTCACCCCCGAGGAGGTCCAACCAGATTCAACAGAACTAAAAACACAGCCCCAGGAATGGACCGCATTCGCTACAACGACTTGAAAAAACAATATATGCGGCACTTTTCAACAAGATTCTTGAACTGGGCGCTATCCCCGAATCCTGGAAGTCAGCTAGAGTAATCCTAATCTATCAGAAGGGTAACCAAAACGATCCCCGTAATTGGGGCCCTATTTCACTATGTTCCACTCTATACAAACTGCTCACTGCCTGTAACTCAAGCCGAATCACACGCTGGGCAATCGAGAACAACATGATGTCACCATCACAAAAAGGATTTGTGAGGACCAGAGACCGAAGCCGAGGAGAGGGCCCCTTCACGGTGGACGAAAATTTACCATTTATACAGAGCATAGACCTTTACTTTGGTTGTTTAACAGACACAAAATTAGTGAGATGAAACCTCAAACTAAAAGAATTCCATTACGACATCGTTTACAAAAAAGGAAGATTAAATACTAATGCAGACGCTCTATCTCGCATCCAAATTAACATTTTATTGGAAAATGAATCAATGATTAATAACCCTGGTGATATAAATTACGACGAAAACAATCCGTGATTGAGAGATCTCGATTCGACAAGCGGACTTTGTGATCCATTGTCGTATCCTTTGCTTTTTCCTGTAGGTGATTTAGGCTGGAATACCAACATTCCATATTTGAATGGAAGAAACACGCAAAGGGTAAGAGCGTCGAATTGCCAATTTTATGCTTATCGACTTATATTACCGTCAAACTAATGATTTTCAAATTTTAAAGCATGGTGGTAAAACTTATGCAACAGTTTATTGTAATGTTTATTTGAAAATTGAAGCAAACCGTATCAGTTTCCTCATTGTCAATCAGGACCTCCTGAGAACGAAAGAATACTTCGGTTTGGTCGATTATTTACATAAGCGTATATTAGTTGTTTGAGAATGTAATGATTTGTGTTTAATAAATTCATGTGTTGGATGCTGGGCTATTACGTACACAACCCCCTCTACATACACAACACTAATTAATTCTGAAATGGGAATCAAACTTTTCCTTCGTTTAATTTTCAAAGAAAAATTCAACTTCAAACTGTCCACATGCATACAACTCGTAATGAAGCCGTAGAACTTCCAATATGCTCAATGTTCCATCATCCGGCAAGATTTTGCGAAAATTACAAAACCCATTACCTTGTGTTTAAAAAAAATTCAACTGTAAAACATAATTCAAAATTTATTAATGCTTTTAACATTTGCAAAAACCTTTTGATGAACGACCCAATTTTACAATACCCACACTTTTCAAAACCATTTATTTTGAGCACAGACGCATCTAATGTAGCCTTAGGAGCAATATTATCACAGGGACGAATCGAGAACGATAAAGCCATCGCTTTCGCCTCACGAACATTAAATGAATCCGAACAAAAATATAGTACGTAAATACATGTAACGCCCTCTCGTGACGAAACGCCATATCTCACTTCAGTAGAAAACAACACCCGCGTCTTAGGCGCGAAGACGAGCCTGCGCTGAAGAACGAGCATCCCCAGCTCAGTATCGAGGTCGTTATCCCCGCGAAAACGACGCGTCGCGTAATCAGCCTCAATTTATTATTTGTATGGTTGTCCGAATACCGTGTGCAAATAAACCTTGTGTAAAAAAACGTATTTTAAGTGCCCAAAAATTCCATAACTGGTGACCCCGACGGTAGTTCGAGAACAAAAAAAAAACGTGCAGCATGGCGACCGTCGAAGAGCAAGCCGCGACTATTCAATTGCTCCAACAGCGTGGACAGAACGTGGAGCAAACACAAACCCACCTGACGCCGCACAGGGTAATCCCCCAACATCAGGGACACCCAGGCCTGAAGAGGAGGAAATTAATAGTTCCCCAAAACTGCCGCCATTTTGGCACAAAAACCCAAGCCTCTGGTTTATGCAAGTAGAGGCTCATTTTCATGCCAGCCGAGTCAAAGCAGACCTAACCAAGTACTGTAACGTCGTCGCAGCGGTGAACTCATACACCCTGCAGGCGATCGAGGACTTCCTGCGGAACCCGCCGCAAGCCGACAGATACGAACGGCTGAAGGCCAAGCTCATAACGACGTTTACGGAGTCCCAGGAACAGCAGCTCCGCAAATTACTAAAAGAAATTGAGCTGGGGGACAAAAAGCCATCACGCCTCCTTTGCGAGATGAGAGCGCTTGCCAGGGAGCAGGTGAGCAGCGAGGTGGTCAGGACGCTATGGCTCCAAAGGCTGTCCCCACACATCCAGTTGGTCCTTTCCACTATGGACGGGATGGATGGAGAGAAATTGGCCGCCGTAGCAGACAAACTTATGGAAATTCCAATGTAGTGGAATGTAATGGCGGTAAGCGCCGACGCCGGCGACGCCAACGGCATCTGCGCCGTGCGCACCTCTCATGGCGCATCCGCGCATCAAGCGGCAGCAACTTTAAACGCTGGCGCCACCAACGCGCTTGCGTCTCTACAAAAACATGTAACTGAACTGAGGCCAAGCTCGACAAACTTTCTGCGACAAAATGGCGGCAGCCAGGGTTGCCAACTTGGGCGATAAATCGCCAATTGGGCTATTTTTATTTTTAAGCAGCGGTTTATTTTTACTTTAGGCGGTGGGTTAATTTTTGGGCGTTTTTTAAGCTTCGTTTTAATAGTTATTTATAGTACGAGTGTGTTGTAGGGGATATAAGGCACGCGAAAAAACGGGTAAGCCACGAGCACGTAGTGCGAGTGGCTTTGTTTTTTCAAGTGCCTTAGGACCTACAACACACGAGTGCCATACATAACTTTATCCAACAACTAAATAAATAACCAAAAACCTATTAGCTATTTTGATTTATTTTTTGACAAATTAATTTGACAAATAATTCTATCAAGCCCAGCTTTTGAGAAGGCATTGGCTCTTGTTTCTATGGGAAAATAAAAACTAGAAAGTAAACAGTGGTGAAAAACAGTGATGGAAAAAGTAGAAGTTCCTCAGCATATGGTGAAAAACAGTGATGGAAAAAGTAGAAGTTCCTCAGCATATCATAGAGGAAGCTGAAATTGCTTCCTCCAAATTGTTGCCCAGTAAGTCCAAGGGTGCTTACGAGAAGGAATACCAAAATTTTCTTACTTGGCAAATGGAAAATGGAGTCTCTGGAATTACGGAAGAGATAATGATGGCTTACTTCCATATTCTAAGGAAAACTTGTGCCAGTTCGTCGACATGGACCAAGTATTCGATGCTCAAATCTACCATAAGTTGACATTTCCAAATATGGTAAATTAATTGCCTATTTGAAAAGTGAATCGCGGACGCACAAGGCAAAGAAAGCCCGCATTCTGGAAAAAGAACACATAGAAGAGTTTTTCGAGAAAGCACCAGACAGTTAACATTTGATGACAAAGGTAGGAGTTATATACATTGTCATATGTGTCAGTCTTTATTTAGGTATATTTGTTATAGGTAGCACTCCTGATGGGAATCTATGGAGCCTGTAGGTGCCAAGAACTCACGAACATGAAGACTGACGACATCGAAGACAAAGGCGGTTATCTTCTTGTTTCTGTACCAGACACAAAAACTTACAAACCCAGAAAATTCACAGTTATTGAAGAAGGTTGCGTTGTCAATCCGCTGGAATTATACAGAAAGTACATATCCTTAAGACCTTCAAATGTCAGCCATCGAAGACTTTTTCTTAATTTCAAGAATCAAAAGTGCACCGTACAAGCCGTGGGAATCAACACTTTATCCAAGATACCGAGTCAAGTTGCTATATATTTAAATTTGCCAGAACCAGGATCTTACACGGGGCATTCATTACGTCGATCTTCGGCAACTCTTTTAGTTAATGGAGGTGGCGACATTACGACCCTCAAACGGCATGGAGGATGGCGTTCTAATACTGTTGCTGCTCTCAGATTAGTTCTCGTAAAATGTGTAGCTCACTCGTTGCACTTATGTTGTTCTAAAGCTGCAAGTGATGAACTCGATTTTTTGTGTAAGCATATTTATAACTGGTTTTCAAAAAGCACTCAAAGACGAGAGTGTTACAAAGAAATTTTTAAATTGATTAATATCAATGAAAATGTCAAATTTCATAACTTTATCCAACTGTCTGATACACGATGGCTTGAAAGAGCAAATGTGATCAAAGTTATACTGGAACAATGGCTCGAACTTAAGACTTATTTTCTCCAAGTAGCAAATGGCACCAAAGATTTAATGGCGAAAATAATTAATTAAATGTTAACTGATATAAACTTTATGTATTTTACTGTTGTCTACAACACTGTAATTCAAGTGAATGTTGTGAATGCCAGTTTTCAACAGGAAAATGCAGATGCATTTCAGCTTTACCAGGATCTCTATCAGTTGCTTTTAACTTTTTTAAGGATTGTGATAAAACCTATATTTCTAGAGAACTTGAATGAAATGAAAAGTTCTTGCATTCAAAAAATTTCTGACATTTTGAATAATGAGTTGTCGTTTACTCCATTAAACATAATTGATTTTGGTTACAATTATCGGAAAGCACTGGCGGAACAACGCGATTTGACTAATGCTGACACTGAAATTATAAAAGAAAATTGTCGAAATTTTATCTTAACCTTATGCAAGGAACTTGTAAAAAGAATACCAGCCAATTTAGAAGTTTTTTATTCAATCAAAAATTTCAGTCCTGAACACTGTGTAAAACAGATTAGGCGCCCCAATTTCGATGTATTGCCTTTGCAGCTTTTTGATAATAAAACTGATATTCAACTTTTAGAAAACGAATGGAACAACATCATTTCAGTAAATTGGGGCACGGAAACTACTACTTCTGAAGCTTTTTGGTTAAAAGTGTATTTATATACAAATGCAGGAGGCATTAAAATATTCGAAAAGATTGCAGTGTTTGCACTAACGGTTTTATCCTTACCGATTAGTAAGCTTTTGTAGAAAGAATGTTTTCGTTCATGAACTCTTTAAAAACCCAATTAAGAAACAAAATGAATGTTCAACTTTTGGACAGTTTGTTAAGGATAAACACAGAGTTTACAATAAACAAAATGTGTTGTGATAACTTTATTCCGACCAAAGAAATGTACAATAAGTTTAACACTAGTATGTATAACTTTAAAGTAGGGAGTAATAACGATGATGATGATGAGTTGTTAGATGTATTTCCCGCGGTTACGTTTTGACTTTTGAGAGTTTAATGTTTGCAACTTTGCATTCTTATTATGTACTGATTTTTGTGCAATAAAAAATTGTTTCAAGTTTGTTGTTTGATTTTAAATTTGGGCGATTTTGGGCGATTTTTTTTTTTAAATTGCGCGGTCTCAAAAGTCGTATAGTTGGTAACCCTGGCGGCAGCGTAGCCGTTCTCAATCACGAAGCCGCAACCCTCCTCAACAGCAACAAAATGGCGACAATGTCTGTTTTTATCACAATAAATTTGGCGCTGAAGCCAGGAAATGTCGGCACCCTTGCAGTTTTCCGCAGGGAAACTAATTGCACCGTCCCCAATCGAGGCAATGGGCGACGGTCTCGAACACCGGACACATCGCCTCTTTATTACAGACCCGCCGTCGAACATTCGTTTCCTCATCGATACCGGCGCCGAGGTGTCAGTGCTGCCCAAATGTTTCGCTACAAACTCGGCAAGACCAGGGGAAAACGTCCTGTTCGCCGCCAACAACACCCCTATTCGAACATACGGCACCCGACGCATGACCTTAAGTTTAGGGCTCCGCCGGGCTTTTAGATGGGAATTTGTTGTCGCCGGAATTGCCAAGCCAATCCTAGGGGCAGATTTTCTCAACTTCCACAACTTATTGCCAGATCTCCGGAACCGGAAGCTAGTGGACGCTATCACGCAGCTTCACACACGTGGGGTCGTCGCCGCAGGACAAAGTGTGCCACACGGTGGCGAGAACAACCCCATACCACGAACTTCTGGCCGCTTACCCAGAAATTACCAGACCACATACCCCCAAGCCCAAAAGCCAAAGCACCGTGCGACACCACATCTTCACTCAGGGCCCCCCAGTGGCAGAAACCCCCCGAAGGTTATCGCCGGAGAAAATGAAAGTCGCTCGAGCAGAGTTCGAATTTATAAGCGAGCAAGGTTGGTGCCGACCTTCAAACAGCCCGTGGGCAAGCCCGCTTCACCTCTGGTGCCCAAGAAATTTCCCAGACAGTGGCGTGCGTGTGGTGATTACCGGAAACTCAACACCATCACCGTCCCGGATAGATACCCGATCCCCCACGTACAAGACTTTGCATACAAATTGCAAGGAAAAAAAGTGTTTTCGACAATAGACCTAGTGCGGGCGTACCAACAAATCGCGGTCACGGACGAGGATATTCCCAAAACCGCAGTGTGCACCCCATTCGGCCTGTTCGAATTCACGGTGATGTGCTTCGGTCTCCGAAACGTGGCTCAGACTTTTCAGCGTCATGTTTAATGCAGTGCTCGGTGACCTGGACTTTTGTCACGCATACATCGACGACATTTTGATAGCCTCGGAGTCCCCGGAGGAACATAAACAGCACCTGAAGAAAGTATTCGAACGGCTGCGGCAGCATAACCTGGTGGTAAATCCAGCCAAGTACGTGTTCGGTGTGGAGGAAGTGGAATACCTGGGCCACCGAATCACCACCTCAGGCTGTCAACCACTGCCCAAAAAAGTTGAAGCCGTCATCAATTTCCGCAAACCTAATACGGTGAAGGAGCTGCGGCCAAAATACAAACAAAATACAAATGTTATGTTATCACCATACACGTGCCATGGATCAGCATAGAACCTTCCGTAAGGATCCATTGACGACACACACTTTCCAACACTGCGATCATCAAAATCCTTGCAACTCTTGCAGGAATTATTATTATAAATTCAGATTAGGAAAATACGCATTTCAGTCTGTGTTTAGAGTCTGTCCAGTTTGTCTTAGTCTTAGTCGTGGTGCTGCCAGTCGTTATTTTCAAGCGATTCATAATAATATTGTTAAAGTAATAAATAATGTAAAAAGCGATTTATAAATAAAAGTGAAGTAATTGTAAAAGTGAAGTTATAATATAAAATATCAAGTGTAAATAAAATAAGTGAAAATAAATAATTTAAAAAAAAAACTCTTGTTAACGCTCCCACGTTAACTGGCGCAGTCGAGATAGGATTCACAAAGGACAATTCCCAAGAATTCCTTGTATTTTAATACTTTATTGTGAGAAAAAACCTTTTGGATATTTTCCAGCCGTGAGACAACATCGCTCAACGCCGAAATACCCAAGTTTCAAGAGTTGAAGAATATTGAAGATTTTTACATTGAAGCTTTTTACGTTGAAGTTTACTGAAGATTTTTGAAGACATTATTGAAGCAATTATTGAAGATTTTATTGAAGACAACAGAAGATTTTTGAAGATTTTTGAAGATTTCGAATTTCGAGTTTCCGGACAAACATCGCTGGACTCTCCTAATTCCCACATATTGAAGATTGGTGTATTTCTGGACAACATCGCCGGAGGTCGCAATCTCTATTCCCGGAACTCAGAGGACAAAATCGCCGGATTCTTTCGTTCCTTGGACCCAATGAAGAATTACACAAAACTGTGAGTAATACTCGTTTCCTCAATCCAATTGCATGTCAGATTCCCCAATTCCAAGCCCACCCGACTCAAGCTCAGACTCAGAAATAAACGAACTCGAAAATTTGATCAGAAATTTAATAATTGACGAATTTAATATAAATACACAGACTCATAGAGAAAGAATGGTTCAAAATCAATTTCAATCAGAATATTTAAAAATAATTCCACAATTTAACGGAGAACCATCAGAACTAGCAGATTTTATCGCAGCATGTGATCTTCTAATAAACACATTTTCAGACCCAAATCAAGAAGCTTTCATAAACAAATTCATATTAACCTCCATAAAAACAAAACTAATCGGAGAGGCAAAACTAGTAACTAGCTCTCGCGAAATAAATACTTGGAACGCACTAAAAATAGTATTACAACAAAATTTTGCAGATCAGAGAGACGAAAATTCACTATTAAGAGACCTAATGCTATTAAAACAAGAAAACGAAACTCCGCAAGAATTCTGCCATCGTTGTCAATATATAAAAAGTTTATTATTGTCTAATTTAGCAGTAACCGAGTTGAACGAAGCTGTCAGAGCTGTAAAACGTGAAATGTTCGACAAATTAACATTAAAAGCATTTTTAAGCGGACTAAAAGAGCCACTTGGTTCAATTATAAGATCAAGAAATCCTGAAACTCTAGAACAAGCCCTTTCCAAAATTCTCGACGAAGAAAATATTCTTTACGTGAAAAATCGAACAAATTATTTAATTCAGAACAAAACCAGAGAATACAGGTCAAACAATACCTCGACTCATTTTATTAATAGAAATGCTGAATCGCAATCGTATCAACGTCCTTCAACTTCTCAATCGCGCAATCAGAATTTTCGAGGCCAACAAAATGTAAGACCGAGACTTAACACGAACAATTACAACCAAAAGCAAAGAAGACATTACCAAAATAATCCACAAAATTATTCTCAGAATTATTCGAGAAATTATTCACAAAATTTTCCAAGGCAAAGTTACCAAAATCAATACCAAAACCAATTCCAAAATCAACAAAGAAATTTTCAAAATAATCCCCAAAATAATTTTCAAAATGCCCAAAATCAACAACAGCGCAATACACAAAACGTTTTCCAACCAAACCCAAATCGTAAATTTCCAAAACCAGATCCAATGGAAACTTCCACAATCAGTCGAAACAATCAAATGAGACAACAACCACAAAGACAACCCTCTCAACAAAGACCAAATTTTACTTTTGAAGAATTATATTACCAAGATGCAGAAAACCCTGAAAATCAAATAAACGAAAACACTGAAGAATTTGACGACTTAAACAATTTTGCCGAAACAAACAATTTCGCTGAAACAAACAATTTTCCAGAAACAGTAATTGAGAATCTTTCCCAAAATTTTTGGATACAGCCTCCAATAAACAATCAAACGTAATTGAATTAAATATTGACCGCAATTACATCTCAAAACTACCATACATAATTTTACCCGAATTTAACGCAAAGATGATGATAGATACAGGCTCCGCAAAAACACTTTTAAGTCCAAAAATCGCACAAAACTTTTATCCAAATTTAATAGTCCCAGATCCTTTTGAAATACATTCAGTTCATGGAACAACACGTCATAAACAAAGTGCAACAATTCCCCTTTCAAAAATTTTCGAAAGACCAGATTTAAAACACAAACATTATCTTGTCGATTTCAACCCAAAATATAACGGATTAATAGGCATAGATTTGATCAGAAAATTAAATGCATCCCTCGATTTCGGAAACAAACTTTTTGTAACAGACAAAGTAAAAATACCAATATATTTTGAATCAGACGAAATAAAAAAGAAAAAACCAATTTTCAAAGTTACTTTACCCCCAAGGTCAGAACAGATAATAAACATCCCTGTTGATAAAAACATAAACGAAGGAATTTTATCATACAACAAATTTGATGTAGTCGAAATACCGTCATCATTCGTCACTGTAAAAAATCAAATCGCGACAACCATAATAATCAACCCCACAGAAAAAGAATTATGTTTTATGCTATCAGGTGTTCATTATTTAAAAAACTCGCAGCATGCTCTGAGATTGTTACGGAAGTCGTAGAACAATTTTTATCATTGCATTGTTGGTTGCCTACTAAACTAAATCTCACGAGAATTTATAACATAAGATTGATAAATAGTGTTCAAAGGCGATGTGTTATATGTGTTAAACAACAAGGAAGACATTTCCAACAGTTTTTATAAATAATAAATAAATATTTTTATGAAAATCTGTTATCTTTTTAATTGTCAAAAAGTAAGGTTATGAGAGAACGAATTAATCACAGACATGCAAAATAATTGTTTTTTAATTTCAAAGCACTCTAGAGTTTTTTTTTAAATGAACACTTGTTATTTGAACCATTAAAAATTGATCCGATAAACACTTTTGATATAAACCCAGAACCAACAATAACCCCAATCGACTCAAATATTGACCAACAATTAAAGGAAAATTTGAAAAATATCAGAATCTCTCATTTAAATTCAGAAGAACAAAAACAAATCAAAAATTTATGATTTGAATACAGAGATATATTTTATTGCGAAAATTTACCTTTGACTTTTAATAATCAAATTAAACATTACATCCGAACCAAAGACAATATCCCAATATTTACAAAAACTTATCGATACTCAGAAATTCATAAAGAAGAAGTACGAGAACAAATCGATTCAATGCTAACTCAAGGTATAATCCGACCGTCAACATCACCTTGGTCCAGTCCAATTTGGATTGTCGAGAAAAAATTAGATGCATCAGGAAAAAAGAAATGGAGATTAGTTGTAGATTATCGAAAATTAAACGAAAAAACTGTTAGTGATAAGTACCCTTTGCCAAACATAACCGACATTTTAGATAAACTCGGAAAAAGCATATATTTCACAACCCCCGATTTAGCATCCGGTTTCCACCAAGTTCAAATGAATCCCGATGATATAGAAAAAACTGCCTTCAGCACAGAAAATGGTCACTATGAATACTTAAGAATGCCTTTCGATTTAAAGAACGCGCCCGCAACATTTCAGAGAGTCATGGATAACATTTTAAGAGGAATTCAAAATGAAAAATGCCTTGTTTATTTAGACGACATAATAATATTTTCAACATCACTCGAGGAACACATTGTCAGACTAAAAGAAGTTTTTGAAAGATTACGAAGTGCAAATTTTAAAATCCAGTTAGATAAAAGTGAATTTTTACGAAAGGAAGTCGCATATTTAGGACACATTATAACACCCGAAGGAGTGAAACCGAACCCCGAAAAAATCAAAGCCGTAATGAATTACCCAATACCAAAAACACAAAAAGAAATCAAATCATTTTTAGGATTACTTGGATATTACCGAAGATTTATTCCAAATTTTGCTCTTTTGACAAAACCTTTAACCAAATGTTTGAAAAAGAATTCGAAAATTGAACATAACGAACAATTCATCAAGAGTTTCGAAACGTGCAAACAAATTTTAATAAACCATCCAATTTTGCAATACCCAGATTTTACACAACTTTCATTTTAACAACAGACGCTTCAAACGTAGCCCTTGGTGCTGTATTATCTCAAGGAAAATTAGGAGAAGATAAAACAATTGCATATGCCTCCAGAACATTGAACGAAACTGAACAAAAATATTCGACTATCGAAAAAGAACTTTTAGCAATCGTTTGGGCAACGAAATATTTTAGACCCTATCTTTACGGAAGAAAATTCACAATTTTTTTTATGTCTTCCCATACAAAAATATTCTCTAATAACATTTTGCTTATCACATGCTACATCATCGAAAATAAATAAAGAATTTTCTTCAGCATTTGATGGATTAATAATATTTGCATTTTCAGAATATGGAAAATATTTTATACATTTTGTTTGTTTCAAAACTGATGTTAAGAGTTTATATTTCGATTGATATAGTGATTTTGAATAAATATACACGTTTTTAAATTTTAAACCGTTTTTATCAAAAATTAATGATAACAGTATATTAGTTTTGCCAGATCAGATGGTCCGCATATTATGGCTCTTATTGAATTTGGTAATGACACACCATGCCGATATTTCTTTAAACTTTGTTCGGTTGGTAAATCGAGATTTATTACTGATAAAGATGTACTTTGCTCTATCGTCTTCATAATATTACTGATTGATATATATATAAGGACGTAAGTTTATATACTGCTTAGTATAAATGTTGACATTTAAAGGTGAAGGTGTTCTAAATTCTGCGATAAATAACCTACCCATAGAATTACATATTCCTGGATATCAGTTTTGCGGACCCGGAACTCATCTTCAAGATCGTTTACGTAGAGGTGATCTAGGAATCAATAAATTGGACCAGGCTTGCAAAAAACACGATATTGCATATTCCCTATCAAATAATTTAAAAGATAGACACACCGCAGATAGAATACTTGAGAATAAAGCCTGGTCACGTGTTAAGTCTAAAGACGCTTCTTTTGGCGAAAAAACAAGCGCTTGGCTCGTCACAAACGCTATGAAAATAAAACGGAAAATAGGAATGGGTCTAGAACCGAATCAGTCGTTTAAACAAGTTGTTCTAAATCCTCTTCGTAAAAAATTTAAGTCTTACCAGGGATTAGAACATGATAAGGATCACATTCGCAACGTATTAAAGAAGGCAAAAATTGCGGTTAAAAAAATTAAAAATCGTAAACGCATTAAAATTCCACGAATATTACCACTACCCAAAGTAGGTGGTATATTGCCCCTTTTGCCATTAATTTTTGAAAGTCTGTCAGCTCTTGGCGCCTTAAGTGGAGGCGCTGCTGGTATAGCAAAAGCCGTAAATGACGCAAAAGCAGCAAAACAAAAACTGGAGGAAGAACAAAGACATAATAAGACAATGGAATCTATCGCTATAGGAAAGAAAGGAAGTGGTTTATATCTCATTAAACGCCGTAGAGGATTTGGTCTATACTTGAAAAAGTTTCCAAAAAACTATCAATAAAGCTACCTAGGCGTCCGTTAACTGATGAAGATTTAATCAAATTTGCTGCAAAGTTAAACATTCATTACTTTCGTGGAGTGTTTATGAGAGATAACTTATCGTTATCTGGACCGAAAAGATATGAATGTGGCATTGTAAATTTAGATTCTAGTAAGGGATTAGGAACTCACTGGGTAGCTTATAAAAAAGTAGATAATAACGTACATTATTTTGATAGTTTTGGTAACCTCAAACCACCAATAGAATTAATTGATTATTTTAAAAACTGTCAAATATATTTTAACCATGATCGGTTTCAGAACTTAAATTATAATTGTGGTCATTTATGTTTACAATTTTTTTGTAATAGAGAATAAAACCAAGTTGTAGCTATTGTTTATTTTAGTCATGTCTTTAACGTTTACTCTGAAAGGTCGTTCCAGCTTCCTCGAAGCTGACTTTTATCCACCAATAGAAATTAATCCTAATAATAATTATTCATTAGGTTTAATTGGTTTGTTTACATACAACAGTATTCCGAATATTGAAGATGGTGTAAATAATAAACTTTATGTATCATCATCAAAAAATCAGAAAGAATATCAAGTTTTGAGTATACCTACTGGTTCATATGAAATTGGTGATTTAGAACGATACATTAGAGATAATTTAAAAAAAATAACAGACCCATCAATTAAAATAGAAAAAGCGTTTTCATTGAAACCAAATAATAACACCTTAAAAGCTGAACTGAAAAGTGTTTATTATATCGATTTTAATCATGAAGACAGCATCGGAAGTTTACTAGGGTTTTCCAAAAAAGTTTTAGAACCAAATAAAAAATACGAGTCAGACTTACCTGTAAATATTATTAAGGTAACATCGGTTCGTGTTGAATGTAATATAATAACAGGTTCTTACTACGGAAGTAATAGTTCTCATACAATTTATGAATTTTCTCCATCCGTCGACCCTGGATACGCCATAAATATTGAACCATCAAATCCTATATATTTGCCGATTATAAATAAAAAGATCATTAGTAAATTAGCTATTGATCTTGTAGATCAGAATTTTCAACCAATTAATTTCCGAGGTGAAGAAGTAGTTGTACGTTTAGAGTTAAAAAATAATGGGCCTAGTTTTTCCTAATATAAATAGCCCCAATCCTCAGCAAAGTTCAGTTTTTATTAAACCATTAACGACGTCAGGTACCTTGACATTAAAAAGTGTTCAAATTTTACAGTCATTAGGCTATAATGTCAGAAAAGTTAGAAATATTCAACGCACCCCTTTTCGACCACAGCATAAGTAAAGAAGAAGAACGGACTTATCATCCTCATGTTAAATCATTTGATTATAATGATGAGATAGAGATTGATATTAATCAGCAAGATGCATTTATTTGTATGGCAGACTCTTACCTTTGCATTGAAGGACTTTTTGAATTAACGCCGGCTGGCCCCGACGTAGCTGGGGAATGCAAATTAACCAATAATGCAGGTGTACATTTATTTGAATCAATAAGTTATGAATTTAATGGTAAAGAAATTGAAAAACTACGAGATCCTGGAACTTTATCATCAATTCGAGGGTATATTTGTTATAATGAAGACGAATGTAAAGGCTTGATGTTGGCGGGATGGAACCCATCCGGAAATGACATTCAGACAATGGACAGAAATAATAAAAAAATTTGGTTTAGAATACCATTAAGTTTTTTGTTTGGGATATTCCGCGATTACAAACACGTCATGATTGGACGTCATAAGATAAGACTCGTGCGTAGTCGTACTGATAAGAACTCTTACGTGGTTATCAATGGGGAAAAGAAAGCAGCTGTGAAAATTAATAATATCAATTTAAAAGTAAAACATATTTTTCCAAACGACAAACTAAAACTTCAATTACTTCAACGGATGAAATCAGATGAGCCCATATCTATTGGCTTTCGTAAATGGGAATTGTATGAGTTACCTGCATTAAGTACAGGTACTAACAAAGAGGTTTGGAGTATCAAAACATCAACAAACATAGAGAGTCCAAGATATGTTATTTTAGCATTTCAAACAGATGTTAAAAAGACAATGAAAAAAAAGATAACTCAAAATTTAATCACATAAACTTGAGAAACTTTCGTGTATGGTTAGGCTCACAGATGTATCCACATGAAGCATATAATCTTAATTTTGAACAAAATCAGTATCTTGAGGCTTATCAGGCATACGTTGATCTTTCCAAAACTCTTAGTCAACACAGCTTGTCAAATATTATAAATAATTATACAATATTCGCAAGTAGAGCTTTATTTATCGTTGATTGCTCAAAACATGATGAATTACTTAAGCCATCAACAATTGATGTTAAAATTGAATTTGAAAGTAACGAGAATTTTCCCGAAAGGACCCGTGCTATTTGTATAATTGTACAAGATAAAGTTATTGATTACACACCTTTAAGTGGAATCGTAAGAGAAATTATTTAAAAAATAATGATTTATCTTTCGAAGTAACCGCAACATCCGTTTTATGACTTTGTTATCTCTTAAATAGTTTATGCGATTTACAGTATTTTTAACTTTTAATATCAATTGCTTGTGGGTAGTGCATTATTGTCCGAATCATACGCTCTTGTCTAAAATTAGTCTGCTGCTATCAGCCAAAACAGAAGGACGTATAATGTAAGTGCTATTTTTTATTACTATTCCATTATTAGTAATCTTTTTTTTTTTGATTTTCTTCATAAGTTATTTATCTCTTGATCGTGTACTGATGTTTAAGTGCGATCAGTGTGGTAAAGAATTTACACGTAAATTCAGCTTAAATCGTCATTTACAACGTTCTTGAAGTCGACTTTGTACAGCTAAATTATCCGCTCAAGAAAAAACTACTACAAAAGAACATACCCGTATTAAAGAACCACTCAAGGGCTCCACTCTTTCGAAGCCTTCAAACGAAGCGGAAGTTAAAATTGTAATTAGTATAATCCGACAATTATAAGAACGTAAACAATGGACACTTTACCGAAATCATATGACTTAAATTCTGCTGTAAAAAGGTTACGACAACTGTTAGAAAACATCATTTTCGATATTAATCACTCCCAAGTTTATAATGCTAATGAACTGAATCTGCAGCATCGTTTTCAGACGGCAATTACTATTTGTGAACGTTTTCTCTCAAACAGTATTGACATCAACAGGTTATGTCAGTTATTGCAAGATTGTGAAATGGATGGATTTATCGATGAACTAGTACCATACCTACCACAAGAATTAGAACAAAAATTTGTTCCTGTTGACACACAATATGAATCAAATGTATTTTAAATTGTAATTATTTAATAAATACATGTTCTTGAAACGGTGTTTTATTTCAAAATGGTTTGGAAATAATAAAACTAAATTTACTAGTTTTTATTAGGGAACAGTTTCAGTCTGTCGTAAATACATAATTTTTTTCATTGATTAATTAAACTATCGAAAAATGGATAGATGGATTGGCAAAATCTATTGCGACTAAGAAATAACTATGATTAATATGGCTTTATAATAAAATAATTATTACTTTATGCATATTTTCAGTTTGTAGATCAACACAACTTTGACCTTGAGTTTGGTCCCGCCAAAGTTCCACGTGTGTTTGTGGTCATTCCTCATCCTGTTTATTGTGGTTTCGTACGATTACCAGTTATTATCATATTGTTCTAATTAAAATTTATATAATAACGAAAATTGCGGTTTCCATTACTCATCCTCTTGTTCATCACAAGTCTATATAAACTGATAAAAACAACGCGTGACTTTATGCATATTTTCAATTTTTGGATTTATTAAGATTTCATTATTAACTAAATACAAATACAAATTTTTGGTAGTTAAAGTTTCACGTGTGTGACTGGGTTTTGTGATCATTTCTTATCTTGTTTATTGTGGTTTTTTACGCTTATCAATACAACCTTGACCTTGAGTTTAGCCCCGCGTGTTTGTGGTCATTTCTCATCCTGTTTATTGTGGTTTCTTACGTTTATCAACTATTATCTTGCGGTTTTTATTAGTCATCTTGTTGTTCATCACAAGTCTATATAAAATGGCATAAACGACGCGTGTATGTGTTTTTCGAGTAATATCTCGTTAAGTATGGTGTGTTTTTTAAATTTTAAAGTTTTTAAAATTTATTCTATAATAAATAATGTTGTTACCAAATGTTGAAATTCGTTTATCTACGCTATAAGTTGAAGAATTTTTACATAGTGTATATGATCTCATTTCAATAAGCTAAAGCGTTTGAAAGAGCTGCTAATAGAAATTGCGATCGAAAGAAAATTTGTCTGAGAAACCATTAGCTATACAGGTAAGCAGACATTTAATTGTTTTATAAATCTCTTATTTTATATTTTTATTTTAGGAATCAATTAATTGTAAACCGAAAATATATATTAAGTTAAAACATGATACAAAAATGGAAAAAAATGTAAGTATGATCAGTCTTCCATATTATTTTGTTAACAAATTGTAATAAATTGTTTTTAGATATTAAAACAGAAACAGAAATACGAAGTCGAAACACGATGATAAAAACATAAATTTCTTTCTTTTCTGAAGAGATAAGTTTCTTTTTTTAAATGTATATATTTCTATAATTTTTGAACTTTTTCTTAGATCCACTGACGAATAAATCAGTAGGAGGACTCAAAACTCGCTAACAGGGGAGCAAAGGAAAGTTCTGATTTTTTAGAATAAATGAAATCATCGCCAATAGGGGAGGACCACTGCGCTTAACTTCATCAACAGAATTCAGGCTTCAGGACAGAGCACGACCTCCAGATGTCCAAAATCCACACCACTGTTGTTAGATGTCGTCATAATCTTTTTTATTTTATTACTATTAGGCAGTCTAAAATACAAAAAGTCAAGCCGAAGGTTATTGGGGGGTTGTTAGGGAAAAATCCTAGACACAGACCAGATCACCTCTCTCAACCCCCCGCAAAAAAACCTTCGGCTTGACAAAAAAAAATAAAATAAAAAAAAATAAAAAATAAAAAACTACCTATACTACCTGTACCTACCTACCTACCTAGTTTGTACTGTATGTAAATATATGATATATTGTATGTTATTTTATTTTAATATATTATTTTTAAAATATTCTTATTAATGTAAAATATTATTTTATAAATACATGATATGCTACATATTATTGTTTTTTTTTTCTGAAAAAAAAATCCTAATCAGGATTTGAACCTCGATTTCCTTATCGATAAAATAATGACTTTCCTTTATTAATTATTACTGACAAGCGCTATTTTCTGATATTCTGCTTAACTCACTACAACTTTAAAAAACATGTATTTAAAATTGCATATTTCAAAAACCATGTATTCAAAATCTCACAACCTCAAAAACCAAATTTCAAAAATCATGTATTCAAAATCTCACAACCTCAAAAACCCAACTTTCGCAACCCCAAAAAGCAACTGCTTGTATTCCTGGTTGCATATTCGCAAACGGGCGGGGGGTGTGCGTCGGCCATCTGTTGGCGGGAAGTTAAAAAAAAAAAATGTGGAGGTCAGCGCCATCTGTGATTGGCTGAGCTGACGGCAGCGCCATCTAGCGGGATTGGCGGGAAACTTGCAGATTGGGGCGACATCTAACGTTAGAGTTGAGTTGGAATTTATGACGACATCGGCGTATATATCCTACTATCGTACAATAAAACATGGGCCGACACTTCGAAGGCCAATGGGTGTTTAGCAAAATTTAGCGTGAAACGAAAGTGAATGTGGGAGAGCTTCTGACTGTCTGTCTCAAGAACATTATCATAATCAGACAGTCAACCATTCCCTCAATGTCGTTGACCCAGAAACCGGTGCACCCACTCAAAACATCGATGTTGGACGGAAGTGCGAAGAAAAATGCAAAATCGCGCTGTCAGTGGGCCACACTTTTGCTCACCAATGGATCTCCTTTTGGTTTGCGGCCGCAATACAAGGGACAAACATATTCTGCGGGATAATGTATTACAAACAAGGGAAGATCGAAATCATCATTTAGGCTGTGGTTTGTTTCAACATTTGTGACCAAATATAAAACTCCATGCAACCTCCAGGATTACAAGAAAACCGCAAACCCAAAGAAAATAATTACTATTTATTAGATGCAAAAGATGCAATAGAAAGAACAGAAGGCAATTATTGGAAATAGATTAGAACCCGAAATTATTGGATAGCTTGAAGTGCGATAATCCCTGGATCACTTCACATAGTGGGCGCATTCACCAGTCGTAGCTGCTACATCGCTATTTTCAAAATTTTTGGTGAATGGACCGCTACCTATAGCGCTTCATCTGTAGCGCTACGTAGCGAATGAAGCGGTCCTCGCTCACCGCTCAATTTGTGTAGCGGTGACCAAAGCCTAGTGTAGTCTAAGTGGTTCACCTAAAGTAGCTGCATTATCTGCAGCCAAAATTTCATTTAATTGAAAATTGTTGACTATCTCTTCGTTTAGGATATTTATAATTATATTTCTTCGGTTATTCATGTTTCAATTAACGCTTTGAAATAATCGGTTTGTTATTTGTGTGACATCTAACAATTTCACATATGCCAACTAACATGCTAGATACGTACGCTAGGTATAATGTGTAGCGGGATCATCCACCAGAAATGAAGCAATTGAGCGAACGCTTAAAACGTAGCGGATAGAGCATATTCTACAACTAATCAAACCTGGTGAATGCGCCCAGTGTCATGAAAAAAATTAAAGAGGAAAAACGACGTTAAATCTAAAACAATGAAGCAAGAAACATGATAATTGCTTTTAAAGATCAAAAGCAAAAATTTAAAAAACACCAACCGCAATCATATTGGGGCTGTGCTCGAAAAAAATTATCCTCTATTTGAACTTTTCTAGAAATGGTATATTCATTTTTAGAAATATTTAAAACCTACGTAATTATAGTTGCCTTAAACATTAAGGAAAACTTATTGTCTAAAACAATACAGAACTGATTAAGTTATTGCTGACTATACTAACTTATCAGCCGTGCATAAACACTAACAATAAAACCAGTTCTACTGTACAATGCACCACCTAATCACAATAATTATAAATAGTAAATATTAATTACATAAAAAAATCAATCACAGAAGTTTTTCCTGGCTTCTGCGTCCTGAGCTACCAATGTAAACCGATCCGTGCCAAATGAGAAGACATCCTCGTTTCTCAAGTATAAATCCGCAGAAAATGAAGAACAGTGCTTCTGGGAAGCTATGAAAGAGGCAAAAGAGATACCTGATTATTTATTTCAAAGTTTTGCGTGTTCTTGAATTCACAGTCGTAAAGCAACAGTATGTAAAAATAAAACAACCTCTTGAAAAAATCTATAAATCTATAAATGCCTTATGTACGGGCAAGTTATTTAAAAATTGATAAAAGATTTGCAATTGAAGGTTTGGTAAACAAGTAGTCGTTTCTTGTTGTGAATTTAAAACGCCTTTCCTTCAACGCCTTAGGTATAGTTGAAAGAACAACCAATATCAAGTTTGTTGAACAGACAGAGGAATAAATTTTCCTAGAGCTACACGAAAAAAATATTCCAGTCCCTATTAAATTCAAATGTCCAACTTGTAAAGGTGTCAGATGTCTGGATTGCAACATTCATGATTCAATTAGAATGCAATTTTTAAGAGAAGTTCACAACTAACATTATAATTATACAGAGAGTCCCAGAACTCGCGTCCCAAAGAAAAACAGAGAAACCGCTATAAAGTCAACTAAAAAATTCTAATTAATGAAGTAACGTGATTCAAATTCAAATTTCCCAGTCTGAGAATGCCAAGAGATTGGTGCATCTGAGCGGTGTAAGGGTGCACTGGAATGCACCCTCAAGAGAAAGGAGGGAAGAAAAAAACGGCAGAAAGTCAGTCGTTCTTAGACTACCCCAAGTGGAAGACGTGGTTCGAGTGTTGAGTTGCGAAAAATAATTGTTTCAAAGTTTTAAAGAAGCTTTCATGTGATTATTTATCAACCAACAGGTACTCGTATTGTATCCAAAGTTTGTCCAGGTATTTTATACCCTATGGGAGCTATGGGAAACATAATCGATATCAAATACCAAGCTATGGAAAACATTATTGTGGTAAGTGTGATTAACGTATAGTGGTTTACTTAAACAATTATTCTTTATATGTTTAGATCCAGTTGAGTGCTGAGGTAAAGGAGCAAAGCACTCAAACAGAAAAGAGAAAAAAAAAGAAGAAGAAGAAGAAGAAGAAGAAATAACCCGGGCAGGATTGTCTGCAACCAAGAGGAAGAAAATTGGGACGACGACAATTATCCGTCCTATTTAGACTACCTAAAAACTAAAATTAATCATAATGCTTTAAATTAATTAATAAAAGTTTTTTTTTTCTTGTTGAAAACCCTCTCTCTCTCTACCTGTAGTTGATATAAAAGCAGACTAAAGCGCATCCTCAACCATCAATAGTGTTAAAATGTTTCAATGCAGCAAGTGCGATAAGTGTTTCGCACGTGGCAGTGAATTGCTCAGACATGAAAAAAATATGCATGAAAAAGTGAAGCAAGGTGTGTGCGTGCATTGTGCATTGTGTATTGTACATTGTGCATTGTGGAAAGTCAATGAGACAGGACAATTTGAAAAGACATTTAAAACGTCATAATCAAGAACCACGAATAATTCTCTGCGAACTATGTGGAACGTCTTTATCGACAAACAAAGAATTTCAAACACATAAAAAGACAACTCATAAGAAGAAGGTAAATAGC
The DNA here is from genome assembly GCA_939628115.1 of Tribolium freemani. NCBI lineage: Eukaryota > Metazoa > Arthropoda > Insecta > Coleoptera > Tenebrionidae > Tribolium > Tribolium freemani. The sequence goes on from OW626793.1 coordinate 2,448,388, forward strand.
TATTTCATATTGAGAATAATAAGTAATGGTTGAAATTTGTTTTTGTTTAAGGAAACAAATCAAATAGACAACAAGTAACTTTTCGACTGAGACAGAAAAAGAGCCGACTACAACAACAAAATCAACAACAGTTTTGTAATGTTTGCGAACTAGAAGTTCTACATAACAAATGGCGACATCATGTGAGATCGATCGTACACCAGATGAAAGTGTGTAGCTCGATTACAATCAACGAAAAATTTAAGGTATTCAAAATATTATTTATCAAATCTAGCGAAAAAACTAAGACATACTTTTTTCTGCGTTTTTTTACAGGTAGTGAAAAGTTGTTTTAAAGAAAGAATAGAAACTTTAATAGTACGAAATCAAGATCAATCGTGATTAGATCCATTCAAATTTCTTAAATCGGTAAAAGTGATTGCTATACCAGAATTAGAACAACAGTTGATTAAACATACAGTTTATTAATTTAGAGTTATTTGCTGAATATGTAAAGAAGTTAGATACGGAATTAGCAGAATTTTCTATAAAATCATTTCAAACCAAAATGAATGTCATTATAAATACATCACACATAGAAAACGCTTTCGAACGAATGATAAATCAAATTTTAACTAAAATTTATGAATTTCAAGAATTCATTTTCCAACAATGGATCAACTTACAGTACACCGAAATGAATGTAATAAAATTGTGACTAGAATGTCAGGTCTTGACGAACAAATAATTGAATATGAAGCTATTAAAAGAAAACTTACTGTACCGTTTGTAATATATGCAGATTTTGAATGTATTTTACAAAATATCGACGCGTGTATACCACATCCATCAGCGTCTTCCACCACTCCAATTCAAAAGTATATTCCATGTGCATTTGCGTATTACATTAAATGTTCTTTTGATGAAAAATAAAACCTGATTATTTATTTCAAAGTTTTGCGTGTTCTTGAGTTCACAGTCGTAAAGCAACAATATAATCTATAAATGCCTTATGTACGAGCAAGTTATTTAAAAATTGATAAAAGATTTGCAATTAAAGGTTATATTAAAACGGAGACACCGTTTGGTAAACAAGTAGTCGTTCCTTGTTCACATCATTGGTTGTTCACATGATTTTTTTCTCAAGACGTTTCATTTGTTAAAAGCTCTTAGCTCCACCCACTAGAAGGAGGAGAACTGGAAAAAAAGATTTACTTGAAAATTTTGTTGGGGTTTTTTGTAAAGCTTGCATTATTTTTTATTATATAAATCCAGCTTTTTGTCGTTTAATTTATTTATTAGTTTTACATAGTGAATAACCACCAAGCAATCTAAAAAATTCAAACAAAATAGTTCATCAAGAAAAGTTAACATTCTCTCTAACAAAGTGATTAAGGTATGAAACTTAATTGTACTTTATAAAAATATTAATAAATTATAATAACAGCCTGCTGATCCGATCCCTGAAATTCACGAAGAAGGAAGCCTGGCGAGTTATATGACCATAGATCCGCAATTGATAAGTGACGTATGTATTTATTTTCTTTTTATTTTAATATTACCTATTATTATTGTAGTCTTTTTTACTCATAATAAATTTAATTACTTTCAGATTGATTTTAACGAAATCGAAAAGCAATTCAAAGTGCATTTAGGAGAGGACTCGTATGATGCCTTTACCACCCAACCACCGTCGAACAGGGGTAAAGGCCGAGGAAACAGGAAAGAAAAAGGCGAACAGTTGTATAAAAAGTCCTCTTCGACGTGCCGTGCCGTGTCGCCATCGTCCTCGTCAACATTTTCACTAATTGATGAGGATAAGACGATGGACATGGATACGGAAGTGGACAGGATGGCAACTGAAATTCGGACTAAAATTTATAACAAATACAAAAATGTTGCGAAACATAATATGAAAAATGGATAAATATATAGCATATAAGAACAAACTAATAGAGAGTAAGAAAAAAAGCTTCGGAGAAATTGAAAAAATTTTAAGTACAGCCCATAATTACATTTTAAGTTAGAATAAATAAAAATAATAATAATAATAGTAATAAATAGTCTTTATTATGGGCGAAGTTTAGCCAAAGCTACTCCAACTTAACCCGATAAAAAGAAATACAGAAAAACAAAATAATTGTAATTGTGCTTAAACTACAAAAATTAAGGCGATAAACAAAATGAGTTCAAAGCAAGAAAGAAAACAAGAATAAAAATAAGAATAAAAATAAAAATAAAAATAAAAATAAAAATAAAAATAAAAATAAAAATTAAAATAAAATAAAAATAAAAATAAAAATAAAAATAAAAATAAAAATAAAAATAAAAATAAAAATAAAAATAAAAATAAAAATAAAAATAAAAAGAGGAAAGTAAATATTAATAGTAAAATGAAAAATAATTGACTTTTATTAACAAATGCTGTCTGACTGTTTACTCAAAAAGAAAAACTTTTTAACATCTTTGCGAAAACTGTTCATAGGAAACGACTTTAAATGTGCACTTAATTTATTATAAACAGATACTGTGTGATTTTATCGAGACAGGGATAGTATATAATAAAGCAGTAGTAAATGATGGGCAGAACTAATGACTCGCAAAGTTTTTTCCTGAGTTTAAAATTGATTAAACTTATATTAATATATAAAGATTTCAGAGCGACGTAGCTTTTCTTTACCAGATTTGTTACGTGTTCCTTAAATCGAAGACTTTCGTCCAAATAGACACCTAATTTTTTTACCACATGAACCAGCTTCAACTGTTGATTGTTTATTACGATTTTTAAATGTTTTGTTACGTTGCTTCTCACCTTTTTTGAACAGAACAACACAGATTGACATTTGGAGGCATTTAGTTTTAAATTATGGCTTGATGAGAAGAGATGTATACTATGTAGATCATCGTTAAGTTTAGTGCAAGCGTCATGAATTTGATTTGGCCTAAAAGAGAATAGTAATTGGGTGTCGTCTGCATAACCATGAATACTACAATATTTGACAGTTTTGAAAAGATCCGAAATATAAATTAGAAATAGCATGGGTCCTAGAACGAAACCCTGCGGAACGCCTGATGTAAATACTTTAGGACAGGAAGAGACAGAATCAATTACAACTTGTTGAAAACGGTCGGATAGATATGATCTAAAAAAATTAACAACAGTTTGGCTACAGCCGTAATAACTAAGTTTTGCGCATATTAAGTTGTGGTCCAACGCTTTTGAGAAATCAAGCAGGATGAGAATAGAAGCACATGAGTCATCTAGTGATCGAAATATGTTATCAGTAACACATGCTATGACTGAAGTAGTGCTATACCCCTTTCGAAAACCAGACTGATGAATTGGGATAATCTTGTTTGATACGAAGTAGTCACGCATTTGCTTTTGGACGATTTTCTCAATAATTTTTGATAATACTGGTAGAAGGGCGATTGGTCTTAAGTCAGTATAAGCTTTGGGTTCATGGATCTTCGGAATGGGCGTCACTAGGGACAATTTCCAGTTGTTAGGGAAGTAACCTGATTCAAGAGCGCAATTTATTATGTGTGTAATATGGTTGCAAATTTTAGAGGCACATAGCTGCAACATTTTAGGGGAAATATTATCACATCCGCACGCGTTCGATTTTAACTTGAATATGTGAGATTTCACTTCATCTACAGTAGCTAATTTAAAATCATAATAAATGTTTTCATTGTAGATGTTGTTTGAATACCAATTTGTCTCATCTGTGCAAGAGTCATAAGGATTAAAAACGGACGAAAAGTAATCATTAATGTTCTCAGGTAAGCGCAAGCTGGGGGGGATATCGGCCCTACCTTTATATGTAATCTTGACGCTCCTTAGAGCTTTCCAAAGGTCGCCCCTGCTTGGGCCATGTAGATGCTTCGTAATGTAAGCAGCTTTTTCACGCCTAATAGAGCTAACTGCCAGATTTCTCAATTGTTTAAAGTATAACCAATCATTGGCATCTTTAGACCTTTTGTATGTACTCAAAGCCTTGTCCCTTAGCCGCAAAAGTTGCTTAACATTATAAGTTAACCAAGGTGCAAAAGGTTTTATTTTTGAGGTGGTAAAAGGCGCGTGTTTGTCAAATAAGCACATAACATAGTTGTTCAATAAAGTAACTTTTTCATTTAAGTCTTTGAGGTAGAATATGTCATCCCACGGAATACTGTTTAGGTCAAGTAGAAATTCATCATAAGAAAAATTCCTAAAGTTCCTATATGTAACCATTTTTGGAGTAATCTTATTAATCTTAAAATACAAGTCGGTGATCAGATATAAATAGTGTTGTAATAAAAATAAAAAACAAAATTTATAAAAAATTATTTGTTTTCTTTAAATTTTAAAAATACAATTGATTTAAACAAGAAAATTATTTGATTTAATAAAAAGTAAATAAGAATTAGATTTAACACAACCGGATGGTAGGTTTCCTATTTCACAAAATATCTTATTGCTGAGATGGCAATACTTACTTAGTTTGTCTAATACAACCGGATGCTGTCTCCTATTCAACATAGGCTCTTGTTAGCATCCTGCTTTATTTTGATTGCGTTTTAAAACTACACAAATTTAATATTTACTTCCTTTTTGTCTTAATAATAAATTATCTTGTACTGGATTAAAAATTTCCTTTAAGTCACTGATTTATTTATGAAATCTTAATCTGTCTTTGGCACATAATTCTCAGTCTGATTTTCGAAATTCGTTATAGTTATCTAAATAAACAATGACTATCATATCGACAATCGATGATAATAATAATCAATGGATAAGGTCGTGGCGGTTCACAACATTGGCCTGCGCGGTCACCTGAATTAAAGCCTTTGGCAAGAGCAACAGAAGAGCAACCAGTAATGCCAACCGTAGCGGAATTGCGTACGTGTAGCGGAAATTGACAACCAAAAACGGAGAGGTGCCGCTTTTAAGAAAAACCTTTAAACGTAGCGGAATTTGACCTTTCAAAGAAATTACCATGTGCTTGACCTGTTTGTTGTGAATTGTGATGATGTCTGTCAACAACCAATTTCTATGACAACCAACAACGCGCAACCGCGCAACCAAAATGTCATTGTCAAAAGGCAAAACATACAGAACATACTCCGTCCGTGGCCGTCAGCCGTCTCTCAACACTTGATAGGCACTTGACAGTTTTGAGCTGTGTACATGCACATTTGCACTGTTTTGAGTTTTGAAAGCTTGTGCCTTGTATCTACAATGTAGAATGTACATCGCCTCGTGCTTAATACTAAACAAAAGTACCTACTCTACTGAAAGCAAACTGCAAAATCCTCAGACAGGCAAACGACACTAACGGCAACAGCAAACGGCAGTGAAATCAAACTATTCAAGAGGTGCCGGTCATACTTCGTGGTTTGTATGTTTTTGTTTTTATAATCAAATTTTATGTTTGAAAAATAGGATAAAATGGCTGAACCAGAAAGTAGTGAAAGTAGTACTGAAGATATCGAAACAAGGGAAGAAAACAATAATCTTCATGAAAATAATGAGAAACAACTCAAACAACAAACGCGGCTAACGACTCCAAAAAGAAAAAGGTGGAACCGAGGTGAAGTGACGAAAGATGAGAAAAAGCAAAACATAAGGAAGCAATTGTTTTCGTCCAGTTGGTTGAGCGACCCTGAGTTGAGGCAATGGTTGTGTGAGGTGAAGGGTGATAAATCAAAAGCCCACTGTAAATTTTGCAACGTAAATTTGGGGACAAGAAAGACTGACCTGATTCGACACTCTGAAAGTCAAAGGCATGTGAGAAATTTGCGAAGTGCAAGCAATGTGAAACCGGTGAATGAGATGTTTCAGAAAAAAAATGACCTGGAGGACAAGCAACATGAAGCTGAAATTAGGTTTTGCTTATTAGTTGTTGAACAAAATTTTAGTTTCAATTCTGTCAACGCTATTGTAGCTGTAAGCAAGATTAATTTTAATGATTCTAAAATGTCCGACAAAATTTCTTTGAAACGCACTAAATGCTCAGCCATAATTAACAAAGTCTTGGGAGCAACTGTTAAAGAAGATTTAAAATTAAGGTTAAAAGAAAAACAATTTTCGATATTTGTTGAGGAAAGCACTGATGTCAGTAATTGCAGATTGTTGTGCATACTTGTTAAGTTTCTGGAAGAAGATGATATCCACACTTGTTTACTCGATTTAATAAAAATTGAAGCAGATGAGGGTACAGCCAATGGACTATATAAACTTTTTAAGAATTGTGCCGAATCTTATAACCTTAATTTATGTAATTTAGTGGGTTACTGTTCCGATAATGCTAGTGTAATGTTCGGCAAAAATAACTCCTTCAAAACCAATTTGTTAAATGATAATAAGGATGTGTTCTGTAACAGTTGTTTGTGCCATTCTGTACATTTAATTGCTGTTGCTGCGAGTGATGAATTGCCTAGCAATATTGAGGCTTTACTTCAAAATATTCATTCATATTTTTCAAGGAGTCCGAAAAGGCAGTCAATACTCGAAGAATTTCAGGATTTTATGAACGCAGCCAAACACAAAATTATAGGCCCATCACAAACAAGATGGTTAGCTTTGCATAGTTGTATTGTGCGCATTTTGGACCAATGGTCAGTTCTTACTGAAGTTTTTCGGGTTGCCTCATTTGAAGACAAAAATCCTAGCGCTGAAATAATTTTTAAAGAACTCCGCAACCCTTTTGTAAAGGCATATTTGGTATTTTTACGGTACAGTTTAAAGTTTTTGACTAAATTTAACCTTACATTTCTATCAAGTAATGTGTTTATCTATGAGATTCATTCTGAGGTCCGTCGGTATTTAAGGATCATTTGTTTAAATTTTGTCAAAGACAGTTATTGTAAAGAAGAAAACTTCGCAAATTTGAATGGTTGGGATCCACATCAACTTTTACCCATTGAAGAATTGAATTTAGGACCAGAAACCTGCAACATAATACAGGATTGTCCAAGCGGTGACGTTCACGCATTTAAACTGAAATGTTTAAAATTTTATCAAAAAGTCTCCAGTGAGTTTTTAAGACGTTTTCCCATTTTTGATCCTTTTTTTAAAAGTTTAAATTTCACCTCATCATGCGATAGGGTTCCAAGGAGTTCCAAAAATTGATATTGCGGAAGTTGCTCAAAAATTTACTTCTCATTGCAATTTTGAAAAAGTTTTGGAAGAGCATGCATTTTTATACGACTATTTTTTGGACGAGGAAAAAGTTCAGTTGATTGTAAAGTACGACAATCCTACTAAATTTTGGAGTTATATAGGTAGCATAAAAGACAATAACAAGGAATTGTTGTTTTCTAGCATTTCCAAGTTGGCAAAAATTGTACTGTGTTTGCCACATGGTAACGCTAGCGTCGAGCGTGTCTTTTCAATGATGTCTGATATTAAGACCAAAAAAAGAAACAAATTACTACCAGAGACTTTGAACAATCTTCTGCACATTAAACTGGATATGTTAGATAAGCACACGAACAGTGAAAGGTATCCTATAACTAAAAATCATTTAAAAAAAATGTGTAAAGACATGTATGATTTTAAAAATGTTAATACTGATGACAATGAGACTGATGATGTTGATTAAGAAATCATTTTTATTTATTTTTTTCTTTAAGTTTGCGAGAAGTTTGATTTCATTTAAAAGTTTAATGTTTAAAATAATAATAAAGAGTGAAAAAGATAAATTTGTTTCATTCATATTACACACTTTCTTTAATCTTTAAACTGTTAGTTGTTAGCATTGGCAACCCTGCTGCAGAGAGTTGCGTTTGCGTAGCGGAGCGTAGCGGAATTTTACCTAAATTGTGACGCTGACAATTTTTAAACGGTTGGCAACACTGAGAGCAACTCAGTTCACGCATTCAGGAAGCTTTTGCATCAATTACTCCTGAAATGGTCACAAATTCTAAATCGAGTCTTTTGCGGCGAGCACGGTTGTGCTTGTACAAATGCATGGTGGTCATTTTGCGCACTTGCTTCAATTGTTCGATTCGTTTTTCGTTGTTTCCTTTGTTATTACGGTTTATGAACATTCGAATAAACAAGGTTCTTTTTAGAACCGCCATTTGTTGTTTTATTTAAAAAGTGTAAAAATAAAATAATTGTGATGGACACGTCAGTGACGTATTTTACACAGATATACATAGTTTTCCGAATGATACTTTTAATTTAAATGAAGATAGATGATTTTTGGAGAAAAATTCTAGAACTTAAAAAAGAAAATGAAAATTTGGCCGGTAGGGTAATTTGAAGTGTGTGCCTCGGCAATGCGCATACTAAAAATGGGAACCCTGGATGGGTATAAAATTGTAGTCAACACTCACGGCGTCAGAAGCAACTATTACCGTGGTTTCGGGGAAAAAGGAGATAAGTGTAAATTTAAATTTTTCGGGAGCATTGCTTTAAGTACTAGCTGGTACTGTAAATAGGTATATTGTCATAGAAATGGTAATTAATTAATTATGTTCAGTTAAATATAACACTTAGTAGCCATTTAGGTATTTATTGTATCAGATTTTCACCTATCAGTCGTCTAAGAGATAAAAGAAGTTTTGCACAATGCAAAAATGAACTTTTTCCCCGAAACTACGGATTTCTAGTTGTAAAGTGGCTCCTTATTCGTTTTAAGTAGTGTACTAGATAGTGTCTTTAGATAGCAACGAAGAGAAAGAATTACTATTTGTGAGTGATGCAGCTACTTACTGATAAAGGCAAAAAAAACACCAAAAATAAAACATTTTCCCAACCTGTTGCATATAACATGTGTAGCACACATTTGTATACACAATTGTAGACAAAACTCACGATGTCAGGTGCAACAACTATTTTTAGTTGCACAAGTGACTCATTATTCATTTTGAATAGTGTATTAGACAGTGTCTTTAAAAAGTTTGATAGCTTGAAAAGAAAATATTATTTGTGGGTGATGCAGGTACTTTCATGATAAAGACAGACAAAACACGAAGAATCTAACATTGTCTCAACCTCTTACATATCACATCTGTACCACACGTGTTGCAAATTTGAGAATTCATCTAAGATGACTCTGATAGAACCTCTTCAGCCAAATTCGGAAAATCGTCGCAATGAGCTCGAAACGAAACTTTAATATAATTTATTTAAAAAAAACTGGTTCAAAATAGTATATTAAAGCACAAGTTTTATAAGGGTTGATTTGGTGCACGAATCCCAAGTTAGAAAACATGGCGAGTTTTCTATGGGATGAGTGCGCCAAAACCATTATGAAACGAGTATTTTATGCTATTTTTTATACTTTGCGCCGCCTTTTTTCTTATTTTAATTAAAAAAAATAATTTATCGTCTAGGAAATTTTATGTCAGTTGGTAACGGTATCAAAAATAGTGAATTTCAAACAATTTTTTGCTTAAAGAATCGAGTATATTTAATAAAGCAGACAGAAAACGCTTTATTCTAGCTCATCAGAACGATTGATGCAATAATTTGGAAGCAAAGGGAATATTTCGAAGGTTTTTTTGCTTAGAATCCAGCAAAACTTATACAAATCGGACCGAAAACGTTTTATTTCGCTTCAAAAAAGCGATATATATTATAATTCGAAAGAAAACGGCTTATTTCGAAAGATTCTTAGCTCCAAAACCAGCAAACGCCTCAAAAAGACGTTCTATGTTACAGTTTGTAGAAAAGCGACTTATTTAAGCACAAAAGTACAAATTATTCAATAGTTTGAATGAAAAAAGGGCTTCTCTCGGTAGATTCTTTGCTTAGAAACGAGAAAAGGCACTAATTTTAAAGAAAAACCTTTATTTTAGACAATTTCTTTTCTTAAAATCGAGAAATCTCCCAGGATTGGCTTTAATTAGTGCTTGAACTGTTTTCTTGTGACAATAAAACGTTTTCACTCTGCTTTATTAAAGTTTGCTTAGTTTGAAGCCAAGAATAGTTCGAAATAAACCGTTTTCTTTTAATCTTTAACATAATTCGTTCTTTTGAGCAAGAATAAAGAGTTTTGATTCTGTTTCATTAAATATACTCGTTTCTTTAAGCAAAAAATAGTCTGAAATTTGCCGTTTTAGTTTAAACTATAACATAATTGGTTCTTTTGAGCCTGAATTGAGCGTTTTTAGTATGTTTTGTAAACGTTTGCTGGTTTCGAAGCTAAGAATCGTTCGAAATAAGCCGTTTTCTTTCGAATTATAATTTATATCGCTTATTTGAAGCGAACTAAGACGTTTTCGGCTCGATTTACATAAGTTTTACTGGATTCTAAGTAAATAATCTTTCGAAATTAGCCATTTGCTTTCAAATTATTGCATCTCAATCGTTCTTTTGAGCAAGAATAAAGCGTTTTCGGTCTGTTTTATTAAATATACTCGTTTCTTTAAGCAAAAAATTGTCTGAAATTTACTGTTTTTGTTCAAACTATAATATAATTCGTTCTTTTGAGCCAGAATAAAGCGTTTGCAGTATGTTTTGTAAACGTTTGCTGGTTTCGAAGCTAAGAATCGTTCGAAATAAGCCGTTTTCTTTCGAATTATAATATATATCGCTTATTTAAAGCGAACTAAGACGTTTTCGGCTCGATTTACATAAGTTTTACTGGATTCTAAGTAAATAATCTTTCGAAATTAGCCATTTGCTTTCAAATTATTGCATCAATCGTTCTTTTGAGCAAGAATAAAGCGTTTTCGGTCTGTTTTATTAAATATACTCGTTTCTTTAAGCAAAAAATTGTCTGAAATTCTCTGTTTTTGTTCAAACCATAATATAATTCGTTCTTTTGAGCCTGAATAAAGCGTTTGCAGTATGTTTTGTAAACGTTTGCTGGTTTCGAAGCTAAGAGTCGTTCGAAATAAGCCGTTTTCTTTCGAATTATAATATATATCGCTTTTTTGATGCGAACTTAGACGTTTTAGGTGGGATTTGCATAAGTTTTACTGGATTCTAAGCAAAAAAACCTTCGAAATTTTCCCTTTGCTTCTAAATTGCTGCATTAATCGTTCTTTTGAGCAAGGATATAGCGTTTTCAGTGTGTTTTATTAAATATTCTCGTTTCGTTAAGCAAAAAATAGTCTGAAATTTGCCGTTTTTGTTTAAACTATAACATAATTCGTTCTTCTGAGCCTGAATAGAGGGTTTTTAGTATGCTTTTTAAACGTTTGCTGGTTTCAAAGATAAGAATCGTTCGAAATAAGCCGTTTTCTTTCGAATTATAATATATATCTTCAGCCAAATTCGGAAAATCGTCGCAATGAGCTCGAAACGAAACTTTAATATAATTTATTTAAAAAAAACTGGTTCAAAATAGTATATTAAAGCACAAGTTTTATAAGGGTTGATTTGGTGCACGAATCCCAAGTTAGAAAACATGGCGAGTTTTCTATGGGATGAGTGCGCCAAAACCATTATGAAACGAGTATTTTATGCTATTTTTTATACTTTGCGCCGCCTTTTTTCTTATTTTAATTAAAAAAAATAATTTATCGTCTAGGAAATTTTATGTCAGTTGGTAACGGTAATAAATAATGAATAATAAATGAAGAAGAAATGATGATTAAATCGATCGTGCGTGTATTCCACGTATTATCGACGAAAAATCTTGAAAACTAAATATCCCTAAATTCATTAAAGCACACTGTGCCTTAATGAACCATAAACGACTCCTACTGATAGACGTTAATAAACGTATTATAAACGCAGAGTATAAAAACAATATTATTGAGTTAAGTCATTTTTAGAGCATAATCTTTTACCAAAACAATTGCCGTAGTAGGGTGCCATTTGAAAGAACATTTTTTTAATAACTCGAAACTAAAGGGAATTTAAAAAAATATTCTTAAAAAATGATCCCATTTTCAAAGGAGTTTAAAGACACCTTTCGAAAGGTTGTAACGTTCCGTTTATGCTGCCCGGAGTAGATGGGCTTAGGGAATCCACTAATGCTTGGGGACTAAAAATTTATCATTTCTAACATCTGATGAAATGAAATAATTTCGTAATTTTCGACAACCACACTTGTGGGCTCCCAGATTTCAGGGTACCTGGGCCACTTTTGCCCGTATTACCACCCTGAGGGTGTTGGTCTTGGCCTCCAATGCCTCAATTTCATTGCCAACGTTTCATTGTGTCGTTTGTGTTCGTACTTTCCCTTTCGTGAAAATTTTGAGTAATTTAATTAGTATTTTCTTCTGTCCCAGGATCTCCTAAAGACAAATGGACTTTAACTTTCCCCTTCCGTTATCTTTGACTTTACCTTCTTTAAATTTTCGACCCTCATTCGTTATAACCTCCAAAGGTAAACAAACCACCCGTCACCTTTGACCTCCAGAAAGTGACCTTTACCATCTGTCTTGGTGAATTTGTTTCCCTCAAATTGGTGGTACTCTTGAAGTTCGAAACCGCGAGTTTTTTTTTACTACCCCTCTCTTGAGAGAACTTCTGTCAAATTTCGGTCAAAAATCTCCCTTTTTGGTGTGTGCTAGTGAAGCGGTCAGACGTCTCTCCTGCGCTTGCCAGTACCTGGAAGCTGGACGGATCCTGTTCCTTCTACAGTACCTGTTATCTTACCGATTTCTGGGAAAGGATTGTCTGGTCCAGCGTTCCCATATATTTTGTGGCAAATTTGGCCGTTTAAGCAGCCACCGATTCCCTCGTAGTAATTTAAGGTTAGTTAGTTGCATAGACTAGCTGATTTCATAGGTTTTCATTAGTTTATGAAGTTAAGCAGCACTGACCCCGGTCATTCCTTGGATGGGTGACCGGATAATGTAATGCCAAAAACATCGCAACTAACTCATCTTTCGGAGGAGACGTTAAGCCGTCGGTCCCGGTCACTACTAGTTAGTGGATGTTAGGTCAGGTCAGAGGCTGTAGATGCGACCTGAAAACTCTAGCACTTGGGTGATGGCATTACCACCATACGCATATTTCTTTATTTTTTATTTAAGGGAAGCCATTTTGAGGAAGCCATTTTGTAATCTTCCCGTTTCTTAAAGAAAACCCTCGAATTCGAAGTAGGTCACGATCTAAGGGTAATTCTAGGGTCTAAATAACGTTTCTATTAGGGTTTTCTTTTCCTTTTCTTTACTCTTGGACGAGATTTATTTGGAATCTCAACCGTACCGTTCCATCGCCAGAGTCATTTCCACGTGGTGGATTTTGGATCCCATCCCTCTGGAGACTAGTACCTACTACCTGTCCCTCTCGTCAGAGGGGTAACTCGTACTCGGAGCCACCGTCCCGATTACCAATACCTGGACCCGGAGTGACTACCCGGAGTTTGTCAAGCTAAGTGGATTTCCCAATTTGTCTACATTGCCCTTCAGGCTTAAATAAAACAACTACTGCCCTTCAGGCTCTATACTATTATTTTGCCTGATTTAAATTTCTAAATCCTGTGAAAGAAACAGCGCTCTTTCTTGTTGTCATAATTTTGTTAATTATTATAAATTTAATTTCGTTTGGTTTCTGGCTTCACCAGAAAAGCCAGTGGCGCCCATTTAATTTTGTAGTAAGTTTAATTTTTATTATACCGGGGTTTATTAGTTTGTGTTTTCTTGGAACCCAGTCCCAGCCTCCTCAAACTGAGCCCGCGCAGTGCGCGCAATTTAAAATTTCCGCGACAAGGTATATACTTAGGCTCAAAACCTTTGGTTCCATACTAGTGCCCAACGCTGAATATAAACAATAAGACGCGTTTGACAGTTAGTTATCTACACACAATCGAGTGTCTACACAATGAATATGTTACGTGTGTTTCCTTTTTTTATTGTACTCTCAAAACTTTTTTTGGGAGGTATACAAAGTGCACCCATCCCTATTCAACTGAGTGATTTCGATAAAACAGCCCGAATGAAGTTTAACTTAGTGCTTCCAACGAATGAAACGGTTCAAATTCGGCTATCCTTCAAACTATTACTCCCAAGTCAAGTTCTACCCTCCTATAATAATGCCTTTCGCTCGCAAACAACGAGCATTACCCATAACACATCCACACCGCAGACTACGTTCCTCAAACTCACATCAGGAGGACTTTTTGAAAATTTCAATGAAACGACCACACCTCAGACGACCCGTATCAGCAAGTGAACCTTTGAGTGAAACAACCACCGCGGAGTTTACGACAATCTTTCACATATCTGATGATGAAACGACCACAATGTTGTCTACAACCATCAACCTCGGAGCAGATGATACTTTAAACGAAACGACTACACCGCAGACCACAGAAGAAGCCTACCTTGAAGTTGTTTCCACGAACCCAGTACCTAAACTTTAGCTTTAAAGGAAGAATCAAATTTAATGACGCTACAAGAAGCTATTGAAAAGTTTAGGAAAAATCTGATTCAAAAAGAAATGGAAATTGCAGAGATTATAGAAAGTGATTATGCCTTTTACAGGCATTTTCGTCCCGAATAAGTAGATGGGGTCGTATTACCAATTCGTTGCACTTATACAGCAACATTTAGCCAACGGCTATTAACAATTGAGTGTTATGAATACCGTGAAGTAGGAAGTAAGCGCATCTTGAGTAATGGGGAAATAGAATCATCATCTTTACATTACGTACCTGAATACATCAACGTACAGTCTGTAAAAGAAACTTATTCGATGTCAATTCATTAAAACCTATGCAAATAAAAAAGTAATAAAAATGTATCCTTTATTTGATGTTTCATTTCTTTTAATATTTATAATACGCTCCCTCCTTTTTATTGTTGTTTTAGCTATAAAACAGATCAGCTCGAAATTAAAGCTTTATTCTAGTGAAGATGTTTGCATCTAACGCAAGTATTCTTGTTTTGGCTATTATCAATAATAGTTTCCTAATTTATCGACAACCAGAAGTAATAGAAGCTTTTGTTTGCTTCAACTAATACAACGACACATGGCCTAGTCAGTGGACACAACTCTTTGCTCAACATCAAAACGACATACCAATTTATAAATGTAAAAATAACATCAACACTAATAATTCACTTATTAAATATAAGGTAATAGTTATTTATTCTATAAGGGTATTACAATGTATTTTATCCCCGCAAAGGATTAAAGGCGAGAACGAAATAGCTATAGAATATGAGGGTTTGTAGACTGCATTAGAACAAAAAATGCATCCACAATAAAAATTTACATCTATTTACACCAGTGCCTAGATTAAATTTGTTTCAGGAATATTCAGTGACAATCGACCACGATTACACCATACATGAAGACGAGATCTTTGTTAGAGACACATCAAGATCTGCATTTCTTATAAAATTAAATTATATTTACCCAAATATTTTCGATCTAAGTTGTATAGAAAATAGCAGTCATTTCAGTTTTGTGACGTAGAGCCAACAAAAATTTTGGAACTCCTTGACTCCGATTATAAAAACATAAAAACTTTTCCGAAGTGCAAAAACTTTTGTAAATAATTTTGACGATTCCCGCAACTAGCGTTTTCAGTAGAAACAAGTTTATCCTGCTTAAAACGTCTTAAAACATACCTGCGTAACTCCATACGACAAGATCGACTTAACGATTTGGCATTTTTGTCAATAGAAAAAAAACTGCTTAATGATATGTTAAAAAATCCCAACTTTTGTGAGGAAATTATTGATAAATTTGCCAACCTAAAAGAGCGTAAGATTGATTTAATTTAAAAGAAATAATTTTTTATTATATAGTTAGGATTTTGTTTTGATTTTGTTTCTGATTCTTATTTTGTTTCATAAATTTTTTATTTTACTTTAATACCAACGAAAAAAGTGCTTTGAAGTATTGTAAAGTAGGACTGCAATGGAGATTACTCCCTTAAAAAAGTCAACTTGACGGGCGGATTACCTCATTGGTGACATGGAAACATCAGCAATTAATTTGTTGCCTCTAATTTCTCTTGGCTTCACCTGACTCAAGAGTCACGAGCCGCCACTGGTAGCTGTGCTTTTCACAGATTCAGACAGCAGATAAACAAAAGCCAGATGCACCAGATGAGGCACAAGAAAAATAAAAATCAAAGACATAAAATCGCTTTTATCCAAGTTATGAATTTTATTCCAGTTAACAGTAATGGGGGTTTCCAATGATTTTTTTTTAATTTTTTTAAATTAAAGTTTAATGCAATTCTACGCGAAATGTGAGATTTCAGCGGTCAAAACGTTTTCTAAATGCTCTAAAAAAAATTGTAAAGTATAAGGCGGGAAAGTGGCGAATTCAAAGCGATGTCTTATGACGACTTAAGACCAGGTTGAGTTTGCGTGGCGCAAAGGCTTGTTGCCAAGTCTCTCAAATGAATTATTTTTTTAAAGGCTTGCAATTTAAAAAAAACGACGTTAAAATTAGCTTAACACATACGTTTTTATATTTTATACCTAATACTATGCATTGAACGTAGTAATTTATTTTTTAATTCATTTTCTTGGGCAAATATTCGTTCATGGACAAGTTGAGATTTGACAATGTGGCATGTTACTTTAATTTTATTGGTTTCAGTAGTTTGCCGCTGAAACAGTCAAGTTTAAAATGGTTAGTTGGAGATTTGCTTTTTCATAATTTTTTGTAGCTACTATTGATAACTTTTTCTCATTTATTTTTTTAGATTCATAGGTTATGAATATCTATTAAGAAATCTTTGTTCTACCATTCATTGGAAACCCCCATTCCAGTAACAATAACGTGGTATACTATACAGCGTTGGGCAAAAGTATGGAACCAAGCGTTTTGTGCCTAAACCATGTATCTTACGAAAAAACTAACTACTTTAAAAATGTGATCATTTTTCAAGAATAAATTTTTTCGAAATTCCTTTTAGTTTTCGAGTTATTCAAAAAAAAATTTTTTCAAATGCCACCCTACCACGGCGATTTTTTTGGTTAAAGGTTATGCTCTAAAAATAACTTCTGTTTTAATAAAAATAATTTTAAACTAATGTTTTTTTTATAGTTATTTATTTAACGAGTTTGAGTGTAAATCGAACGCTTTATTTCACGAGTGGATTATTAAACCACGAGTGAAAATGAGTGGTTTATCATCCACGAGGTGAAATAAATGAACCGATTTACACGAAAACAAGTTGAATACAACATTTTATTCTTCGAATTAGACTCAACAAGGCTTAAAATTGCACTAAATCTGTTAAAAATAATCTGACGTTTCGTATTGAAAAATGCCAAACAGTTGTCAAAACTTCCTTACACAGATGAAAAACCGTAAATTTTGACAGTGTCAAAGAATAAAATACATTATTATAATTGCGGTCCAAACTCATTACGAAGATTTTTCGAATTTGGCCGAAGTGGTCGTATCCAAAGATACTTTTAATCCACTAATTTGATTCGTCACATTTTTCGCAAACATAAACATCCGTGGATACAACCACTTCGGCCAAGTTCGAAAAATTTTCGTAATGAGCTCGAAACACAACTTTAATAATTTATTTAAGAAAAACTACTGGTTTAAAATTAATTTTATTAAAGTAGAAGTTGTTTGAAGCATAATCTTTTACCAAAAAAATCACCGTAGTAGCGTGCCATTTGAAAAAAAAAAAAAAAAATTTTTAATAACTCGAAAACTAAAAGGAATTAAAAAAAAATATTCTTAAAAAATGATCCCATTTTCAAAGTAGGTGATGATGTACCTTTCGAAAGGTATACAGAGTGGCCCACAAATCGCTCCCCACCGGAGAAGTGCATAGAGTTTAGGCAATTCTGAATCGAAAGTTTCTTTACAAAAAAGTTCTAACTCTTTGTGTTTGGGAGATAAGAACGTTTCAAAGTAGCCAATCACCAAAAGTCTTGCTCCGGAGGACTACGGGAATAAAACGCGTTGCTAAGAAACCGAAAATAGATAGAACGGATTATAAAAGTGTGAAATATTGAAATATTTTTCATTCCTTACCAACCCATCTACTCTAGCCACTACACCTGGGAGACAGCTTCTGGGATTGGTCATTTTGAAACCTTTTTATCTCCCAAACGAAAAATAAAAGACGTACTTTTATTGCATTTTTGCCATCTCCATTGCTGTTACCACCAGCACATTTCCGGTGGGGAATGAGTTGTGGGCCACGCTGTATAGTTTAGGCACAAAACGCTTGGTTCCATACTTTTGCCCAACACGGTATGTACGTCGCGTCACGTTACAAGAAGTGGATTAAGTAAATTTCCAGAATAAAAACAAAGCCTCATTTCACACTTGACTCGACAGTTTATCAAGGTCGATGCTCTGTTTTAAACTCATCGAACGACTTAACGTTTATAAATTATGTAATATACAGCGTGATTCTTAAATAGACCGACAAAATTCTACCCATGGTAGTGTCAAATGAGTACATGCTGAGAAAAATAATAAAAAAATTCCTTGTACAACCGTTTTCGAAATAAATTTTTTTTAAGTTATGTTAGAGATAAAGCGTACGCCACTGATGTTTTCATAAGTAGTATTAGCACAGTTACACAATGTACTTGATCAATGCAGCTATGATTACTGTGTATTATCGATATTCATTATGAAAATGAGCACATTTTATTCCAGTACAACTAATTTAAACTCATGAGCGCCGTAGGTGGCACGGATTAAGGGCTTTCTACCCCTACGAAATAAAAATGTAAATATGGTACAGATCGTCTCTACTTATCCTTGCAAGACTGTGATAAAATTTTGTCGTTCTATTTAAGAATCATTATTATTATGATTATGAATACTATTATTCCATTTCAGTTCATAGCAAAATTTTAAGGCGCATTTGAATTTTTGTGGAGAGAAATAAGGCACAAATTGAGTTTCTGTATAAAAAAAGAATTCTGTGTTAAACTAAATCCCAGCGGCAAATTTTGAGCCAAGAAAACCCGCCAAAAACTCTCAATTTATGCTCCATTTCATACCAAAAAATGCGTTGTTGCAAAATTCTACTATGAACTGAAATGGGATGTGGATTTATATTTATATTTGAACAATTTTGCTAATTAATATGCGTCCTCGTTTAAGGCTAGGTTAAACGTATTGGTCTTATGGCGTTTCCAATGTAAAAGAATTGTGGCTATAACTAAGTCATTTGAAAAGGTATCAACGTCGTTTCAAAACTCAATGTATCTTAGAAATGATATCTACAAAATGGCTTTTAGAAAATTTTAAAAAATCTAGTAGTTAATAAATTATGGCCACTTAAATAAATACGTTTTCGGACTAAATCACTTATAAAGACACCAAGGCATCAAAATGAAAAAACTCAAAAGGTAGTCGATAGAGGTTTTTATTTCAAACGGCTTGGCATTTTTAGTTTTTTTTTATTGTTAAAAATAAGCTTGATATCGCGACAATTCTAATTCATTGGAAGCTCAAAATTTCTCGGGCGATGATTTATAGCAGATGGGCTAGACAAATCCGCAGGAAGATTTACAATGGGATCGGGGGGTCTGAGTAACAGACCCAAGAGCAGGTATCTGTCAAAAATGATTAGATTTGTCACGTCTCACTTTCTTGTTAGTCTTGTTCATCGAAACAATAATGACTTTTGTTTTCATTGAAAAAGGAATTTGGTCGAGATTAGCAACCAAATCAGAGAAAGTTAAACCATGTAAGTAGAAAAGGGATTAGCCGCTTAATAATAATTTAGAGGTTTCAAGTTATTATAATTGGTATTACAATAGGTAACTTGTTTATATAATATTTTCTTTATCTAGGGCTGGTATTTAGAAAGCAATTTATTTGTGACCACACACCTGGCTAATTTCCTATTACCCCGAAATTGTTAACGTAGATTTCATTGTTTTTAGTTTCTTTTTTTGAAGTCACTTCTAGATGAACCAAATGAAACCCTAATTGATGTGTTTTATTTATTTAATTCAAAACAGTATACTCGTATTGCGGGACTATTTCCTAAACGATAACGGTTTGGAGCTATTGTGTTTTGTATAAGTTTCAACGAAAAAATTGATAATAATGATAATAATTATAGGATTTTAAAAAATTTACACACGACTCCGTTTCGTCAAAAAATGACACCTACACTGTTATTCTTGATAAAAACCTAATTTACACTTTATTAATTTTTAAAATATAGCAAATAATATGCAGACATTCCCTTGTCTTACTTTTCAAGGGCCCCAACTGTGTACATGCCAGATTTTGACACTATAGCAACATTTATGACGTCATTGGTTTTTGAACGCTTTTTTTTATTTTTATTTTTGTAAATAACAACTGATACTTTTGTTTACTGTTTTTGACAGTACACTTTTTATCCTTCTAATAGTAATAAAAAAAAATAAAATTAAGTAAAATAAAAAGAATATTGGCAATTGCATAATTGAAGCTCTTTGAACATAAAGGTTTTTTTGTTAATTTTCTACTTCATCAGTGATCATAGGTATTTAGAATGTTATTCGTTATTACACTTGTATATTATTGATTCTTTTCGTCTATGATACGCATTATACAGAGTCGAATTTTTAACTGGAATAAAATTCATAACTTGGATATAGGCTATTTTTGTGAAAATTCCCGAAACAGGTCGATTTTTGTTTTTTCTTGTCCATCACTTGATGTAAATAATGATTTTTGTTTATTGCTGTCAAAAATGCACAGCCACCTCTAACTTTTTTTTTTCAAATGTAACAGTATGTCGATTGACACCTCATGTGAAAGAGCACTTCGCAAGCAATACAACGAACTATTTGTTTTTTGAATATTGTCAAGGCCTACTTGATAAAAAAAGTATTACCAGTGGAATAAAATACACAACTTTTTTTTTCAGATGTAACGATATATCAAGTGATACCTCTTGTAAAAGGGAATTTCGCAAGTAATACAACGCGCTATTTATTTTCTGAAAAAAACAATTTTTATAAGTTGAAATTAGGAAAATCACACTCGAAATGATGCGAAATGTTAGAAATTTATGTTACTATCGTTATGTTATTTCCCAAGAATGGAACGGTGCCCATTTTAAACATTTGTTGCATTAAATACTGTTCAACTTATAAAATTGGTTTTATTTTTCTATCACGTAGGCTTTGAAAATATTCAAAAAACAAATAGTGCTTTGTATTGCCAGCGAAGTGCTCTTTCCACACGAGGTGTCACTTGATATACGGTTACATTTGAAAAAAAAAAGTTAATGCATTTGACAGTGCATTTTCGACAGCAGATAAACAAAAACAATATCCACCAAATGTTGGGTAAGAAAAAATAAAAATCGACTTGTTTCGGGAATTCTCACAAAAATCGGCCATATTCAAGTTAAGAATTTTATTCCAGTTAAAAATTCCACTCTGTATAAACCTGTTCATTATTCCCTAATAATAAGGCCATAATAATAGGGCATAATGATTACGCCCGCTAATTTGTGCTAATGCTGACAAAAAATACTATTATAACATATGTTTTAATAAATATATTAGTTGTTTATTAACTTTAATTAAGAAAAAAATTAATTCAGTAAACCGAAAAATTGACAATCAAAAAAACTCCTTAAATTAGTTCCTTTTTATCGAGATTTACCTGTATTTTATTATGTTTTTACTTTTCTGTTAAATAAACACTTCAAATTTAAAATAAAACTGTTGAAAATGAGAAAATCTTGCTCGAGCATACAAATATCAAGTAAGACCAAATTAATTGTTGTAAATCACAAGTATAATATTCCAAATGGTCTTAGGTTATATTGAGCGTCCCATTGTACAAAAGTTAACCGCCTCACAATGGGTTTATTACCAGACCCGTGCCACCAGCCTAAATTTGCATTTATTATTATGGTCTTCCCTGTTTACGAACCGTTCCAGTGCCGTATTGGGAATTATAAACTTGTTTACAAATTGAAAATGTGCCACCAATCAAAACTTTCTTACCTGCGTACCTGTTTATCTGGATTTATTCACAGGTTGTAAGAAAGGGCTAAACCCTGTTACGGATTACCGGGATTTACTTACTGTTAATGACTTATTTATATTTAAAATTATTTACGTTACCTAATTATTATTTTCTAGAACATTTACGTACAATGTCATCTCATCGTATGACTCATTAGTTTTTGTTAATACGTTACCTAACTGATATGTTTTCTTTGTGTGTACGCCTTTTGCGATCACCTGATGTTTTTTGTCATTGACGATTTATCGATATTCTTACGAAATTAGTCAGTTAGTCGATCGCCGTTGTAACGAACGGATCCAAATAAAATTCTCAAAGTAAGAAAGTGTTTTATTTTTCCATAAACCCGCACAATTCAGAAGTGGGATCGACGTATGTGCCAGTGTTAAGTGATTGTCCAAAATGGACAGTGAAGACGACAATAACGTGCCCATGAAGCAACGAAACCGCAACCCAAAGCAGATCACCGAAAAGTCGACTCCGGACTCCAGATCTGAAGAATCAGACACCGATACCGAAAGGCAGGTACGGGGAGCCAAGAAACGAAGGATCGATGAAATCATCACCAAAAAAGTAGAGGAAATCCTGAAAAAAGCCCACCGAAATCCGGATCCCAACACCTCAGCACAAAACGCCCAAAACACCAAAAACGCCGACATCGTTCCGCTATTTGACCCGGAAGCCAGCGAAGTTACCTCAAGTGGCTGGCTAAATAAAATCGACCAACTGGGCATCATTCACGGCTGGAGCGATGAAACAAAATCGTTTTATATGCAAGCAAAACTTACTGGGATCCCCAGACTTTGGTACAACGGACTAAGTGATTACAATAAATCTTGGGAGGACTGGAAAAAGTCATTATTAGAAGCCTTTCCGTCCCACGAATATTTTGTAGACAATCTGAAGAAAATGATGGAAAGAAAAAAGCAAACCAACGAAAGTATGATGCATTACTACTATTCTAAATGTAACTTAATCCGCAAATGCAAATTTCGGACAAGAACGCCGTGTCGTGTATCATCGAGGGGCTACCCGTCGAAGTCCAAGGTACGGCAAAATCGGGAAATTTCAAGACGCCGGAGGAACTTTACAAAGGGCTCCTATGCAAAATTGATGGATCAGCATCAAAAGGGGACCTACCGGCCAAAAACCTACCCAAATGTGACATCTGTAAAAAACCCGGACATGTCTCCAGAAACTGTTTCTTCAAATCTACATACGAAAATCAAGAGAAACCCAGGACCACACACACCGGATTCAAACCCAAGAAATGTTCCCACTGTGGTAAACAAGGCTAAGGTTCATCTGTTGCAAAGGCAAATCCCTAACGAGTTTTACAAAATTTCAGTAAGAATTAATGATATTTCTTGCCGAGGTTTCTTAGATACAGGTAGTCAAATAAATGTAGTCCATTTTTCATTAATAGAACACTTAAAATTAAATCTTAAACCTTCTAACATCGTAATCAAAGGTATCGGAAAAGAAACAATTCTCCCAAAGGGGATGGACTGTGTTTCGTTTGATTTTTCTGATTTTTCTATTCGTTCTAATGCACATTTTATTGACGCTAGTATGGGTGACATTGATGTTATAATTGGGCAACCAATCATTAACAATCCAAATATATCGTTACAAATTTGTGGTAAAAACGTTACACTCGCGGAAAATAAGGCAGCAACTAGTTACCCGGTTGTCTTAGACAAAAACATGTGCATTCCAGCACGGAAAACGGCGGTAGTGCCCGTTCGAGTTGAAAATTTGGTACCAAACCAGTGTTAAAAACTTTGTGCTAAAAATAACGAAAATAAAGAACACTATAATTTTTTTTACTACGACATTGGACTCTAAAAACTCTTACGTCACTATCATTAATACAGGCATCAAAGATATCTGTTGGAAAAAAGGACGTGTCCTTTCCAGAGCAACTGACGATAATAACACATTTTTACAATGAAATGACCATCTTCATGTTAGAAATGATTTCGTACTAAATACTGATGACGTTAAAGTTAATTTAGACGTTATAAAAGAACCTCATCTATCCACGTTTTTTCACATGCTACATGAGTTCAAAAATTGTTTTGCAACTAACACCTCAGAACTAGGTGGTACCGACATAATCGAATTTGAAATCATATCGTTACTCCGAACATGAGCGCTCAATTATAGGTGCCAAAGTAAAAGATCTGTTACAAAATAGCATTATACAAACATCAAAATCAAATTATGCTAGTCCGGCAGTATTGGTCAAAAAGAAAAATGGAGATTATAGATTATGCGTTGACTATAGAAAATTAAATGCGATAACAATTAAGGATCGGTACCCATTACCCCACATTGAAGATCAGATTGGTCGCCTAAGAGGGAAAAAGTTTTTCTGTAGTTTGGACATGACTCAGGGATACTATCAAATACCTGTTTGGTCCAAATCAGTTCACAAAACAGCCTTCGTGACGCAAGATGGCCAGTATGAATTCTTAAGAATGCCTTTTGGCTTAACAAATGCGCCATCAACTTTCCAAAGGGTACTTAATAACTTATTTGCGTCACTATCTGATGATAAAGTAGTCATATATTTAGACGATATGCTTATTCCGTCGGACACGATCACAGAGGCCATAGCAACATTGAAAAAGGTTTTCAATATACTCCAATCGGCCAATTTAAAACTAAATATCGAAAAATGTTATTTTTTTGAAACAAATATCGAATACTTGGGGTATGAAGTTAGTGGAGAAGGTATTCGACCTGGAAAACCAAAAATCTCAGCCGTTACGAATTTTCCAACACCTAAAACCTTGCACCAGTTGAGACAATTCCTGGGATTGACATCATATTTTAGAAAATTTATAAAAGATCATGCTTTAATAGTCGAACCCCTAAGTAAACTATTGCGCAAAAATATCCCATGGAAATGGTCTAACGACCAAGAAGCAGCTTTTCAGAGAATAAAAAATTGTTTAACGACTCGACCATTACTGTGTATTTTTGATCCGCAACGCGAAACAGAATTACACACAGACGCCAGTAGCAAGGGAATTGCAGGAATATTATTACAAAAACACGATAATGAATTCAAACCTGTTATGTACTATAGCAGAGCTACCAGTAAAGAAGAATCTAATTTCCATTCTTATGAGTTAGAAATACTAGCAGTAGTCGAATCAATAAAAAGATTCAAGGTATATCTAACTGGTATCGATTTTACAGTAGTTACTGATTGTTCTGCTGTTCGTTCAACATTTACAAAAAAGGACCTACTACCTCGGATTGCACGATGGTGGCTTAGTGTTCAGGATTTTAATTTTACCGTAAAGCACAGACCAGGAGACAAAATGAAACATGTTGACGCATTGAGTCGCAATGTCCTCCTTATCAATAATATTGACGACTGGATTTTAAGCATTCAGATCCAAGACCCCGCTATAAAGCTAATTATCAATAAACTAAAATCACAGGATTGCGACCAATTTATTAAAAATACGTACAAATTTGTAAATAATCGATTATATCGAACAACTGCAGACGGGAAAGAAAAGTTGGTAATACCAAAATCTGCTCGATTTAATATTTTGCGGAAGTATCATGACGACATAGGGCATATCGGTTATCGCCGATGCGAAACAATCATAAAAGAACATTTTTGGTTCGAAGGAATGACCCGATTTATAAAAAAATATGTTTACGCGTGTTTAGATTGTGCCTATAAAAGAGGTCAATATTCAAAAAGGGAAGGTTTCTTACACCCAATTGAAAAACCATCACAACCGTTACACACGTGGCATATTGACCATTTAGGGCCATTCGTAAAGAGTCCTAAAGGCTTTAGTTATGTTTTTCTTGTCACAGATTCTTTTGCTAAATATACATTTGCCAGACCAACAAAGACCACTAATTCGAAAGAAGCCATCTACCATTTAAGAGACTTGTTTAGCATGTTTTCTACCCCTAAGAGAATTATTTCAGATCAAGGGAAAGCATTTAAATCTAAAGCTTTTAAGGAATTTGCACGAAAATATCAATTTAAACACATTTTGAACAGTGTTGCTTCCCCTAGATCTAATGGTCAAGTTGAAAGATACAACCAGAACTAGAAACTGCTATAAACACATCCATTCAAAATGAAAACGATTGGCATAATGTTTTGCCAGATGTAATTTGGGGCATGAACAATTCCATAAATACCAGTACAGGATTTACACCCCATAAACTGATGTTTGGGTTTGACCAAGCAAAACATGGCCAATTAGTTGACGTTGCCCAAGAAACTCCTAGTACAAGTACATCAAATCGAGAAAATGACCAAATAATGGCTAAAGCTGAAATGGACAAACAAGCTACAATTATGAAAAAACGTTTCGATGTAAAGCGTAAAGCTCCGACGATTTACAAAAACGGAGATTTGGTACTGTGGAGTGGTGCAAACTTAGCTAATAAAGAAGTAAGCAGAAAAACTGGAATAAAATTTGGGGGACCTTACAAAATAATAAGGAACAAGGGAAATGACCGATATAAAATAGCATGCCTACAAGGTACAAAAGGCTATAAGAAATATACAGCAATAGTTCCAGTCGACCAGTTCCGAAAATACATCGGAGGAGTCATTGAAGAGACTGAGAGCGACAGCTCTGTCGACAGTACAGACGAGCTTATAGACTTATTAGAGGGATAAAAAAATAATTATTACTAATAAAAACCAAATACAAGAGCTCTAGTGAGCATAAAAACCAAATACAAGAGCTCTAGTGAGCATAAAAACCAAATACAAGAGCTCTAGTGAGCATAAAAACCAAATACGAGAGCTCTAGCGAGCATAAAACTTTTTACAATAAAATACGTTCAAATAAACGTACTCGTACTATAAACTACTAATATGCATGTGTTACAGAAAACCCCACAGACAAAGTGGTCGAAAGGAGACGAGGACGTCACGCTAAGTCAGGATGGCCGAATGTTACGGATTACCGGGATTTACTTACTGTTAATGACTTATTTATATTTAAGATTATTTACGTTACCTAATTATTATTTTCTAGAACATTTACGTACAATGTCATCTCATCGTATGACTCATTAGTTTTTGTTAATACGTTACCTAACTGATATGTTTTCTTTGTGTGTACGCCTTTTGCGATCACCTGATGTTTTTTGTTAATGACGATTTATCGATATTCTTACGAAATTAGTCAGTTAGTCGATCGCCGTTGTAACGAACGAATCCAAATAAAATTCTCAAAGTAAGAAAGTGTTTTGTTTTTCCATAAACCCGCACAACCCTTATAATGAGTATTAAATTAGCTGAGTAACCAATTTCTTAAAAATTGTCTTTTTCTTCTTAACTACTTTCTATGTGAAATGGATAATAGCATGTAAAATAATTACAAACGAAATTTATTTAGTTGACAACCGATCGTCTTCCATGAATGTTGTCACATTTTTGTGGTTGTGATTTTTTGTGCTTTTTTTTGTGTTGTGATAGTGACTTCGAATAAGTTGTAACATAATAATATCGTAATTTAATAAGTGATTGTGTGGTGTGGCGAGAAGTGAATAAATGTGACAAGTGTACACAAAGTGTAAATAATTGATTTAAATTCCGATTCTGAGTGTTTGTAAATTTTCTGAACATTTTTACCCACTGAAACAATTCGTACGCAAGTGGCCTGAATCCGGTTCTGTACGGCTGCCTGCTCAATGTACTTGGGACGAATTTATGAGCTCTCTGGCGGTGTTTGCTAAAAGGACCGCAATTGGTAAGTAATCCCCTCATTATTAGAGTCAAAATATTTTACTGGGGCCATACAACCTAATACAATTTGGAATACAATACGTCCTTTGTTGTGACATCAGCTTGACCACAGAATAATAAACGCCCTAAGCCGTCGGGCCGATAGTTTTATGATCGACACTCCGAAAGCGAGTTCGAGAGTTCTTTTAACCTAGCGTCACTGGTTATCGGCTTATTTCGAGCTCGGTGAAGATAGCAAGTAGCTCCTTGCTAGCAAGTAGAAAATCACAGCGGACCAATTCAATGCTGTTTATTCTTAATGTAATTAGAACAATGAAGGAAATAAACGCTAAACAGCCACAAAATGTTAAAAAACAAGCTTTTTGCAGTTACTACAAATACTAATGCAAAAAGTTAACTAAAATAATCAATGAAAAACACCAAACTCTAGGAAGAAAAGCACCTTTGTAATTTTTCATGGTTTCAAGCCCTTCCCAGGATTCGATTTTATTTAAACTTAAACGCTCTTTCGACCTGCCGTAACAAGAAAGTGGCACATTGTCGATAACACTTAGAAAAAAATTAAAAACCTTCAAAAATTATAAACAATCCCACTTGCCAACCCCTTCCCAGGGCTCGATTTTGTTTAAACTTTTTTATAATGTAGAGTCTTAAATGCGCTATCGACCTGCCGTAACAAGAAAGTGGCACATTGTCGATAACACTTAGAAAAAAATTAAAAACCTTCAAAAATTATAAACAATTCCACTTTCCAACCCCTTCCCAGGGCTCGATTTTGTTTAAACTTTTTCAGAATGTAGAGTCTTAAATGCGCTATCGACCTGCCGTAACAAGAAAGTGGCACATTGTCGATAACACTTAGAAAAAAATTAAAAACCTTCAAAAATTATAAACAATCCCACTTGCCAACCCCTTCCCAGGGCTCGATTTTGTTTAAACTTTTTTATAATGTAGAGTCTTAAATGCGCTATCGACCTGCCGTAACAAGAAAGTGGCACATTGTCGATAACACTTAGAAAAAAATTAAAAACCTTCAAAAATTATAAACAATTCCACTTTCCAACCCCTTCCCAGGGCTCGATTTTGTTTAAACTTTTTCAGAATGTAGAGTCTTAAATGCTCTATCGACCTGCCGTAACAAGAAAGTGGCACATTGTCGATAACACTTAGAAAAAAATTAAAAACCTTCAAAAATTATAAACAATCCCACTTGCCAACCCCTTCCCAGGGCTCGATTTTGTTTAAACTTTTTTATAATGTAGAGTCTTAAATGCGCTATCGACCTGCCGTAACAAGAAAGTGGCACATTGTCGATAACACTTAGAAAAAAATTAAAAACCTTCAAAAATTATAAACAATTCCACTTTCCAACCCCTTCCCAGGGCTCGATTTTGTTTAAACTTTTTCAGAATGTAGAGTCTTAAATGCGCTATCGACCTGCCGTAACAAGAAAGTGGCACATTGTCGATAACACTTAGAAAAAAATTAAAAACCTTCAAAAATTATAAACAATCCCACTTGCCAACCCCTTCCCAGGGCTCGATTTTGTTTAAACTTTTTAATAATGTAGAGTCTTAGATGCGCTTTCGACCTGCTGTAACAAGAAAGTGGCACATTGTCGATAACACTTAGAAAAAAATTAAAAACCTTCAAAAATTATAAACAATCCCACTTGCCAACCCCTTCCCAGGGCTCGATTTTGTTTAAACTTTTTTATAATGTAGAGTCTTAATTGCTCTTTCGACTTGTAACAGGAAATCGGCATATCGTTACATAAAAAAAAATCAGCCGCATTTGCAGATTCCAAGAAATCTTGCTGGCTGGTTGGCTGGCAATCTAGCTGGAAATTCTCGTTTTTATTTAGACTCCTGGATATCAGGAAATATTTCTCTCTCTCTTTCTTAAAATGTTCATTTATTGCAATCAATTCAATTTTACAGTTTCGTGGTTTTAGTCGAGCAGAAAAGTGGTGAATAATTTGTGTCGGATACGAACGATAAGTTTTGAAGTAGATAGAATTTTGTTCTTGATTTCTTGATTAGTTTGTATTTGAATCTCTTGAAATTAGTTTTTAGTTTAGTGGTTTTTAGTTTTTCGTTTTAGTATTAACACTTCCTTTTATTTTTTCTTAATTTTCATATTTGCTAGTTATAGTTGTTGGTTTTCGTTTGACAAGATGAAATCTCATCTTGATGTTAATATTGTTGCTTCTTTCCTAAAGAAAACTAGGCCTGGTAAATCATTTATATATTTCCAAAACTTGCCGAGTGACAGTATTTTTGAGGAATGTGCTATTTATCTTCTTAAATCACGTCACGTTTCTTTAAAAAAGCTGAAAACATTAAAAAAACTATCAAGTTGGCGATACTTAGAAATTCTGGCAGTATTTCTGAAATTTTCTTGAATACCTCGGACATTATAACAACTGAGAAATTTTCTAAAGACAATTTTGAGGGTCAACCCACACCACCACTGTCACTCCCATTGCCAGAAATTAGTTCAATTTCTGATTTGATTGATTCGGAATCGCCACATGATGTGATTACGTCACAACCGGAACCATCATTAGTCTGTTCACTAGCTTCCAAAAATATTAACAATAAACCAAATAATGTTACAAAAAATTCAATAGATAAAATACCCGACTCAATAAAAAATTTATACAATAAGAAAAATGAAAATTCCGAAGCTTTACCTAAAGGTAGCAGTACATATCCCGCTGTTGAAAGGCCTACAAGAAATGGCAAAATTTGCTTCAAAAATTGGTCTTCGAAGGTACATTTATATTGAGTTGTACCGAATTTCAGGACATTTTAGTGGACAAGAAACTTCAAAATTATCAGATTACAATACGCCGCAAGTTCGAGACGGTTAATAATAGATGTCCAATAAAATTCAAATCCAATTGTTCAAATAAATCTAAAAGTAAATATACAATTTTTGCAATTTGTTGCCATGATAACTGTAAACTATTTAAAATAACTTTAGAAGAACAAAAAAATTACATTTTTGGATCCGTGTTTAGTTCTTCAAAAAATTATAATCACGGTCTTCAAAAAAGAACATCTTATGTTCGAGGCTTTGAACGACGTCTGCTTGGGAATGACTTGAAACATTCAACCCCATTTAAAGTTAGGTCAAATCACATTAATGAGACTTGTACGGAACAAATTGTTGAAGGCAATTTGAGAGATATAAAGTCCGTCAGTGTCTATAAAAAAATTAAAAGTGAAGAATTAGCCCTCTTAGATCACGACAAAGATGAATTTTTTGATTTAATTAAGATACAAAAAGAAAATCAAAATTATATTCATCGTGTTTTTTTTCCATTAACTGTATATATTTTTAGTAAAGATCAACTCGACTTTGTACAAATAGTAAAAAAAGAAGTTAACCAGTTGGTATTGCATTTAGATGCCACAGGAAATGTGGTGCATCCTCTTCCTGGAACTTCAAAGCGTGTATATTACTATTCGGGGGTAATACATCGAGATTCTCATCAACAGATCTGTCCAGTTTTTGAAATGGTAACTTCCGAACATTCTACTTATTCCATTGCACAATGGTTACTGGCGTTTGAGGCTTTTGTTAATCAATCCAAGAAGTCAGTGTGGCCTCTTTTTGACGTTGTTGTGGTTGATTTTAGTTTTGCCTTAATAAATGCAATTTTGCAGCAATGGAATAAGTTAGACAACCTCGCCCAATATGTCAACATTATGTTTGAGAATGAGTATACTAACATTAGAATTACAATTAAATTATGTTGTGCACATTTAATGAAAAATATTTCGGATGACATTAGTAAATTTTGCAAAAAAAATAAAGGTCAAGAACAGATATTCAAACATTGTATGGGGGCCGTTTTTAACATGAGTTCCTTAACAGAAGTGGAAAGTTGGTTTGAAATTTTTGTAACTCTTTGCTTTTCAAAATTTCCGGTTTCTGAAAAAATTTTGGATGTGATACAAAATAAATTTTGCGATATGGAAAGTGAAAATTTACTGAATGTTAACATAGACGATGACTTAAAAAATTTGAATGAAAACACTTTATACAAAAAGAGCAAATATTATTCCCATTTTATGAAACTTTTGGAATTTCTTATGCTTCATGATGAAATGTATAACAAAGAAGCAGATCCAAACAATATTTATTTCAATCCAAGTTTGGGATTTTGTGTAATAAAAAAATATTTGGCATATTTACCCCTATGGAGCAAAATTGGTTTAAATTGTAACCAAAGATATAGCAATGCGGTAATTGAAAACTGGCATGGATTAATAAAGAACAATGTTTTGGAAAGTTCAAATATGAGGTGTTCCCGATTCTTAAGAAAGATACAACGTTGAGCATCATAAAAAAATCTTTATTAGACATAAACTCTTCGGGTCTTGCAACCAAGCATAAAATTAAAGACACTAAATACAATAAGGACATGCTTGCCACTGAAGTGTGGAAAAGAAAAAGTTCTAAAATGGCAGATAAACAACACAGCTCATATTTTACTTCGGCGATGAAAATCTTGGAAAATACACCCAAAAAAGAACTTGAAACTAATCAATTGTCCTCAGAAACACCGCTCAATGTTGTAAAACTATAATTCTACGGTAATGGATTAGTGAAAAACGAAGGGTATTATAAAAAGAACACCATACCATTTATTGTAAGTTTTTATACTAACCTGTTGCCGTACGGAGATTTACGGATTGGAGATTATGACGGTTTATACGAATTTCCAGGAGAGACCAACAGATCTTGGTTGAGTAATTTTTTAGTTGATGTATTCTTATCGCTTTTTGCAAAACATGCCAAAACCAGTGTGACTCATTTGGACACAGAAGAAGTTCGATTTGCTTTTAGTGGTATGCATAAACAACAAAAAAAACAGTATTCTGGAGTTCTGTTGCTACCATTTTTAAACGTTAGTCAAAGTCACTGGTGTCTGGGCATTAGCGATTTCGGCATGAAAACGTTTTACTTTATTAATCCTTTTGGTAGCACAGCCGCTGAAACTTCAGAATATATGGCCAAATGGTTAAATTTTTTGCATGTATCGTCAAATGATAAGTCAGTCTGGAAAGTTGGCATAATTAAACACCCCGTTCAAAAGGACAGCATTAACTGTGGTGTTTATTTACTGGCATTTTGCGAAAAATTCTTTAATGAATACAATCCCGATTTATATACCATTAACGAACCTGAAAACTACAGGATGACACTTCGTCAATTTCTTTTAAAAGAATCAGACAACATGACTACGAAGTGTTTAATATGTGGTGCAGGATCTGAAGTCGTAGCAGACTGGGTACAATGTAATTATTGTCTTTGATGGATTATGCTATCTTGCTTAAATAGACATAATTTGAAATCAGACGTTTTTGTTGATTTGTATATGTGTTTTTTATGCACAAATTTCTTAATCGATGGGAGTATTGGCAATAGCCTAACACTTCAAAATTATTAATTTGTTTCAGTTACTGTTACCAGGTGTTATAGAAAATGTGCTACACACTCCTGTTACCGCGGGTCCAAAGGGCATTCATAACTTTATATATGTAGAAATATCGAAAAAAAAACGAGCCCTGGGAAGGAGTTGGCAAGTTGAATTGTTTATAATTTTTAAAGGTTTTTAATTTTTTTCTAAGTGTTATCGACAATGTGCCACTTTCTTGTTATGGCAGGTCAAAAGCGCATTTAAGACTCTACATTATAAAAAAGTTTAAACAAAATCGAGCCCTGGGAAGGGGTTGGAAAGTGGAATTGTTTATAATTTTTGAAGATTTTTAATTTTTTTCTAAGTGTTATCGACAATGTGCCACTTTCTTGTTACGGCAGGTCGATAGCGCATTTAAGACTCTACATTATAAAAAAGTTTAAACAAAATCGAGCCCTGGGAAGGGGTTGGAAAGTGGAATTGTTTATAATTTTTGAAGGTTTTTAATTTTTTTCTAAGTGTTATCGACAATGTGCCACTTTCTTGTTACGGCAAGTCGAAGGAGCGTTTAAGACTCTACATTATGAAAAAGTTTAAATAAAATCGAATCCTGGGAAGGGGTTGGAAAGTGGAATTGTTTATAATTTTTGAAGGTTTTTAATTTTTTTCTAAGTGTTATCGACAATGTGCCACTTTCTTGTTACGGCAGGTCGATAGCGCATTTAAGACTCTACATTATGAAAAAGTTTAAATAAAATCGAATCCTGGGAAGGGGTTGAAACCATGAAAAATTACAAAGGTGCTTTTCTTCCTAGAGTTTGGTGTTTTTCATTGATTATTTTAGTTAACTTTTTGCATTAGTATTTGTAGTAACTGCAAAAAGCTTGTTTTTTAACATTTTGTGGCTGTTTAGCGTTATATTCCTTCATTGTTCTAATTACATTAAGAATAAACAGCATTGAATTGGTCCGCTGTGATTTTCTACTTGCTAGCAAGGAGCTACTTGCTATCTTCACCGAGCTCTTATTTCGGATGCATTACATAACCTAAAAGCAAATAACTAGTAATTTGTTAACAAAACCTTACCTTATAGTGTTCAGCTGCTGCATCTGGGTACCACAAAGTCTTTGCACGATTCATGTAACACATTACCCTCTGTTTTAATTAAACGAATATTCAACAAACATTTTTCACCAACTCAGGCCACTCCGCAATCTTGATACCACTCGGTCGGTGCTGGAGAAAAAAGGAGGGAAAAACTCGAAAGTCACACTAATCGCGACAGCGGAGATACATGAAATATCGATGTTGCGGTACAACATCGATGTTTTAGGTTTCGAAACAGTATTGACAACACTGATGTTGCATCTTAAATATTTTTCCGTCGTTTGCGTTGATTGACACATTGAGAGTAATTACAGAGACAGTAATACGGACTGTCTACAAAAGAGTGTAGGATCTCAGGTGGTTTTCGAATTTAAATTTGCCGCATTTAATTATTTTATCCACAGCCAGACTATAACTAGGTCATAATACGGAATTAATACCACTACTAGGAGACGTCTTATGATATCCATAAAACACACGTGTCTTGTCATGGAGGAATAAATACTATTTATTCCTCCATGGGTTTTATGGAAAAATCGTCTTGCGGTTGGCCGAATAAAAATTAATTCGACAAATGCCATTTCAAAACGTCAAATAAAAATTTTCCAAAACATAGATTTAGTCTTTATTGTCTGACTGGGGATAAAACGTTGTATTGCATACGGGTCTTACACGTATTTTATCCCCTTAATTAAACGCTCGAACATCGTTATCGCGTTTAAACCTTTGCGGGGATAAAATACATTGTAAGACCTTTATACAATCAATAATTGTTATTATTTCTATGCAATTTATGAAAAGTGCCAATTTTTATCGACTCAGGAACTAGTAAAACCATATTTCACATTTACTAACATTGTTTGCTTTTTCTTGAAATTACTAGAAATTAGAACTTAGAGGACATGTTAAGACAAATGTTTTGATAGTTACATATAACAAAAGCTTACGACAAAACGTAAAATTTTTAAAAACGTAAGTATAATTTATCATACCAAATAATAAAGTGTTGTACAAATTCACTATTATTTAATTTTTTATATAAATACAGATTATGAAATCATGTTTGTTTCATGAAAGAAAATAATAGTTATTTATTGTATAATTGTATTTATTGTATTGTATTGTATTGTATTTATTGTATTGACAGTTCTATTAAATATGCGAGCAGAATTTTTATAACATTGTCCTGTTTTGTTTTGCGAAGAATAAAATTTTAGCTTATCATGTCGTTTAATTTTTAAATAAGTAAGCTTGGCGGAAATGTAAACCTTCTAGATCCAATTTCAATTAAACCTCTAAAAATCTGGTTTGTTCAAAAACAAAATTGTTGATGCTTTTTCCAAAGCACTCTTCGCAAAAATGCTTTTTTCTCCATTTTGATTAGCATGTAAGATTCGATCATATCATGTAATACATCGTTGTAATCAGGAATAAAAACACTTTTTAAAAATACAAAAAACAAATATGGCTTTCATAAGAAAAACTAAAGTTGAGTGTTGTAACTCTGACATCAAAAACGCCTTCGAAAATATGACGACAGATTTAGATTTGTTGTAAAAAAGTGCCTAAAGAATGTCGTAGTTAAAAACGTCTAGTTCTTTTGGTTTTCGCTTAAAAAAATAAAAACGAAAATTACAAATTTCCGTTTTTTTCCAATAATTCAAAAACTAAAAATGCCACATCAAATTTTCTTGCATATAATTGTTCAGCATAAAAATACGCAACGTTGCCCTAATTTAACCGACCTCGTATCTCTTATAATAACTGAGATCCCCATGGTGGAGCTCGAAAAACGGTCACCCTGTAGACAAAATCCGTGACTAAATCAATATTTGCAAATTATTTTTCAAAACTTTCGTTTGACGTTTTGAAGTGACGTTTGTCAAATTAATTATTAAAATCGGAATACTGCATTAGTTCCGGCTTCGTTTCCAGTAAATCTGTGCTCGACTTCAAATAAAGAGGAAACCAACTATATTTTCTCATTTAATATAAAGGTAAGCGTGAAAATGCAGTTTAATTTTGGGTCTTATGGTGTTTTCATATGGATATCATAAGAGTAGCAATATTATGATATAACCTAATAATAGACTGGCGATGGATAAATAACAATTATCTTTTAATATAATATCTTAGAACCATATTAATGGTATTTGTATTTTTAAATTTTTATAATAAAAATAAAACAGATCCTTTTACTAAAATTTTTATAAATGAAAATAAAATAAAATTGGAAAATGTTTCGATAAAATAAAAAGGTAAACTGTAAAAATTATAGAGATAGTAACTTATTAAATCTTAAAATATAACAAACTGTATATTTGCAAAAAAATTATACACAAATTTAAATATTTTACTTAAGTTCTATTCTTATACCTACTTAATAATTAAATATAATACATATTTACAAAATATTTACATAACTATATTACTATATTATAAATATTTACAAAACTACAAATAATTATGATCCATTAACGGATGATAATTTTCTGTAAAAAAAAATATTTTTAAAATATTTTACAATTATTTATTTTATTACCAGCAGCAACAATTTCAATATCCCCAAGGTACGGTGCTGCTACTTCCACAACATCTTCTTCCTCGTCGCCTAAACAATAAAAACATATAGAAAATAGTATATTATACTAGTGGAAGCGCGCAAATCCTCTCGGATTCGCAAGAGCTCGGTGTTGTGCCGTTACACCTCGCCCCCCTTCGCCCCTCTTCGACCATTTGATCTCCTTCAACCCCCTCTCGCCCCCTTCGACCCCCTTAATTTGGGGCATTTGAAAATTGGAAAAAACCACTCACCCCTTTTGCACAGACTTTATAGAATTGTTCCTTTGGTCCTTTTGGGGATCGGCTAGGGCTCATTGAAACTGGTTCTGTATTATTTTGGCCGTATGTTGTGGTGTGGTTTTTTATGGCACGTCAAATTTGACAACTAAACTTAATTTCCAGATTTTTTCGCCTAATTCTAGTTCACGGGACTTTACAATTCACCACCCCACTCTTCCAAGTCAGAAAGTTTAGAAAAATTGTATTTTAATCGGCCGCCTAACTGACAGTGACGTCACACGATGACGTCACAATCAGGTCATAATCCGGTGCAAATAAAATTAACCTTCAAATGGGTTTTGGACCGCAAAGGTGTAGGACCTACCTTTCTGTAACCGAAAAATGTGTCTAAAACAGTTTTTTGGACCGATATTTCCTCGAGTACGTCTGGGGTGTTCCATCATAAACCCAATCAAGGGGCGCGGGCGGATCGTGCGCCGGCGCGCCAACTTACCGCCCGGTCCTTCAAATTCTCAAATATTTCACAAAACACGTGTTCCACTTTGCACTTTTGAACCACCCAACACGATTAATGACTGGTTTCGTTTGATTTTCTATAAGATAACAACACCGATTGTGAATTGTGACAAATTAATGAGAAATGTCAAAATTGTAATGACAGATGGCCGATGAGTGTTAGTGAGGTGTAATAAACGGCGCGAAATGCACCAAGTCAAGACGCTTTTGGAAATTTAGGAAAAAATGTGATTTTAGTCATTTTAAAGCCTTTTTTAACCCCAAAAACTTGCCCAGTCTGTAGAATCTTGATTGAATGTTCGTTTTTTACTTTTGCTCAGACTGTGGGTATTGCCGTTTTTCACTTTTAGTGCTTGCAAAATTTCAAAGAAAAAACAAAAGAATAAATGTGACAAAGAAAGACCTATTGACTGTTTTAAGTGTGTAAGACAGGGCTCAACCTATCACGTTTTAGTATAGTATAATTACTATATTATAAATATTTACAAAACTACAAATAATTATGATCCATTAACGGATGATAATTTTCTGTAAAAAAAAATATTTTTAAAATATTTTACAATTATTTATTTTATTACCAGCAGCAACAATTTCAATATCCCCAAGGTACGGTGCTGCTACTTCCACAACATCTTCTTCCTCGTCGCCTAAACAATAAAAACATATAGAAAATAGTATATTATACTAGTGGGAGCGCGCAAATCCTCTCGGATTCGCAAGAGCTCGGTGTTGTGCCGTTACACCTTGCCCCCCTTCGCCCCTCTTCGACCCTTTGACCCCTTTGATCTCCTTCAACCCCCTCTCGCCCCCTTCGACCACCTTAATTTGGGGCATTTGAAAATTGGAAAAAACCACTCACCCCTTTTGCACAGACTTTATAGAATTGTTCCTTTGGTCCTTTTGGGGATCGGCTAGGGCTCATTGAAACTGGTTCTGTATTATTTTGGCCGTATGTTGTGGTGTGGTTTTTTATGGCACGTCAAATTTGACAACTAAACTTAATTTCCAGATTTTTTCGCCTAATTCTAGTTCACGGGACTTTACAATTCACCACCCCACTCTTCCAAGTCAGAAAGTTTAGAAAAATTGTATTTTAATCGGCCGCCTAACTGACAGTGACGTCACACGATGACGTCACAATCAGGTCATAATCCGGTGCAAATAAAATTAACCTTCAAATGGGTTTTGGACCGCAAAGGTGTAGGACCTACCTTTCTGTAACCGAAAAATGTGTCTAAAACAGTTTTTTGAACCGATATTTCCTCGAGTATGTCTGTGGTGTTCCATCATAAACACAATCAAGGGGCGCGGGCGGATCGTGCACCGGCGCGCCAACTTACCGCCCGGTCCTTCAAATTCTCAAATATTTCACAAAACACGTGTTCCACTTTGCACTTTTGAACCACCCAGCACGATTAATGACTGGTTTCGTTTGATTTTCTATAAGATAACAACACCGATTGTGAATTGTGACAAATTAATGACAAATGTCAAAATTGTAATGACAGATGGCCGATGAGTGTTAGTGAGGTGTAATAAACGGCGCGAAATGCACCAAGTCAAGACGCTTTTGGAAATTTAGGAAAAAATGTGATTTTAGTCATTTTAAAGCCTTTTTTAACCCCAAAAACTTGCCCAGTCTGTAGAATCTTGATTGAATGTTCGTTTTTTACTTTTGCTCAGACTGTGGGTATTGCCGTTTTTCACTTTTAGTGCTTGCAAAATTTCAAAGAAAAAACAAAAGAATAAATGTGACAAAGAAAGACCTATTGACGGTTTTGAGTGTGTAAGACAGGGCTCAACCTATCACGTTTTAGTATAGTATAATATAACTAGTGGAAGCGCGCAAATCCTCTCGGATTCGCAAG
Organism: Tribolium freemani; assembly: GCA_939628115.1. NCBI lineage: Eukaryota > Metazoa > Arthropoda > Insecta > Coleoptera > Tenebrionidae > Tribolium > Tribolium freemani. Next base: position 2,487,678 of record OW626793.1, read on the forward strand.
AGCTCGGTGTTGTGCCGTTACACCTGGCCCCCCTTCGCCCCTCTTCGACCCCCCTTGTCCACTTTGATCTCCTTCAACCCCCTCTCACCCCCTTCGACCCCCTTAATTTGGGGCATTTGAAAATTGGAAAAAAACACTCACCCCTTTTGCACAGACTTTATATAAAATTAACCTTCAAATGTGTTTTGGACCGCAAAGGTGTAGGACCTACCTTTCTGTAACCGAAAAATGTGTCTAAAACAGTTTTTTGAACCGATATTTCCTCGAGTACGTCTGGGGTGTTCCATCATAAACACAATCAAGGGGCGCGGGCGGATCGTGCGCCGGCGCGCCAACTTACCGCCCGGTCCTTCAAATTCTCAAATATTTCACAAAACACGTGTTCCACTTTGCCCATTTGAACCACTGAGCACGATTAATGACTGGTTCCGTTTGATTTTCTATAAGATAACAACACCGATTGTGAATTGTGACAAATTAATGAGAAATGTCAAAATTGTAATGACAGATGGCCGATGAGTGTTAGTGAGGTGTAATAAACGGCGCGAAATGCACCAAGTCAAGACGCTTTTGGAAATTTAGGAAAAAATGTGATTTTAGTCATTTTAAAGCCTTTTTTAACCCCAAAAACTTGCCCAGTCTGTAGAATCTTGATTGAATGTTCGTTTTTTACTTTTGCTCAGACTGTGGGTATTGCCGTTTTTCACTTTTAGTGCTTGCAAAATTTCAAAGAAAAAACAAAAGAATAAATGTGACAAAGAAAGACCTATTGACGGTTTTGAGTGTGTAAGACAGGGCTCAACCTATCACGTTTTAGTATAGTATAACGCGCAAATCCTCTCGGATTCGCAAGAGCTCGGTTTTGTGCCGTTACACCTCGCCCCCCTTCGCCCCTCTTCGACCCTTTGTCCCCTTTGATCTCCTTCAACCCCCTCTCACCCCCTTCGACCCCCTTGATTTGGGGCATTTGAAAATTGGAAAAAACCACTCACCCCTTTTGCACAGACTTTATAGAATTGTTCCTTTGGTCCTTTTGGATCGGCTAGGGCTCATTGAAACTGGTTCTGTATTATTTTGGCCGTATGTTGTGGTGTGGTTTTTATGGCACGTCAAATTTGACAACTAAACTTAATTTCGAGATTTTTTCGCCTAATTCTAGTTCACGGGACTTTACAATTCACCACCCCACTCTTCCAAGTCAGAAAGTTTAGAAAAATTGTATTTTAATCGGCCGCCTAACTGACAGTGACGTCACACGATGACGTCACAATCAGGTCATAATCCGGTGCAAATAAAATTAACCTTCAAATGGGTTTTGGACCGCAAAGGTGTAGGACCTACCTTTCTGTAACCGAAAAATGTGTCTAAAACAGTTTTTTGAACCGATATTTCCTCGAGTACGTCTGGGGTGTTCCATCATAAACACAATCAAGGGGCGCGGGCGGATCGTGCGCCGGCGCGCCAACTTACCGCCCGGTCCTTCAAATTCTCAAATATTTCACAAAACACGTGTTCCACTTTGCACTTTTGAACTACCCAGCACGATTAATGACTGGTTTCGTTTGATTTTCTATAAGATAACAACACCGATTGTGAATTGTGACAAATTAATGAGAAATGTCAAAATTGTAATGACAGATGGCCGATGAGTGTTAGTGAGGTGTAATAAACGGCGCGAAATGCACCAAGTCAAGACGCTTTTGGAAATTTAGGAAAAAATGTGATTTTAGTCATTTTAAAGCCTTTTTTAACCCCAAAAACTTGCCCAGTCTGTAGAATCTTGATTGAATGTTCGTTTTTTACTTTTGCTCAGACTGTGGGTATTGCCGTTTTTCACTTTTAGTGCTTGCAAAATTTCAAAGAAAAAACAAAAGAATAAATGTGACAAAGAAAGACCTATTGACGGTTTTAAGTGTGTAAGACAGGGCTCAACCTATCACGTTTTAGTATAGTATAACTAGTGGAAGCGCGCAAATCCTCTCGGATTCGCAAGAGCTCGGTGTTGTGCCATTACACCTCGCCCCCCTTCGACCCTTTGATCTCCTTCAACCCCCTCTCACCCCCTTCGACCCCCTTAATTTGGGGCATTTGAAAATTGGAAAAAAACACTCACCCCTTTTGCACAGACTTTATAGAATTGTTCCTTTGGTCCTTTTGGATCGGCTAGGGCTCATTGAAACTGGTTCTGTATTATTTTGGCCGTATGTTGTGGTGTGGTTTTTTATGGCACGTCAAATTTGACAACTAAACTTAATTTCGAGATTTTTTTGCCTAATTCTAGTTCACGGGACTTTACAATTCACCACCCCACTTTTCCAAGTCAGAAAGTTTAGAAAAATATAATTATAAGTAGTGTTGGGCACAATCGAATGATTTTGACTATCGAATAATCAGTTATCGAATGAATCTAGGAAATATACGCACAGGAAATAAGCGCACCGGAAAAAAGCGCACAGAAAAAAGCGCTCAAAGAAAAAAGCGCACAAGGAAAAAAGCGAACAAGGAAAAAAACGCACAAGGGAAAAAACGCACAAAGAAAAAAGCGCACAAGGAAATAAGCGCACAAAGAAAAAAGCGAACAAGGAAAATATCGCACAAGAAAAAAAGCGCACAAGGAAAAAAGCGCACAAAGAAAAAAACGCACAAAGAAAAAAGCGCGCAAAGAAAAAAGCGCACAAGGAAAAAAGCATACCTGTGTACCGGGTAAAAGTACATACTATTATGTACAAAAAGTCTAAAAAAGCAAAGATACAAAAGTCACAAAACAAAAAATAAAAAACAATACACATTTAATTACTTATTTAATTTTTGGAGATCTATAATAGTAATAGTAGTTGTGAAACTAATCATTGTTTCATTTCTAATCGTAAATTGCTACTTTTCAGAAGCAATTAACATGATTGTGTGCTATCAAAAGGTGGAATGAATATGACTCTAATCTATCTATTTTTATCACTAACGAACTAAAAACTTTACAATTTGTGAAGGGGTGAGCAAACTAGAGAATACTATACAATTTTTCAAAATTTGTATGGAGTTCGTATTGGACTATTTATTGTTGAATGCGTTTTACAGGCGTAGACCTCGTAAAATTATGTGAAACAATCTGTATAGTATACCGGGTTGGTGTTCGCGTCCCTGTATCTTCTTTATTTAATTTTTTTTTAACCGTATTTCCATTAGTTACGGTAAAGAAAATCGCACAGTCAACCAAACGTACACGTGCGTTCACTTCTTGGTATTTAGCAATAATTACATTTTTTACAAGCACTGCACATTCTGGAGCTTTAAGGGCGCGTTATTGGCCGTTGTGTCAAAAAAATGAACTACGGTTTCATATTTAAAATGTTAGAGGACAATTCAGTCGGAATTGTGTATTTTAAATAATTTTCTCGGGGAAAATTTCTCATCCAGGCTCCCCAGTCGGCCAGTCGTTTCATGACAGAAAAGTCTGTTTACTCTCATGCTGCAGGTACATCTGGCCGATTGGTACGATGAGCTGTACGTGCGCCCTTCCAATAACCAATAATATAATAAATTCCTGGATCTTATTAGTGCAGTGCCGAGGGTTTTTCGTACAATCATTTAGTGTTTAGAACTGGTCATATTGTGGTGTTTAGTGTCGTGAAAGGAAAGTTTCATTATTCGTTGTTTTTTTTCAGCTGAGGTAAAATTTTAAAAATTATATAAATATTTAAGTTCTTAAAATTATTTTTAGTTCAAATTATTATAGTTTGCAATGGGTGCGAAAGGCAAAGGTTGTCCCAGTAGGGTCAAAAAGAAGAAAAAAGTTAAAATTTCTAAAGGACGGAAGTTATATTGGATTAACAAAAAACAGTAATGTTGTTATAATGAGTATTATTCCATAACATAAATTTTGTTACATTTTTAAGGGAGGACCTTCATCATTTAAAAAAAATAATAAGCATTGAGCATCATTATTGCAAATCTTTAGTAGCTGAAACCTCTGTGAACGAAGAATTAGGTTGTATGAAGTAAGTGAAAATTGTGAAGATTAAACTATTGTTTACAACAGTTCTCTGATTAAATTAAAACTTTGTGTATTTGTAGTGAATCTGTCGAAAATATGAATCTCGAACCATTCTGTGATTTAGATTTAAGGTAAGGGATTACATAATAATTTAATTTCATAGCGGACATCAATATTTTTAACAAATTTTAGTTTTAATGACGCCAATAATTCTACAACTGAAGTGGTTGAGGAGTCAGTTGTACTTCACGAATTTTCGTTTCTTTCAGAAGAAGATTATGAAAGGTTGTTTGCCTAGTATTATTATTATTGTATAAGTAATTGGATATATGATTTTTTAGTATTGTGGAGCATGAGTTATCTATAGAATCTGTCCCACCTACAGAAGAAAGAATTATTTCGGGGAACACAATTGTTGATTTACAGTATGTGTTGGATTGGGCTGTAAAACTACAAGTAAATCACTCTAAAAAATGTTCAGTGGGTCAAATGGTGTTAGTAAATGAACGCAGATGTGGTTTAGTTAGCTTCTTAACTTTCAAATGTGATTTTTGTTATTTTGAAGTAGATAACGAATGGGGGGTAACACAACACAACCTTGACCTTGAGCTTGACCCCGCCCCTTTTCCCTCTCTTTCTTTCATTCTCTCTCTCTCTCTTTCTTTTTCAAGGCCATCTCCTCCCACTTCCCCCACCACTGCAAGGCCAGCCATTATTGGGCCTTGATGTTTTCAAGGTCAATGTTACCCCCCCACTTTTGCAAGGCCAACAATTCCCCTCTTTACTTATCATTCAAGGTTATTGTAGCTAATATTTATAGAACTCGATACAAATTCAAAATCAGTATCTAATAAGTATTCCTCAATATTATATTGGTAAAAAAAGATGTGGTATCGTTTTACTTGTGAAGGTGTCATAATAGTGGAAGAAACATGTTTCCATAACCAGTTAGGGCACATATCCTTGGAGGGTGGTTGGGAAAGTTTCTTTAATAGAGTGGTTGTGTGTCAACAGTGCAGCACCAAAGACATTTCAATTATTAATCCAGAAGGGTGGAATAATTCTTTGAGTATTGACATTACATGTGATGAAGAAGAATTTAAAGAACTATTAAAAAAATATGCTTTCGTATGTCACAAGTGCAAAATTCCGTGCTACATAGCTAGTGAAGTGGATCCTGAGAATGCCCAAAAAATTATAGCTATATACCACTGATTATTTAAATAACCACAATGGAAGTTGACAATGGTATGTAATATGATATTATATGTATAGAAATTAAGTTTTAAATGTTTTCAGATCCTTACTGCTACATGCTCTTTTGCCTATCTCCTAAGGATTGTAGTAACAGGAAGTTCTTTTGTTTGAAGTGTGTGAAAATTATGGCAGTGAGATTCCACATTTGTCATCTTCATGTGACTTCAGTGTTAAGCTACAAGTGTTTTTGGTGTAATACAGTGATAGGACAGAATTCCCAGTTGTGTGGCAATAATTTCATAAATAGAATGACTGTTAAAAGGTGGTATTTTAGTAGAGAGCGACGAATGCTGTTTTATGATTCAGATGACTATGAAAGTGATGACTCATCAAGTAACTGTGATAGTGGTATAGAATGTTAGTTGATAAGAATAGAAATTAGATATAAACATCTTGTAACCTAAAATATAATTAGTATCTAGATTGTTCTTTTACTGTATGCATAAAAAACTGAATAAATGAAGTTATATAATAAACAGACTTGTAATTCTCAACATAGTATTGATTCAACTTTGACAAAGAGAGGTTGGGGTCTAATAAATAAATTAATTAATAAATTACCTATTGAATTACATATACCGGGTTATCAGTTTTGTGGACCTGGAACCAAATTAGAAGAACGAATTGCACTTGGGCATAGTGGTAGAAATAAGTTAGATCAGGCTTGTAAAGAACACGATATATCATACGCAAACGAAACTAATTTGCAAAAACGACACGAAGCTGATAAGTTATTAATAAGTAAAGCAATTGAACGTTTAAAAGCAAAAGACGCATCGTTTGGGGAAAAAGCAGCTGCATTAGCAATTGCTGGTATAATGAAAGGCAAAGTAAAATTTGGAATGGGGGCTAAAAGTAAAAAGGGTAAAAAGAAAACAACGAAAAGAAAACAACGAATTCTAGTTGCTCCTAAATATGGTGGTTTTTTACCATTCCTATTACCACTATTAGGTGCTCTAGGGGCTTTAGGGGGAGGAGCTGCGGGTATAGCGACTGCTGTAAATAAAGCTTCGGCAGATAAAAAAATGTTGGAGGAAACTGTGCGACATAATAAAGCAATGGAAATGAGTAGTGGTAAAGGTGTAGGTAAAAAGAAAGGGAAAGGTCTTTACATTGGTCCATATAAATGGTATCAGAAAAAAAACTCCCAGTAAAATTACCACGTCACGCCCTCACCAATATTGAAATAATAAAGTTTGCTCGACAACTACAAATTCCAAATTTTAGAGGTGTATATATGCGTAATAAATTACCGAAATTTATACATAAAAATGAAACAGGAATTATAAATTTAGATGATGAAAATAATAGTGGAACTCATTGGACAGCATATATAAAAAATAAAAATAATGTATTATACTTTGATAGTATGGGCAATTTAAAACCTCCTACAGAGGTTATCAATTATTTCAAAAGTGATAATGGTGGTAATAAGATTACATACAATTATGATGGATATCAGAAAATGGGTACATATAATTGTGGACAATTGTGTTTAAAGTTTTTATATAGACACACGCGCAAATTATAAGTTTAGTCGAATCAAAGATGCTGTTTGTATTGACGGGAAAATCAGCGATACTAAGTGCTGACTTTAATCCACCGATTGATGTTAGTGATGGTGTCTACGAATTAGGAGTTACAAATTTTGAAGTCTACAACAGTATACCGAATATTGATGAAGAAAATAATAAATTCTATTTCGGAGGTGTCGAATTTAAAATACCGACCGGTTGTTACCAATTAACTGATATAAACAACTATTTACAACATGTAATTGAAAAAAAAATTTAGTAATGATATCTTATCTATTACTGCAAACAACAATACATTACATACACATATCAAAGCAACACAGGATATTATACTATACTAAAACGTGATAGGTTGAGCCCTGTCTTACACACTTAAAACCGTCAATAGGTCTTTCTTTGTCACATTTATTCTTTTGTTTTTTCTTTGAAATTTTGCAAGCACTAAAAGTGAAAAACGGCAAAGTCTGAGCAAAAGTAAAAAACGAACATTCAATCAAGATTCTACAGACTGGGCAAGTTTTTGGGGTTAAAAAAGGCTTTAAAATGACTAAAATCACATTTTTTCCTAAATTTCCAAAAGCGTCTTGACTTGGTGCATTTCGCGCCGTTTATTACACCTCACTAACACTCATCGGCCATCTGTCATTACAATTTTGACATTTGTCATTAATTTGTCACAATTCACAATCGGTGTTGTTATCTTATAGAAAATCAAACGAAACCAGTCATTAATCGTGCTGGGTGGTTCAAAAGTGCAAAGTGGAACACGTGTTTTGTGAAATATTTGAGAATTTGAAGGACCGGGCGGTAAGTTGGCGCGCCGGTGCACGATCCGCCCGCGCCCCTTGATTGTGTTTATGATGGAACACCACAGACATACTCGAGGAAATATCGGTTCAAAAAACTGTTTTAGACACATTTTTCGGTTACAGAAAGGTAGGTCCTACACCTTTGCGGTCCAAAACCCATTTGAAGGTTAATTTTATTTGCACCGGATTATGACCTGATTGTGACGTCATCGTGTGACGTCACTGTCAGTTAGGCGGCCGATTAAAATACAATTTTTCTAAACTTTCTGACTTGGAAGAGAAGAAAAAGAGAAGAAATTAAGTTTAGTTGTCAAATTTGACGTGCCATAAAAAACCACACCACAACATACGGCCAAAATAATACAGAACCAGTTTCAATGAGCCCTAGCCGATCCAAAAGGACCAAAGGAACAATTCTATAAAGTCTGTGCAAAAGGGGTGAGTGGTTTTTTCCAATTTTCAAATGCCCCAAATTAAGGGGGTCGAAGGGGGTGAGAGGGGGTTGAAGGAGATCAAAGGGGACAATGGGTCGAAGAGGGGCGAAGGGGGGCGAGGTGTAACGGCACAACACCGAGCTCTTGCGAATCCGAGAGGATTTGCGCGCTTCCATTGACTTTACTAAACCAAATACTATTGGACCAGTGTTAGGATTTAATAGTCAAATAGTTCCGAAAAATATTGGAAAAGATTCGGATAATATTGCTGATATAATGAAACTTAATTCAATTATAATTGAATGTAATATTACAATTGGAAGTTTTAAAAACGGAGAACCTGTACACATAATTTATCAATTTTTTCCAAACGTTCCACCTGGATTTAAAATAGTGCAGTCACCAGATCATGTGATTTACCTACCCATTAGTGTTAAAACTATCAGAAATATTACACTTAAAATAATAGATCAAGATGAAAAATTGGTCAATTTTCAACAAGAGACTGTAACAGTCGGATTACATTTGCAGAAGCAAGAAGAAAATGGGTATTAGTTTTAGAACTAACTCGTATAAAAAGCAACAAAAGTGTAGAAAAACAGTCAGTACGAGACGAAACGTGCAACAACTAAGTAATAAAAATAAACTGTTTCTAAAATCATTAGGATTTGAATTATACACATAAAAAATGTTTGATATTGAAAAGGGTATTGAGTGGGATGAAGGTGTGGTAGGTTACAAATTTCAAAGTCATGAGGCATATACAGCGAGATATGAAAATACGGATGAAATTCGAATTCCTTTACAAGAAGATTTGTGTACACTACCATGCGATAGTTTGATTTTAATTGAGGGACAATTGGTTAAAACCGACGCTACAACAAATAAAACTATACCAGCAACAGATACAAAATTTGTGAATAATGGTGTCGCTTTTTTGTTTAGTGAAATACGGTATGAAGTGAGTGGAGTAACTGTAGATACAAACACAAAGCCAGGTATTACAACAACTATGAAAAATCTGGTATCATTAAATCAAAGTGAAAGTCTGAAATTAACAATGTCTGGTTGGGATCTAAATGAAGAAGCCACAAAACCTATAGATGGATATTTTCAAGCATGTATTCCATTAAATCGATTATTAGGATTTGCAGAAGACTATAAAAATATAATGTTAAATATACCACAAGAGTTAATATTGATTCGTAGTAATAGTGATGTCAATGCATTAATTTGTTCAACAAATGAGAAAGCACGCGTTGTAATTGATAAAATTGTGTGGCTAGTTCCACATATTGTGCCCGGTTTAAAGGAAGAGGTCAAATTGACAAAAACCATTGAAAAAGATAAAGAAATTGCAGTACCGTACAGAAGTTGGGAGCTTCATTCGCTACCACTCTTTCCAAATACTACAAAGTGTAGTTGGCCTGTGAAAATCTCTACAAAATTTGAAACACCTCGTTATATTATCTTTGGCCTTCAAAGCAATAGAGAAGGACAACTGGATAAAAATATGAGTAAATTTGATAGAGGTGATATAACCAATATGAGAGTATTCCTAAACAATGAACGATATCCTTATGAAAATTTAAATATTTCATATAAAAAACACCATTTCGGTATACTGTATGAAATGTTTACAAACTTTAGATCCCGATACTACTATACAGATAAAAAAGAAACACACATTACACCGACACAGTTTTTCGACATTTATCCATTAATAATAATTGACTGTTCGATGCAAAAAACAGGTTTACAAACACAGTCCATCGCATTGAGAATTGAATTTGATACAGAAACCGGTATAAGTGAGGGAACCACTGCATATGCATTAGTCATTAGTGATCGAGCCTTCACATATACACCGCTGACAAAATCTGTAAAACAAGTCTAATTCAGTATCAATAATATTAGTAATGGAGAACGAAGTGATTATAGACGTTCAAGGTTATAAAATTGGTAAAAAATTTATAGTGAAAGAATTGGCTGCTTTAAAAGGAGACAAAATCGCACACTATGTTTTTCAACCCCCTTTCCCTTCACAACTTTTGAATCCTCAAGATGAAAAACAAGTGAAATGGTTAATGACAAATTGTCACTGCATTGATTGGAATATGGGACATATTCCATACTGGAAACACGTTCAAGTTATAAACAATTTGTTGAAGAACGTTGACAAAATTTACGTAAAAGGAAGAGAAAAGGCCGAATTTTAAAAAAAATATACACATAAACAAGTTTTTGAATTTCCACAACAACCAACGTTACACGCCGATAAAGTTAAATGCATGTATCATCTGAACGATAACGCATATTGCAGTCTACATAATGTATTCTTTTTAAAACAAACATTTCGTTAACAATTTATAAAACATTGTGTAAATAATCTCAACTCATCAGTCTATTTGTAATCATGGATCGAGAGAGTTGGATAACGTGTCGTAATAATCCAGGACATCGCCTGAAAGTAAAACATCTTCAACGACATTTACGAAGATGTCTTCCACAACGTGAATATTCTTGGAGGAGTTTTGGTTACGGAAATGGGAATTATTTTGATTCACCTTTATCCAATAATACTAATGATTATCAACAATCATCGGGCGGCAACTTTGAAAATATAAACTCATCAAAAAATATTTTTTGTAATGAAATGGAATATTAATTAATTAATTAATTAAATGTACTATTTATAAATAAATGTTATAAGCATATATATTTTTTTCATAATGTTTACCACCCTCTCACACTTTTAATAATCCTTATTCACCACCCAAAAATTCATTTGGATAATTTATTTATAAAAAAAGTTGATTAGGGTGGTAGATAGGAGTGGTTTTCACCTATTTTATCTAGTTATTTCTATTTTTTTCAATAAATTAAATAGGTGAATCGTGTCCTTGAAAGTGATGCTTGCATTCCATCCTGTCTACATACGGCTTTCTTTTTACTCTTTTTTTCCTTATCTATATGTTGACCTTGATGGTCAATGTACCTAGTTGCAGTAAGTGCATACAAAGAAGTTAACCTTGATGGGGGATGCTAACAGTCAATAAAATTGTAGGGAGTGCATGCAGAAATTCATTCTGTGTTGTGCTGGTAGTGCGATACGCGAAAAATGTGTTCCAATTTCTTTGCCAATTTCAAACCGTGCACCGACCATGGTGACGACGAGTGTTCTCAGTGTCCCGGTCCCTCAACTAGGACAACTGTAAGTAACCAGTCACCACCGTTATTACTTAAATTATTGAAGGGAAAAGTTGTGAATCCCTATAAAAATCCTAGTGGTTTTAATAGGGATGAACCTAGAATCAACATAATTTCTGATGTAATTGTTAGGCCATCTCATTCAAAATTAATCAAAAATGATGATGAGATACAATTTGAACAATTTGCACAATCGTCTTTAAGTCAAGCTTTGAGGGAAGATTGTCTTAAGGATGATTTGATTAATTATAGTTTGTCGAGTTTGTGAGATAAGCAATTAGCTGATCACGCTGTTGCAAATAGTAATGTTCAAATTGTTGATGAGGATGATGATTCTATGGTCATTCCTTCATCGCAACCTGATAATGAATTATCGTTTTCATTACCATTTACGCAATACATGGCTCAACGTGGTAATGAAAACAATTATTCGGACGACATCTCGTTGACCTTTATCGAAGAATTTATTATGGAAGAAAACGAGGCGTCGTCCAATCCGGTTGTGGATGAAGGGACTTATCCCATCAATAATTCGGTAACCGATGCATTAAATATACTTGATTATGATATGGTGGTGGAACAACCCCCGGTCTCTCCCAGTCCACCACCACAAAGCCCCATTGTTGAGCCAGAATTTACCCGCCCCGTTACACCCACATCTCCTGTAGTGGCACCCGCGGTGGTATCTCAACCTCATGTGATAATATCGCAGGACATCATTGAGGCTTTATCGGAGCCTTGGGTTGAGGTGGAAAACATTTTCAACGATAACGTTGAACAACCCCCTCAATTTACCAATTTTTGAGGAAGAAAATGATGTTCTGCCAGAGGAATTGGCGGTGGTAGAGATCGAAAATAACATCATTCGATCACCACTACCATCACCTCCACCGTCACCCATCATATTATCACAGAACGTCAATGACCTACAACCATCAGGATCTGAGGTTGAGGTGGAAAATGTGGAAATTAACATCACTCCACCCCCTCAACCTCCAACACCAATAGATCCGATGAGTTTTATTACTCAAAGCGTCATTGACGCTCTTGCAGAACCATGGGTTGAGGAGAGGGGGCAGGGTGAAGAGATTGATGTTGAAGATGCCATCATTCAACCATCTCAAATTTCACCCATTTTATCTTTTGAGCAGTTTAGAACAAGGGTTGAGCAGAGGGTGGAGGGTGGAGAGGATGATGTCGAAGACGACATTATTCCTCCCACTCCTCCTCTCCAACCCATTCCAAATTTTTCTAAATTTAGAACAAGGGTTGAGCAGAGAGTGGAGGCTGGAGAGGATGATGTCGACATCATTCCTCCCACTCCCTCTCTCCAACCAATTCAAAATTCTAGAGAACGGGTTGAGCAGAGGGTGGAGGATGGAGAGGAAGATGTCGAAGACGACATTATTCCTCCTACTCCCCCTCGCTCACCCACATTACATGAAAGGAGGCGGCGGCGTCGTCGTCGTCGTCATCCAAGAAGGCCCCCTAGACGCCGGCGGAGGTCATATCCTCCATTAATATTAATTATTAATAATTTTATTTTTTTAAATTAATTATTAATAATTAATATTAATAAGAATTATTCCATCCTAAATTCATATCAAGTACATTTAATTCGGACGCGATATTCAAAATTTTAACATCACACTACCCACAACGCGATGGCAAGCATGCTGCTCCTCCTCGAGGTCTTGCTGGATACCTATCTTTGAATGTAAAAAAATATATAATTATAAACTACAAATAAAAGTTTTTCAAAGATAGTAACAGAAGGCAGCAAATTTATAATTAAGCTGCATTAGTAACTTGTTTAATTTATTGATTTTTTTTTTGATAAGAAAAAGCATCACTGTGAAATTTGTAATAAACAATTTACAACCCGTCAATCACGACTGCGCCACGAAATGCTCTATTGCCAAGTGGTTAAAAAACAGGAAAACGGACCGGCCGCCAAAAAACAGAAATTATCTGATACAACTGGTAAGTTTTAACTAATACTCTTGGAATGTTTTTTTTTTCAATTTTTCTTTTCTAGCTAATAAAAATTACATGTGCGTTACATGTAATCAAGAAATTGCTCCAAAGCTTATTACGGCCCATGAGAGAAGCAGACAGGATAGAAATAATTGTCAAAGTACTCCCTTGGAGGATGGGGTGTTTGCACTCAGCAGTGCATTTAAATCACGAATCGCTTCATATAGGATTTGTGATGAGGGCGATTATATCGATTTAAATGAATTTATGGACAAAATTCGCAATAAATTACTTAGACTTATTGTATTACAAATTGAAAAATTTAGTACAATCAAAATTAATTTGGAATTATTTGGATTATATACCATTGAGTCCAAAAATATATTTGATGTAAAATCTTTCAATACCACTAATAGAATTGTCACTTTAGGTACGAATATTGGAAATATGTTGAATGACTTTCAAGAAGCTATTAGTCAAAAAATGATGGACTTTTTGGAGCGAGATTCTGGTAATTACATATATATTGTAAATATCTTTATATTATAATTTTTTTTTCTTTGTTATAGGGTGGACACTTGTGAAAATCTTACATTTGGAATTAAATGTAAACTATTACAATCCGTTGAAAGCTTCATCATATATCCCACTACCGCCAAGCGTGAAAATGAAGAGGGCAATAGTTAATATTCAAAATCACGATATTCATTGTTTTGGGTGGAGTGTCGTAGCAGCAGTGTGTCTACCTGTGGGACCAGAACACCTATCCAGTTCATATCCACATTGGTCGACACTTTTTAATTTCCAAGGTATTGAATTTCCTGTAAAATTGGATAGTATTGCAAAATTTGAAAGTCAAAATAATGTCTCTGTTAATGTTTACGGACTTGAATTACTTTATGTAAACAATAAGGTAAAATTTGAAATTGTGGGACCATTATATTTCACAAATTGTAAGAAACCGGTACATATAAATTTATTATTGTTGAGTGATAGTGATGGTAATCAGCATTACTGTACAATAATTAATTTGCCACGTCTGGTATCTTCCCAACTCTCAAAACATCATCATTCAAAATTTTTTGTGATGGATGTCTGCAATATTTCACAACACAAGCTTTATTAGACAGACATTCTTCGACTGATTGTGGAAAACTTTACGCGAGAATCCCAAATAATGAATTAATAACAAATAGATTTGGTTATAATGTTCCCGCTAATGTATTAGAATTTCAAAATTATCATCATAAAATGACTATTCCATTTGTTGTTTATGCCGATTTCGAATGTTTATTGAAACCTATGAGTACAGTTGCACCAAACCCAAATCAATCATTTACGATGAAAACTTTTCTTCACCAACCGTATTCGTGTGCATATTACATTAAATGTTCATATAATGATCAATTATCCAAATTCCAAAGTTTTCGAGGACAGTCATCAGTTGTTGACTTTATTTCAGCATTAGAAACAGATTTGATAGAGATTTATACAAAGTATTTAAGTGTTGTACAGCCAATGCTTCCATTAACTATTCAAGAAGAGTTTGATTATCTTATAGCTACGGAATGTCATATTTGTCAAAAACCTTTTCAACAGAATGATATTAAAGTAAAAGATCACTGTCATTTAACAGGTCGTTATAGGTCTGCCGCGCACAGTAATTGTAATTTAAATTTCCAAATCCCAAATTTTATTCCGATAGTATTTCATAATTTAACAAATTATGATAGTCATTTATTCATTAAAGAGTTGGCCGTTGAAGAAAGTGAAATTAATATACTTGGTAAAACTAAAGAGAAATATATTACATTTTCGAAAAAAATTTGTGTAGGCGAATATTTAAATTCAAAGAGTCGAATAGTAAAAGAGTATTTACACTTGCGTTTTATAGATAGTTTTCAGTTTTTGGCATGTTCATTAGAAAAACTGGCAGCAGCCTTGGACGATGCTCAATGTGTGGAAGTAAAACGTTATTTCCCCATCGACAGAGAATTTCAGTTAATTAGACAGAAAGGTGTTTTTCCATATTCATTTATGGATAACTTTTCTAAATTAGATCTCACGGAATTACCGCAAAAAATTGATTTTTACGATAAACTTCGCGATGAGCATATTTCTGAAGATGATTATCAACGAGCAAAGACCGTATGGGATACATTCCAATGTCAGACTCTAGGCGACTATTCTGATCTCTATTTAAAAAGTGATATTTTACTATTGGCTGATGTCTTTGAGAATTTTCGAAACATGTGCCTTAAGCATTATGAACTTGATCCAGCACATTACATGACGGCACCATCTCTTAGTTGGAATGCTATGCTTAAATTTACCAATGTAAAGTTGGAATCATTAACTGATGTTGCATTTTTTCAAAAAAGGGATTCGCGGGGGGGTGAGTACATGCGTTAAACGAGCGGCTCAAGCGAATAATAAATTTCTTCCAAATTATGACCCTTCGAAACCGACATCATATATTTTATATCTCGATGCAACAAATCTCTATGGTTGGGCTATGAGTGAAGTACTTCCTTTAGGTGGATTTACTTGGTTAACCCAAGACGAAATTAATTCACTTAGCATCATGGATTTGACTGATACTGCATCTGAAGGTTATATCCTTGAAGTAGATATGTCATATCCTGAATATTTGCACTACTCTCATAATGATATGCCTTTTCTACCCGAAAACTTAATTCCACCGAACGGAAAATGTGCTAAACTCATTCCAAATCTATGTTCAAAAACAAACTATATTATACACTATCGAAATTTAAAACAAGCCTTACAAAATGGATTGGAATTGACAAAAATTCATAGAGTACTAAAATTTAATCAATCGTCATGGCTCAAACCATATATTGATTTAAATACCAGGTTGCGAAATCAGACTAAAAATAAGTTTGAAAAAGATTTATTTAAACTAATGAATAATAGTGTATATGGTAAAACTATGGAAAATGTCGATAATCGTGTAGATATTAAACTGGCTACACATTGGAAAAAAAATGGTCACAAGTATGGAGCAGAGACATGGATAGCCAAATCTCAATTTAAAAATTGTTCCATTTTTACGGAAAATTTGGTTGCAATAGAGATAAATAAAGTTCAAGTGACATATGATAAACCCATTTATGTAGGTTTCAGTATATTGGAAATTTCGAAAACTTTAATGTGACATTTTTTATAATTTCCTTAAAGTTAAATATGGAAATAATGTACAGCTTTTGTATACGGATACGGATTCATTAATTTTAGAAATTTATACGGAAAACGCATATGATGATATCAAACAGAATATCGATTGGTTTGATATTTCAAATTATCCGGAGAATAATATTCATGATATTCCCAAAAATGTCTCTGTTATCGGTAAAATGAAAGATCAGTATGCTGGTGTACCAATTGTACTACTTTATAGTACCGGTGCCAAAGCTTATTGTGTACAAACAGTAAATGATGTAATTAAAAAAGCTAAAATATCGGGCAATTGCAACAGATCCTTCATCTTCATCAGTTTTTTGTGTTATGAATGTTTTCAAATCGCATTTACATAATATGTATACAGAATTAAAGAATAAAATAGCACTATCTAATTTCGATGATAAACGATACATCTTGAGTAATTCAATTGATACATTTGCATGGGGACATTATGATACTGATAGAGATCGAAGTTTAGATTGTCTAATTAGGGAAATGCAAAAATACGTAGATACCACAAATTGAATTTTACCATATTGTAGATATGTAATGATATGTAACTATTTATTTGTAGTATGTAATTACTATTATAATTATAATTATAATTATAATTATAATTATAATTATAATTATAATTATAATTATAATTATAATAATTATAATTATAATTATAATTATAATTATAATTATAATTATAATTATAATAATAATTATAATTATTATTATTATTATTATTATTATAATTATAATTATAATTATTATTATTATTATTATTATTATTATTATTATTATTATTTTTTTTTTTATTTTTTTTTTTTGGAAAGACAAAGGACCTGCCTTTATCCTTTCAGAGCTTCGACAGCAAAGGTCATTAGCTCTAACCAGGATAACTCTTACTTAACACAGATACTTAGACGAGTAAACAGAAATACAGCTATACATCACAGGTTCTCGTAGAGATCTACATCTTTCAGGAAGTTAATAACACTTGTAAAATTTTCTTTTCCAGATAGGAGCTGCTGCAACTGTCCCATTATTCCATGTCGCCGCCGCTGCACATCATATTTTCGACATTCGGTGAGTAGATGGGAAATTGTAATTTGTACATTGCATGTGTTGCAATGGGGGGCCTCACCTCTTTCAAGAAGGTATCCGTGGGTAAGTACTGTGTGTCCTATTCTGAATCTGTGCAGAACAACACTTTTTTGGCGGTCTAGTTCAACACCGAAACATGGTGAGAGAGGATCTGGCTTTATTTGCACCAGGGCTGAGTTACTGTTGGACCAGGTGGTTTTCCATTCCTCGTCTACATCTAAATGAAGACTTTTCTTTAGGTCAAATAATTGGTTTTTGTAGGCCCGTAATTGCTCTTCGTTATCTGTTTTCCAAGGTGGGTCTTCATGTAGCAAATCGGGCACCTCAGGAAGTTCAATTTGTTTGGAGGCTGCGTGTTTCAACATAGCCTCTCTGGCAATATGACTAGGTCTAGTGATTACTGAAATTAGGTATGACAAAAATAATTTTTTTCGTCGGTATTTTAGTGGCTCGACCCCTGCTTCAGCGCAAAGGCTTATACTGGGACTAGTATAGAAGGCTCCTAGAGCTTGTCTTAAGCTAGCATTTTGGATAGGTTCCAAAAGTGAAAGCGTTGTATTACCTGCAGTGGAGTAAACTATTGAACCGTAGTCTAATTTGGAACGAATTAGAGTTTTATATAATCGCATAAGCGTAACATAATTTGCGCCCCACTTTGTATGTGTTAGACATTTAATTAGGTTCAAGACTTTTTTACAGCGTAAGATCAGATTATTGATATGATTTTTCCAGGTGAGCTTTGAATCAAATATTAACCCCAAGAATTTTGTTTCAGATTTTGTAATCATTGGTATGCCTTTAATAAAAAGTAAAGGCTGATAGTGTGGCTTGCGTAGCCGACAGAAGTGAACTAAATGGGTTTTCTCTTTAGATATTTTAAAGCCACTAGATTCAGCGTTGAAGATAATCTTATCTACAGTATTTTGAAGGTACCTTGAACTTTCACCAGCTGTTTTTGCTGAAGTTATTATACATAGATCGTCTACATATATACAGGCTTTAACCCTAGCGTCAATGTCAGCTGCTAAGTCATTTACAGCTATCAAAAATAGACTCACGCTAAGGGTCGAACCCTGTGGTACCCCATTTTCTAAGACATGGCTATTCGAGTATATGCCATTTAGTCTGACTTTAAAAGTTCTGTTACTCAGGAAACTTGAGATAATAGATGGTAGATTACCTCTAAAACCCCAACGATGTAGTTTTCTTAATATGCCATATCTCCAGGTCATGTCAAAGGCTTTCTCTAGATCAAAAAAGACCGCAGTTGCATGCTCACGTTTGTTAAGAGAAGATTTAATTTCATTTTCTAAGAAGACTAAATTATCGAGGGTAGACCTACCCTTGCGGAAACCTGACTGACATGGACTTATAAGCTCTTGTACTTCTAACAACCACATAAGGCGTTTGCTTACCATTCTTTCTAAAATTTTCCCGATACAGCAAGTTAGGCTAATCGGTCGATAACTTGCTGGTAGAAGGGGGTCCTTGTTTTCTTTTAGGATGGGGATTACGATTGCTTGTTTCCATTGATCAGGGTAAGTACCTTGGTTCCATACAATATTGTATAATTCTAGTAGTTTCTCTTTAAAAACTGATGGAGCATTGAGGATCATAGAGTATGATATTGAATCATACCCTGGTGCGGTCTTTTTAGATTCAGAGAGAGCCCTATCTAGGTCATTGAGAGTAAAATCACAATTATAAGGGAGTCTCTCGTTTGTGTAGAAATCTAAAATGTTTTTCATTGTTACCTTGGTATGTAAAAATTCATAGTCGTAATTTTTGTTACTACTAACAGAAGCAAATTGGTCTGCTAGCACTTCGGTAATCTCAGGCAGGTCTTGGGTTAGTGTACCATCTTCTTTTTTTATACATGTTAGAGGTTTGTACGCATTTGTGCCAGCTATGGCACGAACTTTTCTCCAAACCTCGGTCATTGGTACCTCTGGTGTCATACTAGATACATAGAGTTTCCAAGAATTTTCTTTGGCTTGTCTGATAGCATTTCTAGCACAAGCCCTTGCTTGTTTGAAGGCCAATAGGTTTTCAGGAGTTTTGTGCTTTCTGTGTCTATTAAACAGTGTTTTTTTGGTTTTAATTTTATTGTAGACATCAGTGTTCCACCAAGGGACCGTTTTTTTCCTTACTTTTGGTTCGGTTTTTGGAATGGACTTTTCTGCTGCTCCAAGTAAGTATTTAGTCAGAGATTCAACGCTTATTTCTGTTATCGTGTCAAGATCTTTCTCTAAAATTGATTTGAAAGCCGTCCAATCAGCAAGTTTCTCATCCCACTTGGCAAGAGAATAGATGACTGTTTTTTCTGTGCCAGTATCGATCACGATAGGAAAGTGATCACTTCCATACAAATCATCTAAAATGTTCCATTGGAAACGGCTTACAAGGTTGGGTGACAATACCGACAAATCAATTGCGGAGAATGTCCTAGATCTGGCATTCGAAAATGTAGGAGACCCATCGTTTAACAGCACAGCATCAAACTGATCGAGAATATTTTCAATTTTACGGCCTCGCTGATCAATTCTGTCTGATCCCCATAGTGGGTTATGAGCGTTGAAATCTCCAACCAAAAGGTATGGTGTAGGAAGCTGTAGAATTAAATCAATAATATCATTTTCAGTCCAGTTGCCATCCGGTAGATAGATGTTACAGATGGTAAACTGAACGGGTGCGATCAACTGTACTGCTAAAGCCTGAAGAGATGTAGTAATATTAATTTTCCTAAATATTACTCCTGACTTCATTATTATAGCTACGCCACTTTTCGCTCGTATCTGAGGAACAGCGTCCTTCCTGACGATGTCAAAACCGCGCAATGTATATGGCTGATCTGGTTTTAGATGGGTTTCCTGCAGGCATATACACATTGGATCGGTATCTCTTATTAACATTTTTAGCTCACAGTAGTGAGAGATAATTCCATTACAATTCCACTGTATGACTTTATTAGACATATTGTATTTTGTTATTAGACAAGTACAACGAAAATTGTAAATATATGCTATATAAATAATAAAAATAATAAATATATCACAGCAAGTTATAACCTAAAATATATGTAAAAATAAATAAATAAATAGATAAATAAGTATATCAATAAATAAATAATTTTTATCACAGACTAATCATTTGGCTTTCTTGGCTTGCCCTTAGGCCAGCCTTTCTTTGGTTTCCTAAATTCAGGTTTGCTTACATCTGATTGTGACGACTCTTCGTCACTATAGCCGCTTTGGCTTTTATTATCAGTTGAAAGCGTTTTTACTGCCCGCTTGCGCTTTTCAGTATTTCTAGCAACGTCCATATCCATACTATTTGAAGAAATATCTCCAGCCCCGCTACCTATCGTAAACAGCGGAGGACCAGCTATTGGTTGTGTTATTGGTGTGACTTTAAAAGAAGATTTCAACACCGTAACTAGTGCCGGAATAAGTTCCTTTACCAATGCAGGGACATCTATATTTGTTGGCGCGGCAACGGCTCTTGCATATGACACTCCTTGTGCTGGAGTGCTTGGTACCGCTTTTCGCTTTGCTTCCAAATAGGGTAAATTTTCTTTAACTTTGAGCTCTTAAATATAGGCTTCTTGTTTATATATAGGGCAATTCTTTGAGCGTGCCGAGTGATTTCCTTGACAATTTACACATTTTACAGGATCTTCACAAGGTTGGCCCTCGTGGAGAGGCTTACCGCATACACAAACTTGTTCACCATTACATTTTGCTGAAGTATGGCCAAATTTCTGACATCTAAAACATCTCATCGGTGAGGGAATCAAGGTCAACATTTAACTCCAACAAGTAGTCATCAGCCAGTATCAAAAAAAGTTAAGAAGGGTGGTAGTTTTCTACGCTCATTAGCTTTAACAGATAAAAATTTAGAATTTGTTCCCTACAAAAATCCCAACACACTTGTAAATAGACTACGTCTTTTATTATCATCGACTGTAGCTGGTAATAATAATCATATGAATGAAATCAATCGCATCATAACAGAGTTGCGTGAATCGAAAATAATTCGTTAGTAATTTAGAGACGACTTGTATATATTGCAAATACATGACATATTTTTGTTAGTATTTCTACATACTTTATTCATTCAAGAGACGATAGATAATATGACATTAGATAAATTTGGTGAACACATTAGTGAACATAGAATTCGGACAACTTTACAACGTGTCAAATCTTTCTCGTATACCACAGTCTCACTCTTTGGGACACTAGATCCAGTCAAAAAACTTTTTGTATTATTTAATATTGGTACGAATTATATTTTCCCATTAAAAGAAGCAACGATTACGTCTGTCAATGGTAGTCCATCGAGCGGATGGATTGCATTAATTAATTCTAAACAAACTATGAATTTAATTGGTAAAACTTTACGTGAAGGTGATAAACTATCATTTAAATATGGACCGAAAACAACAGAAGCTAAACCGATATATATTGAAATTGTTTTAAAAGTACCAATCCATCATGAAGCGTAGTGATTTAAATATTAAGCGTCAAGTTGTTAATGAATTACATGCACCGGCTAGAGTGAACTTTAAAAGAAGACGTGTGATAGTGAAAGGTTTAAATGATTTATTGCAACTCGATCTGGTTGAAATGATACCATATTCACGCGTCAATAAAGGCTTCAAGTATATCCTAATGGTTATCAATGTATTTTCTAAATTTGTATGGGCGGTTCCATTAAAGAATAAGTCGGCTTTAAGTGTCGTAAATGCTATGAGTGAAATTTTAAAAACTCGACGTAACGTTCCCAAAAATATTCAAACAGATCTGGGAAAGGAATTTTACAATAAACATTTTCAACAATTAATGAATAAATACAAAATTAATCACTACAGTTCTTATTCGAACTTAAAAAGTAGTGTCGTGGAACGCGTTAATCGAACAATTAAGGGAATGATGTACAAAGAATTCTCGGTACAAGGTCACTACAACTGGATAAACATTTTACCCGACATAATAAAAAATACAACAATACCAGACATAGGACTACTGGTTTAAAACCGATTTCAATAAATAAGAAAAACGAACGCAAAGTTTTAGATCAAGTTTATAGTCATCTTAAAACAATGGATATTCATAAACCCAAATTTAAAGTTGGTGATTTTGTTCGAATTAGTAAACATCGGCATCTTTTTAAGAAAGGCTACACCCCAAATTGGAGTAATGAAGTATTTACTGTTTCCAAGATTCAAAATACTAATCCTAGAACTTATTTACTGCAAGATGTTTCTGGAGAAACAATACGAGGCGGTTTCTACACTGAAAAATTACAAAAAGTTAAATATCCAAATGTATATCTCGTTGAGAAGGTTTTACGAAAGAAAGGTGACCGTTTATTCGTCAAGTGGAGTGGAATGGATAAAAGTCACAACTCTTGGATTAATTCATCTGATATTACATAGACAATTATTATTATTTTTATGAATTGTATTTTTTTAATAAAAAATAAACTAAAAGTAATCAATTAAAGAACTTTATTTCATCAATATTATAGGTATTACATAAAAAACCTTAAATCTATTATTATTATTCTACTTCTAACACTTGTATAATTCTAAACTAATTAAATCAATACATCTCTTGAAACCTTTAGAGATCATTAACTCACTGGCGCGCGCCCGACACTGATCAAGGTTAACAAGTCTGCATCACATTACCTATACCCATAAATGACACATATAAATAATATATGAATATAAACATTAAAACTATTACAATACTATTTTTAGTTACTAATTTGAATTTTTCAGTTGTCGTTTTATCTATGGAAAGCAATTTCACATATCCACACTTTGGAGAATGTTTTTTGTGCTCCATAAACACATCGTCACTTTTTTCCCATCGTGAAATTATTACTCCACAAACAAAACATTGAGTACTATCAGATATTTGGATATAAAATAATCCCGCTTTTGCTAAACTCCACGGAGATGGGTATGGATGTACCCAACTCTTAAATGATAATAGTCTTTTATCAAAACAGTCGTATAAACTTTTTTCATACTGTCCATCGTCTAGACACATGTTTGTTTTTTTTAATAAAACTAAAAAACTAAACTAAATAAACTATCACTACCATAAAACGCACACTATTTCACACACACACAAGTTTGCTTTATCTGAGGATTTCGTCCTACTCCTCGGCGCCCTCGTTAACTGTAAATGAAATATACATTTCTATAATTTCATTTCATCCTCCATATTACATTATGTTCACTCACCTAATAGTTCATCATCAATACGTTGAAACTCAAAGCAATGTGCAGATGTCGGCTTTCCAGCATCTTCTTTTCCCAAATATATTAAATATAGTGGACGTGGATCTTGTAATAACTCATCAATTTTCTCCTCGGTCAAATAGTCACTTATTCTTCTCGGTAGAAACACTGCATAATTGTCCAACTCGACAAGCACTGAATTCCCGAACAAAGACTTTGTACGTCTAATATTATGAATGCGGAATCTTGTGTTCAACTCTAGCTCACCAGGATTTAAAATGGGCTTCTGTCCGCATCGAGCGTACGATTCAACACATCCATGGCCCAACAGCGAATACTCTTAGACATTAACACAGATATATGCACTTATTTATATTCTAATTTTTCGAAGGATTAAATCAGCACTGACTGTTATCAAACTTGAACTAAATTCTTTATATTAACTATCCCCCCACTCTTTAACCTTGAATGAAAATGCAC
This sequence comes from Tribolium freemani, assembly GCA_939628115.1. Lineage (NCBI taxonomy): Eukaryota > Metazoa > Arthropoda > Insecta > Coleoptera > Tenebrionidae > Tribolium > Tribolium freemani. Next base: position 2,511,926 of record OW626793.1, read on the forward strand.
CAATATTGTGGCCTTGAAAAAGTGTGAGAGAGAATGAGATAATGAGATAAAGTGAGATGAAAACATTGGGAATAAGTGACCTTAAAACAGTGAGCGAATGTGTCTGCTTGCAGGTTAAACTTGTATCAGCGAGAGGCGGAGAGGTGCACATTAAAGCATGATACTTTTTTTACAATTTTTATTTTTTACATATAACTATATTTACATTATACTAATTATACTTATTCTATACTATATTCTAAATGAAGAGGAGAGCCCCGACCCTAAGAAATAATTTCACAATAAATTACTGTTGAAAAAGGATAAATAAAACTTACTTTTATTAATTTAAAGCACAGTGGTTCTTCTTTGTTCTTAAAAATCTAGGTAGCTGGGCACGTTGCAATCGTCCCAGCTTTCTTCTTCTTCATCTTCTTCTTCCTTCATTAAATCAGGCCATGACGGCTCTTTCTCTTTGCAGGCTGATGTCTCCTTTTCCCTTAATAATTTTTCAGCTTGATGGCACTTCCAGATGTGCCTACCAAGCCGATGCCACAACAATACATGGTTTTGGTTGTATGGGCACACCACAATTTCATCTAAAAAATAAAAAAAATTATTTCCAACTAAACTACAAAAAAATTATTAAACTTACCAGGAGTATTAAAAATAGAATTTTTTTTGAAAGATTCCATTTTTCACAATGTACTTACACACACAAGTGTTACACGATATGTTACACAAGACAGCACTTTAACTTTTATACAGTTTGGGGTAGAAAATGTACAAGGATAATTGTACGGTTCACCTTGATTGAGTGGGGGTTGTTAGCCTTGCAAAAGTGGGGGGGTAACATTGATCTTGAAAAGATCAAGGCTCAATAATGGCTGGCCTTGCAGTGGTGGGGGAAGTGGGAGGAGATGGCCTTGAAAAAGAAAGAGAGAGAATGAAAGAAAGAGAGGGAAAAGGGGCGGGGTCAAGCTCAAGGTCAAGGTTGTGTTGTGTTACCCCCCATTCGTTATCTACTTTTTGAAATACAAAAATCAACACATAAAGTTGAAAATAAGCAAGAAACCCACCTCACACCAATAAATGTGAGTGCTGTTTGGTCAACAATTTCGACAGGAAATTCGTATTCAAATTTAAACGAAAGACTATCGGTTATGGATATTATTCCAATGCCGTACAGTCTTTTTAGTAAAATAGAAATACATCTAAGTTATGCCTGGGAAAAAAATCTCTGGAAATGTATAGCAGATGCTGGAAAAGAGGAGTATGATTTCGCTTTAGAAAGCGGCCAAATTGATATAGATGGCAATGTTTGGACTACAGTTTACACTGATGGTGGTTGGAGCCACAGATCGTTTGGTCACAGTTACAATTCTTCATCTGGTGTGGTAAGTAAAACTATTTATATACACGTATATATGATTTTTCTATCTGATGCATTTACTAGGCTATTGTAATTGGAAAAGCAACGGGCAAAATATTATTTTTGGGTGTTAGGAACAAATCTTGCAGTATTTGTGCGCATGCATTTAATAAAGATCTAACTCCCCGGGAGCATTTATGTTACAAGAATTGGTCAGGATCTTCAGGTGCCATGGAAGCAGACATTGTAGTGGAAGCATTTAAAACCAGTCCAGAAATGCATAATCTCCGTTATTTAAAATTTATAGCTGACGGTGATTCGTCGGTTTATGCTAAAATAAGGAGAGAAGTTCCGTATGGCAGTGACGTTGTTAAAATTCACTGTACCAATCATGCCGTAAAGAATTATAGAAAAGCACTTTTTAAAATTAAAGCTGACACTGAAATTGATGCAAAGGGTAGAAAGTGGTTGACTACAAAAACCATAAAAAACTTAGAACAAACTGCCATGCGAGCATTGTATATTAACGCTCATGGCGATCTTACTACATTAAAAGCTGATCTGGAAAATGGACCCAATCATGTTTTCGAAAATCATTTACACTGCAAAGCAAGTTATTGTGACCATGTTGGAGAAGTGGAAAATAGTAAAATTGAAATTTTGGAAATGACGGGAATATATTGTCACATAACAAGTAACTTACAATTCCTATTATTTTATAGCATTTGTAAACAATTATTTTTGTGTTAGGTGCCCTAGACCGTTTAATTGTAAAGGCACATCAACTGATTGACAATGAAACCAACAATAGGGCTGAATTGTTTATGTCAATTTTATGTCGGTTTAATGCAGGAAAAGATTAAACCTAACACAGAGGGGGTCATTTGCAACAAGGGCCCACCTCACCGGACTTCGTTACAACGACGGAGTTGCGTGGCAAGCAACTTCATGGAAAGCAATAATGAATAAGAGTCCAGGACAAAATTTTAAAAAATTTATTGAAAGGAAAGAAAGGAACTATGAAGTTGACTGCAAGAGAAGACTTGACTTTTCAAAACATAAATCTTCAGTGGCAACTACAGTAGATAAAAAAGGAGTAAAAGAAAAACATGATTATGGCGAGAAAGCGGACCATATCATATTGAACAACGAACAGCTGTTACTTGAAAAAAAAACGATTTTTGGCTAAATTTCAGGTAATTTTCATTTAATTTTTTGTTTCCCTTGCTTCTTTGTATGTTATAGGTAACTCAGGAGGACCAAATAAGAATTGAAAACAATTCTAGAGGCCAATGGGCCAATGAATTCTATAAGACCGTAAGAAAGAATCGGCTCACCGCTTCTCAGGAATTTTTATTGATACAGCAAATGGCTACCTAGGCGCTTCACCAGATGGTATGGAAAGCATAAGTAATTTTTTATTATTTTTATTTTGTATTAAGGTTTAATTGGTAAAAATGGTATCATAGAAGTAAAGTGTTTATATAATGTACATAAGGCAGGTCTGAAATTGAGAGAGGCGGCAGAAAAAGACAAAAATCTGTGTTTACAAATTGATTCTAAAAGTAATAAATTGGTTTTAAAACGAACACACAGATGTTATTATCAGGTAACTATGTTTAATTCTACCGTAACTATGTATTTTTACAGAGATTTGTTTTGTAGGTACAAGGGCAGCTCAATATTTCCCAGAAAGACATATGTTTTTTATTTTATATGTTAATGAACAAGAAGATCTCCACGTCGAAGTAATTCAAAACGACGAACAATTTTGGTTAGAAAAAATGTTGCCCCATTTAAAAACATTTTATTGGAATTGCATTCTAACGGAAATAATTTTGAGAAGAATCCCGAAAGGCTTAAAAGCTATTGATGCAAAATAAATAATATTTAAATATTACAATTTATTTTATTATTACCAAAGTACCTAATACCTTCTCTTTTTGTCATATAAGGCACATATTTAGACTTTATGTATAATAGAAAACTTCTGTGACAAAATGGAAACCAATGGGAAGATAACTTTCTCTAATTACCAGAAACATAATTATAAAAATTTACATTTTTTTGCTAAAGGCACTAATGTTTTATTTTAGCAAAAACTGCCAATTATTAGATTTCTCGTTTTTTTTGAATTAATGGCTTTGAAATGGAATTTACATACATTCGTAGGAACAATATACATATACCTACACTAATTATCAAAGTCAGTACAAATTAAGTTTTCAAATGAGAAATATTTAATCTACAGAATGTAAGATCAAACTTTTGCTTTGCACCTTCTGTCTGACTACGATTCCTATATCCATTCGCTACTCCATTTACCGTAACCTGATTTTGATTTGACCGTAATTTTCTCACTAGATCCTAGTGACATAGCACTAAAAGTCACCAACTTGACAAAAATAAATCCTCCATTTGGATGACGCTAGGCTTTTATTTTACGAGTTTATTTACTGTTCACAAAGAGAATTAAGATCTTAATTGACGACATTTTCTTCTCCATTAGTTACCAATTTAAAAATTCATAATTTTATAACATACGAAAATTTTTTTGACGTTGGCGTCCTCTACAGAGAAAACTATCGAACTACAACATGCGATATTTTCCAAACATTACGTTCAAATAATGGCGGCCTTTGTACTGATTTTTCTTCAATCAGTTTTTTCAAGCAAAATCAAAACTCTCAACAATGGTCTTCCTCAGGGTGCAGTATTATCTCCTTTACTTTTCAATGTATATACGAGTGACCTCCCTGAAACGCTTTCAAGAAAGTTTGTCTATGCTGACGATATTGCACTGACTTTTCAACATAAAGAATTTCATCGATTAGAGGAACAACTTTCTCAAGATGCTTCTGTTTTGTGTGATTACTTCAAACAGTAGCGTCTATGTGTAAATCCAACAAAAACAGAAGTTTCCTGCTTCCATTTATCAAATTCTCAAAAAGAAAGGAAATTGAACGTCTCTTTAAATGGAACACTACTTAAACACAACTTTCATCCAGTTTACCTTGGTGTCTCTCTTGACTGTTCGCTCACCTACAAGTTTCACCTTGAAAAATTAAGGCAAAAACTGAAAACAAGAAATAACATTCTACTAAAGTTGGCCGGTTCGACTTGGGGTGCTAATGCTAAAACTCTTCGTGTCTCGGCTCTTGCATTAGTCTTTTCAACGGCAGAATATTGCAGTGCTGTTTGGATGAACAGTTCACATACAAGCAAAATTGATGCACAGTTAAATACTGCTATGCGAGTCATAACTGGCACTTTGAAATCAACCCCCACTGAATGGCTTCCAGTATTGTCTAATATTGCTCCACCGATACTAAGAAGAAAACTTTCAGTCAAGAAACTGTGGATCAAATATAGCAGACATCCCCAAGATTATCCAATATGGTCTGATCTAATTGCCCCCGAAAATCGATTAAAATCCAGAAAACCTTTTTGGGTTGAAACTTCTGACATCGAAAACTTTTTCATTATTAATGAGTGGCGCAATATGTGGTCAAACATCCAACTTTTCAATAAAGATTTAATAGAAGATCCAACAAAAAGTGTACCTGGAATGGATCAACCAAGGTGGGTCTGGGTGAAATTGAACAGACTAAGAACTGGCCATGCCAGATGTAATTCAATGTTATTTAAATGGAATGCTATCGACTTACGAGTTTTCAAGGAGGCTTCACCGAAATTCATGAGTTGTCGCCAGAAGTGAAAACTTGGTTGTCCACTATCAAAGTTTTGTAATTTCTTCTATGTACAAGTATTATTGTCCTTTTTGTTGTCATTCGAATATATAAGTGAAGTGGATACTCGCGACTCCGATTTCAATGAAACTTGTATTGGGTGACACCTATGGGTGCACTGAATACAGTTTTAAAGTGTATATTCAGAAATCTGCAAAAAGTTTTAGGTGGACGCTCTAAGCTGGGTTTATGTACGGAAGTGCTAATGATAGTGGGATGTAAATATATATATATATTTACATCCCACTATCATTACGAGGTCCGTACATTTGTGATTTACCATCATTAGGGCGCCCATCTCCATTAGAGCGCCCATATATGGACGCTCTAATGGAAACCTGTACAAAATGGCTTAGGATGGGCTAAGCAACCACCTGACGAAGCTTGGAGAGGACGCCCTATTGTTGGTGAAATGGTTTTTTTGTATATTTTTTGTATATTTTTAGTTCGCACAAGTGGCCACCAGCGGCAGTTCCGTCGATGTCGAATATACACGTGCTGTATATTCGAAACCATTGTACTATCATTAAAGCGTCCTATTTTGTAGATTTGGCAACGTGGTTGCGCAACGCACTGTGTAAACAAACTCGCTCTTATATTGCTCTCACTAGTTAGTTGGTGTAGAATAGAATTAAGTAAGAAAATTCGATAAACAATATAAAATAAAAAATGTTAGGATCTGTATTCCAAATTAATTGTTTCTAAAATTTTAAAACTAAAAATTAAGGTAATTTTCATAAATTTTATATTTTGAGTTTAGCCATAAGAAAACTTCTGAAGTTAAAAAAACATAAATTTTTGAACTTATAAAAGCCACACCGCAAAAATTTTAACCCCCAACACTTAAAATAAGTGCTACTGATAGGGAAAGCATTGCAAAAGGCAAAAAATATTTTTTTTAGAAATAGAAGCGTCATTTAAATCTTAAGTTAATAAAAGTAAAAATATAACACATTACATTAAGTAGTCAAAATAACCCAACTTTTCTTATCCAAATGTTTATAGTTTTTGAGATATAAAGGGTGCAACCTCTGCTTCAGCGTTAGAAAATACATCAAAAATTGTAATGCAACTACAAATTTTTTTTTAATATTTTTGTTAATATGAGGGCACTTTTCCTGTGACTGTTTTTGGTAATTTAGCTTAGTTTTTTTAAACAAAGGTAATGGGTTTTTAAAAACTAAACTTAGAAGTCACATTTTTTATAATTTTTTCTTGATGAATTTTATCGCTGTGGAATAAATTTAAGTTGATTCGCCCAATAAAGCCCTTTATATCTCGGAAACTATAAATATTCGAATAGAGCAAGTTGAGATACTTTGACTTTATTTGAGCTATTTTGTCGCTCCTTAAGATATAATATATGTTACTTTCAAATTCACTTTGTACCGAAAGATACTTTTGGGTAACACCGCCGCATACCGATAATTTTGGGTATCGCCAATGCAGTATTATATTTTTGGAGAACAGAGGACCAGAACGATGCATTTGGAAAACACAGATACAGAGCTGATACTTTTGTGGAACACAGATACAAAATGATGCTTGTTAGGAAACCTGAAACGATAAGGTACTTTTGGGGAACACTTCTGTAAAACGATAATTTTAGGAAAAACAGAATCAAAACTGTACTTTTGAAGAACGCTACCTTTATTTTACTCAATTTTTTATTTATACAGATTGTTTTTTATTTTTTTTTATTTTTATTTTAATTTAATTTTTTATTTTAAACGGAAAACTATATTTTTTTTAGATTATTTAAACTATTTTAAAGAAGTTGTTCTTAGCTTTTTCTATGTTTAAAATGAAAAAAAAAATTGAAAACCATTGAACAAATTTTTTCCAGTTGTATGTTTTCTAAATCAATCTTTTTTATTTTATATAGTAACTGCTAACATGCAAATAAGCAAAGAAATATCACAAATTACCACAAACCGGGCTATAAATTATAAATTTATATCTTTAATATTAAAATGTTATTACTCAAAACCTTTCAACTTTTATTTAATTGTAATTTAGAAGTTATTACAATAAAAATTTAATTTATCATGTAGAAAATATGCCAATAACATAAAAAAAAATTTTTGCTAAAGCCACAGAACTTAAGACACGTATTAGTTATTATACAGGGACAATTTTTTAACTCTGAATATAGCCCTAAGTTCAATCTGAAAAAAACATATTAAGGCATTGATCTAATTTACGTTACCAATGATACGTAAAGGTAATTATTTGATGTCGAGTTATTTGAACCAATTTAAAGTGATTTCAAATATCTGTTAAAGTAACCCAGGTAGAACGTATCATTGGCGAAATCCTGTAATGAGATTGGGCCTATGTTGATATATTGTATCTAAGATTTTTATATACAGCCAATATTGGATAAAAAAGTATTTTAAATGTTGTAATTTTTTTTTGTTACCAATATATTACCAACAATGTTTTGCCATTCTTTTTTTACAATCTACAAACGAGTGATTGCATATATTTAACCAATATTGGAGTAACATTTTGTCAGAATTTTAATTATTATTAATAATTATTATTATTATTATTTTAAATATTATATATTTAACCAATATTGGAGTAACATTTTGTCAGAAATATTGTTTTTTTTATATTTATCGCAAATATGATTTAACATTTGCAGCCAATATATGTTCTCCAATTCTAATCTAATGTTGGCTTAATATTCCAAAATATTTGTCGTTACTTTCATATTCAACCAATATTTGTTTACAGGTTTAAATTCAATATAAGTGTGTTTCATTTTTTAGTCGAGACCGTTGGGTCGAGAGAAAAAATATATTCGAGAGCTCAAAAAAACAGCTTTGCTTACGCAATATAATTTTATTTTTTTTCATTTAGAGTACCTAACTTTCTTATATCTTCTTTAAATTAATAAATATGGATGAACGTCTTCACAATATATTCTTCAAAACCTAATGAAATAAAAACTGTCGACATTAGAATTTATAAAGTAGTGCAATGAGTTAAAATCCTTCTTTTAAAATCAGTTTACCTAGGAGGCATTTTCTGTTTTAACGTAAAAAAAAATGTAAATCTAAATAAATAAAACAACCTACAGTCCTTAAAATCAATTTTATAAATATTTTTAAATATTGAAAAAAAACTTTGCTGCATGTCCATTATATGTACGTATAAAAAACAATAAATTTATTGGAATAATAACCCAAAATAGAGTTGAAATTGGACAACATACATTGGCTGCAAATTGAAATCATACTTGCGATAGGTATAAAAAAATGTTCCTGACAAAATGTTACGCCAATACTGGTTAAATGTACCGGGTGATTTTATAACTAAAATCGACCGGTTTGAGGATATTTTTGAAAAATAAATTACACCTAACAACGATACGCAATTTATGCTTTACTTGTTAAAATATTATTACCAAAAGTCCACATTTTATATTGGCCCTACATGATAAATTAATATCAAATACATATTGATGTTTGGTATTGGGCCTACTTAAAAACACAATATTTTTATAAGATGGGCAAAATATGTTGGAACAATATTGCCAAAAGTCCACATTATTTATTGGCAATATATTATAATCGAATATACTGCCAATACTGACATCGTACAAAGAAATATTGTACTTATATTGGATAAATATAGGTGTTCTACTTGGGAATCTATCATTCCTTACATGTTACTATTCCCTGATGATTAATAAATTTCATAGAAACTAATTTTTCTTTACTTGAATAATTTTGAAAGATTTAATTGACAGGTTGAGATTTTTGACAGCGCGTAGAATAATTAGTTGCATAGCAAAACACGCATTGCGTTGATCTGTATTTTTTTCAGATTGAACATAGGGAATAATGGGTATATTCAGAGTAAAAAAAATATCTCTGTATGTATGAATTAAAGTTAATAGCTTTTGGTTCTGAATATTTTTTACAAACTACAAGTAAAAAAACTGATTAACTCCAAATTAATAAACAAATAAAAAATACATTATCAAGAAAAATGGAGAAAAACAAGCTGAACAACTTTGTTCAATGACCCCTAGAAAGATTACGTCTCTACTTGATTTCTGCAAAAATCTGGAAATTGTTGTTACCTTACATACAGTATTTACCTAAAATTTATTTGCTAAAATCGAGACGAAGAATTACTATCATTGAAGCATCTGACCACAAAAAAAGCGTCCGCGAAGGTGTTTACACTGGTCTATAAATAGACTCTCTAAAACCCGCCCACTATATTGGAGCGTCCGTATATGATATTTGGACTCTTCAGTGATGGTACATCACAAATGTCTGAATGTTGAACGCCGTATTTCGGCGACTGATTTCCGCAAAAAACTTGAGGTAACACTATGGTTACCCTAGAGACTTTTTCTCTGATTTTTGTAGAAGAAATTGAATGTATACCAAAAATAATTACTATCATTGAAGCGTCCGACAACATTAGAGCGTCCATATACGGTTCGTATATGGGCGCTCTAAAACCATTCTACTACATTAGAGCGTCCGTATGTTATATTCGGACGCCTCAGTGATGGTAATTCACAAACGTTCCGGAATTCTGAACGCCGTACTTCGTAGAGTTGATTTTAGCAAATAAACCAGAAATAAAAAAGGCTGGAAACAAATAATAAATTAAAAACGTAAACGTTTGACATGACAACTGAATACCTAACAATAAATTTAAAAAAAACAACTCAAAAGCACCTCGGACCTGAAACAAAAATTTCTAAAAGTGACTTCAACTTTGTTTATTTTGGTAGTTGCATTACTATAACAAAAAACTGCTTAATTTTAATATATTTAACAAAGAAAAATAGTTCATTGCCAAAAAAAAATAAAAATTTGACGCACCAAATTTGTTTTTCAGCAAAATCGTTAATCGTAAATTCTTGCCTGACTGCAGGGTTTGCGAAGTCGAAATAATTTGCCAAATAATAATATCTAGAATAATTTTTTAACAAAGTTTTTCTTATTTTTCTGAGCGGTTACAAATAGTAATTATAAAAATTTAATGTACTAACTCTAAAATTAATTTAGAAATGTTAAAAAAGTCATCTGACATTAATTATACTGAGGTTTTAAGAAATTTATTACCTCGGGTTAAAGTGGCAACACTGTCGGACGCCTTATTGATAGTGTAACGGAAATTGTATACCAAAAGGACGCGGTAATGATAGTAAAATGGATACTCATATACATGCTGAGGACGCCCCAAGCTGGTTTTTTGTACGGACGCTGTAATGATACCGAAGTGGATACTCGCGACTCCGATTTCAATGAAACTTGTATTGGGTGACACCTATGGGTGCACTGAATACAGTTTTAAAGTGTATATTCAGAAATCTGCAAAAAGTTTTAGGTGGACGCTCTAAGCTGGGTTTATGTACGGAAGTGCTAATGATAGTGGGATGTAAATATATATATATATTTACATCCCACTATCATTACGAGGCCCGTACATTTGTGATTTACCATCATTAGGGCGCCCATCTCCATTAGAGCGCCCATATATGGACGCTCTAATGGAAACCTGTACAAAATGGCTTAGGATGGGCTAAGCAACCACCTGACGAAGTTTGGAGAGGACGCCCTATTGTTGGTGAAATGGTTTTTTTGTATATTTTTAGTTCGCACAAGTGGCCACCAGCGGCAGTTCCGTCGATGTCGAATATACACGTGCTGTATATTCGAAACCATTGTACTATCATTAAAGCGTCCTATTTTGTAGATTTGGAAACGTGGTTGCGCAGCGCACTGTGTAAACAAACTCGCTCTTATATTGCTCTCACTAGTTAGTTGGTGTAGAATAGAATTAAGTAAGAAAATTCGATAAACAATATAAAACAAAAAATGTTAGGATCTGTATTATAAATTAATTGTTTCTAAAATTCTGTAAACATTTCCAAAAATTTTAAAACTAAAAATTAAGGTAATTTTCATAAATTTTATATTTTGAGTTTAGCCATAAGAAAACTTCTGAAGTTAAAAAAGCATAACTTTTTGAATTTATAAAAGCCACACCGCAAAAATTTTAACCCCTAACACTTAAAATAAGTGCTACTGATAGGGAAAGCATTGCAAAAGGCAAAATAGTAGATTATTTTATAAGGCGTAAATGTGATAGTTTATGTGGGGAAGCTGAATGTTTATTTTGCCGAATGCAATGAGGCAAATAATTCAGCTGAGCTACATAAACTCACATTTACGCCGAATAAAATATACTATTTTATCCGCAAACTTAATTAGATAAATTGATAAAGAGTAAAGAATAACACTAATTAGCAAGTAAATGAACAAAATAATCAGAGCGCATTGCAAGTAATGAAACCATAGCACAGCTTATAAACAAACATCACGCGTCATTCTCTGAAACTGTGCTAATAATTTTGAAAGTTTTTCGTGTTTGTTCAGTTAACTAGTACTAGTGAGTGGTTCAAAATGTCGTATACTGACGACCTGCGTTGTACTCCTCCCGAAATCGCTGCTGCAGCGGAAGAGACTATACACAATTTACTGCCTACGAAATCTGATGCTGTCTACGAGGCGTCTTACAATAGATTTCTGAATTGGTGTTCTGAAAGAAATGTGGAAGTTTATTCTGAAAGTGTTTTACTTGTTTATTTTACGGAACTTTCTCGAACTATGAAACAATGAAGAAGGTACTCCTAACGATCTTCCTCAAAACGCCACACTGAAGACTTATATACCATCAATGAACCAGAAATGCGATCCTGTTCCGAGCACTAGTCCAAATACGAAAAGTATTGAGAAGCATGTTAATATTGACGGTGTTATTCCTACAAGCCTTCTCCAAAATGCCTCAATAACAAACTGTATTTTTAATATTAATGTAAATAGTAAATTATAGAAATTATAAAATAATCTACTTACTCTCCAGAAATTGCTAAAGCAGCGAAAGAGACACAAAAAAATGACAACAATGGTAAGTCATGATGACAGACAAAAGTAAAAAACGCTTTATCACATAAAAATGATTTACCCCATGTCCGATAAAGTGGTCCGAGAACTAGATCTTTTACCTGTGACATTCTGTCACAAATGTTGTTAGTTTTGTGACGTTTGCGGATAAAATATTTTTTTTAGAAATAGAAGCGTCATTTAAATCTTAAGTTAATAAAAGTAAAAATATAACACATTACATTAAGTAGTCAAAATAACCCAACTTTTCTTATCCAAATGTTTATAGTTTTTGAGATATAAAGGGTGCAACTTCTGCTTCAGCGTTTTAAAATACATCAAAAATTGTAAAGAAAATACAAAATTTTTTTTTAATATTTTTGTTAATATGAGGGCACTTTTCCTGTGACTGTTTTTGGTAATTTAGCTTAGTTTTTTTAAACAAAGGTAATGGGTTTTTTTCTTGATGAATTTTATCGCTGTGGAGTAAATTTAAGTTGATTCGCCCAAATAGAGCAAGTTGAGATACTTTGACTTTATTTGAGCTATTTTGTCGCTCCTTAAATTATAATATGTGTTACTTTCAAATTCACTTTGTACCGAAAGATACTTTTGGGTAACACCACCGCATACCGATAATTTTGGGTATCGCCAATGCAGTATTATATTTTTGGAGAACAGAGGACCAGAACGATGGTTTTGGAAAACACAGATACTTTTGTGGAACACAGATACAAAATGATGCTTGTTAGGAAACCTGAAACGATAAGGTACTTTTGGGGAACACTTCTGTAAAACGATAATTTTAGGAAACACAGAATCAAAACTGTACTTTTGAAGAACGCTACCTTTATTTAACTCAATTTTTATATTTATAAGAATTGTTTCTCCAAGACCCTACATTAGAAATATTAGAAGTTTTGATAATGAAATCGGTGTCAACATTTTTATTTTAAACGGAAAACTATGTTTTTTTAGATTATTTAAACTATTTTAAAGAAGTTGTTATTAGCTTTTTCTATGTTTAAAGTAAATAGGACATTGAAAACCACTTAACAATTTTTTTTCCAGTTGTATGTTTTCTAAATCAATTTTTTTTATTTTTATAGTAACTGCTAACATACAAATAAGCAAAGAAATATCACTAATAACCACAAACCGGGCTATAAATTATAAATTTATATCTTTAATATTAAAATGTTATTACTCAAAACCTCTTAACTTTTATTTAATTGTATTTTAGAAGTTATTACAATAATTGAATTTATTGAATTTGAATTGAATTTTATTGAATTTATCATGTAAAAAATATGCCAATAACATAAAAAAAATAATTTTGCTAGAGCCACAGAACTTAAGACACTTATTATAGAGGGACAATTTTTAACTCTGAACATAGCCCTATGTTCACTCTGAAAAAAAATATTTTAAAGCATGGATCTAATTTTCGTTACCAATGTACGTAAAGGTAATTATTTGATGTCGAGTTATTTGAACCAATTTGAATTGATTTCAAATATTTGTTAAAGTAATCTATCATTCCTTACATGTTACTATTCCCTGATGAGTAATAAATTTCTATAAAAATTAATTTTTCTTTACTTGAATAATCTTGGAAGATTTAATTGACAGGATGAGATTTTTGACAGCGCGTAGAATAATTAGTTGCATAGCAAAACTCGCATTGCGTTGATCTGATTTTTTTTCAGATTGAACATAGGGAATAATGGGGTATGTTCAGAGTAAAAAAAATATCTCTGTATGTATGAATTAAAGTTAATAGCTTTTAGTTCTGAATATTTTTTATAAACTACAAGTAAAAAAAACTGATTAACTCCAAATTTATAAACAAATTAAAATTACATTTTAATTGTTTGATTGTTGTTACCTTACATACCTTCAGTACCTGAAATTTATTTGCTAAAATCAAGTCGAAGAATTACTATCATTAAAGCGTCTGACCACAAAAAAGCGTCCGCCATAGTGTTTACAGTGGTCTATAAATAGACTCTTTAAAGCCCGCCCACTGTATTGGAACGTCCGTATATGATATTCGGACTCTTCAGTGATGGTACATCACAAATGTCTGAATGTTGAACGCCGTATTTCGGCGACTTGATTTCCGCAAAAAACTGGAGGTAACACTATGGATACGCTAGAGACTTTTTCTCTGATTTTTGTAGAAGAAATTGAATGTATACCAAAAATAATTACTATCATTGAAGCGTGCGACTACAATAGAGCGTCCATATACGGTTCGATATGGACGCTCTAAAACCACTCTACTACATTTGAGCGTCCGTATGTTATATTCGGACGCTCCAGTGATGGTAATTCACAAACGTTCCTGAATTCTGAACGCCGTACTTCGTAGATTTGATTTTAGCAAATAAACCAGAAATAAAAAAGGCTGGAAACAAATAATAAATTAAAAACGTAAACGTTTGACATGACAACTGAATACCTAACAATAAGTTTACAAAAAAACAACTCAAGAGCAATTCGGACCTGAAACAAAAATTTCTAAAATTGACTTCAACTTTGTTTATTTTGGTAGTTGCATTACTATAACAAAAAACTGCTTAATCTTAATATATTTAACAAAGAAAAATAGTTCATTGCCAATAAAAAAATATAAATTTGACGCACAATTTTTTTTAATGTTTTTATTTTATTTATTTTATTATTTTTTTCGGTAAAAGTACCAACCACGAAAGAAAGAAAGAATGTTATAATTTTTTTTGTACATCATTTTTATGTCAGATTTGTTTTTCAGCAAAATCGGTAATCGTAAATTCTTGCCTGACTGCAGGGTTTGCGAAGTCGAAATAATTTTTTTCTTATTTCTCTGAGAGGTTAATAGTAATTATAAAAATTTAATGTACTAACTCTAAAATTAATTTTGAAATGTTAAAAAAGTAATCTGATATTAATTGGACTGAGGTTTTAAGATATTTATTACCTCGGGTTAAAGTGGCAACACTGTCGGACGCCTTATTGATAGTATAACGGAAATTGTATACCAAAAGGACGCGGTAATGATAGTAAAATGTATACTCATATACATGCTGAGGACGCCCTAAGCTGGTTTTTTGTACGGTCGCTGTAATGATACCGAAGTGGATACTCGCGACTCCGATTTCAATGAAACTTGTATTGGGTGACACCTATGGGTGCACTGAATACATTTTTGAAGTGTATATTCAGAAATCTGCAAAAACTTTTAGGTGGACGCTCTAAGCTGGGTTTATATATATATATATATATATTTACATCCCACTATCATTAGCACTTCCGTAGATAAACCCAGCTTAGAGCGTCCACCTAAAAGTTTAATTTTATTTAAAACCTTGAATTAGTTGTTCGTATTATAAAAAGGGTTGGATCTTCAACTTTTAAAAGTACATTAAAAAGTGTTCCTTTAAAAATAAAAAATCACCTGCCTCGGTATTTTTTAATTTTTGGTTTGTTTTCTGAAATAACCAGGTTGACTAATCAGAAAAAGCACCTTTTATTGGGAAGCATTTAATGCGCTGTGCTCTTTTGCTACATTGGCTTCGGATACTGCATTAAACATCTTGGGGTGGCTAACATCGAGATTTGCGAGTCTGGAGGCTTTTTGCTCATCCATCCACCAGTTCTAATACTTAAATTAATATTGGAAGGCATTTAATGCGCTGTGCGCGTTTGCCACGTTGACGGGCTTCGGATACTGCGCTGAACGTCATGGGGTGGTTAACATCGGGAGAACATCTACAGTGTATATACATCAGCGACCGTACGCCCCCTATACGGCAAACCCTCGAACTAAACGTGTATGTTTTGAGATATAAACCGACTTTACGAAGCCAAGGCGAAAATGCGCCACGCGTGTCTGTGGATGGTACTAATGCTGGGGGAACGATTTATACACGTGAAAATTACGAAGCCCGAAGTCGGGCTGGGTAAGTAGGTGTCGGGCTTGGTATACACCGGAGAATATGCCTTTTTGGGCTTGGTAAAGGCGGTTAATACGTCTATATATATATATATATATATATAGACGTATTAACCGCCTTTACCAAGCCCAAAAAGGCATATTCTCCGGTGTATACCAAGCCCGACACCTACTTACCCAGCCCGACTTCGGGCTTCGTAATTTTCACGTGTATAAATCGTTCCCCCAGCATTAGTACCATCCACAGACACGCGTGGCGCATTTTCGCCTTGGCTTCGTAAAGTCGGTTTATATCTCAAAACATACACGTTTAGTTCGAGGGTTTGCCGTATAGGGGGCGTACGGTCGCTGATGTATATACACTGTAGATGTTCTCCCGATGTTAACCACCCCATGACGTTCAGCGCAGTATCCGAAGCCCGTCAACGTGGCAAACGCGCACAGCGCATTAAATGCCTTCCAATATTAATTTAAGTATTAGAACTGGTGGATGGATGAGCAAAAAGCCTCCAGACTCGCAAATCTCGATGTTAGCCACCCCAAGATGTTTAATGCAGTATCCGAAGCCAATGTAGCAAAAGAGCACAGCGCATTAAATGCTTCCCAATAAAAGGTGCTTTTTCTGATTAGTCAACCTGGTTATTTCAGAAAACAAACCAAAAATTAAAAAATACCGAGGCAGGTGATTTTTTATTTTTAAAGGAACACTTTTTAATGTACTTTTAAAAGTTGAAGATCCAACCCTTTTTATAATACGAACAACTAATTCAAGGTTTTAAATAAAATTACCCCTTTTGTGATACCTTAAGTATAAGAAATTTTGACCAGAAATTAGGCAGTGCATGTCTTTTTGAGTTTGGATATTATTTTATAAAGTTACATGGTGCTAAATTACTTGAAAATAAAAAAGGTCGTTCATTATTAAGTTGATTATTTAATTTAAATTCAATGACTTGCTTAGTTCAAATGACTACTGTAGTTTTTGAATACTGCCATATCAGTCACATCTTTTAATTGTAGGAGTTTTCTCAATTTTTTGCATTTTTCGAAAAAGTTGCTTTAAGTGTAATGAGTTTAAAGTAACGCATAAAATTCGTAATTCTTTTATTTTTAAAAAATAAAAAAAATGCAGAAACGGGTAACTTTGCATTTTAATTCTGCTCAAATTTGACCTAACTGAATCAGTCATGGCGGCCAATGTGGCGGCGCCATGACGTCATCATTAACTTTTTTAAATACAACGATACAATTTTTTTGTATAATTAGAAGCTGTACTAATAGGCCTTTACAACTGTGCTACTTATTTTGGATGTGATTGAGCCCAACGCAGAAAAAAAATTTAAATTTTTATAATAATATTCATATTTTTGATATCTTTCTAAAATATAATAAGAATGCACAAACAGGTAACTTATTATTTTAAGGGTGCTCAATTCTGACCTAAATGGATCAGTCACAGCGTCTAATTCATATGAATGTTTTACCTTACTTTAGACTAATTATAATTTTAATTTTCTTTTTTGCGTTTGCTTCACTCACATTCAAAATAAGTAAAGTCCTATTAATAAGACTTTTAATTATAAAAAAAAAGATATCGTTCCATTTAAAATTCTATAATGACATCATGGCGCCGCCATATTGGCCGCCCTGACTGATTCAGTTACATCATTTTTAAGCCCAATTAAAATACTAAGTTCCCTGTTTTTGTATGTTTTTAATTTTTGAAAAATAAAAGAAATATGAATTTTATACTTCACTTTATAATGATGATTTAAAAAAAAATTTACGTGTTTGGTTTATATATATTCAAAATAAGTAGTTGTAAAGACCTTTTAGTAGAGCTTCTAATTATGCAAAAAAAAAGATATCGTTCCGTTTAAAAAATTCTGTGATGACGTCATGGCGCCGCCATCTTGACCGCCATGATTGATCCAGTCAAGTCAAATTGGAGCTCAATTAAAATGCTAAGTTACCTGTTTCTGCATTTTTTTTATTTTTGAAAAATAAAAGAATTAGGAATTTTATGCGTTACTTTAAACTCACTCTGAATAGTTGGTTCTGAAAATCTATTGGATCTGGTACTGGTTGACGTAGATAAAAATACTCAAAATTAAAAAAACACTGACAAGCCGAATTTCCGGTCAAAATAGCTTTCATTTGAAGTATAACAAAAGGGGTACCTAATGCCATTTAAAATTTTGAAGAAGTTATAAGTATTACAAAATAGGTTGGTGCTACAATTTTAAAAAGTCTCTAAAATGTGTCCCAGTGTAAAAAAATTGACCTGTGTCGGAAGTTCAAATTTTTTGTTTATTTTCTAAGATATCTAGGGAGGCTTGTTTAAAAAAACAACCCTCTAATGGAAGGCACTTAGTGCGCTATACAGCCAAATTCCTGGTCAAAGTAGCATTCACGTGAAGTATCACAAAAGGGATGATGTCTTCAAAATTTTGAAGAGGTTGTTTCTACTACAAAGGGGGTTGATGCTAAAATTTTCAAAAGTACTCGAAAAAGTGCCCCCCTGTAAATATAAATTGACCTACCTCAGGATTTCTGATTTATCTTATTGATTTTAAATGTACATGAAACAAGTTTTAAAATGATTACATTCAAAATTTGTTTTAAATTGTAATAATATTAATGTGAAATTTATTTATTGTTAAGTTTGTTTGCAGTTTTTTATAAGGCTCATTAGAATACTAGTACTGATATTCAAGTAATAAGTTGAATATGATTATTATTAAAGTTGTTTTGTATGAGGTATTTTTTGTTGTCTCACTATTTAATTCAAGTTTAATTCTTGAAAACAGTCCTAACAATTTCGTCTCAAAGAAAACGTTTACGAGTTTTTTATTGGCATGTTTACAATTTGTGGTAATTTGGTGTGTCCAAAATTGCGAAAAATATCTCTAGTGCGTCTTACGAATCTTACACCAGAACATTTGCTAAAATGGGATGTCGATTATAATTTTCCCGAATTTTTCTTACTTTTTTGCAATTTCTTTAAAAATTATTTTTTTTACGAGTAAGGAGGTTACAAGGAATATCTGTATCTAAAAATAATGTTTTTATGTGCTCAAATAAGGCAAAACTAAAATTAAAACTAAAAATACTTACGAAGTACGGCGTTCAAAATTCAAGCTGTTTTATTGGTTGAAACCAGTAAGTTTTCGAGTTGTTGTTTATAATTTCTTTATCTAACGTTAAAATACAATTTACTGACAACAAATTACTTATCAATATTGCTTTAGGTGCTCAGGAAATTTGATTATCAAAACTTCATTTAATTCTTGTTTATTTGTTAAAAGCAAGTGAACACTAAATCATTTCTTACGAAAAAGAAAGTTTACGTTTTTTAATGTCATGTATTCAGTCTGATATAGTTTCGTACCTAGAAATTTTGAATAAATGTTTCTATAACATCTTGATAATTCTACTCCATTTGATTTGCTGAAATGAGGTGTAGATTAAATTTTTTTATACCTTTCTTGTTTTTTAATAATTGCATTTTTTTAAAGTTATATCGATTATAATAGATTTGTTTATTGATGTTATAATGTAGGTATTATTCAAGTAAAGTCAAAATTAAGGACCATTTTACTTTTTTGTAGAAACTTGTTATTTTTTTATTCTTTTTTAAAACTTTATTATTTAACCTTAAAGTACAATTTTCTAACAAGTTGCTAACTATAAAGTATAATCTGCTCACAGCAAATTTTATTAGGCGATATACAGCGTTGGGCGAAAGTCTGGAACCAAGCGTTTTGTGTCTAAACTATGTACTTTACGAAAAAACTAATTAGTACATCATCAACTACTTTAAAAATGTGATGCTTTTTCGAGAATAAATTTTTTCGAAATTCCTTTTAGTTTTCGAGTTCTACAAAAAAAATTATTTTTTCAAATGGCACCCTACTATGGCGATTTTTTTGGGAAAAGATTATGCCTTAGGAATTACATCTAAGTCAATAATATTGTTTTTGAACCAGTGGTTTTTTTAAAATAAATTATTAAAATTGCGGTCCAAACTCAATTCGAAGATTTTTCGAATTTGGCCGAAGTGGTTGTATCCATGGATGTTTTTATCCAGTAATTTGATTCGTAAAATTTTTCGCAATTATAAACATCCATGGATACAACCACTTCGGCCAAGTTCGAAAAACCTTCGTAATGAGCTCGGAACGCAACTTTAAATTTATTTAAGAAAAACCACTTGTTTAAAATTAATTTTATTAAAGTAGGATTTGGTTTTAGAGCTTAATCTTTTACCAAAAAAATCGCCGTAGTAGGGTGCCATTTGAAAAAAAATTTTTTTTGAATAACTCGAAAACTAAAAGGAATTTCGGAAAAATTTATTCTTGAAAAATGCCCACATTTTTAAAGTAGCTGATGATGTACTAAATAGTTTTTTTGTAAGGTACATAGTTTAGGCACAAAACGCTTGGTTCCAGACTTTCGCCCAACGCTGTATATGATTTATCAATTTAAGATTTTTAATTTTTTGTAAGTTTTCTGTAATATTCTGAGGAGAAACGCCTCATTTAAGTTGCAGTTTTTTTCAGATAAGAAAAGCATCATCAATAAGAGTCATTACACAAAATAAAAAAACAAGTCCCCCTTTTTAATAAGGCTAGATCATAGATCATAAAGATAAAATCTTTTGTGTGTAGTTATGCTTAATTATTATTATTATTTTTTTGATTATTTTTTTGTTATATTACATTACTGTTTTAATCTTTTTATACTTATCGGAAAGGTAATGGAGGGTACTATTAAAAACAGAAAACAAAACTGACCGTTGCCATTTAAAAATAATAATAATAACGTCATAAATAAATAAAATCAATCTCTTCAAAGATTTTTTGAAAAATGACCGACAACAAAAATATAAATTTATGCGTGGCTTTAAGCTTACCCTACGTAATTTGGTAATTGGACATTTTTAACTTTGAGAACTTTTCGGCGAAATGCAAAATGTAAGTCTTCACTTGTACTAAATAAATAAATTCAATAATAGTTATTTTTGCATTAAGGGCGTAAAAAGCTTTTATTTGTTTTACTGTGATTCACGACAAATAATGAATAATTATGTACATTTTGCACAATTTGTTACCAATTTGTCAAATAAATAATTTATCAAAGAATTATCAATAAATAAGAATGAAAATGGTAAGCGTCGATTACCAAAATTGTCTTTTTTTAATAACGAATGGCAAACTTGTAAATGCGTAATATTGATTGCATCCATAATTTGGTAAGCCTTATTTTATTATTCATGAATCGCCTTCTATTTAGCATTAATTTATCGAATTTTGCTATTTTATTTTTATTAAACTAGGTAAAAATTCATAACAATACAAACGAGAAGTCAGATAAGACATCATTACCACGTAATATACGAGTATACTAGAAATTAGACTGTAATAAGTACGTAAGTTATTGTTCCTACTATTATTTAGGTGCCCGATGCTGAAAAATAATCCAAGCGGCAATTTAATTTAGTGAGTAAATATGGACAACACTGTCGGGCTTCGTATAATGCGCAAAACATGCTTAATATATACAAACGGGATTCTCATAGTGGGTAAAACATAGTGGGCTTTGCAAAATCTGAGAAATATATTTTCAAATGTATGTTGAAAAAACTTACCCCTCTGCGGTTGCGCATAATAGTTTTTAATTATAGAATGCGTTTGTGCAGAATATACAGCTGTAAGTATATATATGTAATTATGTACTATATCGTATTATTTAGTGTAGGAATTGTTATATAACTACATAAAGAAGGTTGTATCACCCATTATTTGAATTTTTATTAACCAACATGAAATCTAGAAGGGGAATAAAATTTATAATAAATTGTTAATCAACGAAAACTACAATAAACTCTTTCTTTATATTTTTCAAATCTTTATCAGTCAAAAATTTCCGTTAAAAATTAAAATTAAAAAAAATCTGAATGAATTACGCAACCGATGTTCTGACTCTTCAGTAACGCGCCCTTAAAAGATATAAAAATGACAAATATACAGGGACATTTTTTTAACTCTGAATAAAGCCCTATGTTCAATCTGAAAAAAAAACATATCAAAACATTAATCTAATTTACGTTATCAACGATATGTAAAGGTAATTATTTGATGTCAAGTTATTTGAACCAATTTGAAGTGATTTCGAATATTTGTTAAAGTAATTTATCATTCTTTACATGTTACTATGACCTGATGAATAATAAATTTCATAAAAATTAATTTTTCTTTAGTTGAATAATCTTGGAACATTTAATTGACAGGTTGAGATTTTTGACAGCGCGTAGAATAATTAGTTGCATAGCAATACTTGCAATGCTTTGATATGTTTTTTTTTTTCAGATTAAAGTTAGGGAATAATGGGTGTGTTCAGAGTTAAAAAAATGTCTCTATATAAAATTTTTACACAAAATATATAGTGGTGGTCGAAAAAAAAAGGATAGCACATAACTCGAGTTACGTGCTGGTAGAATTACTGCACTCGACGCTTGTATGAGCAACTTTTCTGTTCGCATGTAGGGGAGACTGTTGTACCTTGAAACGTTTTTTTATAAAAAAAATTTTGTTTGGCATTTTCTGAAATAAATTAATCTAATTATGACTAATATGCTCAGTGTTACTTTAGGGGCATTTCACGTGAAGCGGACAACTCAAAAAAATGCGACAACCTGAAATTCGGTTAAAATTGTTCTCCTAAAAGGTATGAATGTAAATACGAGAGATTTTTTTGTGAGCGACTTATTTAAAAAGTTATTGACTTCTAAAAATTGACCAAATATTAAGCAGAACGTTCTTGTAAACTGTATTTCTAATTAAACAGTAAATAGTAAAAAATTTAAAATGGTGCTTTATACAGAAAATTCACTGTTCTTTTTAAATCTAAAATCAAATTTGAAGTTACTAAAATTCGGATTTGAAACTTCACTTCCGGTTTTCTACACAAAAAAAATTTCAAATTATAAATCGGATTTCAGAATCAAAAAAACAAAGAATTTTCTATATAAGGCACTATTTTAATTATTTTGGTATGCATTAGTTTTTTGAATAAAAGCTTCCAAAAACTCTGTGACTCATATTTCGTCAATTTTTTAGAAGTCAATATCTTCACAAATAAGCCTCACACAAAAAAAACCATTATGTATTTACAATTATGCTTTCTAGGAGAACAATTATCCTGAATATGACCGAATTTCAGGTTGTCAAATTTTTTTCGTTGTCCGCTTCGCGTGAAATGCCCCTTTAGATATTCAGAAAAAAATTCACTAAACATTAATGTTGTATTTACTTATTAATAACTGAAAGGATACAATTAATTACAAATTGTGTTGTACCTTGGGACAACGCTAAATGCACATTGGGACAACAAGTAAATAAATAAGAATGTCCAAAATATAAAAACATATTTATTAAAACTTACAAATTAAAGAACATAAAGTCGACTGAGAAACAAAATTAGCGTGTTCGGCCCCCCAACAACTGTTGGCTTTGGTAATTTACTCAAATTTCTTCATTCTTCGCAAGTGTGTTCTACTACTTTATTTTTAATGTCACTTTTTGGACGATCTGTTACGAAAGCACTTATAAAAATTCATCCTCACCAAATATTTCTGTGTATAACGAACAAATACCTGTTACAAAAAATGTCCAAAGGTACATGCAAGGTACTGTCCCAAGGTGTCTGCTATGAATGTTTAGTGGCTTTTATTGATAACTTTTTCTTGATTAGATAATACAGTTTTTTGATATTTGTGATAAAATGACCAGAACTTAATTTATAGGCTTATATATTTCAATTTTCACAAAACTCTTGTTCTAATCCTAAATACACACAGTCGTAGATCGATAAAAGTAAAATCGTTGCAGTTAAAACACAAAATATTACCAATCTCAGGTTTACTTTGTCGAATCGTCGCAGCAACTATCTATCTAGTATCTACCTTTGATGATATATTGAAAAATTATTGCTTTACGACCATAGTTGACACCTTATACCCATTATGTCCCAAGTATGTATATCCCATTTCAGTTCATAGTAGAATTGCAACAGCGCAATTGAATTTTTTGGAGTGAAAAATAAAGCACAAATTAAGAGTTTCTGTAAAAGAGAAGAATTCTGTGTTCAACTAAATCCCAGCGCCACGTTTTGAGCTAAGAAAACCCACCAGAATCTTTCAATTTGTGCTCCATTTCACTCCAAAAAATTCAAATGCGTTGTTGCAAAATTCTACTATGAACTGAAATGGGATATACATGCGCCCCACGTGAAAATAATAACTCCGTTGTTTTATGAAAAAATACACACGATTAATTTAAAAGAACAAAAAAGCACATAAAATTTTATATAATTTTGTAGCTGTGATTTTCAATATAATGAATAATTTGATGGATTACTTTCGCCAACAAAAAAATAACAGTTAATTTGTAAATTCTTTCGTTTCCATGAATTTTGGTTTAATCCAGATCCAGAAAATCTGAATATGTTGGCAACACAATTCAACAATCTTGTGGGGTTGTTCGTGAAATAATTGTCAAGAAAAACTGCACCCGGTTGCAGTGTGGCAAATTATGAACAAAAATATTTTCAAATCTATTGCCAACAGACACAGTTTTTCAGTCTGTATTTGATAAAAAATAAGTTTCATCAAGTGCGTTATAAATAAGGAAACTAAATCACGAAAAAAAATTAAAGCTGCTGTGAACCTTGAGCTTTTATTGTCAAGCATTTTAAAATAAGATGTATTAGTTTAACTGAACCGTTAATTCGGCGACAGCATTTTTCAATGTGTGTACTTTTCCGTGTAATTTTTTTTTGTGCGCTTTTTTCTTTGAGCGCTTTTTTCCTTGTGAGATTTTTTCCTTGTGCGCTTTATTCCTTATGCGCTTTTTTCTTTGTGCGCTTTATTCCTTGTGCGCTTTTTTCCTTTTGCGCTTTTTTCCTTGTGCGCTTTATTCCTTGTGCGCTTTATTCTTTGTACGCTTTTTACCTTGTGCGCTTTTTTCTGTGCGCTTATTTCCGGTGCGCTTATTTCCTGTGCGCATATTTCCTGTCACCAAACGGACCATGGGCCGTACGCGCATGTACTAGGCTAATTTCAGTATTTTAGGTACGAACTTTACTCATTCACCTCATTCAATCAAATGATTAGAGTGAGATAATAGTATATTAAAAAATAAGTTTCACAAGACCACTGTTGAAGCACGAATGAGTGCTTCAAGGTCTTATGAAACGAGTTTTTTATACTATTTTTTGTAATTTGCCCCCTTTCTGCCGTTTTTAACCAAAAATTGTTATTTTAATCGATTTAGGGATTTTTGTGACGGTTGGTAATGTCTCAATTTTGAAAGTGAAAAATTGATTTCAAATTTTTGTTTTATTCAAATTCTGCCAAAAAACACGAGTATGAATGATAATGAAGTTAATATTGCATGAACACCTCTGAAATTTCTGAAATTGGCAAAATCACAGTCGCGAATTTGTTTCTTGCCAACCTAAAAATTTCCGTAAAATGTTCCGTGAAATTATGACTATAATGACGTTGCGTTCGTTAAAGGCACAGAAATAGAAAGAGATAGAACGCTGACGCACATACAAAAAGTCCAATAAAAGTGCACGCTCCATTGAGTCCGCCATTTGGTCCCCAATGAGAGCCAATAATACCAATAAGGACAAAAGTCCCTAAACATTTAGTAATATTTCAGTTAAAGTTGATATGTAGTGTTTTGTTGGTTGCATATATTAAGCACCTTACGCTGTTGGAGTACGTTAATTTCTAACGAGTAATGCAACAAAAACATTCAACTGTACTGCTGGTTGTATACTTTTGCATATGGGCCAAATGGCGGACACTATCAGCGTAGGCGTGGCGTGCACTTTAGATGCGTAAGTCAGTGGGGGTGATTAAAGGATCATAATGGCGGCAAATTACAAAAACATATTAAATTCACTGTACGTGAGAAAGAAACCACGTTAAGAAACGAATGATTTTATTCTATTGTGCGGTCATTTTCATTTCTTCTTAATGAATGATTTTGAACGAATAAATGAATTTTCTACTATCGAATAATTCGAACGACAGACAACTATCGAATTATTCGTTCGATAGTGCCCATCACTAATTATGAGTGATAGAAATGCATCATTATGCGAGTGAGAATTTTGACACACGAGTGCGCTCCACATACCTATATTCTATACTGGCTTTAGACCGTGTGAGCACGAGTTGGCGCAGGAAATAAAAGCAGATAGAAGATGATGCCATTTTGATGCTTCAACGGTAACAATCGTAGCGCGAATTTTGAATACTGTTGCGGTTAAAGTTCAAGTTTAGAGATTAAATTTACGATTTCTCAGCTAATCTCAGACGGAACATGCAACGTATCTCCCTGAAACTCTACATGATGCTAATGAACAAATTGTAATAAAAACAACACCATCTGAAAAAGCAATTTTTGAATAATAAATATCGCAGTGCATGCCAAATTGTCAACAATTTTTATCGAGTACACAGAATGCGAAACAAAATTGAAACAATCTGGTATGCACGAGGAGTATTTTGGCAGACTATTTCCTGAGAAAAATTTAAATGATATGTACAATTTAACAAAATTGTATGTTCAAATTTGGTTTTACTCGTTTATTCTTAAAATATTTAAACGGAAATTGCACTGAAAATATTGCATTAATCCACAATTGTCGACAATTTACACTAATGCAGAATTTTTGCTGTAATTTGATCGTTATTAGCGAAAAATAAAATTTTGTATTTAGCTTTTTGATTAGCTTAAATTTTTCGAAAGAATAAGTTTGTAGACATTTGAAAATTCCATTTGTCGAATAAAACATTGCGGGGGCTAAATGAATACGGAAAAATATATCGCTGCAACAATTGAAACCATAATAATTACACCACGAATACCTATTCGGAGGAATAGGAGGAGGACTGAAAGAGATAATTTCAATAACAAAATTAAAAACAACAAATCAAGTAAATATTTTTATTTTAACAATAATTGATACGTGAATTTGATTTTACACTATACATACTCTGTAGAGGATACTAAAGAGACGTAAAACTACGTAGCTGTTACCGGGTTTTGTTTGGCCTTGCATAAATTACAATATAAAGTTACAATACCTATTTTCTATTAGAAACGCATATTGAACATGTTCGAAATTAAACTACCTACTATTGAATTCTCAAAGCAAGATTTATTTACGATTCTTAAGGTGGCGAAAGTCGATGAGGATGACACTTATTCCCGCACAGGGGTCGCTCAAATCGGAATATTACCGAAAATGTTTGGGCCTAAAATGATTTATAACAGGGCTGAGTTTCTCTGTCTAATAATTTACAACATACTCGTAAGCCCATGGTCCCAACTTCAATAAACGTTGGGACCTTTATCTCAAGCAGGTACTTCGGACAGGGCTAGTAGCTTGTTATGAATCGAAATATTCAAAATATTACTCATCGTTTTTTCACGAGGAATCGGTCGTTTCGTTGCGCAATGTTCAATTCAGATAGGCATCCTATGCATGTATTTACGAAATATTGAGAGTTTATGCAAATTTTTGCTAATTACAATTATTAATTTTTAAAATGTTATTATTAAATTTTTAATCAAATAGAAAACGAAGATAACTGTTGGCAAAATTTGTTATAATATTCCTAAGAATATTGTAATTTTTTTTTCTTTGTGAATGATAAACTAATGCAAACTGAGGGAAAAAATGTATTCTAACTAAATACTACCTGTGGAAATGTTTTTATTTGACTCTTCAGCTTGATAAATTATGATAATCAGCGTTTCCATACAAGTTAAAGTATTATTATTATTATCGATAAAGTAATAATTATTATTATTTATCGATAGACTGTACAAAACAGAGTGTGAATAAATTAAAAATTTGATAAAACTTTTTGTAAACGATGTATCCGCAGGGTTCCAAGCAAATTGTAACGACCAATGACAACCCGTTTGAGAAATGTTTTGGAAAATAATGTTCTTCTTTGTCGAACTCTCGTGTAGTATGTGATGAGTAATTTTTTGTTGTTTCAATAAGACACTCTTTCGATTTTTTAAATTTGTCATAGTACTACCCATGTTTCAAAAATTTGTAGGTTTCGTTGAACAAACGGTAATTAAAAAAATTTTCCTAAGAAGTTCCTTATCATTTTTAGTAAATTTTTACATTTGTCAACTTTATAAGAGTTATTTTTTTAGAATGCTAAAAAATTGACGTTTTACTAACGGAAACGAGTGTAAAAATATTTTCTAATCGAATTTCACAAAAATCCAAAAAATCAATAGTTACAGCAAAAAATTAGTGGTATAATCTGTTAAGTAAAAAATTACTACTAGGGGTCGGTCAATTTGTAGAAAGTGAAATTAAAATTTAATTCAATTAAAATTTAATTTTAACACGTATGGATTTTAAATCCGACCCAGGCGGAATCAAAATTTTAATAATGAATTTGAAAAGGATTTTATAAATCAATGTAAATCCTTTGTAGTTATTTTTTGTTGTCTCACTATTTAATTCAAGTTTAATTCTTGAAAACAAGCCTAACAATTTCGTCTAAAAGAGGACGTTTACAGGTTTTTTATTGGCATGTTTACAATTTGTGGTAATTTCGTGTGTCCGGAATTGGGAAAAATATCTCTAGTGCATCTTACGAATCTTACACCAGAATATTTGCTAAAATGGAATGTCGATTACAATTTTTCCGAATTTTTCATATTTTTTTGCAATTTTTTAAAAAATTATTTTTTTTACGATCAAGGAGGTTACAAGGGATATGTGTATCTAAAAATAATGTTCCTAGGTGCTCAAATAAAGCCAAAAAACTATTAAAACTAAAAATATTAACGAAGTACGCCGTTCAACATTCAGGCTGTTTTATTGATTTAAACCAGGGACCCAGACCGAATCGAAAAGAACGGAAAACCGGATCGGAACTTAAATTTTGTTGGAAACCGGAAGCGTTATATTGATTTTATTGTTTTTGGCTACCGGACCGGAATCAAAATGATTTCAATAATCTAGAATCGGAACCAGAACCGGAACCGTTACGGCAGAACCTTTATTATATTTGGATCATTTTTTCAATTAAGAGAAGTAAAATTTTGATACATCATTTTGATTACACACATGTGTGCAACTACAATTGTAATATTATTAATTTCTTTACATAATTACCATCAGAATATAAAATTTATACACCAGTTCCAGTTGTACCTTAGACCATTTTTAGAAAACACAATAATTAGAACAACTTTAGTCTAAAGAATTAAAGTTAAACATATTTATAAATTTATAATCAAAGTAGAAATAGAAACCAGATCGGTACCAAAACAGGAACCCGCGTATTCTGTCTTAATTTTTTTTTACTATCGGAAGGGCATCAAAATTTTCTTCATCTAGAACCGGAACCGTAACGAAACCCAAAATTTTTTACTCATCTGGAACCGGAACCGTAACGGAACCGAAAATTTTTCATAATTTAGAACCGGAACCGTAACGGAACTCAAAATTTTTACTCATCTGAAACCGGAACCGTAACGGAACCCTTATTTTGTTTGGGTCCGGGTCCCTGCTTACGACCACTTCATTCCCATTCCGGTGATATGATTTGGCTCAAATTTGTGTTTTGTGGTTGAGGGCATGGAGGATGAACAATGACAAGGGAACCGAAAGGAGTACGACGGTGATGACCACCACCAGTACGACTAATCTGGAACTCGAGGTTGTCCTTTCATTGAGATTTCGTCTTACGATTGAAACCCTTGTTAAGGTAGCGCTCTGCGAAAAAGTGCTGATTTTGGTCAAGTTCAACTACCAATATCTACTAAACTATAAGAGATACGACTTTGATTTTTGTATATGTTACTGTAAACATCTTTCGCTAAGGATTTACCAAATTTCAATAATGTACATAAAAAAACAATTGACATAAAAAATCACAAAATATCCATGTTTTCAACACTTCATCGAGATAATCTTAAGAACCATAATACGTAGATAAATCGGACTGGAACCATTTGAAAACACACAAAAATATCTAGTGACATTACCCATTTCCGAAAAAAATTGACTTTTAAATAAAAATATACGTTTGATATCTATGTGAAAGAAACGAAATTTGTTGTAGAAAGTTGGTAATCTCACTAGATATAGTCGATTGAAACGATTTGGCGTTTGCCGTTTTTAAAAATGTTTGTTCGTTCTCGAGATTATCTCAAAAAACAATTTTTTGTTAGTTCTGGCACCGGCCACCAGTTGTCGCTTCAAATTTGAGCTGTCTTAATTGTCGCCTAACGCAAAATATCTCCTCGGGTCCCTTCAGGTAGTGGAGAGTCAACCCCTCATTGTAAATTTTATTTGTCCTCATTGTTGTGGCAAAGTTGGAGTAAATAAGATGATTTCGATACTCACTGCTTGATCTTTAGAAAATAAGTACGAGTGTTCTAATGAGCCTAATAAAAAACTGCAAACAAACTTAACAATAAATAAATTTCATATTAATATTATTTCAATTTAAAACACATTTTGAATGTAATCATTTTAAAACTTGTTCCATGTAGGTACATTTAAAACCAATAAAATAAATCAAAAATCTTGAGGTAGGTCAATTTGTATTTACAGGGGGGCACTTTTTCGTGTACTTTTAAAATTTTTAGCACCAACCCCCTTTGTAATACAAACAACCTCTTAAAAATTTTGAATGACATCACCCTCTTTGTGATACTTCAAATGAAAGCTACTTTGACCAGGAATTTGGCTGTATAGCGCACATGGGACGATATTATTTTTTTTGTATAATTAGAAGCTCTGCTAATAGGCCATTATAACTATTTATTTTGAATATGGATGAACCAAACACTTAATTTTTTTTTTTGAAATCATCTTTATAAAGTGAAGATAAAATTCATATTTCTTTCATTTTTCAAAAATAAAAAAATACTAAAACAAGTAACTTATCATTTTAATTGAGCTAAAAAATTACGTAACTGCATCAGTCATGGCGGCCAATATGGCGGCGCTATGACGCCGTTATAGAGTTTTTTAAAAGGAACGATGTCTTTTTTATGATTAAAAGTCTTATTAATAGGCGTTTATAATACTGTGCTACTTATTTTGAATGTGAATGAAGCAAACACGAAAAAAAATTAAAATTTTCATTAGTCTAAATTAAGGTAAAAAATTTATATGAGTTAGACGCTATGACAGATCTATTTAGGTCAGAATTGAGCTCCTTAAAAATACTAAGTTACCTATTTGTGCATTCTTATTATATTTTAGGAAAATATCAAAAATATGAATATTATTATAAAAATTTTAAAAAAATTTTCTGCGTTGGGCTCACTCACATCCAAAATAAGTAACACAGTTGTAAAGGCCTGTTAGTAGATCTTCTAATTATACAAAAAAAATTGTATCGTTGTATTTAAAAAAATGTATGATGACCTCATGGCGCCGCAATATTGGCCGCCATGACTGATTCAGTTAGGTCAAATTTAAGCAGAATTAAAATGCTAAGTTACCTGTTTCTGCATTTTTTTTATTTTTAAAAAATAAAAGAATTACGAATTTTATGCTTTACTTTAAACTCACTCAAAAGTCACCCATGAGTCCCATGACCAAAATTGTGAATGCTGTTATAAGTGATGGGTCTCCCAAAATAATGCAAAAAATCTTCAAACCTAAAAACGACAAAATTATAGCTTAGGAAAACACGAAAATATAAAACACAAATTAAGACAAACCCTACACTTAAAGCAACTTTTTCGAAAAATGCAATAAATTGAAAATACTACTACAATTAAAAGATGTGACTGAGATGGCAATACTCAAAAACTACAGTAGTCATTTGGACTAAGCAAGTCATTGAATTTAAATTGAATAATCAACTTATTAATGAATAACCTTTTTTATTATCAAGTAATTTAGCACCATGTAACTTCATAAAAAAATATCTAAACTCAAAACAAAATTTACTGCCTAATTTTTGGTCAAAATTCCTTATACTTAAGGTATCACAAAAGGGGTAATTTTATTTAAAATCTTGAATTAGTTGTTCGTATTACAAAAAGGGTTGAAGCTTCAACTTTCAAAAGTACATTAAAAGGTGTTCCTCTAAAAATAAAGATCCCCTGCCTCGGTATTTTTTAATTTTTGGTTTGGTTTCTGAAATACCAGGTAGACTCATTTTTGGAAAAAGCACCCTGTATTGGAAAGCATTTAATGCGCTGTGCTCTTTTGCTACATTGGCTTCAGATACTGCATTAAACATCTTGGGGTGGCTAACATCGAGATTTGCGAGTCTGGATGCTTTTTGCTCATCCATCCACCAGTTCTAATACTTAAATTAATATTGGAAGGTATTTAATGCGCTGTGCGCGTTTGCCACGTTGACGGGCTTCGAATACAGCGCTAAACGTCTTAGGGTGATTAACATCGGGACACTGATTTACTAATCGGCCACTTTTTGTCGGTGCCTTTGATGTCGGGGGTTTGGCAATTGGCGGCCTTGCATGGAAACGGACAAACGTGCGCGTAGCCGTAAAAAAAAACTTCCAAACTACCAGCCCTTCCACTGTTGTCGCTACAGCTGTAGCCAATAGTGATGCAGCGCGGTAAATTGAAAATAGTGGTTGAGCGCGGTAATTTTTGACTGCTTGACTGTACTCACGACAGCACGAATGAACAAACTTGGAAGCTTGAAAAGTTACTAGAATAAACAGGACAGAGATATATATCTGCACCTTTTCTCTAGGTGCTCTATTTGCAGTGCGCAGTAGAGCCCTAGAAAATTTGAACCCAAGAGTGGGGGGAGAGAAGCATCCGTAAATCCGTGATCGGGAGAACATCTACAGTGTATATACATCAGCGACCGTACGCCCCCTATAGGGCAAACCCTCGTACTAAACGTGTATGTTTTGAGGTATAAACCGACTTTACGAAGCCACAGGTGTCTGTGGATGGTACTAATGCCAGGGGAACGATTTATACACGTGAAAATTACGAAGCCCGAAGTCGGGCTTGGTAAGTAGGTGTCGGGCTTGGTATCCACTGGAGAATATGCATGTTTGGGCTTGGTAAAGGCGGCTAATACGTCTACATATATAGTTAGGCAATTTTGAATCGAAAGTTTCTTTACAAAAAAGTTCTAACTCTTTGCGTTTGGGAGATAAGAACGTTTCAAAGTAGCCAATCACCAAAAGTCTTGCTCCGGAGGATTACGGGAATAAAACGCGTTGCTAAGAAACTGAAAATAGGTAGAACGGATTATAAAAGTGTGCACTTAAAATATTTTTCATTCCTTAGCAACCCATCTACTCAAGCCACTACACCTGGGAGGGAGCTTCTGGGATTCGTCACTTTGAAACCTTTTTATCTCCCAAACAAAGAATAAAAGACCTACTTTTTTTGCATTTTTGTCATTTCCATTGCTGTTACCACCAGCACATTGCTGTATATAGTTATGGTCTACTAATGAATGATAATTTTTTGTAAAAATAAATATTTTTAAAATATTTCAGTAATAATTATTTATTTTATTACCATCAGCAACAATTTCTACATCTCCAAGGTACGGTGCTGCTGGTTCCTCCACATGTTCTTCTTCGTCGTCTAAAAAAACAATAAAAACATGAAGAAAAATAATGTTTTATTAAGGATATTAAACTTACTGTTGTATATATACTACAAGTTTACCAAATTGTCTACGACGCTCGCAGCTTCGCCTACAACGCTTTGTAGGAAGTGGCCAATGTTGTCCTCAGCCAGAAGTCTTCTTTCTGCCTGTCGGACAACGTTGTCCCTGTGCCTATAGCTTTCTTTCCGCTTCCCCAAATTTTGACCGGCTGTGACCCTCCGCAGATCACAATGTTTAACTTTCGTCAAATGTTCAACGAAAGTCCAAACTCTTGGAGGGGTGATTGTTGTCCGGTTCAGCATACCATGGAATCATTCCACCGAATTATCAGTACGGTGGGTCAAACCAAATACAGAGAAATTTTTATTTGCCCAAAATCTCTGCAAGTAAAGGCCGAATTCATGCAGCCTGGCAGCCTCTGGGACCACCAGCCCATTGATGAAATTAATTACAAAGTTTATGCCGTCAATAATTCGGTTAGGGGGTAGTAGAACCAAGACCATGAACATTTTGACCACTGCCGACACGTGGTCGTGGTTTCTGGCGTTTTGGCGAAGGCGTCGTAGCTTCTTGTACATGGCACGACAGAAATGGAAACAGCAACCCTTTCCAATTTCCAAAAGTTTCCCTAATTGCCGCTTCATAATCAGCCATAAATGATGTGGCTCCTCTAAGCTCTGGAATTTCTTTAAGTAGAGCTTCCAAAAGCACTCTATACAGCCTGTAGTATCAGGGAGTCAATTTTTGACATCCTTCGTTAAAATAGCGTATACGCAATTTAACGAATGACTTGTAACGATGACATCAAAAACTGCGATTTTTGACCTCCTTCATTAGTCGTTCGGTAATCGTTCGTTAAATAGCGAATGCCAAATTTGACAACACCGTATTATTTGTCATATATTAGCTGTTTCAAAACTATAAAAACGCCAACGGTGGCATTTTACCGAATTATTTTTTTAAATAACATTGATAAAATTGTAAAATAGTTATTAATGATTAGATCTCTCATTGAAAGTATAAACTACATTAGCTATTATTTTTTTAAAGTGCATGAATAATTTATATCAGTTAATTTTGAGAGAAAATGCGACGTTGGCGATTTTATAGTTTTGAAACAGCTAATAAATAAATTCATGTCAATGTTTGAAATCTACAAATATTTCAGAAGAAGAAAAATGCTTGTTAATCAAACATGTTAAACGCACGCCAATACTCATAAGTAGCAAATTTGAATCTTCTTTTACCCAAAATACGCTCAGAGAAAATGGTAAAAAATTCATAGCAACACGAAAGAGGCAGAAACACAACTAGAAAGGAAAAGCAACTTATATTTTATGAAGTTGATATAAAAAATAATTAAAGGTGTTAGATTGTAGATGAAAGTCTCACATCTAAAAGCAAATCCAAAACTAGCAGCAATCAATGTAAGACTGTGGTGGGCTAAAATCACCCACCATTTTGTGTTATTTCATTTTTGGTAAAGAATCACATTTTACAATTGCATTAAATAAGATGAAAAGGATCAAACCAAAAATCGGAACCATAGAGTTTTGCACGTGTTCGAGATGATCTCATTTCATTAGGAAGAAACCCATTTAGGGATATAAAGTTTATCAATTATCCACAGTAATGTAAACATCGCTAAAAGCTTTTGGTCATAAATTCAATGACGAAAGAAGCTTGGAAGCGACCATGAGAATTATTGTTACTGATCAAAGTCCACATGCCATGCAAATTCCATGCGCAGATCACGAAAAGTGTGAATAATACGTCATCATTCTCGCAATTATAAATAGGGACTCGCGAATAATGTAGTCATTAGATATTCAGCAGATATTCAGAGATAGAGTTGAGAGAATATTTAAATTCTATCAAATTGCTGTAAGTGGTGGTTGACCAGTGCCCAGATTTGCCAGTCCGAATCTGTTAGTTCGCCCGTAGTCTCCGAAGATGAATTGTAAGTTTGATTTGTTGCATTAAAACCCTTTGCTGCTCCTACTCACCCTGCCACACTTACAATGTTTTGCTTATTCGTATCCGATAGAGACACAAAGCGTTTAGCCAGACTAAATGATTTGTTTTTGTAAGATAACTCTCTAAAAAGTCACGGGCCGGGAATGAATTTGAAATTATGAGCGTTGTCAACTTCAAGTACCTCACACTTTTACACCATGAAACTGTGTTTGATTCTTTTCGTTAAATATCACAAACCCCGAGTTAGAAACGAGGATTTTGTTTAATAAATAAATAATTGTAATGCATGGTAGAAATTAATTGAGAAATAAATTAACCAACTAAAAGGGTTGGAATTTTAGCTATTCAAAATTATTCACACAATATTACTGAATAGTAAAATTTTGGGCTCGCATCCCATGTACTAATAAGTGAACCCTTGAGTTCATAATTTGTCACTGTTAACAGGGTATTTACGAGACGAGCGGAAAACTATGCATTGTAGTTTTGACATTAATGATAAGTATAAGTTTTACTTTATCTTCTATGTGTGTAATCTGAACTGTTCAAGTACTCATATTTTTTTCTAAATATATTGTAAAAATAAAAATTCAGACTTATTTTCTGACTGCAAACCCCCTCCAAGGTTGGTTGACCTCGCAACATAGCCGAGGATTTCCTACGCACAAAAAAATAATTTTCTCTGTGAGTGGGGCACCGCTCGACCAGGTTCGTTGTTGAATTAAAAATAATTCAAAACTCAACTTGCCCATCACAGATAAGAAAATGGCGCAGTCAGTAGGATTCTCAGCCACTTTTGGGGAAACAATAAATATTCGGATATTGCGAAAAAAAAAACACTAAGGGGTGTAGAAATGTTATGTAGACCATTCTATGAATTTTATTAGCATGTACATTAGTTTTACAATGTAAAGAAAGTGACTCGGTAAAAGAAAATAAAATTGTCGCGTTCCAAATCTCGCAGAGATAGGGAGCTGCTCATTATTTCATCGACACCTCATAAAGCGGGCGACGATACGAATATTTTCTCGAACTATGACGCAATTGAACGCAAGACACAACCAGGATTTTTCTATTGAGAATTGCTATTTTCATTGCACAAATTGTATTAAATTAAGCAGTGGTTTGATGGTTCGTCGTTTTGTGAATATTTTTGTAAAAGCAAAAGGAAACAGATTGATATGATTTAATAATATAGGTGGGATTTAACTGAGACCTAAAGATTATTGAAATACTCTAGGAAAACCGCGTTAAAGTAAAATAAATTATTTTGAAGAGTTTTTCATATAAATTAATGCTTCAGGTGGCTCGTTAAACCATACCGCGCAGAGGTAGCGAAGCAAGGTTAGCGCTGAAAGCTCAATTCTGAGACAGCAAGTGCGAGATGACAATCAAAAATAAAATTATTTTCCAAATTATAAATCACGGACAGACAAGTGACAATAACGTAAGAATTTCCAGGATTTTTAGCTTTTAGATTCAAAGAAAACAGTTTACGATGGGATTTCAAGTACGGTGAAAAAAGAAAAAATGAATCTCTTTCTCAGCCGACAACGTAGCTCTAATTTACGAGCACAACAACCACGTGTTGAACTCGAGCAAAAAGAGGCCTGATTTGAGTTGACACCCTAAAATGTTTACTTCAAATGTGTGGTGCAAAATTAGTCACGAGTAAAAATAACAGTATTTCGGTGTTTAAAAGCGTAAAGTGGAAAAATTTTTTTTACTAACATTATTTAAAATCTTGTCTTAGAGAAGCAAATTCTGTTAGGAAAGGAAATAAACTTTAAGTCTTGACTGAAATTAAAACCCTACCACAAGTGGAGTATATTTCTTTGAAATAATACTAGAAAATTTTTAAAGGAAAATTTTTTTCTTACCTTTGCTAAGGCTCATCCTTTCGTTGATATTAAAATAGTATTGCATGTTTTTTATTGTATGTTAGACTAGCGCTTATAACTAGGGAAAAAGGGAAATAAAATGCATAAATAAAATTTTGGTCCTTTAATAATGTAAGAATTTTTACATATTAACAAAAAAAAAATATAGGAGTATAAAACTAGATTTATATAATTTTAATGAAAAAAAAAAGATAATAAACAAAAAGAGGGATTTTAACGCCATAGTAGAACTAGTACGATGCCATCCTCTACAGACTAGAGATGTCGAAAAAGTAACTATTCGGTACTCGAGTATTCGTTACACGAGGATACCCGAAGTAACGAGTAGCAACTCATAATGGGAATCGTTACATACAATTTGATTACTTTTGTACAGATAGTTACATAGTTTTGAAACAGCTAATACATTCGACTAAAGAAAACATATAAATCCAATTTTAGTGCATAGCAGAATTGCAACAGCGCATTTGAATTTTTGGAGTGAAAAAAAACGACCAAAAACTCTCAATTTGTGCTCCATTTCACTAAAAAAATGCAAATGCGTTTTTAAATTTTTTTTAAAATGAACTGAAATGGGATATAATTGATTGGAAACTCGTATTCGGTTTCAACATTACCGATACGTTGAAATGATACATACGGAATACTGAAAGTAGTGCCATGAATATAAGTAATCAAAGTAATCATATTAACGAATATAAAAAATGATTACTGACTACTCGAGTAACGAATAGTAACGATTACTCAAAAGTAACGAGAATCGACACCTCTACTACAGACCATTCCAATGTCACTGACCCCCAGGAAATAACATGTGGCCCATGCAAGGGAAGGCCGGGGAAGGCCTAGAGGAGCAGGCCCGATACCGATGGGACGATTTGCCCATATGTGTGTTGGCACTAAATTAAAAACAAACTGGGCCCACTGGGGCTCCAGGCCTTCAAACAAGACGACTAATCGTGCTGGGTTAGCTGCAATAAAGGAAAGAAAATAGTGCTAGATCACATTAACTTAAGGACAAAATGTTGTAACAAAAGTTAGAATAATTTTAGAATAATTTTCAACCAACAACAAACTTTTGGATTAAATGATAATGGAAATTTAGTGCAAGTTAGAATATTAATGTAGAAAAAATATTAAAGGTAAAAAAATTAAAAAAATCAATCGGTACTCACAGTTCATGTTGTGACGATTATCAGAACACAAATGAATTTCAGAAGGTTTCGGGAACACACGAAAGCTCGCCACTTGAACTGAACGTTAACATCAACAAAAAAATGCCGAAGCTCATTGGTTTCAAATCTTAGAGGGTGTCACCATAGAGAAAAATACTTTAACTTTTGCTTAAGTCAAATAAGGAAAGAGCATCACCAGCATATACGAAATTAAAAACGCAGACGCAATCAGAGTTTAAATTTTTATCAAAAAAAAAAGAGGGGTTTTCCGCCGGAATGGCCTATTAAAACCAAATGGTCACCGTGACCCCAGTTAGATCGGTAACCCAACGAAAACAGAGTGGCCCAAGAACCGCCACATTTGCTCCAGGAAGTGGACGCGGTAGTCCCACAATCGCGCGTTCAATGGCCAGCGACGTCCCGGACCAAAACTCCGGTGGAACTACAAACATGGCCAAATCAGCGCAAAAAGGGGCGATTCCCTCAAATAAAACAATAAGGGACGGTGGTGAAGCTGAAAAAAAAAACAAAAAGAAAAATAACAATTTTTAGTTTGGAATAAACGTCAAAAATCACTATGCTGTTAATTCAAAAAGAAATAAGTAAGAATTAAATGCCTTACCCATCTTGTCAATTTAAATGTCGGTCACTGAATCGGAAAAAAAATTAGGACAAAATCTCACTTATATATTCAAGTAACATAAACAAATATGACGAACTTTAACACTGCGAACCAATGATGAACAAAGGCATTTGGGAGCAATGACGCAATAATTAAAATCTCGGTTGTCATGAAATTCATTAGAGAAAAGTAAAAACTTTGTATTTTACTGAACAATCAAAATAATTTGGCAGGTAGGTCTTGAGAAGCGGGGTGGTAGCAATTGTTGTAAAGCACACCCTCGTTTCTCTTGCAGATTGTTAAGCGCTGGTAAGGAGAAAATAAATAAGTAAGCTTTGAAAAACACGCACAAAAAAAAATTTCGACAAATACTTCAATTATCTCACTAAGAGGAGTTAGAAAATTTACATTTCGTAAAGAAAATGCCGAACGGTGACGATGATGGACAGCAACCCGGAGGAGGTGCACAAAACCCCCAGGGGCTATTAAAGACCGCCGCAATGGCTTCTCAACTAATACCTACATTTGACGGAGAAGGGTCAGTAAGGACATTTCTGGGATATGTGGACGATGTCGCAATCCTAGAGGGTCTCAGTGATTTGCAAAAGGTCAAAGTTACCCGCATTAAATTGCAAGGAGCTGCAGGAAGAATGGTTGAATGGAATGAAGACCTACGGGACCAACAATGCACGTGGCAAAAGTTGCGAACAGCGCTAATTGAGCGTTTTGAAAAAAAAGTGTTACCAGGAGAGGCTGTGCATCAGTTTCGAAACTGCAAACAACGGGTCGGTGAGACAGTCACCGAGTTTGCAGAAAGATTGCAAATGCTAGTACCGCAACTCTAAAGAAATCCGGGGATGAACAAAGAAATCTCTGGGCGCGTGATAATCTGAGGGACGCGTGCCTAGAACAATTCCTGGAAGGACTTTTGATGCCTATACAACAACGGGTCATGTCCGCCAACCCTTTTGAATTTGAGGATGCAGTCAAACTGGCATTAAGAGAAGAACAGATCGAGGAAAGATTGCGAAAAAAATCATTCCAACGTGCAATAGCCGTCGGTGATGACAGAAATGCGAAAATTCAAGACCAACGTCAAAATCAGTATGCAACCAACAATACTTCACAGCAACAAAAGAAATTGAGATGTTTTGGTTGCGGACGCATAGGTCATCTCAAGAAACAATGCCGCGCGTGTTTTAATTGTGGACGACTCGGCCACATGAGTCGTGCTTGTACCTTCAATAAACAGAAAAATTGGGGATGGAAGGATCAGGGAACAAAAGATCAAGGATCAGGTCATTTAAACTCCAAGGGGGCCGTACCCAAACTGAGGGGAGCGGCCCAGACAAATCGGAATTAAATAATGCTAATTCAAGTTTGTAAAATTAACTTAGATCCCAAATTAAACTCGGTAACTTTAAATATAGAAGGGGTTGATGCTAAAGCACTTATTGATACGGGATCCGATGTGTCATTAATAAAATACGCATGTTTGAGTCTAAGTCAACGGCATCGAATACAAGAAAGTGACGTCATATTGAAGGATGTCCAGGGTGCTTCTATCAGTAATATGGGAAAAATAAAGTTGAAAATACTACTTACTACGGCATATAAAATACGGCATAACTTCATTATAGTCGGTGATAGTATCCAATTTAAGGGAGTTGCATTAATTGGGTTAGATTTTCTTAAACAATTTGAAGCTAACATTTATTGGTCCAAAGGATTAATCGACATTAAGCAACATAAATTCCCATTGGAACAAGAAGAGGAAATTATTAACAACGAAACACCACACAAATTTAGGGCTGGGTTTACAGAATTCTTTGGCACACATGACCTGGAAGAGGCAGTAAAGGTGAGAACCACTGGTCTCTCAGGCATGACCGAAGATGAGAACTCTGAATTAAGGGACGAGCATCAAGTGAAACAAACACTCCCTCTGACTTATGAGTTCAAGGACTTGTTTCACAGTTTAGAGGTCAACAAACAAAATAAGCAGGACGGTCTCGAACAACCTCTTGCCATCTCCGATCATCAGAAAAGGATTGTGGAAGAGGAAGATTCCGATCCAGCTTTAAGAGATAACTGTAAGGATCTTCAAAACACTCCTTGCCTGGAAATAAGGGCTGAGGATTGGAGAAACCCAGTTAGGATCTCCAGTAGTGAGTGGTCGACAATTTCAGATACGGCTTTCCGGAGAGTACGATTTGAAGATTTGAATGACACCAACACTGACTCGGAGCGTGAAGTGAGCGGGAGGATGAGGCACAAAGGCGCTCTAACCTCTTCTTTTTCAAATAGAAAAAGAAGAAGAAACGAACCAAGGATCCAATAATTTGAAAGTCAATAACACAGGAGTTGAAAGAAACTCAATTGACTTTAGCGACGACAAAAGAATCGCTGCTCCAGGAGGTTTAATCCTGGCCAGAATCGCGCGTAACTTGGTCAAGGATGAACCCCCACCATTGGTTGCTAAGGACAACAATGAAGGAGAATAATATAGAATGAAATATGAAATTAAACTAACTAATGACCTTAAAATACCCGGTCACACAAGAGTAATTTGTGTCGGTGAATTGAATAACCCCATAGACTCAGAAGTATTGATGATAGAACCCCCAAGACACCAACATCCTGGATTAGCTACTGCTCGGACACTTAGTCGAAATGAAGAATACATAAGTGACGAGTTACTGAATGTTCACGAGAAATCGAAAAAGCTAAAGAAAGGAGACATAATTGGTGTTGCTTATGCCGTGGAAGAATATGACCCCGAAAAGGAACGAAGCGTCAACATTAGAAGTGTTAGTGCAGATCCATCTGAAATAGAAGAACTGCTGAACATTATTAATTATGAGAAGGATGAATCTGAATTAACAAAAGCCTTCGAGAATCTGATCCGAGAATATCATGATGTCTTCAGAGCTCCAGATCAGAAATTAACATGTACTACAGAAGTTAAGCATCGAATCATCACTGGAAATACCCCACCAATTTCAAAAAGACCTTATCGGGTACCTTATCATCGAAGGGATATACTCGATAAAGAAATTCAAAACCTACTAGACAACGATATCATACAGGAAAGTTCATCGCCATGGTCAGCTCCTGTAATCCTTGTTGAAAAGAAACGTCATCCTGGAGAAGAACCAGAATTTCGTCTATGTATCGATTACCGTGAACTTAACAAAATCACCAAGCCTGACTTTTTCCCATTACCAATTCTACAGGAGACACTGGATCAACTATCCGGAGCTTACTGGTTTTCCATAATGGATATGGCCAGTGGGTATTTTCAAGTTGAGTTGCATCCAGATGATAGAGAAATCAGTGCTTTTAGCACACCAACAGGGCATTATGAGTTTAAAAGGATGCCCATGGGATTAAGAAATGCCCCTAGTACATGGCAAAGACTCATGTACTCGGTGTTCCCAGGACTTGTCGGAATCGAGTGTTTGGTATACCTGGATGATGTGATTATATTTAGTTCATGGGATTATAAGAAACATCTGGAACGACTAAGGAACGTCTTCATAAGAATGAGGAAAGCTAAATTGAAATTTAAACCAACGAAGTGTAATTTCTTCATGAAAGAAGCAAAATACTTAAGACATATCATATCTGCTGATGGAGTAAAAACGGATCCAGAAAAGACACGAATTGTAGAATCTTATCCAGTACCAAGGAATCCAAAGGAAGTTAGAGCTTTCTTAGGACTTTGTGGATTTTATCGACGATTTATTCCAAATTACGCTACAATAGCAAGACCGCTAATAAATCTTATCAAGAAGGATCAAAAATATGAATGGACAAGTGAGCAAGATAAAGCGTTTAATGCCTTTAAGCAAGCCTTAATAACTCCACCAATTTTGAAATATCCGGAGTTTCGAAAACCTTTCATCCTAGCAACAGATGCCTCAGGTATAGCGATCAGTGCAATTCTGTCTCAACAATACGATATCGAGCATCCAGTTTGTTATGCTAGTCGTTGTTAAAAAGATGCTGAAACACGTTACAGCACTATTGAACGAGAAGCTTTAGCAATCGTCTGGGCAGTGAAATATTTCCGTTGTTACTTAACAGGGAATAAATTCACCATAATTACGGATCATAGGCCATTAAAATATTTACTGACTATCAAGGATCCAAGCTCCAGACTCGTACGATGGGCTTTAAGTCTCGCTGAATATGACTTCGATATTCAACATCGTCCTGGAAAACGACACCATGTGGATGCATTTACAAGATTACATTATCCCGAAGACAACTTAACAGTCAAACTAATTAATGAAGATAAAGAGGAAACAGAATATGCACCGCTTATTTACAATCTTGAAGAGATCCAGAAATATCAAGAAGAGGATCCTGAAATCCAAGGTCTTGTAGAACAGGAAGGATTTTATAAAGCTCCAAATGGATTGTGTTACAAACAACGAAAAAATGAAGAACGCCAGGATCGACTTTTAGTCCCAAAAAGGATGCAAAGGAAAATCATACAGTTATACCACGATTCTCCATTCATGGCTCATGGAGGAAGGAAAAAGACTACAGAATTAGTTCAAAGAGATTTTTACTGGAAAGGTATGATTTCTGCAGTACGTAAATACTGCGAGGGATGCCATTCGTGCAACATTAGGAAAAACCATTATCAAAAACCTTCCGTACTTCAAAACATGCCAGTGCCTTCTTGCACTTTTGGACTCGTCTCCATGGATATTGTAGGACCATTAAATCTTACTAGTAATGGAAATAAATATATTCTCACA
The DNA here is from genome assembly GCA_939628115.1 of Tribolium freemani. Lineage (NCBI taxonomy): Eukaryota > Metazoa > Arthropoda > Insecta > Coleoptera > Tenebrionidae > Tribolium > Tribolium freemani. Next base: position 2,556,022 of record OW626793.1, read on the forward strand.
TGTATGGACTATCTGACCAGATATCCAGAATGTATCGCTATTCCCGACATAAAAGCGGAAACTGTTGGAAAAGCGTTTGTAAACAACGTTATCCTTCGACATGGAGCTCCAAGATTTCTTCTAACAGATTGCGGGGCGCAATTTGTGTCAGAACTGTTCCAGGATATTTGCAGGAAGTTGGATATAGAAAAAATTCAAACAAGTCCGTATCGACCTACGACCAATGGAGTCATTGAACGTATGCACCATGTTCTGAAAACTATGCTTTCACATTACATAACCGATGAAAATGATGATTGGGACGAAATGCTACCTTTCGTCTTAATGGCATACAGAAATAGAGTGCATGAAGCTACAAAAGAATCACCATTTTTCTTAATGTATGGCCGAGACATGGAATTACCTTTTCACTCTATACTCAAACCCAATAGAGTTCGATTTAACATAGATGAACATTATCCAGAAGAGTTGATGGCTCGTTTTAGGAAAGCTTTGAAAACAGCTTCTTACAATTTGGAAGTAACAATTCAAGAAAGAGGAGATCGGCTTAATAAAAAAAGAAATCTAGAAGATTACAAAATAGGAGATCGAGTGTACCTTTATACACCAGCAACAAAAGGCAAGAAACTTGCGGCGAAATTTTATCCCAAGTGGAAAGGACCATTTAGGATAACAGCGCAAACTGGACCAGTAAATTACAGAATTAAAGAAATCGGAGGAAGTAAAGAACTACTTGTTCATGCGGATCGTCTAAAAATATGGAAAAGTAATGTTGAAGAAGACACAGGAAAAAGGGATGAAGAAATCATTGAAAATGCCATCGGACCTACAGATCTTTCTGATGATTCAGACAACGACGAGAACAATGATCAAGCCGATATTCCAGAACATTATAACCTCGAATTATGGTATCCATTCAGAGAACAAGAGCAGGATCATTTGGAGGATTCAACAGATTCTTCAACCATTTCAGGGCTAGAAGAACAGATAGATAAAGAAATAAACTTAATAAGTGACGAAGAGCAGGATATTTATCAGGATGCTGAAGAAGGAGAAGACCCACCGCATCCTTATCAAACCAGAAGTCAAGGGCCAGTGCCTGAATATCCTTGGGTACTGCGCAAGCATATATAATTTAAAATCTACCACTCGTCACATAGAACTTAATACTTAAGATTAGTCTAAAAATCATAATGCGAAATAAGTTCTGAAGGAACGTTTTTCCTCTCGTTCCAGACTACAAAATTTTTAGAATCCTTCTGCTAAAAGGAACATTAGTCCATCATAGTACAACTCTAATTGCATATGAGTGTCAGAATGCCTCAACAAATATCACTGTGATTTCGCTGAACGATGTGGCACAATGTCCAGATCCACGATTTGCCTAGGCAACAGAAAGAAGGGCAGTTCAGGTGATTCAGAAAAATCAGTTTGAGCGGATCCACGTAAAAACCTGCATGATAGAAGTAACACGCCTCATTTTCAAATGTGGAATGTTTAGTCACACTAGTGCAGTGTCTAAATCTCTATATACCTATCTATATAAAGTAGAACGAGACGGTTGTCTCGAGATACATGAACACCAGGAATATAGAGGTTTTTATGGCCATATCTTCTCAGGACTAACACCCAACAGTACAACGGGAGGTTCTGTGACAATAGCAGGATCATTGGATTCAGACGGTAACTGTAAAGGCTCAAGTTATACTGAAAATGGAAACACCTGGGACAACGTGATAGTAACAGCATCTGTAAAAATCTCCGTACAGGATTATTTAGCGACTTTGAATATGGAACAAGATGAAGTTAGCTTGCGAGGAGGAATTTCTTGTTCATTTTTGGGAGGTTATTGTATTGACACTATGATATGCTTTGCCGGATTGTAACCGTTTTTCCATATTATACGAGGGAGAAGGTCATATTGTCCATCAAATGACTTCATCAGACCCTACACAATATTTAGTCGTCGAGCAAGGAGATAAGGTTTTTGCCTTATCTTTAATAAAAAAATCAGCGGTGTGTGGCGCCAGGGTTTGGCAAACTGAACATCCTAGATTATTGGTTGTCACACCAGACAATAGCCTTCGAACTGATAAATGGCAACAAGGAATTACTGCAGAAAATGTTGACCTAACCGCGTACATGAATTCCAAATTCTTATACATGGAACAATCGCTGAAAACAACGGTTGATCAAACTTTTGCTTATACCGTACACAGAAGATGTTTACTAAGAAGAGAAATTTTGAAAAATCGATTGGCAATGGCACCTTTATCTCCGAATGTAATTAGTTCTTTGGTGAAAGGACAGTTAGGATTTATTGGGAAGGTCGCCGGAGAAGCTCTCTATATACTTCAATGTGTACCAAGAATTGTGGAAATCAGAAGAGAAAAGAATTGTTACATGGAACTACCAGTGAAAGTCAACAATGAAAGTTATTTTATGTCACCTATAACCAGAATTCTACAACACTATGCTGAAGAAACTGAGTGCAACACTTTAATACCACCGATTTATTTTATAAACAACCAATGGATAAGTTTTAGTCCCAACCCAGGGAACGGTTTTACATCACCTATTACATTATCAGTTGATACAGAAGGACACTTACCTTTTAACTCTATTCAGAGTCTTGGAACTGGTGGATTATATACTCCACAAGAAATTAGAGACAGGCAATTAATAATATTCTAACGCGAAAAGCTATGGGACAACCCGTGGATTCACAAGGAATATCCGTCCTATCCATGTTCAATTCTGAAGAGTTAAAGAAACTAGCTGATTCCACTTTAGAAAAGATGTGGGGTTGGTTCAGCTGGTTGGGAAATGTAACTAGCGGGCTGATGGGTTTGTACATAACTTGGCGAATTCTTAAGTGGATAATTGAAGTTGTTATAAATGCGGTAACGATACATAAAATTCACGGATGGTCATACAAAATTCTTGCAAGTTGTTGGGATAGCCTAACATTTTGGTTTTTACACTTAAAGCATAGGAAAGAGATAGCTAAAACTATGAAATTATCGTCAGATGAGGTACTACAAGTTGTCAGTATTGAACAAAAAATGGCGGTTGTTCCACAATCTCAACACCAAAACGAAAACACAAGTCAATCTCATGTACCATTATATCCAACGATTTCAAATTCATCCCAGGCACCGAAAGTTTCAGAACCTGATGTTAAAACCTGGGTATAAAAGTTATTAAAAAAAAAATTATTTTTTTTTGTTTATTGGACTAGGCAAACGAATATCGGATTTCTCTTAATGTATTATCATTCCACGAATAGATCATTTAGTTGATAAGTGCTTTAAAAAAAATGTTTATTCTGTTTCCTAAAATGGAGCAAGCAGGGTAGATGTGTAGCAGGTCAAAACTTTGTCAGACTCCAAGACAGTGCAGGAAAAAGGGCAAGACAATTTCGATCTACAAATCTGGCACACGGCTATGCAAATTGGTGTCCCATTGTAACACCCATAGCTAACCAGCCTGGGTTAGTGAACATAACAGTCAAAGCGGATGATCATGAAATGCCTCAAGGACCATGGGAGATTCGATGGAAGGACAAGAAGAGTGGATACTTGGGAAATGTTCACGCTATGAAACTACCAGTTATAATATCCCTAGGATGTGGTTATATCTACGAACTCGTTGCTATTCGCCGTTATCCAACATTCCAACATCTTCATATCACTAGAAGTATCCTCCAACATCGCCAAGAGTGCGAAGTGGAATCAAGTGTTTATAACCACTGGGAAGAAGTTAAAAACCCAAGCAGTTGTGAACTACCTTGGTGGCTTATTACCGTCACCTTACTCTTCGTTCTTTTGTGCTTTCTAATCATCATAATAGTTAGCAAATTCATATGTTATAGACATCAAAGGACTAAAAATTCACCAACTTATGAACGTTATTTAAACTTGTCTATACCGCATGGGGACACTCAACTTATGCCTGGGAGTTCAAATGAGGTGAACTATGATGTCCCACTAGCTCCGCCTCGTCCATATTTCATAACATCATTCACAACTACACAACCTCAGCTACAACAGAAGAGGATAGATCAACCTAAGGTTGTACATCAAACCAATAGGATGACAATACACCCTTCAACATTAACAAAGATTCCTGAAGAACACGAAGTAGAAGAGGTCTAATCTGCTTCAAGTAATATTAAGGTATCATGGTGGACTGTAGATTTTGTTTTACACAATTTATTATTTGTAAACCCACCATTCCGTGAATGTTTTTCCTTGAACATAGATGGTAATGAAGACTTTTGGGCAAATATAATTTTTAGAATGTTCAAGTAGGAATGTCCAGGTGATAGTTTTAAGATTAGGTTTAAGAAAAGCCATGGGTTATGTAAAACCCATGTTTTTCACTAAAGGGGGGAGTGGTTGTGGTGGGCTAAAATCACCCACCATTTTGTGTTATTTCATTTTTGGTAAAGAATCACATTTTACAATTGCATTAAATAAGATGAAAAGGATCAAACCAAAAATCGGAACCATGGAGTTTTGCACGTGTTCGAGATGATCTCATTTCATTAGGAAGAAACCCATTTAGGGATATAAAGTTTATCAATTATCCACAGTAATGTAAACATCGCTAAAAGCTTTTGGTCATAAATTCAATGACGAAAGAAGCTTGGAAGCGACCATGAGAATTATTGTTACTGATCAAAGTCCACATGCCGTGTGAATAATACGTCATCATTCTCGCAATTATAAATAGGGACTCGCGAATAATGTAGTCATTAGATATTCAGCAGATATTCAGAGATAGAGTTGAGAGAATATTTAAATTCTATCAAACTGCTGTAAGTGGTGGTTGACCAGTGCCCAGATTTGCCAGTCCGACTCTGTTAGTTCGCCCGTAGTCTCAGAAGATGAATTGTAAGTTTGATTTGTTGCATTAAAACCCTTTGCTGCTCCAACTCACCCTGCCACACTTACAATGTTTTGCTTATTCGTATCCGATAGAGACACAAAGCGTTTAGCCAGACTAAATGATTTGTTTTTGTAAGATAACTCTCTAAAAAGTCACGGGCCGGGAATGAATTTGAAATTATGAGCGTTGTCAACTTCAAGTACCTCACACTTTTACACCATGAAACTGTGTTTGATTCTTTTCGTTAAATATCACAAACCCCGAGTTAGAAACGAGGATTTTGTTTAATAAATAAATAATTGTAATGCATGGTAGAAATTAATTGAGGAATAAATTAACCAACTAAAAGGGTTGGAATTTTAGCTATTCAAAATTATTCACACAATATTACTGAATAGTAAAATTTTGGGCTCGCATCCCATGTACTAATAAGTGAACCCTTGAGTTCATAATTTGTCACTGTTAACAGGGTATTTACGAGACGAGCGGAAAACTATGCATTGTAGTTTTGACATTAATGATAAGTATAAGTTTTACTTTATCTTCTATGTGTGTAATCTGAACTGTTCAAGTACTCATATTTTTTTCTAAATATATTGTAAAAATAAAAATTCAGACTTATTTTCTGACTGCAAACCCCCTCCAAGGTTGGTTGACCTCGCAACATAGCCGAGGATTTCCTACGCACAAAAAAATAATTTTCTCTGTGAGTGGGGCACCGCTCGACCAGGTTCGTTGTTGAATTAAAAATAATTCAAAACTCAACTTGCCCATCACAAGACAAAGCAGGAAAATGTTTTATGCGAAGACGAAATTTTATCATTTTAGACTTAGATGAGAGATATTTAATTATGCAACTTGAAAATAACTACAATAGAATTTCCATAGATGTTTATATTTTTTCTGTAGAGCAACCTCCCTCAAGAAAACCAACATAAATCTTTTTTTACCTCAGTCATCTTCCAGTAATGTAAAATCTAAATAAACATAAATAAAATGTAAATCAATTTATCAATGTGCAGTAATATTTTTTTTTATAAATGTGTACCTTTTTATTCAAGTTTGAACGTTTCTCTTACAGATAAGCAGAGATGGGCGTCGACACGTCGACTTTGATTGTCTACACGACGTGTCAACAATTGCGTCGACAATGTCTACAATGTCAACAATGTCAACAATGTCAACAATAGGTCAACAATGAGAATTTGAGGTTATGTTGTATTTTACGTCACATTTTATTTTGAAGAAAATATTCTTTTGAGAATGAAAACGAAAAAAGAAAATAATTTGTTTTTTTACTGTTCTTTGAGAATCTTATTTTTGTTTACTTATTTTTACACTTGTCTTTATATCACGTATTTTATGTTTTCTAAAAATTTTCTTCTACCCTTAATAAGTTTTATTATTAAAAAATACACCAATTTTATAGTCAAATACCGTCAGTAAAATGTCAAAATTTAATATTTTTATATTGTTGACATAGTTGATATTGTTGACATCACTTCAAATGTTGACGTCGACGTAATTGTTGACAGGTCAATAATTGAATTGTCTACCTTGTATTGTTGACACGCCCATCTCTGCAGATAAGCTCAGATATTCGTCTTCTCGAATCTAAAGGTTCATTAAATAAGTAGCCAAAAGCGAATTTTTAGGGGCCAAATCCAATGGATTCTAGTTCTATCCAACGATTTTCATAATTTAATTATTAATTTGATACACCCTGCATGAAGCGGCACTCTTCCGGCTCATTAAACAATAAGCAAGGAGAATTACCTGAAAATTTGAAAATTAAATCCAACAAAATAGTTATTTTTTCATAAATAATAAAAAGTTTTGTAATAAAAAACCAAAAAAAGATTTACTTTATATTTTTGTACAGATATCTGAAAAAAATAGTTTATGTTTACTAGTGGAAGCGCGCAAATCCTCTCGGATTCGCAAGAGCTGGGTGTTGTGCCGTTACACCTCGCCCCCCTTCGCCCCTCTTCGACCCTTTGTCCCCTTTGATCTCCTTCAACCCCCTCTCACCCCCTTCGACCCCCTTAATTTGGGGCATTTGAAAATTGGAAAAAACCACTCACCCCTTTTGCACAGACTTTATAGAATTGTTCCTTTGGTCCTTTTGGATCGGCTAGGGCTCATTGAAACTGGTTCTGTATTATTTTGGCCGTATGTTGTGGTGTGGTTTTTTATGGCACGTCAAACTTAATTTCGAGATTTTTTCGCCTAATTCTAGTTCACGGGACTTTACAATTCACCACTCCACTCTTCCAAGTCAGAAAGTTTAGAAAAATTGTATTTTAAAATGGATACCTCATGGAAGCTTATTGACATCGACGGTGATGATGAAACCCCAAGGAATTGCAGCGAGTCGGGTTCACGTGAATTCCATACAATGTTGACAGAGGACGAGGTTCTGGATCAAAGTCGTAGCGCCGTTGATAGGACGCGTGGTCGGAGATCTTCAAGCGAGCAGGATCAAGGTCAGGAGGCTTTATTAACGACAGTAAACGCCCTTTTGCGTCAAAATGCAGTAATGTTGGAAAGAATTTGTAAAAACGACAACGACATACAGAGCACGGTTCAGAATTATCACATTTTGCCGGACTTGTCAAAAAGTATTAATACCTTTAGCGGCGAAGTAGATCAAAACGCAAGTGCCTGGATAAAATTGATTCAAAGTACCGCCCGATTACATAACTGGCCTCCAGAATTCACGTTTGAAACAGCCCATACCCATTTAATAAGAGCGGCAAGTCACTGGTTTGAAGGACGAAGAAGAGAGATACAGGATTGGGACGATTTTTTTGTACCATTTCAAAAAAACTTTTGTACATGCAGCAAATACAACCCAGCTTTGGAAAACTATGACATCCCGAATTCAAGGCTCTAAGGAAAGTACTGTGATGTACTTTCACGAAAAAGTGAAATTAAGTCGAAGTTTGAGCCTAACATTTCAAGAAATAAAAGAACAAGTCGCTATAGAGCTACATTCCAGAGAACTGGCGAGTATGATAATGGCCCGTTACCACCAGGACGAAGACCAATTGTATGAAGACATTATCACTTATAAAAGGGTGTTCTCCGAAAGGAAGGAGAGATTTAGAAGTCGAGGAAGTGACAGCCCGTCAACATCTAATGTCAGCCAATCCATTCCTGCAAGAACCAAAGAAGTGTCCAAAAGAAGTCCTACACGAAATTTTAGTGGAATGAAGAAAACCTCTGAGCGCTGTTTTAACTGCAACATTCCAGGTCATAAGGCGGCTGAATGTGGGAGACCCAAAAGGGAGCCGGGAACTTGCTTTCAATGTGGCTTGAGGGGCCACGTTTTTAAGGATTGCCCATCACGCAGAGAGGCGCCTACCAGTCCTGATGTGACAACCAACCTGGTGACACAAAAGCCACTGGTACCCGCTTGCACACATAAGGTAATCGTCGATTTGCCCCCCTCACCCGTTGAAGTTTCTGCCCTGCTGGACTTAGGCAGCCCAGTTTCTTTTTTAAGAGCCGAATTAGTACCGGACTTTCTTCGCGAACCTATTGTAAACGAATATGAATTTGTGGGAATGAATAACAGTAAGATTGAGTTATTAGGTTCTCTTAAAAGATCAGTGTCACTCTCAGATGATATGTGCTTTGATATTAACTTTATTATCGTTCCTACCCATGCTATGAATCATAAATGTTTAATTGGATGAGATGTTTTATGTAAGGATAACGTTAAGCTAAGTGTTACCGCTGGTAGGGTGTCAATCGAGAAAATATTAAAACCTAGTGATTCCTTGTTCGAGAATGAAATTTTGCATATTGATACTTCCGGTCCGAATGACGATTTATTTCCTGACTTAGACATAAATGATGAGATCGACGCCAAATACGTTTGCGAATTGCAATCTAATTTGTTCCAAAATTACGTCCAGCCTAAAAGACCTTCCGAAACCCTCTACAAACCTTAAGATGAAAATAATAGTTTCACCTAATCATAATCCCTTTTTCTTTAACCCTCGTAGGCTGTCATACCAGGATAAAACTGAAGTTCAAAATATAATTTCTGATTTCGAAAGTCGTGGAGTTATTCGAAAAAGTAATTCACCGTATAGCTCACCCATTGTTCTAGTTAAAAGGAAAAACAAAACGAGAATGTGTGTTGATTTTCGCGAACTGAATAAAATTACTCAGAGAGATAATTTTCCATTACCATTGGTCGACGATCAAATTGAATTCTTAAGAGATAAAAAGTTTTTTTCAAAATTAGATTTAAAGGACCCCTTTCATCATGTTACTATTGATGATGAATCAGTAAAATATACCAGTTTTGTTACGCCTTTAGGACAATATGAATACCTAAAGATGCCATTTGGCTTAAAAAATAGTCCAGCGATGATTACACGATTTGTCAATACCGCTTTTCGAGAATTGTTGAATCAAGGCAAAATTGCTATTTACATTGATGACATAATTGTAGCTACTTCTACTATAGAAGAAAATCTCCAGATTTTAAACGAAGTTTATAATGTGTTGGTTGAAAACTGTTTAACATTAAGACTTGATAAGTGTTCGTTTCTTAAGACCAAGATAACTTTTTTGGGCTATGTGATTTGCAACAATACTATTACTCCTAATCAAGAAAATGTCTACGCGGTGCGAAATTTCCCTACACCAACAAATGTCAAGATGGTACAAAGTTTCTTAGGCCTTGCCTCTTATTTTCGCAGATTTATATATAATTTCGCTCTTCTAGCTAAACCTTTGTATAATTTACTTAAGAAAGAAAATCAAATGAAATTTCATTTTGGTTCAGAAGAATTAAAGGCTTTCGAAGATATCAAAGACGTTCTTTGTAACGAACCTATCATCAAAATTTATTCTCCGATTTTAGAAACACAGTTGCATTGTGATGCGAGTTCTCAGGGTTTCGGAGCTATATTAATGCAAAAACAGAAAGACGGGAAATTCTATCCAGTATTTTACTTTAGTCGTAGGACGTCAGAAAGCGAATCTAAATTACACAGTTTTGAACTAGAAATGTTAGCTATTGTGTACGCGCTCGAACGGTTTAAAATTTATTTAAAAGGTATTAAATTCAAAATAATTACGGATTGTAACTCCTTACAGTTAGGATTGAAGAAGAAAGACATAAACCCTCGAATATTAAAATGGTCGCTAATACTTCAAGATTTTGACTATTCATTAGAACGAACATCGAAAAGGAGAAAAGATGAAACATGTGGATGCGCTTAGTAGATGTCATGTTATGGTTGTTACTGATACCAGTTTTGAACAGAATTTAAGTATTTTACAGGGTCAGGATAAAGATATTTTAAAATTAACAGAGGAACTATCTAGATCTGAACATCCGTTGTTTGCATTAAAAAATGGCTTGGTTTTCAGGAAATCAAAAAATAAACTTCTTTTTTACGTGCCTTCCGCAATGCGATTAAATGTTATTAGAACTTGCCATGACGATGTGGGTCATGTAGGATTAAAAAAGACCGTTATTTAATTACACGTTCCTATTGGTTTCCGAATTTAAAAGAAAATGTAGAAAGTTACATTAAAAACTGTCTGAAATGTATCACTTATTCACCGAAATCTGGTAAGACTGAAGGATCTTTACATCCTATTCCGAAAGGGGAATTGCCGTTCGATACTATACATCTAGATCATTATGGCCCTCTCGAAAAAACTTCACGTCAAAATAAACATGTGTTTGAAATAGTGGATGCGTTTTCAAAATTTATCAAACTTTACCCCTGTCGTTCTACAAGTACAAAAGAAGTCATAAAACACTTAAATGATTATTTCAGAAACTATAGTAAGCCAACTAGAATTATTACGTATCGTGGAACTAGTTTTCGCTCAGACGAATTTGAAATGTTTCTAAAAAACCTAAACATTCAACATGTCAAAATAGCCGCTGGTATGCCCAGAGCCAATGGTCAAATTGAACGATTCAATAGGGATATCACTCCAATTCTAGCTAAAATGACCCTTCACCAGAAAAATGGGATACGGTTCTTGAAAAAGTTGAATTTGCTGTAAATAATAGCACTAATCGAAGTACTGATAAGGCCCCAGATGTTTTATTATTTGGCTGTTACCAGAGAGGTATTGTGTCAGACATCTTGCGTGATTATATTGAAAATTATAACGAGACCAATATTTTAATGCTAAACACAAAAGACCGAATGAGTACAAAGAAGGCGAATATGTAATGATAAGAAACGTTGACACAACTCCTGGAATTAATAAAAAATTAATCCCAAAGTTTAGAGGTCCTTACCTCGTCACTCAAGTCCTTCCCAATGACCGATACCTAATAGAAGATATTCCTGGTTTTCAAATAACTCAAATGCCTTATAAAAGTTATCGTATCGTCTCATTTGAAATCATGGATCAATTCAGATTAAACTTGGCTATTAATGTTTTCCCGATTTTGACTGTTGTAGTACTTTACCCGATTTGACATCTTCACATTATGATTAAAATTATGAAAAATTTTATGTTTTAATATTTTAAGTTTGTTTTATGTTTAAGATTTATGATGAATACCTATGTCTTACGTTTGAAATGTATTATTTACGCTTAATGAATTTTTTGTCTTTATGTTACATGTAACATTTATGTGTTTGCTTTATGGAAGTTTGATTATGTCTTTCGCTCTTTTGATGAGTTATGTGTTATGTCTCTTGATACGTCTTATGATGAATTTATGCGGTTTTTATGAACTTATGTCTTTATGATTGACTTATGTTGTTCAACTGATTCAATTTAAGTCTTATGGTCAACTTATGTACTATTTTGAATTTTTATGTATTTATTTGTATTATCTTAAGTAGAATAAGTTGTTTGCGAGGCAGTTTGATGATTAGGGATCGCCGGATCGAGGACGATCTAAATGCCAGGCTGGCCGAACTGTTGAGCATGATTTTTAAATTTAAATTTCGCGCTTGTCGGAGGTTGGCAGTCCTGTCACCCCAACTGAAAAAAAAAGATGGCGATTATGGCACCGGTGCAGTGATTTGTACATTCGTTTTATAAATCCCATAAAAACCCAAACATTTTATTCGGCCATCCCCAACAATATTTTGCTAATTTTCGATATTTCGATAGAATCGATATATCGATATCTCGATATACATCGATATATTGATTTTAATGTATCGATTATCGATATTTAAATCTTAATATCGCCCACCCCTAGTTAAGGATAGGGTTAGAGTAGAACGATTTCTCTGTCGTGACGTGTAATTCCCGTCCCAACGGCAAGTACTTCCACGTACTTGCAGGCTACTACGGACGATCGAGCAGACAAAATCATCCGTGATTATCTGTAATAAACTGATATCGCGAAATGGCAAAGTTCTGAACAAGTCTTTGTCAAAGCTCGTGGACGTGAAACCCTTAGAGAGAAATTACTTCTTCATTTATTCAGATTGATTTGTAAAATCTTGTGTGTCCGGGTTTTGTTCGGAATTTGTGCCAGGTGTTGACCACCTGACTTTTACCGGAGACGGCATTCCGGCACTAGGGCGCAATAATTAAATGCGATGCACTTATCAAACATTCCGCGTGCATGTTATAATCCGACTCTGGTACAAGTAGTTTAAAAACGCGCTTTTAGTTGCCTGGATCATACGAGTTCGAACAATATCGTCTGAAACGTAGGTTAAATTTGCTGAACTTTACTGAATTAAATTAATTCAGGTTATATATCAAAGAGTTATCAAGAAAACCTCTTCGTATCGCTCAGCGACAACAAAACAAATTTTAATTCAAATTCAAAACGAATTGTGGTTACGACTCGGATATATTTGACGACTTTATCATAGAAATCCAAATAAATAATTGGCCAAATTTCCTTCCATCCAACGGAATATTCATTCTTCTGGTAATAAATAACTTTGGAGGAAACTTGTGGTTTAAATTTCTTCTCCCATGCGTTTTGACACTACTTTGAATCCGGACTTGTGTTACGGATAAATCCTGGACCCTTTCTGATAAGAATTAAACTACAATTGCAATATCACTATAAGAGTGACTTCGTACATCAAACAGACACAACGTAGATACCTTTAATCACGGTCTCACTACAGTACTCATTCTAACATTACAAACCAGTTTTATTCACCCTTTCCTTTTTCTAATTGTATCCCAGTGACCTTATATAGTTGAATTATCAATAATTTATTGTTAAATGAACATCTAATATTATTTAGGGTTATGTCTGTGGCATAGAATAAGGTTATGTTGTCAAAAAAATTGCGTAGGGAAATGTCGAAAACTTGGTTAGGAACTAAAAATTTTGTAGTGCTAACTCTGACGAAGCATCAAAATGGCAGCACCCTTAGTTACCCGTGTCGGACCTGTCTCTTAGCCGATATAGTTATTTATATATATGGACGCCACGCGCAGTTTTATACGTAACAATGCGTAACATTATTTATTTGAGGGTTAATAGACAAACTAAAACCAGTACAAAATGTTTTATTAAATGTGTAAATTTTTTTAAAACATGTTTTTGGAAGAAATCGTCGATTGGTGACAAGTCTGAAGACGATTTCTTCAGACTTGTCTTATATTTCTTTGTTTTAATTTTCATACAGAGTTAATACAAATTTCGCGGCTACTTCAAAAATTTCTTTTATAAGAGGGCTAGCAATATCTTGCAAATTAGCGAAATGGTCAACAGCTGGGCCGACTATCATATTTTTTTACAATTTCAATCACTGACCATCTGAATATTTTGAGAATTATTGTGAATTCGTCAGTTTATTGCCGGCAAAAAAGCTGAACAGTGAAAATGGAAGACGTCTTATGTTTAATTTGTAGAAGTATTTGTGATTCCTCACAAGTAATTATTAAGAAACCTACTAAAAAAGGTGTATTAACAATTATAAGGGCAGCTGAATCCCGAAAAGATGAATTTTCAAAAAATATTCTTTTGGACAAGAATGCTATATTATCTGGTGTAACAAATTATAAATTTCATTCAGCTTGTACAGGCCTCATTTGAGTACGTGAGAAATCGGTGAAAAATAGGACTATGGGTACTGCTAGCAGGACAGATTTGTATACTAGCAGATTGCCAATGAAATGTTCTATAAGCGCATTTTTTTATGAAGTTGCTGTCTTCATTGGTTTTGATTTTATGCACGTTCAAACTTGTCGAATTCAGTTGCATTTAATCATGGAGATTGGCAGTCGTGTTTCTGCACCGGCTACAGTTTTCGATGCAAAAAACAATTCTTGGAGTAAATTACAATTTGGAGATGAGTGGGATACTGCTAGATGTTTCGGAGTGATAAAATAAATTTTTAAAACAACAAATATAGCGCTTGTAGAGTGGGAATTAGACGGAAACAAAACAAGAATTAATTGCAATTCTCTCCAACTGTTAGTGAAGGTAGGTATTTATTTGAATTTCGTAGGCATATTTGTAATAAAAGCCAGTACAAGTTGATTGTTATTGTGGTAATTGCAAACATTTTTTTCACTTTTACTCAATTTTTTCTAGACTCACAATCAATCGAACTCAACGCCCCAGTCCCAAGCAACAATAATGTCAAAGGTAAACGCCGAAAAGCAGATATTTTTTGCACTGCCAAAGAAAGTATTTGTTTTGTTTATTTAAAAAAAAATAATTTTAATTTTTGTACTTTCTGTATTGTTATAAAAGTTTTGTTTAATAATTTTATTTAATTTTTTTATTTATTTTTTTATTTTATTATTTTATTTATTTTTCTTCAAAAAATTTTTTCTTTATGTAGACAATACAAAGCATCTAGAATTACAATTATTTTTTATTCATACGAGAATGATTCCGTAAAATCACAGGAACGACGTCGCAGAGGTAATTGTAAAGAGGCACGTACATACGACGTTACTGTCTAGAAAAGTTGCAAAATTTAGAGAGTTTTTGCAATTATCACAAAAGGTCGCTTTTAAATTTTTTATTAAATTATATTTTAGAAAATTCTATAAATTTCATATCAAATAATGAGACACTTATTATAGCTGGTGGATTTGAAAATAATAATTTGTTTTTCGATTAACAAATGCAGTAGTATCAAAAAACTGGAACACTGCTAACACTGAAAAAGTAGACGATGAAGTAGATTGTTTAGATGAAGAAAATTTTTAATTTTTTGTAATATTTAATAAAACATTTTGTACTGGTTTTAGTTTGTTTATTAACCCTCAAATAAATAATGTTAAGCATTGTTACGTATAAAACTGCGCGTGGCGTCTCGTATTCTTGGCGTATTCTGCCGCGCTGTCTCCGAAGCGTTGTATTAAAAAATTAATATTATAGAAATGGTTCGATGTATTGATCTGATTTTTTCACTAAAAACTTTTCTATAGTTTTCTAAAGCCCCCAACTTACATAACGTGGTAAATTGTTGAATAATTCATGCATCTACCCACATGGTGAAATTTTCACCGCACAATTTTGTAACTATTGACTTTAGAGGCACTTTTCTCAAAAATAATTATTTTTTTTAAATCTGCTACTGCTGTTGGATGCGCTCTGGTTTTCTACGTGGATAAACCAAATTTCGAAATTATAGCTTCAATAGTTCATTTACGAAGACGATGTATGTTTCAAAAAACACGATTTTCTGAAATCTAACTTTTACATAAATAATCAACAATAACAAAATTCGGTACTATTAAAAAAAGTTGTAGATATCGATTTCAGATAGCCAATTGATGCTCTATAAGACTGTAAAGGTCCCATTTGGTTATACAATGGAACCTCGATAAGTCGAACCTCGATAAGACGAATTTTCAATAAGTCAAACTAATTTTGATGGCAGTAGCATTTAAGTATACCAGATTCATGTAAAACTTATTCGATAACTCGAACTTCGATAACTCGAAATCCTCAATATGTCAAATTATTTCTCGGGCGCCAGATCTCGATAAGTCGAATTTTTCAAGAAAAGCAATGATTGCATTTTGCGAATTCATTGTTTAGTCTTTGCCATCGGCCCAGTTCAGTTTCAGTTCTGAAGTTACTGTTGATGGTCGTGTACTTAGTTAATATTATTACTCAAAATGCCTCCAAAACGAGTTTTAAACACTTTAACAATTAATAAAAAAAAAATAAATATGCGTATGGTGGTAATGCCATCACCCAAGTGCCAGAGTTTTCAGGTCGCATCTACAGCCTCTGACCTGACCTAACGACCACTAACTAGTAGTGACCGGGACCGACGGCTTAACGTCTCCTCCGAAAGACGAGTTAGTTGCGATGTTTTTGGCATTACATTATCCGGTCACCCATCCAAGGAATGACCGGCGTCAGTGCTGCTTAACTTCATAAACTAATGAAAACCTATGAAATCAGCTAGTCTATGCAACTAACTAATTAATGATAAATATAAACTTCTCAAAGACGTCGAGGGTGGAATGCGGAAAAAAGATGCAGCCGCAAAATTCAATATTCCAGCTAGCACAGTATCAACAATTCTTAAGAAAAAAGCTGAAGTTATTAAGGTAGTGGAAAATGCCAGTGAAACCTGTAATAACAAACGGATGAAAAAACCGACATATGAAAATGTGGACAAATTAGTCCTGGAATGGTTTAAAGTTATGAGAGGAAAAAATTTACCGGTGTCAGGTGCAATGGTGAAACAAAAAGCATTAGATTTTGCACAGCGGTTAAGGCAAGAAAATTTTAAGGCTAGCAACGGATGGATTAATAATTGGCAAAAACGGTCAGTTAAATATTTTTAATTTTATTTTAACATTTTATTATGAGTCGCGTTATTTTAGTTATGGAATTTGCCAAAAAAAAAGCATGCGGTGAAAGCGCAGATGTATCTGAAGAAGATTGTTCTAATTGGAAACGTAATGTTTTGCCTAATTTGTTACAAAACTATCGAGAATGTGACGTCTTCAATGCGGATGAAACCGGGCTATTTTTTAGATGGCTTCCCGACAAAACACTGACTTTTAAAAATGAAAAGTGCCATGGCGGGAAGCACAGTAAAGAAAGGGTAACTTTGCTACTAGCAACCAACATGGATGGAAGTGAAAAGATTAAATTATTGTTAATCGGAAAAAGCAAAAACCCCCGTTGTTTCCGTGGAACAAAATGGCTTCCTGTAGACTATGAATCAAACTCGAAAGCCTGGATGACCGACTTTCTTTTTGAAAGGTGGCTGCTGAAGTTGGATAAAAAATTTGAGGCAGAAAACAGAAAGGTGCTTATGTTAATAGACAATTGTTCAGCTCATCCCCCAGACTTGCAATCTAAATTAAAATCCATTGAACTTAAATTCTTTCCTCCAAACGCAACATCCAAGTTGCAGCCCCTTGACCAGGGCATAATAAAAAATTTGAAGTGTTACTATCGACGAAGAATTTTGATGAAAACCATCAGTGCTTTTGAGAAGAATCAACAAATTCCAAAATTAACTTTAATGGACTGTGTAAATGAGGTTTCGAAGGCATGGGACATTAATGTGAAATCCGTAACAATTACAAATTGCTTCAAAAAAGCAGGTTTTGGGGAAGTATCCTTGTGGGATGAAGAAGACGAAATATCATTGGTGTTCTTTAAGGACAACATTCTCAACGATGATGAGGAACTGACTAGATCTGAATATGAAAAATGGATAACATTGATTGGCTCATCTAATGCAGAGAATTATAGAGATTACCTGAATGTAGATGATGAAATTTATACAGCAGACTTTCCAATTGACGAAGACATAATTGAGACACATATTTCTGATAATCAGCAAAAAGATTTAAACTCCGACTACTCAGACAGCGAAGAAACATCCAACGAAACGATCCAAGTACCAACAACATCAATGGCGCTAGATGCATTAGAAACATTACGTCTTTTTATGTATTCGGTTGAAAATACACCAAATGATAGTACCTATAGACATTTAAATTTGTTACAAGCTTTTGTGGAACAATGTGGCAACAAACAACATCAAAGCCTAATTACTGATTATTTTGAGCGAAAATAATTTTTATTTTTTATTTAAGTTATGTAGTTAACCATTTAATTTTGTTAACACATATGTAATACATATTTTGTGTAATAAACAATTGTTTTCTACAAATTTTTTATGTTTGTCTGGTAACTCGAAGTCGCGATAAGTCGAAATTTTTTTGTGGCAGATGCTAGTTTGACTTATCGAGGTTCCACTGTACCTTAAAAAAATTTTTGTGAGAAATAAGATACGAGGGCGATTTTACTCCACTACTTCTTTACCAGCGATTTGTTAAGCATCCGATTCGACCAAGTACATACGTCTACCTGTAGGGCAAGGTTTCAGGGATAAATACATCCGGTATGTCACATTTGAGGATTTTAGTTTTAGTAAAAATTGCATTTTTGTAATAGAAAACGAGGGTAATAATTTATGTTTAGCATATGCATTGTGCGCGGACAATAAGTTCAATAAACAGAGTTTAAAAGAATATAAAAAATCACATGGTAAAACAAAACTTCATCAAGAGGCCGTGAATTTAGACGGTTTACAACGTATCGAGCGCTGCAGGAGAAGAATATCCTATGCAAGTGGTACGCCAGGCTAGAAGAAAAAGTCTGGTGCAAACATATGCACATTTATAATGTGTCACTTAAGTGTATGCGGTGTGAAACATATGAACGCATATGGGGTGTCCTAGACGGACACATCTAGAGCGGGAAAAGGTACCGTATAATTCCCTTTTACGGAAAATTGTGTTCCCGGAATCGGACGACGAGTCTGAAGTGGAAAGCGGCGTCGAAGAAGTGGAATGATTGTGTGTGTGCGACTCCCAGCTAAATATATTTTTATTTTTAATCACGTTTTTTATTGAACCTCTAATTCCCCAGCTCAGCGTCACATTTAAATTTCCAATTAAAGCCCATTCTAGCAAATATTGTTCAGAAAATAATTTTGATAACGACGATTTGAAAACAATTACGAATTTGTCTAACGATAATTTTAGTGATTTATTTAGTCATTGTGGTGAAGTTAACGTTAGTGGTTTCAACAGAAATATTTCAAAAAAAGATTTATTTGCATTTTTATGTAAACTTAAACTTGGGCTATCTGATAACGTTATAAAAGTTTTCTTTTCGTTTTCTTCAAGTTAGTATGGCGATGACTAAAAGGAAAACAAGTCTTTGTGAGAATTTTGTTTCTTTAAATCTAGGGTTAAATGCTATACCAAGAGAACGTTTTATTAATGAATATGTAAGTATAAATAACATCGATCAAGCTGATAGGAAAGTTATAGCGTATGTAGACGGTACCTACTTGAAAATTCCTAAATGTTCAAACTTTTGAATTCTTCGCCAGTCTTATTGCGTATATAAAGGTTGTCATTTATTAAAACCCGATCTAGTTGTGGCCCCTGATGGTTATATTTTAGATGTTAATGGCCCATACTTTTCCGACAGTCGGGACAATGATGCTGCTATGTTGCAACATCATATAGAAAACGATGAAGACGAACCACGTAATTAGCTACAAGAAGGCGATATACTTATAGTTGACAGAGGTTACCGTGATGCTGTTAATTTTTTAGAGAACATAGATTTAAATGTACAGATACCTCTATTTTTGCCCAGAGGTCAACGTCAACTGTCAACCGAAGACGCAAACAAAGCCCGCCTAATAACAAAGATGCGATGAATTATAGAAGCTCGAAACGGTCACTAAAAATTTGTTTTAACATATTTAAGGGTGTTATTCCTATTCAGCAAGTGCCTCACATAAAGAGTTATTTAAGAATAAATATTTTAATCCAATTGCTATGGAGGGTGCCAATATTGAACTCAACGTATGAAATAATTAGCAGCTGCAGAAAATGTAGTGAAAATGAGAGTAGAAGACCAACAGCTTCATTTGCGAAATATTGCCAATGACCAGTAGATAGATTTAGATGAATTTCTATTAGATGTATTTCCACGTTTTACTCTACAATATTTACGAGACATTACTTTTGGCACATACCAAATTAAACATGTACCAGTTAAGTTAAAATTGCCAATTTTCAACAAGTAATTCCGTCTAAACTATAAGTCCCGCCACATAGGCGCAATGATATGAATTGATTGGTGTTTCGAGAACTATACGCTGTAAAAATTTGAATCCGATCCGAGCGTCGCCAATTTTCCATAAGCGGCGTGCCATCTACTTCAGGTATACCACTCCGTATTACCGTTAAGGTGTAAAGATAAATTGATGTTTCTTCTAAGTCGAACATGTGTTGAAACTTCATACCAGCAAACATGCAGTCATAATAATATGGAACGTTAATTTACCAGTACATACGTTACTGATGAACTGCGAGTAGCTCTTCAGGAAGGGTACTGAATAACCGAAATCTGTGAAATATGGGAGTACCCGGTGGAAAAATATGATCCTATAACGAACACGGATGGTCTTTTCTCCGGGTATATAAATGCATTTTTAAAGCTTAAAGTTGAATGTTTAGGCTGGCCTGAATGGGTTAAATCCAATGAAGATAAAGACGAATATATTCGTTAATACGATGAAAGACTTGAAGGCATTGCATTGGATCCGACTAAGATTTGTAAAAACCCGTTCTACGGTCAATTTGGCCAGAAAGAGATTCTTCAAAAAAAGATGTATTATACGAACCAGCAAATCTTTTTAAATTGTTAACAAATCCGTCCTTGCTGTTGTACACAGTATTTGCATAATAAACCCCGATGTAATGCTGGCTACTTGGGATAGGGTAGATGAGGACGTAACACCGTTAAAGACTGTCAATGTTGCGATCGCAGGCTATACCACTGCGGGTGCTCGCCTGGAGCTGTATCAATATTTAAAACTAATGGGTGGTAGGTTCTATATTTTTTTACGGACAGTGTGGTTTTTGTAAAATGAAAGACGAATGCCTACCTCCAACGGGTGACTTTTTGGAAGACCTCATTACCACTAATGACCATCCTAATTATTCGCACAATGTAATCCAGTATAATGCAATAGAACTACCATGCGATCATTTGAATTTATAATTAGAGTAGGCTTTGTCAGATTTTTAATTTGAATAAAAACGCCGAATGTGATAATTAATGAAACTGAAGGGTCAAATAACGATGTTTTGAATGGTAATATTAAAGTAGAATACATTTTTTCCCTCAGTTTGTACTAGTTTTTTCATCACAAAGACCCAAAACCGCCTACTTTAATCATAAATTCAAATGATCGCATGGTATATGGATTCAAGTAACATTGGATCTTGTTTATCAAGTAATTTTAAACAAGAAAGCATTTTAAAATTATGGAACGAGTCCACAATCTGTCACACTGGAGGATTGACAAAAATGTGTCCGACGTTGCGAAGGAATAATTTTAAGAGATTTTTCGAATCAAATTTTCTTGGACGATTTAGATCAAATAATTACTAATCTTGATCAAGAAAGTTATGAAAGTGGAGAAAAAGAAGGAAACAGTTTTTGTAAAATTAACGAACTGACCAAAAAATTCAGTGTTCGTGTCATATTGCAGCCTGATGAAGATTTAATAAAAATCGAGACGTCGCTAAAAATATAAAGTTTAATTATTCCCTGCCCTAAAAAACCAAAAACAATTTCTCGCAAGTGTGTGGTTTTTTTGATACTTGGAACTTATTGTTAACAGTTTAGAAGTTTTCGAAAGTTTTACCTGCTCTTGTAATTACAACTTCAAAGAACTAGCCTGTATTCCTTGGTTTCTAGACGGTGATTCATACTTCTAATAAACAAATAATTTACCAGGTTGCCTTTTACCTGTCTAGATCCCTTGTTATCTAAACAGGCATCGAAAAGTCTGCATGATAATTAGTCATTTCTTGGTGTTATATGGGTTTGTTTATTTCTATACTTTTCACGGAATTAGTCGACAACTTGTGCGAGTTGATTATGAAGGAAAATACAACCAGGAACAAGGCAACTTGATACCGAAGTTCCCAAAATAATTTTAGTAATGTAAAGTTAACTTCAAGATACAAGATTGGGTTTATATTTAATGCATTTTGCGACAAGAGTCTTTATGTTTCGATTTTAAATTGGGAGAAGATAATCATTTAATTGAAGTCATTCATTGGATTCTAGTATTTACATACCGTCGGCTTAGAGTGTAAACCTGCTAATTCCATATCGAGAATTTTCTAGAACTTCATACAATTAATTCACATTGCTTAAGGGCAACAAGTAAAATTCGTAGTTGAATTATTTTTACTATTTTATACAGCGTTGGGCGAAAGTCTGGAACCAAGCGTTTTGTGCCTAAACTATGTACCTTACGAAAAAACTAATTAGTACATCATCAACTA
Organism: Tribolium freemani; assembly: GCA_939628115.1. NCBI lineage: Eukaryota > Metazoa > Arthropoda > Insecta > Coleoptera > Tenebrionidae > Tribolium > Tribolium freemani. The sequence continues at coordinate 2,578,222 of OW626793.1, forward strand.
CTAACAGCAGTTCAGTTATAAATTGCCAAATCAGTTATAGTATACGTCTCGATAATAGTTATTTTAAAACGAAAGCGTCTCAATGAATCCAATCAGTTATTTATTGTATAAGTGTTTTAGAAAGCATTTTATCCACGAGGGCGTCAGCCCGACTGTTTAACATTCTTAAGTGGATAGAATGCGACTAAAACACGTATGCAATACAACGTTTTATCCACAATCACCACATTAACAAAATGGAATTAATCGAAGTTAAATTCTATTTTTTTTATTTCACTAGTGGATAACAGGTCTCTTTATATGCTTCATAAGTGTGGATAAAACTCCAATTATAATCTGATTGTGGATAAAAGAAATTACAACCTCAATTTGTACAAAATGGTGATAAAATAAATAAAATAAAATAATTCAATATAAAATTACAACACTTACCGAGATAAATATGTGGTGTCCTGTTAAATACGAAAACGGGGAAGTTGGTTTACCCCCATGGCACAAATATTATTAAAGAGTAAAATGTTATAATGTTACTGCACTGACAACCATCTAACCCATCCGACTACAAGACTCGTACTGCTGTAGCTCACAGAATAACAGATTTTACAGAAACGCAACTGTCCTTGTCTAGACTAAGCCAAAGTGACACTAACACATCTTGCGTCAACTGCGAGTACTAACAGGTAGCGCGGGCGATTTGAATAGCCTCTGGTTACTTTTCTTTTTTTAAACACTATTTTCCGTATTCTTTGCGAATGTTCACAAACAATAAATAGCTGTTAATCAATTATTGTTTGTGAACATTCGCAAAGAATACGGAATAATATAAAAAAAGTTAGAAACCAAAGACAATAAAACTTTCATTAGATGATTTTTATTACAAAAAAATACACATTATTATAGTAACAATAATACATTTAGCATTTTTTTTCATTCGGTGTTCATTTCTGGTTTATTATTTGCGTTTTTACCTAATATCACCGCTAACTACCGACCCGTCCTACCGACCAAATTAATCTAACCTCACTTTTCATTCGCTTGTCAAACACACAAAACGAAAAACACTCAAAACACTGAAACTGTTGACCATGAACAAGCCTAAATTAAAACAACACAAAAAATCAACAACCCAAGCACAAAAAACAGCGACTTCGTTTTTCATGCCCTGTCTGACTCCATTTTGTGCATTCACGTCAACTGTCAACTATGTGTCAACTGTAATGTTCTCCCGATATTGTAGGTAACTTCGCGTTAATATTGACTCTAAACGCACAGACCAAACGTATGCGACCTCTACCACTGTAATCGAACTAAAGTGGTTTAAATTTCCCGCCTAAGCTTGCTTCGACGCATTAGTCTTTCATACCCCTGCTGTAGCTGCACAGCTGCTGCTCCTGCGTAGTGTGTAGTTCCTGGTGATACAGTCTACGCAGCTAGTGCTGTAAAACATGTACGAACTAATGCTGGAAAAGATTACAGTCGACCAGCCAATTGCTGAGAGCTTGGAGCTGATAATATTGGCAAAAGATTTGAAAGTATTTTTAATCGTAATTTGCTACGCACCAACCACACTCAGTTTTTCTTGACAGTTAATTTATACAACACCACAAGATTGTTAAATTGTTGCTAACTGATTCAAATGTGTATCCTTCACAATAAGCAAGATATGAATTTTTTAAGATTTTGCTAAAATGTCAACTTTTGTTTATAAGTCGAAAACAATAAAAGACGATAGCGGGATGCGGTTTTAACCAAAATTATTTTCTCAAAAAACGGACCCAAGAATGTGTCACTCGTTTCTTTCTAAACCTCTTAGTTTCGGAGATCTTCTATTCGGACATCCAAAATGCTGCACCCTGTACAATATCTCATTTCAATTCACAGTAGAATTGCAACAGCGCATTTGAATTTTTGTTAAAGTAAATCCGAGCGGCACGTTTTGAACTAAGAAAACCCACCAGAAACTCCCAATTTATGCTCCATTTCATTACAAAAAATTCAAATGCGCTATTGCAAAATTCTACTATGAACTGAAATGGGTTATAGATATTAGCTGTTTCAAAACTATGTAAACTTCAACGTCGCATTTTCTCTCAAAATTAGTTGTTATAAATTATTTATGCACTTCAAAAACATTATGGCTATTGTAATTTACAGTTTCAATGAAAGATCTAATCATTAGTAACTAATTTACATTTTTATCAACCTTATTTAAAACACTTATTTGGTAAAATGCGACGTTGGCGCTTACATAGTTTTGAAACAGCTAATAGAAAGCAAGGAATCATCCCCAGTTATAGCATTTATTCCACCTTTATATGCAATTTATATATTAACTGTTCCAAAACTATAAAAACGCCAACGTCGCATTTTCTCTCAAAATTAGTTATAAATTGTTTGAGCATTTCAAAATATTAACAGCTGATGTAATTTATAGCTTCAATGGGAGATCTAATCATTTCAGTTCATAGTAGAATTTTGCAACACCCCAAATGAATTTTTTGAAGTGAAATGGAGCACAAATTGTAAGTTTCTGATGGGTTTTCTTAGCTTAAAACGTGCCGCTGGGATTTAGTTTAACACAGAACTCCTTTCTTATACAGAAACTCTCAATTTGTGCTTTATTTCACTCCAAAAAATGCACAATGCGCTATTGCAAAATTCTGCTTTGAACTGACATGGGATTTTACATCTTCAATTACCCCTTTCCAAAGTGGCTTCTTGCTTTTTATAGAATTATTGAGTTGTTTACATTTAATTTTATTTTTTTAATGACAATATTTTGAATTTTACAAGACTTGGCAGCGTCGCAAATTGCTGAGAATCTTCATTCCCGATTTGGCTGGTCCGCTGGATATTTCATTGTATTTGGAAGAACACGGCTTGTCGGAAAAATCCTTTCGGTTGTTGTTGAAAGTGTGGTTATGTTCAAAGTTTCGATGTCTCGTTTCGAGAGTTTGTTGTTGCGGTTTTTTGGTTATTTTCATCTAAATATTGTCGGTTTTTTTGGGGTAAGTAATTAATTGTTTTATTTAGAAAAAGTTTTATTTGGATTGCCAACTTATAGTACGAAAGCGATATCTTTCAAAAGTAGCATCTAAAATTCTGAATACAGCAGAGTTTGATATCGATATCGGCGTAATTTCGTACAAAAAACCGGTTATCGGGTAACCGGTTAATTGAAAGTCTTAAAAAACCTGTTAGGTTAAACTGCCACTCTGGAAAACCGGGTTATTTAAAACAATCGTCGGTCCTGGGCTAGGGTCCTGGGAAATCGGTTATTTGTGAAGACTCAGGATGTGAATGTAATTAATATCAAAAATATAGTTGGAAAACAAATAATGCACAATATGTATTAGTTGTTTCAAAACTATAAAAACGCCAACGTCGCATTTTCTCTCAAAATTAGCTGTTATAAATTATTCATGTACTTCAAAAAAGTAATAGCTAACGTAATTTATACTTTCAATGAGAGATCTAATCATTAATAACTATTTTACAATTTTATCAATTTTAATTAAAAAAATAATTCGGTAAAATGCGACGTTGGCGTTTTTATAGTTTTGAAACAGCAAATATGTGTTAAATAACAGCTTTTAAAAAGCTTTGTTTTATTAAATCCAAAGAACTCAAAATAACTACAAGCTGTTTCAAAACTATAAAAACGCCAATGTCGCATTTTACCGAATTAATTTTGTAATTAAGGTTGATAAAATTGTAAAATAGTTATTAATGATCAGATCTTCCATTGAAAGTATAAATTACATTAGCTATTATTATATTGAAGTATATGAATAATTTATCACAGTTAATTTTGAGAGAAAATGCGGCGTTGGCGTTTTTATAGTTTTGAAACAGATAATATATCGTCATCTTCATTCAATTTTTTTCAAAAATATAATTTGGTAAAAGACGCCATTCGTTATCTATCAGTTGTGATTTTTTTGAGTCGTAAAAACGTTTAAAATTTTCCATTACTAGATGTAATGAAGGGTAATTTTCTCTGGTGAAACCTGCCATTGCATTTTTTGGAGTGAAAATATGTAGTGAAGACAGCACTGGATTATTAAAATCATATCTTTTTTTAATTTCTTCACACAATACGCTATAAAAAGTCCTACATTTTATTTAAAAATATTCCAGTAGATCCTGCTTGGTTTCTTTATTTCATTTAAAACTTCTATTTCGACATACACTTTTGATACTGGATTAAGAAAATATGTTTCATCACTTGGATTTATATCAGAAACATTTGTTGATGTTACATATTTCCTCTCCATGTAGTACAAAATTAGTTCTATACAGGCTGATTCTTTTAGGGCCTACATTAGAAACTCTTTAACTTCTAATAAAGCTACAGCTTTACAATTTTGTATACGATCCAAATCGACCATTCTGAGTTCAACTAAATTATTTTCAAAATGGCTGAACTTCACGAAATACGAGAAATTGGCGCCAACTTTGAAATTTTAAATAGTAACCACACATTTTTATTGCATTGAATTCACCTTCTTAAACTGAGTAAACTTTACCCAAGTTGTTGGTACTTATCTGTCATAGTTTTCGACATATGTCAATTTTTTTGTTAAAATTTTTATTTGCAGGGGTTTATTTAAAATATCACAGCTTTGAACCCTTTGCGATAAATGAATATTTTTTTTGCATTCGATAACCAAAGGTTTGAAGAACCTTCAAGAATTTTCAAAATTGTCAACTGTCAAAATTTAAGGCTAGTATGATTTTTTTTAATGTTATGAAAAAACGGTTATAACTCAGTTTTTTCATATGGGACGACCCTATTTTCTTAACGGCAATCAAAAGAACATCGACATTTATGGTTACTTCTATCAATACGTCCTATACTTATCTCTTACAGTTTTTGAAATAATCACAAAAAACGGATTGTACTTTGTAATTTTCATCGTTAATCAAGTAGGCCTTGCAAAATGGTCAACAATTGTCAAACTTCAACATTTGATTTGGTTTTTAGCTGGCTCATTGTGGAACAAACAGTAAAACAGAAATAATTTAATAATGGTTTATTATAATTAGTGAATTATGTAAAGTAACTCAGTCAGTCTGCCATCTAATTTTGAACTTATTCAGTCAAAATACGTAGTAGACAAATCAATTACTTCTTTTGATTAATAGCACAACTTCATCGTATTTTTCGAAAGTTTACTCTATTAAAAATGAAAATAATGAGCTTCGTTTTTTGCGATTATCTCAAAAACTGTAAGAGATAGATATAGAAAATGTTAATAAAAGTCTCCATAAAAATCGATGTTCTTTTGATTGCAATTAAAAAAATAGGGTCATTCCATTTGAAAACATTGTGTTATAATCATTTTTTGATCATCATTTTCAAAAAATCATAGCAGCCTTGCAATTTGGCAGTTCAAAATTCTGAAGATTTTAGGAGACCCTTCGAACCTTTGGTTATCAAATGCAAAAAGAATTATTCACTTACTTTAAAGGATTCAAGAGCTGTGGTATTTTAAATAAAACACTGCATATAAAAATTTGCAAAAAGAAATGGACATACATCAAAAGCTATGACAGATAAGTGTTAACAAATAGGGTATATTTTAATTATTTTCAAAAGGCGAATTCAAAAATGGAATAAAAATATGTAGGACGGATTTCTGCGTAGCCAATTTTTTTTCCATTTTATTTTAATTTTTTCCCTACATTATTTGGTCATAGTTTAGCATGTAAATAATTAGGGTAATTAGTCAGTAAAGTTCCGAAAAGACTCCGAGACTTTTATTTCGAGAAACACAAACACTTGAACTTAATTTATGAGCTAGCCAGGGTGACAAGCAGGCCACCCCCGAGTCGACCGTAAGAAAGACGCCTTCGAATCTGCATATGAGTTTTTAGTTTTTATCCACACTTCAGAGGGGTAGTTTGAGTTTCAAATCAAAGTGATTTAAGTTTGTGAATAACTGAATCAAGGTGAGTTATCACTGAGTAGTCCCAGTTTGTTGGTGTGTGAGGTTTTCCAATCCAGTAAGGTGTAGAGATTTATGATAATTACCATATCAACGGTAGGGTGAGTCGTTTAATAATTATTTTAATCCCTGAATTGTTGATATTTATCATTGTTGATAATTGATGCGCTATTCATCATGATGGTATTTATTTGGTTGATATTAAAGTTGATGATATTTGATGAGATTGATATTGAATTGAGAGTTGACGAATTATGAATAAGATTGAGTTGAGCCCCGACATGTCGAGCTAAACTTTGTTAGTCTGTCTATCCTTAATTAATCAAGGTTAAGCTTGAGGCGGGGCAGCGTTTATAAAAGCCCATTGCACGCCGAGATTAACCCAACAGGGGACGCTGGAGGATAGCGGCGTCGCGAGGCCTCCAGGTCCGGTTTATGTTTATTTTTGGACGCGGGGGATCACTAGGTAGCCGCGCTCATTGCACCCCAGGTCTAGATTGCAGAATAGATCGTGAGGAGAGCGCTGGAAGGTGATTATTGCACTTGCTTGTTGTTCCGTGAGACGGCTTCGGCTATGAGGTTAAGGGACTTGTTCACCACCTGCGCTATGAAGAGGGCTTCCATTGCACGCTCAGGGCTATGTGTGATTAGCAGTTGAGCAGGTTAGCCAAAAAGGTGTTCATTGCACTGCCCGGAACCGCCCCTGAGATACGGCTGCGGCCATGAGGTTTATAGGGACTTGTTCACCACCTGCACTATGAAGAGGGCCTCCATTGCACGCTTAGGGCTATGTTTGATTAGCAGCTGAGCAGGTTGGCCAAAAAGGTGATCATTGCACTGCCCGGAACCGCCCCCTTTTTTTTTGGTCATAGGCGAGTACCATGAACATAATATCCATTGCACGCTTGGTGTTGAATGACCTTCGGGTCTCGAAGTAGACGCTGGACGGATATTACCGGGGTACTCATTGCACAACCTAAGACAAGTGGTGGATGACAAGGCAGCGTTGCCTATTGCACGTCAGAACCGCGAGGTGGTCTCTCGATTGCTGCTGATTCAGAGACAAGTGGACTGGATGGTATCTATGAGCAAAGGGTTAACCCTTCACCTGGTTTTCCCTGTGCTCCTGGAGTCCTAGCGACCAGGACTGCGTTTGTTAACCTTTTGAACCCTTTGGACAGAGCTCAACCGATTCTATTCGAATTACATATTTTATTGATGGTAGATTTGCATAATTATTTTGGATTAACGACTGTTAATTTGTGAACGACTGTTCACAAATGGTGATTGTGGACGTCTCACTCTGATGGACTGGATTGCTCACACCCCCATTTTATTTTTACAGGCGTTGCCTTAACTAAAATTGATGACCTGACCCCGACACCTCGGCACCAGCTCTTCTGACAGAATTATTTAAAGTGGTTGAGTACTTTCAAAATTAGTAAAGTAGTGAGTTGCTAAAATTGCCGCCGGTCCAAAGATTTTCCTGACATTTGGTAACCGTATGTTCGTAAATTACGACAATTACGCCCCTTTTTTTTAAAAAGTAAGTTCCTCAAAGGCCATTGTAAATAATTTTGCATAATTTTGCACGTGTTCAAATCGGCTTTAACTTTGTGTTACAAAAATGGCCCTACAAATAGGTGGTTACTATTTAAAATTTCTAAGTTGGCGCCAATTTCTCTAGTTCCGGATGTTCAGCCATTTTGAAAATAATTTAGTTGAACTCACAATGGTCGATTTAGATCATATATAAAATTTTAAATCTCTAGCTATACTAGAACTTAAAAAGTTTCTAATGTAATCCCTAAAAGAATCAGCCTGTATAAGCCTCCTTCATTGCATTGTGCAGGTTTGTAACTAAAACTTTTTCCGATTGAAAGTATCGATTTAGATAAGTAATTTTTGACAACACAAAATCTAAGAAAAGATAGTATAATTTAACAAAAGGATCGTTTAATGTGAATTGGTTCTACCGCTATCAGACGTTCGTCTAACCATTTAGAGTTAAAGAAAAGTTGCAGAGCAGGCTATTGCTCTAATATTCGTTTTACTACAGCTGCTAATGACAGCCAACGAGTTTGCGCCGGATGTAGCATTTTATGAACATCTAGTTCTGCAAATTTTTGAAATTATCTAAATTCACAAATTCTCTTGCTGCTACTCTACAAAAAAAAATTGTTCAGTAAATATCCGCAAAAAAATTATGGTACCTTAAAGAAACCATAAACATTCCTGGCCAAATCTTCTGGCGTTCGAGGTAAGCTCTTGCATGCTTGACTACTGCACAGTTGCAACGAATGGCATATGCATTTTAAAATTATTATACCTGGACAAGAGTCCCGAAACCTCGATGATACAGAATTGTGTTGCCACATCATCATGTTGAGCCATCAGATGCAAATCCAACTATATTGTCCAGCGGAATTTGTTTGCTTAGAAATGTATTGACGATAATTTTGTAAAGATGTTCAGCTATTCCTTGACTGGTAATATCCTGACCGTCTTGAAATAAGGGAACTCCCACAGTGAAGTTTTTATCTTGTCTGTTTGAGCATCAAAATATCTCACAAGAATACAGGCGGTTTTATGATGTTGATTTTCTGGCTTTCCTCCCTCCCTTGTGTTAATATTTCTTGCACAATTTTACTGAGTCCAATGAACAAGAATGTGAGGTGATCGAAATGGCCCTTAGTCCTGTCAATTCTCTTTAAGATTAAGCATATTGCCAACTCGGTCAGGGCTTGGCTTGGAGATGTTCCCTGTCCACCGAATTCCTGTAGTCGTGGACTTGACTTTTCATTTTGCTCCTAATGTCTTCATCTTTCGAATTTTTCGCGACAAAACGTAACCTATAACTAATAAATCCTTCCCCGCCATTGTCGTTTTTATAAAAAGTTGGGCCACACGGTTTTCCACCCCTGCAAATAGAAAAGTAAATGATTGGGAATAGAATAAGAAAGACAGAAAAAGCCACACCTCAACAGACAACATTTCTGTGTAACCCATATGTTTTTTAAATGTTATATGTTTTTTAAATGTTTCTTCTTTTTGAATATTGGGATCTATTCTCTCATCACTTCCACTTGGTGGTACAACTGAAATGATTTCATCCTCACTAGTCTCAGTACTGGCTGATGCAAAATTTACTAGAATAAACAATTAAAACGTAACTGTGTAAAAATTGTTCAAAAATTACAGAAAAACATACATTCATCAGCAATAGGTAGCTCTTACTTTACATACGATTGGTAAAATCGGTGATTCGCTCAAGTTTTCTTTTAAAAATTCTAAAATAACATCTTCTTTCAAAATTGTTGCCTCTTTATCATGAAAATTCAGGCTACCCTTTAAAGCCCATTTTATTGACTCCATTTTATCAGCCTGTTGATGTAAATCTAGAATCTCGTTATAATCAGGCTCACATAGCAGCCCGAAATTGTGTAGAAAGGTGCATAGGGTTACTAAAGTCAAGATTTAGATGTCTCTTAAATGAGAGAGTTGCAAGGTATGATCCTGAATTTGTTGGCGCCGTTGTGAATAGTTGCGTCGTATTACACAACATATGCATCGACCATATGTAGATTTTGTCGAAATTGAAGCTGAGGAAGAACGAATACCTTATGCAAATCCCGAACAGCATAATGATTTATTAAAAAAAGGTACAATAGTCAGACAACTGGTTGTTGAGCAATATTTTAATTGATTTGTTCATAGTAAAATAAAATCATTTTTAAAATAATAAATATTTATTACATTTTTTCTGCAATCAACATTAAAGTTTTATTTATGTCGGCTAAACCCTCTCTTAAGGTGTTGTTAATTGTGCTTAACATTTTTTCCGTATCTTCATAGATGTCATCCATGCTTTTTTCTTTGTTTTTTTTCGGAGTGGAGGGCTAGTAGTCATGGTCCGTGGTGGCGTCTTGGTCCATTATTGATTTTTTATTTCTTTTTGTTCCACCACTGCTGGATGGTTTTGATCGTTTTGCTGAATCACAATATTTAGGATTAAGCCCTTATGAACAATCAACTAGAAATATTTGCATTTACCTGAGGAAAATTGTTAAAATTCTTTAAAATCTTCGGCTTGTGAATGTCTTCAAATGACCAAAAACAAATCCACTATCAACAATAAATAATTAGTAGAACACAATCTAAAAACGATTATTAACACTTTACAAACGTCGTTAAACAAAATTAATCGTAAATCTTTAGCACAACACGTTTTGAATTCGGATTTGACAGGACCACAAAACATGACAGGTGCAAAATCGGCGGAGGATTACAAGCGCGGGAATACTACCAACCTAACAGTACGCACTAAACACCCCGCTCATACGTAGATCTCAGTGGTTTTAATGTTTCCAAGATAATTTAAAAAAGTCCAATCTGACTGGAAAATGTATAAATTGTTTTCACAGTTTTTAGCCGCAAATTTAGACTTGAAGAGCTTCTTGACATTTGTAGTGTTTCTTTATAAGTAAACGTAGGTCCAAGAGTCATTTTTGATTTAAATAAATGCCTAGATATTTTTTCATTAAATAAAATGTCTATTAATGAAGTTGATACGAATTTTTGATAACGGTACATTGTATTGAGAATTTAAAAAAAACATTTTATAGGCAATTTAAAAATATAGGCCTGAGATATTTTGGATTTTTGTTAACTGATCTCAGCAAAAATTAAATTGTAAGGAGGCAACTTTTAATACATCCCTCTTCGAATGCCTAGCTAGCTGGAAGAAGATTTATGACGGGTTTAGGACGTACCGCTGGAGGTAACCATTGGGGTAACCCACAAGATAATAATTTTATTGCATTTGTTGAAGATAGAGAAATGTATCGTCACAAATAGGAATTTTAGGGATTTCTCTAATATTGGTATAAAATTAAAGCACATGATTTCGGAATTAATTTTGTTAACAAAATAATTAGGTACCTATGGACTTGCATTACTTTTTTTTTGTAGACACTGTTATCAACGTATCTTATGAGATTTTGAAATACGAGTAAACACGCTCGTTATTTTTTGAAAACTTTTAACAATAAAATTATTCCTGTTTAAAAAAAAAAAAAGATGATTAAATTTTTGGTTGTACTTAGCTTCGTTCTGCACAAGTTTTGTGATAGAACTACTGAGCTCCCTCACCACGACAAGGTGTCAACCCACCGAGGAAGTTTTTTTTGCTTTTATTGTTCAAATTAAAAATTATAATTATTATTAAAATGCACATCATCATATTATTTTTTTATGTAAGAATCTCTTAAAACTAAACTTAAAATATTATTTACAAATCCTTTTTTATTATGCTTCATAGTGGTAAATTGCGACTATGTCTTGAATCAATTATTTCTGGTAACATGGCATTCATATAAAATTTTTCAAGACAATCTATCATTCTTCCGTTCCAATATTTACTATCGTCTTTCTCAATAATACAATATTTTAAATCTGTGGAGGTGTACACTATAAAATAACAAGTTTGGCGATTAGTAATGTGGAGCTGACCTTGTACTTGATACATGTAATTTTTCCGTACTAAAAGTCTCTGTTACTCCACACATACTACATTTATATTTAAAAACACTTAAAACCAAAATGCGCTTCATGTACTATGTCAACGTTGAAAAAACTGCAAGAATAAATGTCATGTTTTATGTTTTTTAACTCCGAAAATAAATGCCCTATGTCAACAATCCTTCTACCCAGGGGCGGATAGGGTACTGTTAGGCGGCCCGGGAAAATCTTAAAAACGGCCCACTGACACTGATGATCGCTTTCAATTCGAAAATTTTTAACTATGTACGAGGGTCTTGAGTTAGTATTTAAACTAGGTATACTTTACCTGTACAAATTGAACACAAACTATTTTCTTATAATAAATTTAATAAAAAAAAACATCAAAATAGAAAAACACAAATAAAAAATATAACAACATAAAATAAAAGACAATAAAATATATCAATAAAAAATATTGTTTACTTAACTAAAACATTAACTCTTTTTTCAACAAATAACTGGTACTGGCTAATTTATCGATAATAACATTGTATTCTATTTTATTCAATAGTGATTTATTTAAATTCATAATTAAAAACGATTCAAGACGAATATCTGACATGCTGCTTCTTAAACGATTTTTTATGTATCGAAGCGAAGAAAATGATCGTTTACATGCAACTTGTCATATTGGCAATGTTAGTAGATATTGGTAGGCCGTAGCCAGAACAGGGTAGCCTTCTTGAAACATATTAAACTTAAGTATAATCTTAAAACAACAAATTGCACAATTTCTACAACTCTTGCAAACGCTGTCATCACATTCATCACGTCTAAAGTCTGTAGTATAATGTTCTTCAATGGATAACTTTAGTCTTTCCCAGTTATTGGCGAAATTTATTAACTCTTCTTTTAATCTCTCAGGTGTTGCCATTTGATTAAATTTTTGCAATTTGTTTGCCAAAACTTTCATTGCATCTTCTGGCAATTTTTTTGACGTTCTCAAGTCAGGAAAATTTTGGGGATCCAACATGGCCAAGTCTCGACAAATTTCCATATTTCTGGAAAACCTTCTTTGCATGGATTTTATTGTGTTGTCCATAATAACATTATAGACCTCCGTTCTAAACTTTTCAAAATGGTCTGCAACGTGCGATGTCGAGGATCTTCTGACACAGAAGTCCTAATATGCATTCTTTTGTAGGACTCCTTGAAGAACACAGCAACGTTATTAAGTAGCGAAAAGAACGACGCACATTTAATTTGAGCTTTCATAATATCTCCAATGACTAAATTTAAAATATGACCGTAGCACCAAATGTGTAAATGGTCAGGTTTTTCATTTTTTAATTTTGCCACGAGTCCTTTGTATTCACCTTGCATATTTGCAGCTCCGTCTGTGAATCAGCCACACAATTACACAAATTCAAACTATTTTGACTCAATTCAAGAAGTTATAGAACTGTATGTTTTGATTATATATAAGTACCAACCACCACCCTAAACCCTCCACTAAATACAAGTCTTATGACTCATGAGCTTATGAAAAACTTTCTAAGCTTTCTAATAAACATTTTTGTTTACATGTGATTTCAGTTTCAGGTACCCGATCTTTAGCAATGTACACATAGTTTACTTATATTTTAAAGAAATACTACACAAAATTTATGTAATGTAAGAGCAACGCAGGCATATCTTCGCAAGCTAATTATAGAAATTTTTTATAAATTTAATAAAAAAACGAGAAATAATTCCTAAATTCTAAAATAATGAATAATTATAAAAGTATCATTTATTTTACTAGGTGTAACGTAAACAAGTTATATCTCTAAGACTGGATCTTACAATCCTCGAAGAAACTCTCGATACGTTATTTGTAGTATAATTATTACTGGGTATAGTTACAATACATTGTTACAACAATGTATTTTTCAGAATTTATTACCTGGATAAAATTATCAGACGATTGTAAAAGCGGCTTTAAAAAACAGTTTTTATCATTTGAGTAATGAATATTCCTATAACTTTTTTAAAGCTAAACTTTTTTCTGAAAGAACAATAATGTTTCACCAATTAATTTTTTTATTTTATATTTTTTCAATGCAATTGATCCAATTAGAAATGCACATGACACATAATATAGCGAAAAGAATTCAGTTAAATTAAAGAATAAAACCAAATGGTGTATTAATTTTTTACAAAGCTATGCTAGTATTTTATTATTCTTTAGTATTAATTTTTTTTAACAAAATAAAAAACTTTTCATTGTAGTATGTTGCTTGAATCTCTGAAATAAGAGAAACTATCGTGGGCGATAGTGGAATTCAGTTTGTTTACATTATTTGCATTTTATGAGAAGGGACAAGACACCCCGAGGCGAAGGTCGGATGCATATCGGATGATTGACAGCTGTCACTAAAAACAGGTCTAAAAAAAGCATGCAACTTGTAGTACACTAATTCTCAACAATCGCTTCGGTACCCTAAAGCCTTAATACCCTGATCTCGTTAGACGTTAAGGGCAGCGTTTTGTAGAAAAGGAACCACTTAGATAAGGACACAAAAAGAACTAACGAAAGTGTTGCCAGGAGGTGCTGTCACCTATATTTTGGAAGCATAAGTACCAAATGGATTATTCAAAAATGGTGTATTAAAAGTTGCATACTTTTTTTATACCTGCTTTCTCTCAAACAGTCCCCACCCCGACCATCACTTCGGGGTAGGCATCAGGCGGTCCCTTCTCATAAAATGCAAATGATGTAAAGAAACAAAAATAAGCGATCCCTATTTGATACTGTTTACACGGAAAATCCAAGATTGTTCCTGTTTTATTTATTTTGGTAAAAAAATTGTTAATGCAGTATCAAAATAAAAAAATGCTTCATTACTTAGAACAGGTTTAAAATCTTATGAATGTTTCGCCAGCCCTGAAACGAATTGCGTAAATAACTTCAGCGGGTCCAGCCGAGTTCCTCCCGGCGGTCACAAATTTTGGGATTTTGTAGCAGGTAGTGAAGGGCAAGGGATTGACGGTGACAATAATTGAAGGGCTTAGTGGATGAAGGAGCTATGTAATTTTTTTTTTAAAATTGATTTTTTTACAAATTTGGACTGTTTTAATCACGTTTAATCAAAATATGTTTAACACATTCATTTTTTTCTGTAAAATTTCAAGTTAGTTGTGGATAAAGGGGCTATGTACTAGGTATTATTAAATTTAGTTATGGATGAAGGGGGTATGTCCAATTAATTTGTATTTCATGATAATAAAAACTTACTTAAAAGTACTATTTATTACATGTTAGATGATTACTGCATAGTCTAAAAATAAATTAACCTTTTGTATGTTTTTTTTAATTTCAGAAAGTATCATTTGTGGATAAAACAGTGACACACACATTTTACTTATTTCTAACTAAAACTGGCTATTTTCTTGTTTAAGAAATATATATTTAATTATGTTCTATCCTACTAAACCGTAGCTGACATAATAACAAATCTAAAGCAACTTTTCGAATTGAAAATTTGAAAGCGGGTAGCGTAAAATTTACTTTTATATATATATAGCCCCTTCATCCATTAACCCCTTCAATTATTTGGTACTGAGAAATTAGGTGATTGGAGTTTTCATCCTCATTTCTGGGTTGCTTTTTGGCGAACACAACTCCAACCATAAATGCGTGTAAAAGCTTTGATTCTTATTCTAAAAGTAATTTTGTATTTTTTTGAGCCTAAGCTAACCTCATTCTCTAAGTTCAGTTTGAAAAAATTTTACTATATTTTTTCCAATTGAACCCAGGGGGTATGTTCAAAGCTAAAAAAATAATTGTCAAATTCAGTGATCACTGATCAGAATAAAAAATTTTTACTGCTTAATTTGATTCTACGATTTAAAAATGGGCGCATAAATGCACTACAATTTGCAAGTGCCGCTTACTATGTTTTACCCTTATAAATATTGTAAATAAAATTGTTTCCTCCTCTTGCAATGAATTGTGAATTATTACGAGTATAGCTAATGCAATAAAGCTACCGCCGCGGTAATCCCTGATATCTTCGGGTCTCCGGGAGGAACTCGATTGTTGCTAAGAATACTGCAGGTAAAGAAGTAACCGCCGGGAGGAACTCGGATATGCCCAACTTCAGCATCGCTTTATCTGTAAATTTGTCTAAAATGTTCACCGAAGAACATAAAAAATTATGTTGGAATCTTATTTCGTAATGGACATCGGGTTAACGTACAGTCACCCAAAATGAAAATGACGCGTCCATAAACGAACGCCTACCGTGCAACCCCGATCCCTTGACCGCAACCAACCCTTGCTATAAATCATTAGAGATCGTAAACTTTCTTGATTTCTTGATAGAAATTGTTGGTTATCCCAAATGTGAAATAATACCATTTTTAAGCTCTTCGCAACGCAATGTTTCGACGCTTTGAGAGAAAGTCACAAAAATAAAATTGTTAGTTGGTTTGCAAATTTAATTTATTATTTGGCTGATGCAAAATAAGTTTTAGTGTGAAATTAAAATCTGCAGAATAAAAAACACGGCTAAACATGGATTCTTATTTCATTTTGTTTAAATTATCATTAAATTAAATTTCGCGGATTGTGATGCGATCGCGAAACGATCACTTTGATATCCATTGTCCAAAAATTATTTCAATTCAAAATAATTATTATAATACTTAAAATCTGATTGTCACAAACTGTAACTAAAAATTTGATCGTCTTTATAGTTTATTTCTTAAGATTATAAAACTTATTGCAATAATAGTTGTGCATAAAACAAGATAAAATAAAAATATCGAAATCCAATTGTTATTTTAAATTTCAAGCAAAGACGTCTACACTCTTAATGGTTTTAATTATTAATTGCACAATCGTTTTTGTGAACATTTTGGTTTACTTGTGCCGGTTTATAGAAAGTTCCATTTTAATTCGTTGTTAAAAGCTAACAACGCGAATAGATCAATCAAACTGATTAATTAATCAATGCCATGAATGAATGAATTGCCGTAACGATTATTGATAACTTTTATTCTGAATATTCCAATTTTTTTAAACGTCTTTGTTTGATATTTGAAATACAATTGGATTACAATTTTTGTTTTAATAGTAAATACTTAATTAAGACAAGATTGAGTACGAAAATAAGTTGTAATCTTAAAATTCCAAAAATTGAAACCGGTCTCAAAAATCAAATCTAATTTTATCGTGTTGTATAATAAATAACTAAACTACTTATAATAAGTATTTAATTTTATTCATAAATTGGAAATAGCATCGCCCTCTGTATAGAATGACACTTTATCTCGCCTGGGCATTAGTCAAGTTGAAGTGATTCCCGTTAGCGCTACAGTTTGCGCGGAATATTTGACACATCTTGCACTTGACGGTAAATTGTTTTTCAAAACTTCAAATTATCTCTTATATATGGTGTTTTGTTGTATCCTTTCTGTCGAGCTTTTGTTAGTTGCGTTTTTCTTTATTTGTTTAGTTGGTTCGTGTTTCGTTGTTCTTGCGTTTAAAAATTGGCATTGTTGACAGCTCATTAATAACTTGACACTCTTAGCAGTTGACAACAGAAGTTGACGCACTACACATAGCAACGCGCGGAATTATGGAATCACAGTTTCAATGCATTTTTTACGAAATGCCCAGGCGGGATATTGACACATTTCATTAAGGAGGCGGTGAGACATAGTATTATAACAGTTTTTTTTTACATCAACTAAAATATAATAAATTAAATTTAAAAAAAAAAATACATTTTTTTGACCTCTCAAAGTGACGAAATGTGGCGACGAAGATGACATTTTTTTTATTTCTCATATGTCTTTTTAGGGGCTGATTTCAAGTTGGGTCGCAAAGTTGCGTGGGTCGCAGTTGCATAGCAGCAACCAATGACATTGCTAGATTTGCGTCGTTGCTATGTTAATCATGATTTGCGTCGGTCGTAACTCAACTTGGAATCAGCCCCTAAGAAAATTAATAAATGTTTATGTTATGAAGAATTTGAAAATTCTTTCCTTGAAATTTTGGCCTTTAGTTATCCCCTGGGGTAAGAGTTTGTTTGTCATTTCCTGTGAACCTTATTTGCAGTAATGGTCAGAATTTCATTCGGGTATTTCCATGAATGAATTGCCGTAACGTCATTGATAACTTGTATTCTGATTATTCCAATTTTTTGAAACGTCTTTGTTTAAAATTTGAAATTCAATTGCATTAAGACATTTTAATTTTAATAGTAAATACTTAATTAAGACACGATTGACTACGAAAATCTTAAGATAAAGCGGTAAGAGTTTGTTTGTCATTTCCTGTGAACCTTATTTGCAGTAATGGTCAGAATTTCATTTGGGTATTTCCATGAATGAATTGCCGTAACGTCATTGATAACTTTTATTCTGATTATTCCAATTTTTTGAAACGTCTTTGTTTAAAATTTGAAATTCAATTGCATTAAGACATTTTAATTTTAATAGTAAATACTTAATTAAGACACGATTGACTACGAAAATCTTAAGATAAAGAAGTTATAATTAACAAAAATTAGTGGTAATTCAATTTTAAAGAGGGAAACATTTTTAGTGATCTTTTTGTGGGTTCTTCTAAAATTTAAACAAATGCAGAAAACAGTAAAAATGTAACTACTTGTAATATTTAATGTTATTCATTATTTCGAAATGGTATTCTAAAATCAATAAGACTTGGAGTGTTTATTTATTATAATAAACTTAGTTTAGCTTATTTTGCATCAATTAAATAGTAAATTAAATTTGCAAAACATAAATTGATTTTCTTTGACTTCTCAAAGTGTCGAAACGTGGCGACGAACATGAAACTTTTTTTACTTCTCATTTGTCTTCCAAGAAAATTAATAAATGTTTATCAATTCGGAGAAGAATTTGAAAATTCTTTCGTTGCAGTTTTGGGCTTAAGTTATCCCCTGTGGTGTTACGGGCTTGTTAATTATTTTCCCGTGAATCTTATTTGCGGTAATAGTCGGAATTTTAATCCGGGTATTTCCATGAATGAATTGCCGAAACATTTATTGCTAACCTTTATTCTGGCGATTCTAATTTTTCAAAACATTAACGGCAGGCTTATAAAAAAAACTCCATTAAAATTTAACACGTTGTTAACAACGAACTAAAATTTAATGCAGCTTTCTATAAACCGGCACTAATAAACTAAAATGTTCGCAAAAACGATTGTGCAATTAATAATTAAAACCATTAAGAGTGTAGACGTCTTTGCTTGAAGTTTAGAATAACAATTGGATTTCGACATTTTTATTTTATCTTGTTTTATGCACAACTATTATTGCAATAAGTTTTATATTCTTAAGAAATAAACTGTATAGTACGACTAACAATATTCTGCGATTATTGCTTTGACTCTTTAAGTACTTTATAACATTTGGACCCCAAACCCCAATAAAAATAATGCCGACCAGATGTTTACAACAGGCTTGAGAAATATCTGTTAAGATGGACCGTACTAAGGACTTTTTTTGACGATAAAATGTTTTTGTATAAAATAAAATTTAAAAAAAATTGTTAAAGCAACCATAATTCTTATTTTTACAAAGTTAACAAAACTGTGACCACGTGTGCAAAAATAGAAAACCTCATAATTCAAAACTGTAGTTTTTAATATAAAAGAAAACTATTTCAGCATATATATTACTTAGAATATTTGTATACTTACCTGCTTTTAATAATATTCTTAGAAAATACTTCAATTAGTCTTAAATTCCTCAAAACGTAAACTTTCCCCAAAATATTTACCTGCGACCTTATCTAATCTCTTTTGTCGTGCTTTGTAAAAGTTTGGAACTCATTCTCTTGTTGTGAGTTTGAGTGAAGCAGTCTAGCTTTTGTGTTTACCCGTTTTTTTGTTCCTGCGGCTTATTAATTGTAATTTTTTTTTAAGAAAAAACAGTTTTTTTCAAAACTACACATTTTATTTGCGTAACGAAAGGTATGTTAGAAAATAGAAATATATTTTTAAATTATATTATATTAAAATATTCTTGCAGAACTTACATAATTACAATGTGGAGACCTTGGGGTGAAATAAACGCTCCTCACCCACAAGAAGACGAGAACGTAATCGTTGAGGTTGCGCAAGAAGATACTATGGACAATAATCTACAAATTGAAGTAGACGAAAACACAAGGAAACGAACTCATAGTCATTTGCCACCTGAAGCTAAAAAAATTGTTTTAAATGTTTATGAATATGTAAAGAATTTAGAAGGAGAATGTGGAGCAATAATGAAAACCAGCAAAATGACCAAGGTACCAGAGTCAACTGTTAGAAATATAATTGCGAATGGAATACAAAAAAGGAAGATGAGAAATGATGTTGGTTCGTCAAGAGTTTTTAAAGATTCTCACGCAGATCTAATAAGACGTATGATTTATGATGCATTCAAAATAAATGTTGTATTGACAATTGAAGAATTGTATAAAAAAGTAAAAACTGAATTGGGTATCAATTGCTGCAAAGAGAGTTTACGCCGTTTTTTAAAGAAAATGGATTTTCATTATAAAGTAATAAACAAACGTCAAGTATTAATAGAATCCCAAAAAATTTGATGAAGACTATACAAAGAAACAACTCCTAGAGGTTTTAAAAACAAAACATTTTGATAAATTGTTTAAAATTGATTATATAGCGAAGGAATGTGGGCATACAGTTTTACGGTTACCTCCCTATCACTGTATATTTAATCCGATCGAGATGATTTGGCACAAACTTAAAAGTAATGTAAGAAGACACAATACCACACCAAAATTTGCAGATAGCACTATCCAAATTATTCAAAATGAAGTTTCTAAAATTACAGCAA
The DNA here is from genome assembly GCA_939628115.1 of Tribolium freemani. Lineage (NCBI taxonomy): Eukaryota > Metazoa > Arthropoda > Insecta > Coleoptera > Tenebrionidae > Tribolium > Tribolium freemani. Next base: position 2,598,539 of record OW626793.1, read on the forward strand.
GTAGTTGGTCTAATTGTGTGGAGCATGTTATAAAAGAAGAAAATTTTTACAGGGAGCGATTAGTGGGGGAGTTAATAATCGAACTTGGCGGCGATAGTGATAGTGACAGCGATTTTATGTTAAGTAATTAAAATACCATGAAAAATGTAAACAAAATATTTTTTTAAATAAAAAGCTTTGTATTTATTGTTGTATTTTGTGTTTATTTATTTGTGCAATGTTTGAAAACACAAACTTATTATTTTCAGTACGATCCTGTAATGCCTATGAGAAGGGTCTAGCAGGTAAAGACTTTTACAGCGGACTGCGGTTGTGTGTCGTAAAAATTTGGAAAAGTTAATCATAGGATTATGTTGTAAACGGAGAATATTGTTAGTCGTACTTTAAAGACAAGACAAGAATTCATGAGAGTACAATTTCAAAATTTGTTCCCGAAGTATGTAAGGCACTCTGTAAGACACTCAGAGATCAATATTTAAAGGTAACTTTTTAATTAATGGTATATCGTCTCTTACTTTAGTTACTTTCAAGTTGCCAACAAACACTGACGAATGGCAGGAAGTTGCTACAGATTTTGACATAATGTGGCAGTTTCCACATTGCCTTGGAGCACTGGATGGGCGACATATTCACTTTAAAGCACCTGTATCGGCTGGGTCCTTTTATTTTAACTATAAAGGCTTTAATAGTATAGTGCTGCTTGGTCTTGTGGATGCGAAATATATTTTTAAATATGTCAATATAGGGGTCTATGGTCGTATTAGTGATGGAGGAGTTTTTGGACAAAGTGAGCTTGTGAGGGCCTTGAACTCCAAATCTTTAAATTGCCCGCAAACTAGTCCGTTACCAGGACAAACAGCAAACACCCTCTATGTGATTGTTGCTGACGATGCGTTTCCACTATCTGAATATTTAATGAAACCTTTTCCTGATCGAAATCTGGCCAATGACAAACGCATTTTTAATTATAGATTATCCAGAGCTCGAAGAGTTGTAGAAAACTCATTTGGGATATTGGCAAATCGTTTCAGAATTTTGCTAAACCCAATTTCTCTGGCTGTTGATAAAGTTGAACTGATAACATTAACATGTGTTTTACTGCATAACTATTTAGCTACAGAAAATGGAAACATCTACACTGATATTCCAGAAGATTACCAAGAATTGCCAAAAGTTGGTGTTCAAGGAGGCAACAGGTATACAAGCGCAGCCAAAAATATACGAGAACATTTTTCATGTCTCCATTTGGGTCAGTTTCATGGCAGGAAGAAGCAATCAGTAGATACAATCATTAAATAATTTTTGTTTTTTATAGATCTTTATTTCCCTATCCTTAGCAATAGCCTTAAACAAAACATTGCTAATTTCCATCTCTGTGTCTAATCTAACATTAATATCTTTAATTTGGTTTAGTTTACTAACTATATATTTGGCAAGAATTTCATCGGCATTAGTGGGTGGTGGTGCAACATTTCTGCGCGAGTTTTGCATATTGGTGGCGATGGTGCTCAGCATATTTGTAGCCTCGTGCAGAATGAAGTCATCTTCGCGCTTCCTCTTTTTTGGTGCTTTTATATGATAGTGGGATGCAGAAGGTGCTGTTAAGGGCGAGGAGACGGGACTGAGGATCCCTTCGTCGGTAACCTCGAATTCGCCAATAATATCCTGCGAAACTTCAATCATTTCGGGTTCTTCAGTTTCTATGGAATCTTGAGTATCCAACTCCTCATCTACCAACTGATCATTTTGCTGCGACAAAGAGTCCATGGCATCCCGCACTTCTGAGTGTTCCACTAAGAAAAATAGCCGGTCAAAGTACCAAAGAGTTGGCTTGTACACCTACAAAAGTCAATAGTCACACATATGCCTTATTTTCCAACATTTATACTTTACGTCATTCGCTCCTGAACCAGTGCGAGAGCTCCTTTTCACTTTTTTGTACTCAGTTAAAAAGTTATTACGAATCCCATTCCATTTTATTTTGATATCACTTATTGTTATAGAGGGTTTTAAAGTTTTTACCACACGCTCTATACGCTCCAATGCCGCTACTCGAGCATGCTTGTTTTTGTAATTTGCAGATTTCACTGCATATAAGCAAGGGTTTTTTTGGTATTCGTCTATGAGTACTTCAACCTGTTCTCTTGACCACGACATTATGTTTCACTAAGCAAAGAACCAAATCACAAAACCAAACAATTCAAACAAACTTTTGAGAATGTGAGATCATAGATGTGAGGTTAAAAGTTTGACAATCCGTGGACAAGAACGACAAGTGACAAGTTGGGGAGTGCGGCGCACTGGTTTCTCTGCGCAGATTTTATATAAAATTTGTCAGTTTTTTAAACATGTTCAATAAATTTTGTTACGAAAAGTTTTTTCACACAATTTTTGTAACAAAATGTGTGTGACACGATATAAAATTATATACAAATAGTTTGTACAAAAATTTGCAATAAATTTTGTATAAAATTTCGCACCGTGTCAGACGGCCTTAAGCCACATTTCGATGGAAATAAATTAATACTTTTCGAGAAATTGTGCGAAATTGTATGTTTTTTGAACGCAATTTTTACCCAGATTTTATACATCCTTATCAAAGAAACAAAAAATATTTTTGACTTTAAAATATCACCACAACCCATCCCAAAGTATCTACTTTTAGGTGTCTTTAAATTTAACAATATATTTGGCGTTATATAATCAGGAAGTTGAATAAACCGGTGACGTGTTTGCCAAGTATTGGGATAGGGCGAAAAGCGCTCTAAACGCTGCCCTTAACGCTGCTTCTATAGAAGGCCCTCTTCCAGTTTGTGACCTCGACTGCTTGATTTGCGCCACTGTTTTTTAAATTGGATTTATAATCCGCCCAAGTCTGAAAAAATATACTAAAAATTTCTCCCTAAATTATGTTACAGGTTTTTATATTTTAATAATTTTTTTAACTATAGATTAAGCTTTAAAAATAACTTGATCTAAATTTTTTTTTGATGTTTTGATGTCAACCGCATCTTTGTACATTTTATTATTTTACTCAAAAACGGTACATCTTTTAAATAATTTAAGTATTTAAGTAATAATAATCAGTACTCACCTTCTACCACTTATCTAAGGGCCTTTCCTCAAAACCCAAACTGTTTAGCCTATTGGCTAACTCCATCCACTTTTTTTTTGTATATTTCTTTTCCATTCACGGAATGGAGTAAAAACCCATTGGAGAAATCTTGATTATTTTTCATGAAATCGATTATCACAAACCAATGATCAGAATCCCACTGCAGCGCTGCCGCGGCAAAGTTTGCCTTTGTACCAACCGAATTCAAAAAATGCACTAAACTGTTTTCAATCACTGTTGCCAATTGTGTGAATAAAAAAGCGTTTTTTTCTAAGAGAATATTTTCAAAACATGTTTATTTAAGCACTTAGTTTTAAAACGGGTTAACATGTTTAATAAGTTAACAAGTTTATAATTAAAACAACAATTTATTTTCATTCTTAACAATGATACATGATTTTAACACAAAAAAATAAAATAATGCCTAATCTATAAACTCCATAAGAAGTAAAAATGAAAATATAATTAATAAACCGTATGATATAAACATAAACTTGTAAAAAAGAATGATAATTTATAATACATAGAGAAACGACCAGATCATTTTAGTTATTACGTACACATAATAGACATGATAATTATTTTTTTACTTTCAGCATGTTAGATAGTGGGTTCCACTCGTGACAGGTTGTACCTCGCATCATTTCTTTTGTTAATAACAAATTATGACATGTGCTTATATCTAAATAATTTCGATTTTTTCTTTTAATTAAATTCAACGATGAAAATATACGTTCCGCAGAGGCACTACCATGAAGTAAACATAATACATTTCGTAAAATAAATGAAATGTAGGAAATACTTGGTCACCAACACCATTTTTAATATTTCCAAGTTCTTCTACAAATACTTGTAAATCGATATCTTTATTAAATTTATTTGATGATAGGTCTGTCAACATCCTCCATTCGGTATTAATATTTTCAAAATCATTTTCATTGATCATATTAGTATTTTTTTTTACTAAAGGAATGATAGAAGTGGCCTTATTAACGGAAAATATATTTTGAGGATCCAACCAAGTAAGTTGTCTGAATAGTTCGTTACCACATGGATCTCGTCGGTCAAAAGAATCATCTTGAAAATCACGTTCATTATCTGAATTTGGGTTTTCATGACGTTTGGTTAAACGTCTCCAAATTTCAAATCGGGGACTTTCAAATTTCTCGTTTTTTAACGAGATTTCGAGTTCATTGATGATGACAACCAAGTTCTGTGTCATCATTGGGAACTGCAGTCATGTCGACTTTGTGCAGAGGACACAAGCCGGTTGATTTTCGTGTCAAATGACACTGACATTCTAGAAGAGGAATGTCCTCCTCAATGTCTGGTCGTCTTCTGGTGGTGAAGCTAAAACAATAGATACTATCTAAATTTTCATCGTTAACACACTTTTTATCGTCAATTTTGAGTCTTTTCGACACATTGACCATGAGCGATGAAACGCTTCCCAAACGTCTTATCTCATGGTTTGAAGGCACAGTGTAATTGTACACTGTGTGTTCGTCATCGCAGTTACCATCTGATGAAGAAACCAAATTTTGTGAATTGATCATCACAACCACTTTGAGTTGGAAATTCACATGTCTGAATTGTTCTTCAAAGTTCGGAACGACTGCTGGGATGATGATTTTTTCGGGGTTGACTTTGATCCTTGCCCTTGTCATTAGTTGGGTCCCCCCCTAAGTCTTCATCCACTTCCTCGACCACAGGGAACTGATTCAACTGATCAATGTTCTGTGTTAAAATATGATAAAACATTGTATTAGGTGCTTTTTAAAATAAACAATATGTATAATAACACTGATAATAATACATTTAAACTATTTCCTTAAAATATTACAATAAAAATATAATTTATCTGAAAGATTTAGTGAAGTGCATCGCCTATTCTATAACTATAAATTAAAATAACCTTTACAAAAAATAAACAATAAAACAATATGTACATATATTACTAAGTTAATAGAAACTTCTTGTAACATTTTAATGTAAAGAAAAGTGTTCGTCCGAGACACTAATGAAGTGCAACATTTATTATTTGAATTCTCAAAGCGAACAACGCAAACTGCGTTCAGTGTCTCACCTCCAATTTTGTTTTTACGTCTGTAACTATAGAAAATACCTTTTCGGTTTCCACGTTACTATGCGGAAACCACATGCACAAATACTCTAACTTGGCGACGTTATAATATTCATACTCATCATGAAATTTTTTATAAAATGCCAAAAATCTTCAATTGATTCTTCCCAAAATTTTTGCGTTTCTATATCAGACTTGTTAAAATTGATTGCAATTTCCTTCCACTCCGTATCTATCTTAGCAACACTTATGTTTTCAGGTGAACTAAATTTTCTGGGAACTATTTTAAGTGACTGCAATTGTTCGTGTTTAGATAAGTTTAACGCTATTTGTGGTTTAAAATTTTTTAAACATTCAAGAAATGGGTCAGTTGGAGGAAAGCGACCTTGCAAATGTATTGCAGCAGTCGTGAGAAGTTCCAGGCAAGATTTTTGATAAAATTTTGAATTTCTTCAGGCAAGTTACTTGAGAACGAATTGCACTTTGTTCCCAAATCAATTGTTTTTAATTTTAAAAATTACGTGGCTTTTTACAGTTAATATTAAAATCATTTTTATTATTATTTTTATTAAATCACCTGTTATTTTTTTCCAATAACATTTGTAATTATATTGTTACAAAGGTAAATGAAACACGCCTTTTCATACAATTTATTTTCGCCGGAAAATATTTAACACAATAAATCGCCTTATTAATAGGCCACTTGACACACGCACTGCCGATGCCTCGAGGGTACTGCTGCCCTTTCTTACGTCTAGTTTTTCTTACTAGATATTATTAGGAGCGGCAAACTCTTTTGTACAGGTTCGTCGAACTACGCGTCGTAACAATGATTTTATTAGTTATTCTTAATATGAATATTATGTCTATCACAAAGTCAAAAATGATTCCTGCAAATGTTCGTGTTGTAACAAGATGAGTGATTCAGAGGAGAACAGCGTCGCGACGAATGACCTGGTGTTCAACAGCGTCTCTAACTGGACAAGTAGTCACAATTTCCAGCCGCAAAACTATGACGATCATGTGGAGACTAACCTGGTGGACGGCATGACCGACATAACGTCGGTTACGAAGAACATTGAAAGGACCCGGAGGACGTCTTCAAGTGAGGAAGTTTTGGTGGTGGAGGAAAGGACGGATGTGATGTGAATGAGGCGGAAAAAGACGAACATTTTATTAAGAATCGGACGGCGTGTCCAAGTCACTTCTCGGTGATTGTGTAAAGAGAAGAATTAGAACTTCCCGAACCGAAGAAGAGCGATACTTCCTTCAAGTCGATGAAACATAAGCCGGGGAAAAACGGGCGACTACAACAACCATCTTTTACTACATTGTTACACTCTGGAACAAAAGAAATAAATGGGAATGAGGCTTTTGAGGACTGTGTGTTACCTCAGAGCATGAACGTCTTTCATTCACGCCCTTTACCTGCTTCCCGTCGGCATAACTGATGAAAAGGGGACCCATTCTTTGCTACCGAAGAAACCACTGGTCCTTTTGGCAGGAATTCTGCCTTACGTTCCGACGGGAAACCAGACTTCCTTTTCCTCGGCTGGTGAATAAGGGACTACCGCTCCAAAAATTCGAGGACACCCCTCATGGTCCTTTCGCTCCGAGGTAAGGTGTGCCACAGACCCCTAACCGGTTCCGGGAACAGAAGCATCAGATCCGCGAGAATCAGAATTCCGCCATGGTACTTCCCCTTGATGGGTCGTAAAACCGCTACAAGATAGTAGCTCTGACATCATGCTGCCGATCCTTCGACCAAAACTTTTCCAGAAAGTCGGCCCTATAAGAAGCACACTCTCGCCAAGTACCTTTATGATACTCGGCCCACTCGGCAGCCTTCCAGGTAAGACACCCTACAACCTCCATCAGCTTCTCCGACGGAGACAGGTGGGCACGTCTCGCATACGCCTCGAACTTCTATCGGGTTCGCAGCATACGGATCCGAAAACTGTGGACGGGTTCCGGAACTATCCTGTCGAGATTGTCCAGTAATCAGCGCGTTGACCATCTTTTCCCAATCCGAAGGTCCAGGATTAGGCTTCCCAGTTTCCACGGCTGTTGTTGCGCCTACACAAGGATCTCGAGCGGCTCAGGCCGGGAAATTTGAATTTGAACCGCGTTACTTCAATACATAGCAAGTCATATTTGGCGTGTCTACAGACCTTCCCGTCTATCACGGTTAGAGATAAATTAAAAGTAATACATTCCAGTGGCGATTGGTATGGTGTCAACTCTTGAATTTGACTCTTAATTTCATCTTCTTCTTGTTTTGATTTTTCTGCAGTTTCTTTAACCCACTGTAGTCGTATAGGTCGACAGTACTTGTTTGATGCTGATCGAGGATTTTTCCACACTATTTTCGTGTTTTAATTGAAGGGGCACTAGTGATGTTGTAAACAAACTGTCTTCTGTCCTTGGTGCATCCTCTCGTTGATATTTGTAGCTAGAAATTCTTAAACTTCTATCAAATCTCCATTTGCACACAAGTTGTTCTAGAGGCACTTAACACATTTCTTCTGAAACCGGATAAAAACGTTTCTTCATTTCGAGAACTTTATAATACGGTGGATACAAATCGTGTCCATGTTGCATAGCATCTCTTCTTAAAAATTATATTGGTTTGAGTTAAACTCGACGAAATAATAAGAGGGACTGCTTCTTTCAAAGAATAGCTTGTCTGCTGAGTTTCGGGAGTTTGCCAAGATCTTAAAAATCTACGAGCTCAGGAAGGTGTTGTAGATGTTTCTGTAAGCAAGTTCGCTGCGGCTTCATCTCCCTTTTCTCTTAGCTTCATTGCGATCGCAAATGATAATTCTGCAACAGATTTTTCCTTGCGCAATATTTCTCTTTCTTCTTTTAATAACGGTTGAAGATTTATGTCGCTGTCACAATAAATGGGTTCTGTTTTCTCGGAAAGATTATAAAAAGGTGTAAAATTGATGACGTTAAGTTGAAAAAATGATATCGGTGACCATCTCCTGAGTTCGAGCATATTTGAGCTCGTTTTACGCCATTTTGAACTGTTTCTCTCTAAATATCTGACTGCAAATTGGTGATTTCTAGATACTATTTACTATTTACAAAAATACTATTTACAAAAATTAAACATCAGACTAAAAAAACTAAACATAATAAGAGTATCTTGAAAATAAAAAACATAAAAAATTGCTGTTCGGTGCCAGATGATTTACTGCCGGAAGAGAAACTATTGATTCTAAGGAATTTTCATCGTCACTCTCCAAGTTGTATGAAACAGCCCCTAATAACAAAAAAATGAGAAGAAAATTTACAACGTAAAATAGGTTTTCCCTAATGACCCATCTTCAATTGTCGAGGGTCCAGGCTGCTCTAGTTCCTCGACACCAGATAATTAGCCCCCGTCGTCTGATAAGAAACCATCAGAATATTCGCTCTCAGAGCTGTCGGAGCTGACTAGATTTAGATTAACATTTATTATGGGCTCCTCCACGACGTTGTCGATCAAAAACTCTTTGTCCAAATATTCTTTTTCAAATTTCTTACAATTGTCCATTTGTCCACTGAATATTGTGTGAAAAATTCGTCAAGGTGTGTTATGACGGTGTCTAGGATAAAATTGACATTTCTTGACGCCACATAATTTTTCATTCGTGACCAGCACTTCTGAAATGTTGGTCGACGGCGTAGTCTTATATCGAGATTTTACATTTTTGATAATACCGCACAATTGAGGTTTCAAAGAGTCTTCGCTAAAAAGGATTTTCTTTCCTCTAAGCCAGCGTTGCTTTTCACTTTTTCTTGATGCACTATTGGGACATTTATCAATTTCTTTATTGTGGTATGGTGCATTATCACTTATTAATCACGACGACGCTCCCTTGTGGTAAATATTTTATTAATTTCTCCTTTACCCATTTTTCGTAATTTTTGTAATCCATTTCGTTGTGATCAACGGATGTATGAGTTGGGTACAAAACCATCTTCGCCACCAGGATTCGCAATAATTAGTCGTGGTCCTTTCGAATTTGGCTTTTTATGACCTTCATTTCTAGATTCCAAGCTCCACCCTCTGAAGTTAGTGTGGGAACTGTGGATATATGTTTCGTCTATATAAATAATAGGGCACTCTTCATCTCTATATAAATTGTTGTATCTAAAAAATTATTCAGAGAAATCTTACGAGGGTCGTTTGATAAATGTGGTGAAAAATTGGAAACTATATTTTTTATGTTTTAATGTAATCTCTATTAGGATTGATGTACATCGTCTGAAGTATTTCACATTTATTTAATCCATCGCAAAAATTTTTTTTCACCACGAATATGACGTCTTCGTCTTAAAATTTTTTTCATCGAGCCAAATTTTTAAATTTGGGAACAGGTGTGTATGGTACTTATACTGTGTTCTTAAAATTTGGCACTCACACTATACTACTACGAAGGCCCTTTCAGAACAATTTGTTGTGCATTTTGTCTTGGCTTTAAGGTATATTTAAAAATTAACATTTTAAAATATAATATAAAATGAAAATAGTTATTGTATTATAAAATAATAATGTTTTATTTTCGTTCAGACTATTTAATTTGAATTTCCAGACTCTCGTCCAGAGTCTTGTTCGACTTGTTGCGGTCCAGCAATCTGGTTAACTTCTCCATCAGCATTCTGTTCTGGATTGCTACATTCCATGTAATGTCAAAGTGAAATGATACAACGTTATTGCTCCTCAGGCGAGCTAAGCATTATCAGAGGGTCTGGTCTTCTTCGGTCAAAAAAGTTAATTGTTACTGTATTGTCAAAATTCCCAATATCTTGGTTTACAATAACGTCTCGCCTTTGTCTATCATTTACGTCAATGGAAACAATCGCAATGCTGACCCATAGCATTATCCCTACATTTGCACTTAACAAATTATTAATTCTTTTTATTTTCTCAATTACGGCAAAACTATTCGAAAATGTGGAACTATTTTGGTCTAAACCAGTGGTTCCCAACCTTTTTCTCCTTGCGAACTCCTTCTAAAATCTGGCAGAAATTGGCGAACCCCTTGTGTAGCTATAACAAAACAATAAAATTTGGTAGATTTTTTTTACTTATTGCACAAATTGAACTGAATGATTGTTAATGAATACGAATATTTAGTTTTTTTTTAATTTTCTTGTTTTACTTTAAAATTCGTAATAGAGTGCAGTAAAAATAAGGTAAGGGATGTTTTTAAACAGACATGTTAAATGGTTTTAACGTTCCTTAGAATTTTGGTTAAACGGGATTAAACATTGTGGGATTATGTCCTCTCGATGCGCATTTTATTAACAGTTGCGGCACTCACTTTGCACAATTTTTTTTCATATTCAATTTTTCGTGAAGGATAAAGTGCATCCGTTTAGAAAAATGCTTGCGTTCTTAGCAAGTTCCTGAACTCTCACTCAGCAGTCTTCTGTAACAATTTTGTAGATTTTTTAACAATTTTTGAAGTGGTGAATTCACACAGGTGCCCACAGCGCGTTCCATGTTGAATGGATGTTTGACCAAGTTTAAATTCGTTTATCCAGAAATAAGCTGTTGTTAAAGAAGAAGCAGAGTCCCCATGTATTTCCTCTAATTCTGCTTTAATCTGAGCGGCTGTCGCAATTTGTTCAGACAACTTAATTTCAAAATTTTCTGGGTCAAACGACTCGAGTTTTTTCGTTGCAACTTTGACAATCTAGGTTTGAAAGATGAAACTTGCTACTTACAGCCAATGCAAAATGACTATCTTTGGTGAACTTTTCCAATTGGGAATAAAAACTTTTAATCTGCCCACGTAGCAACTTACTATTGGGGTCTCTGTTTGAAGTTCTCCTTCTTATCCGCCTGATGGCCCTTGGATTTCGACGCCTTAAAGCTTGTGTTCTGTTTCTTGGGTCTGGAGGAGCTGCACCGAGGCGTTTCTTGTTGTCTGCCCGGACGAGGGTACCGCTGGTTTGACTGTCGGGGTAGACTCTTGTAGTTTAAATGTCGCGTCTCGGGCTTGGATGTCTGAGGCTTCAGATCTGCTTAGGATTTCTGTAGGGCTTTGTGCTTGGCAATCCTCTAGCCCAGCCCTTCTCCAAACTGGAAGCCATCGATGGGTGGCATCGCTACAGCTTCCTGTAGCGACGTTACTGGTTTCAAGCAGTTGTTATAAATCCAGGGCCAAATTCTTGAAGTTTGCCTATCATTTATTTAATAAGAACCTTTAAATTGTAACGCCCGGTATTTCATTGCTTGGTTAAAATCTTTGGTAAATAACTGATGGTAAATTTTACCCCAGATTTTAACCCTGAATGCGTATTTCAGTGCTTTAATATAAATTGGGTTAAATATTTCTTGTTGAATTTTTTATTTGTATAGTTTCTTAAAATACAATAGACATCCACAGCATTCATGTTTCGTATAAAATTATTACAATGCCACCAAAACACAGGCAAAAACAAGTCGCAGAAAGTGACAAAATTGCGTGATATCTCGGAAATACATTAGAAAAACGAAGACACTGCGCATGAGTATGACTAACCCTGATAAAAGTTGGTAACCCAACACATTCCCTTCGGTAAAGTTTTTAACCGACACTGAAATACGCCAAACCAGGAAATAAATTGGTAACCAAAATATTTTTGGTTTAACCGTCAACTGAAAGTAAGAGTAAAATAATAAGTAACTAGTACTTGTTTCTACTACTTACTTTATACCTCAGACCATGAAAACAAGAGCATGGTTGGCTAATTAATTGTTGGTAGGCCTCATGATGAAACACATGATAAGGAATTTCATCAATAATCAAAGTGCAAAATCTATTTTGACCTATAAGTGTCCCATAATTTCCTCTTTAATTTTGCAAGTGTAACAATTGTATTTTGCAAGTGTTTGTATGTACAACCCTGGACTGCATTTCTAACGCGGTTGTTTGTTCACTCTACCTGCGCCCCGATAGTGGTTTAAAATCACTTTTCTAAGTAGTGAATTGATGAAATCCTTTGTTAGGGAATTCAGGTTTTCATCAATGAATACGAATTTGTCAAGAGTTGGGAATATAAACCTTCCAGAGTATTTACTTTGCTCTCCTCTTGTTGCAGTAGTTTTTGCAACTTCGACAAGCGCGAAGTGACATTTCTATATGAATGTAATACATCTGCTTTTCTGTTAATTTAAATCTGCCCTTCAAAGTTATTTTGTTTAAAGTATCATTTTTGTCACCTTTATTCAAGAAAGCAGTATTGTTTGTAAAAAGAAGAAGTACATGAGCAAACATCTGGCATTAAATGTTGTGACCAAATTGATGAGTTTTATTATGTGGTAAAAGTAGCACACGTATTTTTGCTGCACCCTGTATAATAAATATAATAAAAACTGGTAGCAGTTGTTGATTGAAAAAAGTGTACACCCAATTACCCTTACGAGTCATCTTCTGCTAAAATACCATTGTATTTACTATTTTACCCATTATTTTCTATTAATCTGGGCGCTGAAGGTGGCTAGGATATAGTTCGACATCACAGAGAGGATCCCGAAACGACCCATAGCTTTACATACAAAGTGGTGGGAAACCCTGTCAAACGACTTTCTTACGTCCAGATACGCATGATAGGTACGACCAGTTTGTCTGCAATATTGCAGATATTCCTTCTTTTCAGCGAAGGCAGGGAATTTCGAACCAACAAGATGTTTTTTTGTACAGGATCGCCCTCAACAGTGTATTTTTGTGATCATTCTCATTTGGCACCAATATATGAGAGCGGTCGTCGTTTCTCAGTTCATCAGAAATGTTTTTTATTGTGAACACGATGTTGCAGGTTTTCTTCCACCTTTTGATCGAACTAGATGTATTTGTACTATTATTTGTTTTGTAAACTCGAGCTGAAAAGTAAATACTTATGGGTTGCTGTCTTTCACAATTTGTCGTGATAGTATTGCGTCATTGCTCTGTCTTGACACTTACTTCTGTTTGTTGTTTTTTCAATGGTTATCTTAAACTTCTGGCGTCGAAGAAGCACATATTCGTAAAAATGTACAACCGAGATGTTTGTATCATGTAAATTTACAACATAGCCCAAATGGGCAAGCAGTAACAAGTAGCTGCTGAAGACTTGTTCAAGTTTTACTATGTTGTCATTTGTGTTATTCTAATTTAGTTCGATTTCTTAGGGAATTAACATAATTCGCTTTTGACCATTCTGTCAGAATATAATTAATTTCAATACCTTCGAATTGACTATCCGCATTCAAGTTTGGACGCAATTTGTGTTTTTTAATATTATTAACACATATTTTGTGATAGGGACAATACTGAAGGCGACGCAAATTTTTGACAAATTAACCATTAAAGATTAAATTACACAACCAAAATGCAGTTGTAGACTCTTTCAATGAACAGAGATGTACATGTTGTGTAAGAGAAAAATGTGTAAGATTCTTATAAACATTAACATTTACATTAACGTCAAGTTTAACCCGTCATTCCGCCAACTAGCAGCAATCCAGTGCTATGTGAGATCTTCGTTTTTTGGAAATCTGAAATATTTTATTTCCGTTCCTTTTGTTCTTGTGTTATGATTTTAGTGTTTATTTTAGATATTAATTATTGTTTCAATTCTTTTAATTAAACATAAACGTTTGGATGATTTTTATTTAAAATCGCATTTAGTCTACAGTTCTAACCCTCAACCGTGTTATTAGTAGTTCGATAACGCTGCATACGGCAGTTCTACAAGTCAGTACTATTATTTTTATTTTCGAGCCACTGATCAACTCAATAATCAAAAATTTGGCCAGTGGCCGAATTTGAGGTGCATTTTCCATAACAAGCAACCAACCTGATTCAGCATCTTCTAATGGTAAATAGACTAACGAACAACATGTAGATATCAATATTCTTTGAAAGAAAACATTCACAAATAAATAATAAATTGTTAAAGTAATTTTTAAAGTTAAAGTAATTAAAGTAATTAAATAATGTTAAAGTAATTGTTAAAGTTAAAGTAATTAAAGTAATTTCATTTCTCACAACGTTATTGTTATTTCCATTTGCATGGCGTAAACGTGGCATTTCATTAACAAAATTAAACGCCCTTTCTTCATCAGCAGTTAGTAATGGGGGTTCGATATCATTATTTTCAATGCATATACAAGGTGTCCGTTTTTCGAGCTCCACCATGGGCATCTCGGTTATTATAAGAGATACGAGGTCGGTTAAATTAGGGCAAAGTTGCGCATTTTTACGCTGAACAATCATCTGAAAGAAAATTTGATGTGTCATTTTTAGTTTTTGAATTGAAAAAAAAACGGAAATTTGTAATTTTCGTTTTTATTTTTTCAAGCGAAAACCAAAACAACTAGATATTTTTAACTAGGACGTTCTTCAGACACTTTTTTACAAGGAATCTAAATTTGTCATCGTATTTTCCAAGGCGTCCTTGATGTCAGAGTTACAACACTCAACTTTGTTTTTTCTTATGGGCGCCATATTCGATTTTTGTATTTTTGAAAAGTGTTTTTATTTCTGATTACAACGATGTACCACATGATATGATCGAATCTTACATACTGATCAAAATGGAAAAAAAGCATTTTTGCGAAGTGTGCTTTGGAAAAAACGCCAACAATTTTGTTTTTAAACAAACTAGATTCTAGGAATTTAATTGAATTTGGATCTGGAAGGTTCACATTGCCGCCAAGTTTGCTTATTTAAAAACTAAACGACATGATAAGCTAGAGGTTTATTTTTTGCAAAACAAAACAAGACAAAGTTATAAAAATTCTGGTCGCAGATTTAATAGAACTGTCAAAAGTTACTTTATTAAACAAAATTTTTGGCGTTTTTTTCCAAAGCACTCTTTGCAATAATGCATTTTTTTAAATTCTAATCAGCATGTGAGATTCAATCATATCATGTGATACATCGTTGTAATCAAGAACAAAAAGACTTTTCAAAAATGCAAGTATCAAATATGGCGTCCATAAGAAAAATTAAAGTTGAGTGTTCTAACTCTGACATCAAGAATGCCTTGGAAAAGGCGATGATAAATTTAGATCTCTTGTAAAAAAGTGTCTGAAGAATGTCTTACTTAAAAACGTGTAGTTCTCTTAGCTTTCGCTTAAAAAAATAAAAACGAAAATTACAAATTTCCGTTTTTTTCCAATAATTCAAAAAGTAAAAATGACACATAAAATTTTCTTTCAGATAATTGTTCATCATAAAAATGCGCAACTTTGCCCTAATTTAACCGACCTCGTATCTCTAATAATAACCGAGATCCACATGGTGGAGCTCGAAAAACGGCCACCCTATATTACAATGCTTTACACGTTGTCTATATTACAATTTATCCCGTTTGATAAAATGGGAAATCTTTGTTTCTATACTCCATATGACCTCTCCACAGTGTGTTCCTAGTCCTGATCTGGGCCTCATTGTATGGATTTTGTGCGGGGGTGTTTAGATTTAGAACAGGTGCATTATATAATTTTTTGAGGGATATCCTGAGTCTCCCAACAGTAATTCATTCCCCATCTCATTATTTTCAAACTTGGCACATATTCTGGAATTATTAAATATTGTAGCATCATGCACGGACCCGGCTCATCTAGCTACAATATTTAAAATTTTTAAACTCTGTCCGCAATTGTTTGAATATTAAATGAAAAAAATTGCGTTCGGTTTCTGTAGATTTCAGCATTCGGGCCACCTAAAACTATAAATTAATACTTAATAATAATTGAAAGTTACCAGATGATCTAATTTTAATGTGTGCAATCCAAGGCTCCAATGAGAAATTCGTCATCCTCGGAAAATGAAGAGGAATCACTTTCAGAAATATTTAAAATATTTTCCATTTTGAACAAACTTCAACTACACATCACGTGCTTCGATTGAAAGCGCCTTTAAACAAACCACCACATGCGCATTTTAAATCCTTAGCTCAGTGTTGCCACCAAAAGCCGGGAATTTTGGTTACATTAACCCAATTTCCACCAAAGCAATTCCCAGCACTGAAATACGCACTCAAGGTTAAAATCTTGGGTAAGATTTTAAATAAAATTAAATAAAATCTGAAATATTTTATTTTAGTTCCTTCTGTTCTTCTGTTATGATTTTAGTGTTTATTTTAGATATTAATTATTACTTGAACACTAACTACATACTTTTGTTTTCTGTTTTTATTGGACAACAACAAATAATTAATTTCTATGTGCAAAAAAATCAGTGTGTAAGGCTTCTTGTTTCAATTCTTTTATTAAAACGTAAACGTTTGAATGACTTTTATTTAAAATCGCATTTAGTCTACAGTTTTAACACTCAACCGTGTTATTAATAGTACGATAGCGCTGCATATAGCATTTCTACAAGTCAGTACTATTATTTTTATTTTCGAACCACTGATCAACACAATAATCAAAAAATTTGGCTAGTGGGCGAATTTGAGGTGCATTTTCCATAACAAGCAACCAACCTGATTCAGCATCTTCTAATGGTAAATAGACTAACGCAGTACACATGGCGTAGATTTCTACGATCTTCCTCATACAAAGGTACCAAGCCGAATTTAATTTTATTACTTACAACTAACAGTTTCGATATTATAGTAACTTTTAAAATAAAAATAAAAGATATAACGTTCGTCGTTATACAGGGTGGGGCACGATTGGGGTACTTCTGGAACCTTTAAAAATGCAACCAAATATACAGGAAACTTTAAACTCTTGATACAATATTCAATTTAATTCAAATTAGTAATCAAAGTATGTAGCTGAAAGCTTCAAGATGACAGTGGATGACAGTTAATCAAATTAGGCCAATTAAACGAATTATTTATTTATTTATTGCAAAAATCAGTGTAATAAGTGTTCAGGGAGCCGATAGACGGACGCGTCGTAAAGCTGCTGGCGTGTTAGCTCTGCATTCATGCCTTATACGATTCTTTACATTACTAGACACCACAAAAAAGTCCAGCAGTGCTAAATGTGAATTTTTGGGGGCCAAATCCAATGGATTTTCGTCCTATCCAACGATTTTCATAATTTTTATTTAAATGATCTGTAACAATAGGACACCATCTAGCTGAAACCACCGCCGTAAGGTCTAAATTTTCTAACAGTAAAGGTAAAAAGTGGAGAAACACTTCCCCATGGGAAAGAAGAATGGGGTCTAATTACGGGCTCATTAAAGACCGCACCATACTATATTAGTTAAAAAAAACACTTTAGAAGTGAGTTTCACAAATTCATCGTGAGTTCTCTTGAGCATTTAAAATCGGAGTGAAACTGACAATTATGAAATTTTTGACGTTATTGAGATAAAGCATTCTTTGACACAGATTTTAATTTATAATAATACTAAAGCATAGATAGCGACGAAAGATGTTTTAAAAGTTGCAGATAAAAACATTTCAGAAATACCCCACTCGTGCCCCACCCTGTAGTATGACAGAGCAACTTTGTTTCTATGTTCCGTATAAAGAATGTCTAAAACTGAATGAAATGTACTTATCGTTAGGGTGACATATATTAATTGGAACGATATTTTTTAAACAATCGTTATAAATACGTTTAAGATATGTTTGTAATGATTGAAGAAAAAATTTAACTGCATTTGGTTCTCGATATTTTCGTAATATTGAAAGAGAGTCATCGTATGAACATTTAATATAGTAAGAAAAACTATAAGCTTGATGCATATGTGTTTGATTTGTAAATGTTTGAGATGGGTTTGGTTATAAGTATTATAGTGAGACCGTGATTAAAGGTTGATTGATGTTTAACTTATTTACAATTTATTTATTTAATTAATCTTGAATTTTGTTTTTGATTTTCGAAATGATTTGGCTCGTCTAGTTAATTGAGTCTCTAAATGATTGTTTCACTTACCTACGTTGTGTCTGTTTGATGCACGAAGTCACTCTTATAGTGATATTGCAATTGTAGTTTAATTCTTATCAGAAAGGGTCCAGGATTTATCCGTAACACAAGTCCGGATTCAAAGTAGTGTCAAAACGCATGGGAGAAGAAATTTAAACCACAAGTTTCCTCCAAAGTTATTTATTACAAGAAGAATGAATATTCCGTTGGATGGATTACAATAATCAATGGTTATGAAAGTTTGATCAAATTTGGCCAATTATTTATTTGGATTTCTATGATAAAGTCGTCAAATATATCCGAGTCGTAACCACAATTCGTTTTGAATTTGAATTAAAATTTGTTTTGTTGTCGCTGAGCGATACGAAGAGGTTTTCTTGATAACTCTTTGTTATTTAACCTGAATTAATTTAATTCAGTAAAGTCCAGCAGATTTAACCTATGTTTCAGACGATATTGTTCGAACTCGTATGGTCCAGGCAACTAAAAGCGCGTTTTTAAACTACTTGTACCAGAGTCGGATTATAACATGCTCGCGGAATGTTTGATAAGTGCATCGCATTTAATTATTGCGCCCTAGTGCCGGAATACCGTCTCCGGTAAAAGTCAGGTCAACACCTGGAACAATTCCGAACAAAACCCGGACACACAAGATTTAACAAATCAATCTGAATAAATGTAGAAGTAATTTCTCTCTAAGGGTTTCACGTCCACGAGCTTTGACAAAGACTTGTTCAGAACTTTGCCATTTCGCGATATCAGTTTATTACAGATAATCACGGATGATTATGTCTGCTCGATCGTCCGTAGTAGCCTGCAAGTACGTGGAAGTACTTGCCGTTGGGACGGGAATTACAACGTCCATTCTAAGTACAACGGGCGGAAACTACGACCTGCCACCGCGTCTTAGACCTTGTTAAAGTTGGGGAAGAGCGTCCCCGGGGACTACGACTCTTCCCATGAAGATGGCCAACTCACGAGCCTGTAATTTCTGATCTGGGCGCAAAGGAGAAACCTTCCTTTGCTTTATCGCCTAACACGTCACGACAGAGAAATCGTTCTACTCTAACCCTATCCTTAACTAGCAACAAATCATTCTATTTCGTAAGGTTTCGGAATATGAACAGTTAAACTATTTGTGTACAACAGTTTGACAAGCACCATGGTTTTTGGTCTTAGATTTTGGTTGTTGTTTAATATTTGTTAGATGCCATTTCACTCAAATTTGTTGTAACAAACTGAAATTTCAATAATGAAGGTGATGTGTGAATTCTAATATTGTAACTTAAACCTGTGATATTCAAATCGGAATTAGACTTGATTGTTGCGAAGTGTTTTAAGTTAAAATACTTTATTTAAACTTGAATAATTAATCTCTGGTAAAGCACGAAATTTTGAAAAATATTTTATCTCCGAAATTTGGGTGAACAAATAATTTGTGGTCACGAGAACTTTATGAGATGAATGATAATGTTCACTATTACGCAATGACTTTGAAGAAACTCAAATAATATTATAAAAGTAAATGAATAAAATTACTTAACCCTTTTGAGGGCCTACCTAGAAATTTTAATCCTCCAAACGCAAGGCTGTTAGCTGCTCCTCAGGCGTTGCAGTTCGCAGCACTAATTAATCGAACTAACACTAAAACTTGTTTTTAACTTATTCCACTAATCACTTAACTCTAGCACTTAATTTAAGAATTTAAATTAATTTATTTTAAAATTATGATTAACTGTATTTAGCACCCTAAAAGTAAAAGACGACTTTGTTTTTTTTTAACTTTCTAGAAAAAAAAAATTAAAAAGCTGCACGAAAATCGACTAACTTGAAAGGCAGTCAAAAATCGAATCCCTCTCCAAACCAAGGGCTAATCTTGCGTAAGCTACGCTAACTCGCTTACCCCACTACCCTCGTTAAGTAGTTTCCACATATGCGACATTATGCAAATTTGACTCTTATGATGTCTTGGCATTTGATCAAACCTCGTTTAACTCTCTTAATATTATTATTAACTAACAGTTGGGGTGTTTTCCGATTGTCAATTTCATTATTATTTAACATTAAATTCGGTAATCGTCGTTCTAAACTGAATACAATACAATAACGCTATGGAATTACCCCAAACATCCTGAAAGAGAATATAACTCCAAAATTGGTTGTTGTTAGATCTGAAGTTGTTTTTGGGACTTAAGGAAGTGAGTTTGATGTAACAACTAATTTTGTTTGTTTAAATAATACAGAAAATATATGGAAGAACCCCGTGAGGAAACTGTAATTTTGGTCGTACTACCCCTTGTTAGATGTCGCCCCCAGTACTACATCGGTACTATTTTTACATTTCCGCGTTTTCCTTCAATTTCCTTAGGGATTTTCCTGTCTACTTTCCTCCTAGGATTATGTTAGTAACGGGCAGCAATCGTGTCATGCAATATTTGCTTACAATAATTTAATTAAATAAAATGATTTATAAATCCGAATTACGACGGCTGCAACTTAAATATAGGGTTGAATTTTACACCAAAATGTTCAGAAAAATTCCGCGTGTTTTTCTACACTACCGGTTTCGTGATCTGATCTTGATTAAACAAAGAAATCGTTAATTTCGCTGCAATTTCTTATAAGGAATGCACATGTGCGCTTGTAATTTGATATTCTTTTAAAAGCTCTGTTCTGTAACGAATTTGTCAACACCCCCGATTCAAGCGGCACTTGACCAGCGTCGTTTTGGGCTATGCTAATCTATTTAACAGACATGCATTTCAACCGGCCAATTCGTTCTTGAAGTTTTACAACAATTCGTTAACAATTACTCCGAATCAAATTAATTATTTAGTTTTATTCTATGAAGTACACTGCATAAAGACTCAACTTTTTGATACGAAAAGTTACGGGAATTTTAAATAAAAAGAAATTTCGATTCTTTCTCGAGTTGTTTACTGATCATCATCGTGATTTAAATTAGCTAATGAATTTCTTTCTTTATAAAACGTGACTAGTTAATTTCTAAACAAAACATTGGATTTATTTATTTAGTTTTATCAATAAATTTTGACTATTTAAACAAACTATATTAATTTTTATTTTGTGAGAAAATCATTGAATTATCTGGGCGACTGGGGTGCAGGCAGAGCCAGGCCGTCGCCAACCCCCATATCTTTGCATATCCACTTGTTAAAACACATGGCCTTTTGACCACCCAATCTGGTGATTTGTAACGCTCTTTAACAGTTCTTGGAAAGTTTCGTGGGAACGATAATTTTCTAAACATTTTAACGCTAACAAAGGAATAAATAAATTAAATTAAAATTGTTGGAATTTGAATGAATATTGCAACGAAGCTAAACGTTTAAACTGACTCCGAATAATTTGTGCTGGTTCATAAAATAAAATTATAAATACCGCGATCATCACAGTATCTAAGGGCACTAATAAAGGTTCAAAATCAAAATAAATAACAAAAGGTGCGCGTAAACTCTTCGATCAATTTGCCTTATTTATTTTTCTTCAAATCATTTGAAAGAGACTTAATAACGAGATAAAGACAATCATTTTATGCATGAATTAATAAGTGAATTGTTCGATTGTTGTGAGAAAGATTAAACAACCCTCACATAAAAATTTTGGTTGTTTTTGTTTAGAAATCTGTGATATAACTAATTGTGACAATTACTTGTAATTCCCATTTTTTTAATTCTTTATTAAAAATATTCCATTCCATATACATTAATGGATATATTATTTAAAATTTAAAATTTTGGAATGTCATTCAATTTTACAGGAAATTTAATACCGGTAGATCAAAGTTCATTTACATATCTCTGGTAATTTTCTACACTTTGAGCATTAGAATATGGTGGATGTAAGTGTGCCAAAACTGACCAGTTAAAGCATTCTTGGTCTTTATTTCTGATTACAACGATGTATCACATGATATGATCGAATCTTACATACTGATCAATATGGAAAAAAGCATTTTTGCGAAGAGTGCCTTGGAAAAAACGCCAACAATTTTGTTTTTAAACAAATTAGATTTTGGACGTTTAATTGAATTGATCTGAAAGGTTCCCGTTTCCGCCAAGCTTACTTATTTAAAAACTAAACGACATGATAAGCTAGAAGTTTATTTTTTGCAAATCAAAACCAGACAAAGTTATAAAAATTCTGCTCGCATATTTAATTAACAAAGTTGAGTGTTCGAACTCTCACATCAAGAACGCCTTGAAAAATACGATGACAGATTTAGATCTCTTGTAAAAAAGTGCCTGAAGAATGTCTTACCTAAAAACGTCTAGTTCTCTTAGTTTACGCTTAAAAAAATAAAAACGAAAATTAAAAAATTTTGATTTTTTCAATAATTCAAAAACTAAAAATCACACCTCAAATTTTCTTGCAGATAATTGTTCAGTATAAAAATGCGCAACTTTGCCCCAATTTATAATAACTGAGATCCCCATGGTGGAGCTCGAAAAACGGACACCCTGTATTCACCAAAAAATTCAAAATGAATTTTGTGGTTATTAATGTTGATCAAGTTGTGCTTTTACCAATTTTTCTTTAACTTGCTCAAAAAATAAATTTACATCTAAGTTGATTGGCTTTGAGTTTTCAAGACGATAACTGATAATTCGAGATTTGAACGCATGTTTTTAATATTTTGATTCCCTCTCCAAGTGAAGATTCAGTACGTCTTCTTTTACCACCAACGGGAACTTCAGAATTTAAACATTTTGAACTCTTGATTGAATAGTTGGACATTTGACCACGTATTGCGCCATTCATTGACAACAAAAAAGTTTTCGATATCAGAAGTTTCAACCCAAAAAGGTTTTCTGGATTTTAATCGATTTTCGGGAGCAATTTGATCAGACCATATTGGATAATCTTGGGGATGTCTGCTATATTTGATCCACAATTTCTTGACTGAAAGTTTTCTTCTTAGTGTCGGTGGAGCAATGTTAGACAATACTGAAAGCCATTCAGTGGGGGTTGATTTAAAAGTGCCAGTTATGATTCGCATAGCAGTGTTTAACTGTGCATCGATTTTGCTTGTATGTGAACTGTTCATCCAAACAGCACTGCAATATTCTGCCGTTGAAAAGACTAATGCGAGAGCCGAGAGACGAAGAGTTTTAGCATTAGCACCCAAAGTCGAACCGGCCAACTTTTGTAGAATGTTATTTCTTGTTTTCAGTTTTTGCCTTAATTTTTTAAGGTGAAACTTGTAGGTGGGCGAACAGTCAAGAGAGACACCAAGGTAGACTGGATGAAAGTTGTGTTTAATTAATGTTCCATTTAAAGAGACGTTCAATTTTCTTTATTTTTGAGAATTTGATAGATGGAAGCAGGAAACTTCTGTTTTTGATGGGTTTACAGATAGACGCCACTGTTTGAAGTAATCACACAAAACAGAAGCATCTTGAGAAAGTTGTTCCTCTAATCGATGAAATTCTTTATGTTGAAAAGTCAGTGCAATATCGTCAGCATAGACAAACTTTCTTGAAAGGGTTTCAGGGAGGTCACTCGTATATACACTAGAAGCAATGGAGATAACACTGCACCCTGTGGAAGACCATTGTTGAGAGTTTTTACTTTGCTTGATTTTTCTCCGATAAAAACTTTGAATTTTTTGTTAGTTAACATGCTCTCGATAAGATTGACAATCCGTTTGCATGGTACAACTTTATAAAGTTTGTGTAATAAACCATCCTTCCAAACTGTATCATAAGCAGCATTGAGATCTAGAAGAACAACACCAGTTTTCAAACGTATCTCGAAACCAGTTTCAATGTGGGTCGTTAAAGCTAAGACTTGGTCACAGCAACTCCTTTCTGGTCGAAATCCAGCTTGTTCAGAGGGAAGAACATCTTCAACAAAAGGAGAAATGCGCTGATAAATCATCTTCTCCAAAATCTTGTAACAAACACTCAACAAAGAAATGGGCCGATAACTGGATGCTTCCTGTGGAGGTTTTCCCTTTTTGAGAATTGCGATCACCTTGGTCTTTTTAAACTCCGGGGGCAGACGGGCTGAAATTAAAATATCATTAAAAAAAGAATTAAGCCATTTCAGTGAAATGGCTTACTTTGAAAGTTATTTGGTTCTAAATGAACGTTAGTAATTTTTGGGGCTAATCGGTTATTTGATTTAGAATCGTTATTATAAAACAAGGTTAAATAATCCCAAGAGGTTTTTTCTTGATCCCACACAAAATGATTATTCATAGGATTATTTCTAATAGACTTTGTTAAGTGAGGAGGATGATATTAAAAAAAAACATCTCCTTTCCACCTAATACAAATTGTGTGTTGTTAGGGGTAACGTCCAATAATTTTGCTAATTCAGCAAAATTTGAACCTTGATCTGTAATCAGTACAGTTACCTCCTATCCAATATCAGTTAATTTCTCTATATATTTCTCTAAAATTTTCTACAATTGGTTTACAACTGGTTTCCGTGTGGTGGAGCCAATGTTCTATATTCACCTGTATCCGTAAATAGATTTTTTTAAAGTGAATTTCATCTACACATGGAACAAAACTTGTCTGCAGTATCTATTTTTTGTACTTTTAATTTAAAAAACACAAAAAGACTAATTAACACCTGTGTTCAATTTAAATGTCTCTACATCTCTTTATAAAATGGTTCTAAACGGCAAAATAAAAGTTTTTTTTAAATAACTTATAGCATTTTGACCCCAGAAAATACAAACCTAAAGCGAATTTTTGAAACTCGTTCATAACAATTCCTGTTCAATAAATCCGATTGGACCTTGACGAACCTTGCCAAATCTGGATATAAAAATTCGTGACATAACGTCAGAACTTTGAGTACTGCTTTGGATGATGTATTTCTTTCTTCAAAGCAAGATTTTCCTCTTGTAGAAGATTAACCTGGTCGTTTAACTTAATTTTTCTGGGCGTTTTTTTTTTTTCGTTAAATGTTGGGGTGTTTGAGAACACAAATTTTCATTTGACGAACTATGGGAGTCTTCGTTTTCAATCAAATTGCTTTTTCCTACAGTAAGAATATGCACTGAAAATTCTTAGGTTTAAAAACAGGCTCCATCAAATTTAAGTTACCTGATATATTTTGCAAAAGTATTTTAATTTTTTTTTGCAGGTGGCTCTTCATATACTGTCTTTCTTTGTGTTAGAAAGAATATATTTTGTTGTACACATTTGCATCTCAAATATTTAATCAAATTACCTGTTTTAAGAGGATCCGAATCTTTTTCATATTTCGTGAGTACAGCACTGGGCAAAAGTTTAGTACTTTCTGGAATCTGGACCATAAAACATTTCATCTTCGAAATGTGCAGGGCATAAACGAAAATTATTAAATAATTTGTTAGGATCTTTTCCACCCACATCTGCCAGTCTAGAATTCTTAATCCAGATTTCACATTTACCAAAACTGTTATATAACTGTTATAACTGTGTCAATAACCAACAATATCAGACGCGATGTTTTTTTTTATATATTTTTTTGAACTTAGTGCCTCATAATCTGTAAGAAATGATAACTTTCAGTTAAGGTATATAAATTGTGTAAACTAGTATTATTATTGGTAATTAAAAGTGTCTTGTCTTTATGTTATATGGAAATAACAGGAAAGAAAGATGCTTCATTGATGACTTTGTAGGAGTTTTACAGATTGCAGACGAGAGCGATGGCGCGGTGCTGACCACTAACCAATAGCGTCGCAGTTGTGGCCATCTTTCTCTAATTTTAAGTGTCTTTGTCGAGCAACGCTTCTGTTCTAGTTATTTATGTATTTATTTATGTATTTATGTAAGTCCCCAAAATAGAGTTTTAGTGGAGGAACCGGATTAAGGACCAGGCGACGAAGGAGCCGAGTCTTTAATGAGATGAGTCCTCTAAAACTATTTTGTTTCGATAGAAATGATATTATTGCAATCAAACGTTCGATTACGGCGTACCATTGTTTTTTTCTGACTCATATAATTTTTGTTGAGGATGGTCAATGGTAGTTTCTGTTTTTAAAGATTTCTTTAAATTAAACCACTTAAGAACTATAATATTCTACACGTTGAGCACTTGTCTCATGTTTACGTAAACATAACTAGTATGATGCCATTCATCCATTCGTGTCTGTAATTTCATTTTAACGCTACCACCAAATATCTTACAGTAAAAACAAAATAAGCTTTTTTTATTTCCAGCCATTTCCTCAACACTGTTTCCCCATTTTTTAAAGTGCGATGGAAATAATTTATTGAAAATTGATGCCCATGGTGCATATAACGTTTTATTTTTCACTTGGAATATGAAAATTAATTGATTAATCAAACAAACTTACCTGTGAAGTTCGATTACAATTATACGAGGCGTCCAGTCCGAAGATATTTTACGTGTAGCAGTTTAAAGAAAGGGGTTGCGCTAATTTGTTTCTGATTTTGAAACAAAGTTTTATTTATTGTAACGTATCGTTAACAAAAACGCTCTTTCCAAAACCAAAATCGTCTGTTAATGGCTTGTTATAAAATCGGGCAAATACCGAAAACTTAGCGGTCCACCCACAAGTTTTTTGAATTTGTTCCAGGGATAGTCCTTTTCTTTTGGCCGCTGTGCTGGCAGCATGACGTGTAGAGTGCGATGTAAATATTGTCGTGTCAATCCCTGCCTCCGACAATGTGTTTTTCACCCATCTACTCAAAGACTGTTTAGATGCCATCTTGTAAGCTTTTTGGTGCGTAATAAACAAGAAATCCGCGTTTGGGGTACGGAATTCCTCTGTTACGCGAAGGTAGTCCTGCAAAGCAGTAGCCACGCATATTTCTGGTTGGTCTCTAAAAAATGGGATGTGTAAGCATGGCTGATGTCCGCTAGCCGAAGTTTTTAAATTGTCCGGAATGAAGATTTTTAACCCATGTTCTGATGTGGCAATTTCCGAGGGCTTAATTTAATGAATGGTTTGGATGCGATGTCCAGTGACCAATGCAAGAAGTGTCACAAATTTTTGTGACAGTTGTTTCGAAGACAGGGTTTCATGAGGGTATAATTTTTCAAATATTCCAAAACTTGATGGGGACTCCAGGTTGTACTGTATTTTGGTTTAGCTGGTCTCAGTTTGCTTACCCCTTTTAAAAATCGGCTTATGTTTTGATCTTTTGCTAGATTATGACAGTTTATTAATGCAAGAGCGGACCGATGGCTATTAAATGACCCGTGATGACTGCTTGATTTATTAAGTAATGACTGTATAAAATTTATTATTTGATCGGGTGACGCGTTGTAAAGATGGGTTTTGGACTGCCGACAGTAATTCTACCATAATTTATACGTGGTATTATACTATTTCAACGTATTTTTTGATAAAGAAGCAATGACAGTGTTGGCAGCTGTTGGTGGCATTCCTTTAGATTTTAATCCATCGCTGATAATCTGGCCGCTACTAGGGTAAGTTGTTGGTACAACGGATGGAACGACCTAAAAGGAAATGACAAAAGTTGTTTGTCTGGTTGGAAGTAAATAGGTCTGCTAGTAATTCTTGAAAAAGTGGGAACCATGTTTGAGATGGCCAATAAGGGACCACCACAATCCATGACCTTTGTCTGTTTTAATTTTCCTGAGCATACGTAAGATCAAAGAGAATGGTGGGAAGGCGAAAAAATATATGTCAGTCCACGATGTGGTGAATGCATCACATGCTATGGCGTTTGGATCTCTATGCCACGAAATATATTTAGAACACTTGGCGTTGTTATTTGTAGCAAATAAATATATTTCAGGTATACCAAACTTTTTGGTTATGACTGCGAATGCCCTTGGATTCAGAGACCATTCTGTTTCCGAAGGTAATTTCCTTGACTCAGAATCGGCCTCTTTGTTTTCCTTGGAAGAGATATAGGCAGCATGCAACCAATTGTCATGCTGTTCGCACCAACGCCATATTCGTTTAGCTAATGTGTTTAATTTGTCATATTTTACGCTTCCCATACGATTAATGTAACTCATTGCTGTTGTGTTGTCTGTACGTATTAAAATTAAGCATGACTTAAATTTTTTTGTAAACGATTTCAAGCCGTACTCAATAGCTAGTAATTCTAAGTAATTTATGTGGTGTTTTTTGTCCTCTTTGGTCCACCAACCATGTGTGCGCTCCCCTTCACAGTAAGCCCCCCAACCGTTTAAAGAAGCATCTGTAAAAATCGTCACCACATATTCGTCCTTTTGAATATTTTAGAATGTGGGTTTGCCACCATTCCAGATCTTCTAAAATACCGCTTTGGACTTGTAATTTAAGTTGTGGTGTTTTAACGCTTCACATTTTTCGTGTTCAAATTGTCTAGTATACAGCCATCCGTATTTTATAGCAGGGCATGCAGAAATTATTAACCCAATGAATTGTGCAAACAACTCAATACGGATTTTCTCGTGATTTGTAATGTATTTTTTGAATTCTAGAATGGTCTGTAATAATTTTTCTCGTTTTGTCTGAGGTAATGATAAAGTCATGTTTTGACTGTTAAATATAAACCCCAAATATTGACAGACTTGCGATGGCTTAACTTGACTCTTGGAATAATTTATAAGAAAACCCAACGATTCCAAAGTTTTAATTGTATGACTAATATTCGTCTGACATTCTGATTCTGTTTTTGCCAGGATAATAAAGTCATCTAAATAATTGAGACATGTTATATTGTTGGTGTGTAGGAATGTACAGACGGAGCGCGCAATTTTCGTAATCAAGAAAGGTGCACAAGCCAGCCCAAAAGGCAAAGCAAAAAATTCATATAAAACACCGTCATATTTAAATCTTAAATATTTTCGGTGGGATTTGTGAATAGGAATAAGCAAGTAAGCGTCGGTTAAATCAATTGTGCCCCTCCAAGTATTTGGAACTAATAACTTTGCGACTGTACGCTAGTCATCCATTTTAAAATGCGGTGTACTAACGAATTTGTTAAGTTTTTTAAGATTAAAAATAAACCGATGTTTCATCGGACTTTTCTCGCGTAAAAAACGTGGAAATAAATTGATGGCTCGATGGCTTTGTTTTGACTACAGCTCCAATGCTGATGAGCTTGTGTAGTGCACTTTTCAAGTTTTTATCGGTATGGCCTTGTGGTGGTTCCCGTGATTGGTACGGGATCTGCGTAAAAGGTATTCTATACCCTTGCACCGCAGTCAGAATTTTATTGTTTGTTGTAATCTGTTCCCACCTTGACAAGAATTTTGCAAGTTGACCTGCATATGGTTTGTAAATTACCTGCGATTCAACTAGTTCCACCGGTTGTATGGTCGTTTGGTGTATTCCTTCGAGGTGCGATTGAGGCGAGCTTTCGTTTCCCTCGTGTAGCGAAAGCGTCCCGTCGCGTTTTTTGAACGAGAAGATGTCGATTGAGTTTGTCGAAAAGGTGTGTTTTGTTTGGATTGTGCCGGAATCTGCACCGTGGATTTAATTTCCATTCCGGTCTTTTCCATCATCTGAATTTTTTTAATACGTTCGGAAAGTTCATTTCCGAAAAGTAAATTAGTGGGAGTAGAATTTTCTACTGCGTCTTTCAACGTTTTTATTTAGCAATGGTAAAATTAAAGTCTGGCGGGTTTTTGTCATCTGGAAAAATAGGTTGCAAAGTATTTTCCCGGAATCAACCAAAAGTGGCAAAACATGATCTTTTGTTCCGTCTGAATGGTCATGTTTTGGATCCACAAAAAAGTATTGCTTCCGCCAGCGCTGCTAGTCCCGATCCTAACTGGTTTTGCGAAACGACATAACTATTGTCCCTGGCTTTGTGTAAGGTTTTTAGAACCGGGGCCAGTTCGGGATTCAAAGATGGAGAAATTAACTCGGGTAAATTTGACGGGGGATTGTACTTTGTAATTAGATACTCGTGATCAGTGGCCGAAACTCCGCTGATTAATACATGTCTTAACCTTTTCGCCAAATCCGCATGTAGCGGGGATCCCGTCTTTTTCTCTGACCCTGGGTCATTCCCCAAAAGAGCGAGAGTTTCATCGTCTAATTTGTCGTCTGTTGAGACCTCCAAGATCGGCGACTCACTCTTGCCCCGAAGAGTGTCTGGTGAGAAAGTCCCGGACGCCGTCACGCTCGGTGAACGGTCGTGTAAGTCTCTGTTATGGGGGCTCGTCACCTCGCACGGAGAGTGATCAGGCCTATGGGACGGAAAGCCTGCGCTTCCATCCGGAGACTTTTTTGGGACATCTCTCGCCGCTCACAGCGCGCTTCCAAACGTTTTTGACGTTTTTCGAGCTTCCTGATTTCATGTAGGATTGTGTCCTCCGATGAAGAAGATGAAGACATCGAGAACGCTTTCTTTTTGATTTTCCCATTGCTAAATTGGAAGGTATCTGTGAAATTATTATTATCATTTACCTGTTCTCCTAGCAGAAGGAAAGACACATGTGCTCGGTAGCAGCACTGAAAGGCGAATGAGAGCAAAGGCGACTGAGGTGGGGAAGGGAAGAGGTTTTTCTTTAAACACAGTGGCGGAGGTAGCACGGAAGGCATACTACACGTAAAATATCTTCGGACTGGACGCCGAAGTATAATTCATTTATTTTTGTCAACATTAGTACGAATTAGCGGGCGTAATCATTACACCCGCTTTTTATGGTCCTAGGGCATAATGCATAATGAAAAGGTTTATAAAGCGCGCATCCTAGACGAAAGAATCAAAATACAGCGTGGCCGACAACTCACTCCCCACCAGGAATCTGCTAGTGGTAACAGCAATAAAAAAAGTAGCTTTTATTCTTCGTTTGCGAGATACAGAGGTTTCAAAGTGACCAATCCCAGAAGTTTTCGTCCAGATGTATTTAATAACTTCTTGTCAAAATTTTATTTCAATGAGATTTGCAGGTATGCATTTTACGCGAAAAATTTATTTTGACAAGAAAATCAAAACGTGATATACTATAAACGCCATTTTGACATTAGTATGTCAGAATGTATTGTTTTTCATAGCACCATACATTAGTATCCCAGATAATTTGTGTGCATTTTTTCAGAAAAACAAACTATCAACTTTTAGGAAAAAACTAGTGGAAGTGCGCAAATCCTATCGGATTCGCAAGGGCCGTTGTTGTGCCGTTGCTAAGTAAAACCGTAGATCACCTTGCCTACGGCTACGCCTGTGTGATAAACTGATAAAAAGTAAAGCCAAAATAGTTAGGTATTTTTTACACTATGCCGTCCCACTTAGAAAGCTCCTGATTAAAAATTTCCACATTTGATTTAATGTGTAAAGGTTATCAACTGTACCAAATTTTATAATTTTATTTGTACCTTATGGTTTTTAAAGTATTGGAGAAAACCCAATAAAAGACGTTACCCATTTAGGGGGTGTAGCTTTTACGAAGTATTTTTTGATATTTATAAGACACTTTTCTCCTAACTGTCTAAGTTTGTTACAATAAAAGTAGAACATCCTGTATATACAGGGTGCTCAAAAAGTGGCGCACTAACTCAATGGTATGTAGTAGAAAATTGCTTACAATAAAGGTAAAAATAGTAAATAAATTCTTTGTATTAAAATTATTGATAAATAAGAAATTTTAAATAAATGATATGTTGCAACGTTGTTGATCGCAATAGAACTTGAACAACAATAAAAATAAATTAATTTTGAAACGGTTTCCTAGGAAATAATTCTCAGTGTTCGCACATCTACAAATTGTGATTTTTTGATGAATTTAAATTTTTTTAAATTCAAAAAACTGCTAAAGTCTGATAGTAAATTTAAAAATAATTATTCATCGTTTTGTTAGTGAACGATTACTTAGTGTGACACATAAAAACATTAAAAAATAATGAAAATTGAAGAAGTTAATAAAATAAGTTTGAAGCCCCAGATTTTTTAAAATATGAATTTAAGAATTTTTTAAGATTTTTCCCGTAATCTACACATGTTTTTCAATAACGCACCACTGAGTTGGTGTGCCACTTTTTGAGCACCCTGTATAAAAAAAGTTGTATAGTTTTTGTTAAAACAAAAATCATTTGTAGTACAATGGCGAGCAAAAAATTTCGGACACTTTTGTCATTTCATTGTCAAAAGGGATAGGGAATTACACACGATTATGTTAGTGAAATGTCAACAGTGTCCGAAATTTTTTGCTCGCCTTTAGCGCGTATTCTGTAACTTTTTTAACGGGCTGTTAGAATTTAACACTGGTTAAAATTGTAAATCTAGTAATTTTATTGGTTGTTCCTACAGCAACAACGATTAACTGCCTTTAAATTTTAACGGTTTCATTACAGAATACGCGCTATTGAACGATAAATATTAATGATTTTTTATAGTATTTTTAAAATAAATTTTATTTTCAAACTAAAAAAAATAAATAAAACAAATCGTTATTTTGAATTATTTTATTATTATAAATTATAAAAATAATTAATTGTTACATTTTTGTATCAGTGCACAGTACTTTGTGTCTCATGGGGTGGTGCTGTCACACCACCCTCGTTGCTTCCTCCGCTTCCTCGGCCTCCTCGGTCTCCTCGGTCTCCTCGGCCTCCTCAGCCTCTTCAGCCTCCTCAGCCTCCTCAGCCTCCTCCGCCTCCTCCGCCTCCTTCGCCTCCTCGTCCTCCTCCGCCTCCTCGGCCACCTCGTCGACCGCGGCGACGACGACGACGACGATGATGACTTTAAAATTTTACATTAGGGTATAGTTAGTACTTATGAACTGAATAAATACCGTATTGAGTCAGCTGCCACCGACGGAGGCAGCTGTTGTGAAGCCGTGGACTGGGGCGTCTGCGGCGGTGGTGGCAACTGCGGAGGTGGTGGTGACGACTGCGGAGGTGGTGGTGACGACTGCGGAGGTGGTGGTGGCGACTGCGGTGCCGAAGGCTCACCAGGCAGTTTAACATTTGACTAAAAAATATTTATAAAAAGATATTTTTTTGTGATAATAGAAAAAATCACAATAATTTAAAATAACAATTTCATTCAAATATTTTTTAAGGATGCTTTTCTAAATTTTAACAATCTTCACATAAATTCCGGATAAGTTATATTTAACATATAATTTCTACAGTTATAATTACTGTACCAACGCAAGTATCACAATGAATTTCGGGAATAAATTATTCGAAGATTGTAAAAACCGCCCTTTATTACTTACCATTCTTGTTGCTGGCTAACAAACCACTAAATCCACCACACATCACACATCTGCATTTGTTACCGACACTTGGAGGGGTTGAATAATTCTTGGAAATTCAGATTTTTGGAATTTGCATCGTCGGCTGGTAACTACATACAAAGGCGGCACGCTTTTTGTTGTTTTTTCAATCTTGTGTTAAGGATGATTATTTCAGGAAATGGAAAATATTATTGATATTTGGATTTATTATAATTTTATTGTACTAATTTTTATTACATACTATACCTTTGGTACATACATGACATGTTTTTGAAAATGAATAAAACGATAATTTTATTATTATAATATAATTATTTAATTGCGTAATTAATTAATTCATTCATTTTTTCCATAGAATAACATTTTTTCATCTGTGTATTTGTTAAGTTTTATAACTGATTTTCGTTTTAGGTACGATGGGGCTACAGTGTTGGGCACATTTTTTGACAAATTCAGTTTTAAAACCAAAAAATGTTTAGTTTCAGAATTTCATCTCTCTAATTTTGTTGAACATTTTCTTCCCTGTTTTTGTTGATTGCCATTTTGATCATTAATTAACGATATAGCAATTAACGACATAGCAAAGTCTCTATCGAACGAAAATTCGGAATTATGGCTTCAGTACATTTTTTACGAAATGGGTCAGGTATATATTAAATATGTTTAATTAAAAAGGCAATGTTTTTGCTATACCAGATGATAAAGTGTGCTTTATACGACTAAATAATGATAAATTAGATAGTTTTTTTTAGTCGTTGTAAGAATAGACAAAGTTGTTGATTTTGTTCTGAGTAATTTATTACGTCGTAAATTAATATTTTATTAGCGTTTCTAGCGTTTTGTATTAAGAAAAACTTCAATTGTGCAATTGGTGCTGAATAAAATCGTTGTTCTTGAAATACAACTTGTGTTTTCTAGTTGTTGATTGTATAAAGGTTTTTTACATTTAATCATACTATCCGTAAGCTTTGATTGACGGATGTCGGTAACCAAATCTCTCTGATTGTGGTCCGTTATGGGTGGTTTTTCGCCACCCAGAAATTACCGACACTTGGACGACCGATCCAGATCTACAAGATCCTCTCGGTCATCGTTTGATTTTCTTGGTTTACGAAGTTCTTCTGAAATTTTGGAAGTTTATCAAAATTTGACAGTTTGTCAATTGAATATAGAAGGAATTTCAAAGGATAAGTGTGATTTCTTGTCGAAAATGGCTCTAAGGGAACGAGTGGATGTCATCGTTCTTCAAGAAACCCATACTTCATCAGAAATGGACCTTTTTTCCCGTGGGCAAATTCCTGGTTACACTTTGGTGGACTTCATCAACAGTGCTTCTTACGGTTGTGCAACATATGTAAAATCAAATTTCGAAGACTACTAATCCATCGCCAAAACACAGGAGAACAACATCTTTCTCCTCACTGTCAAAATTGCTGTAATTTTTATTATTAATGTTTACAAAACACCTAATGACCAATGGCCTGAAAATCTGGTGCTGAATTATCATCCAGCTATTTACGTCGGCGATTTCAATGGTCACCACAACTTGTGGGGTTATGCGGAGAACGACAGGAACGGTCTTGCTCTTGTTTCATGGATGGAACTAAATAAGCTCCATTTGGTTTTTGACAGTAAAACTAGGAAAAGTTTTTATTCGGCCAGATGGAAGAAGGAGTACAATCCCGATTTATGCTTTGTTACAATGAATAATGAAGTACCATTACAAGCATCACGAGATGTACTATCTGGTTTTCCTCATAACCAACATCGACCAGTAATTGTTAAGCTTGGCAATGAGATAAAACGATTTCCTTCTCTTGAAAAACCTAGATGGAATTTTCAAAAAGCAAAATGGAATGAGTTTGTTAGACAAGTGGATAGTGATCTTCGGTGGATTCCATCAACTGCAATGAATTACCACAGATTTGTTGGAGTCATCAAGAGTGCTGCTAAAAAATTCATTCCCCGTGGATTCCGAAAAAATTATGTTCCCTGTTGGAGCGATGAAACAAAGAGGTTTTACAATGCATACGTCTCTAATCCGAACCCAGAGAATGCCGATGCTGTATTAAATTCGTTGAATAAGGCGAGGAAAGAAAAATGGAACAGCTTAATGGAAGATCTGAATTTCACACAGCAGTCGCAGTAGTTGGAAACTTTTGCAAAAACTTGGATCTTCGAACATTACACCACCTAAATCAGAGTCTGCTATTAGTCCGAATGCTGTAGCTAGCCGGCTGGTAAACATTTCAAATTCCGTTAAGCTAGAGAAAAGAGCAAAGAAGGAGATGAAACGACGGGTTCAAAAGCAAAGAAAGAAATGAACGTTTCAGGAGAACTGTCGAGATGTTTCAACGTAGATGAGTTGAAAGAAGCCATATCATCGACTAAAAGCAAGAAATCGGCTGGTTTTGATGGAATCTATCCGGAATTCATCAAAAATCTCGGAAGTTTTGCACTGAAATGGCTTACTTCTCTTTTTAATGATATTTTTATTTCAGCCCGTCTGCCCCCGGAGTTTAAAAAGACTAAGGTGATCGCGATTCTCAAAAAGGGAAAACCTCCACAAGAAGCATCCAGTTATCGGCCCATTTCTTTGTTGAGTGTTTGTTACAAGATTTTGGAGAAGATGATTTATCAGCGCATTTCTCCTCTTATTGAAGATGTTCTTCCCTCTGAACAAGCTGGATTTCGACCACAAAGGAGTTGCTGTGACCAAGTCTTAGCTTTAACGACTCACATTGAATCTGGTTTCGAGAAACGTTTAAAAACTGGTGTTGTTCTTTTGGATCTCACTGCTGCTTATGATACAGTTTGGAAGGATGGTTTAATACACAAACTTTATAAAGTTGTACCTTGCAAGCGTATTGTCAGTCTTATCGAGAGCATGTTAACAAACAGAAAATTTAGAGTTTTTGTCGGTGAAAAATCAAGCAAAATCAAAACTCTCAACAATGGTCTTCCTCAGGGTGCAGTATTATGTCCTTTATTTTTCAATGTATATACGAGTGACCTCCCTGAAACGCATTCAACAAAGTTTGTCTATGCTGACGATATTGCACTGACTTTTCAACATAAAGAATTTCATCGATTAGAGGAACAACTTTCTCAAGATGCTTCTGTTTTGTGTGATTACTTCAAACAGTGGCGTCTATGTGTAAATCCAACAAAAACAGAAGTTTCCTGCTTCCATCTATCAAATTCTCAAAAAGAAAGGAAATTGAACGTCTCTTTAAATGGAACACTACTTAAACACAACTTTCATCCAGTTTACCTTGGTGTCTCTCTTGACTGTTCGCTCACCTACAAGTTTCACCTTGAAAAATTAAGGCAAAAACTGAAAACAAGAAATAACATTCTACTAAAGTTGGCCGGTTCGACTTGGGGTGCTAATGCTAAAACTCTTCGTGTCTCGGCTCTTGCATTAGTCTTTTCAACGGCAGAATATTGCAGTGCTGTTTGGATGAACAGTTCACATACAAGCAAAGTTGATGCACAGTTAAACACTGCTATGCGAGTCATAACTGGCACTTTGAAATCAACCCCCACTGAATGGCTTCCAGTATTGTCTAACATTGCTCCACCGACACTAAGAAGAAAACTTTCAGTCAAGAAATTGTGGATCAAATATAGCAGACATCCCCAAGATTATCCAATATGGTCTGATCTAATTGCCCCCGAAAATCGATTAAAATCCAGAAAACCTTTTTGGGTTGAAACTTCTGACATCGAAAACTTTTTCATTATTAATGAGTGGCGCAATATGTGGTCAAATATCCAACTTTTCAATAAAGATTTAATAGAAGATCCAACAAAAAGTGTACCTGGAATGGATCAACCAAGGTGGGTCTGGGTGAAATTGAACAGTCTAAGAACTGGCCATGCCAGATGTAATTCAATGTTATTTAAATGGAATGCTATCGAAAATCCATATTGCCAATGTGATCAAGTGGAAGAAACTGTCCAACATCTTGTCGAAGAATGTCGACTTACGAGTTTTCAAGGAGGCTTCACCGAAATTCATGAGTTGGCGCCAGAAGTGAAAAATTGATTGTCCACTATCAAAGTTTTGTAATTTTTTTTGTTGTCATACGAATATATATATATATATATATATATATATATATATATATATATATATATTTACATCCCACTATCATTAGCACTTCCGTACATAAACCCAGCTTAGAGCGTCCACCTAAAAGTTTTTGCAGATTTCTGAATATACACTTCAAAAATGTATTCAGTGCACCCATAGGTGTCACCCAATACAAGTTTCATTGAAATCGGAGTCGCGAGTATCCACTTCGGTATCATTACAGCGACCGTACAAAAAACCAGCTTAGGGCGTCCTCAGCATGTATATGAGTATACATTTTACTATCATTACCGCGTCCTTTTGGTATACAATTTCCGTTACACTATCAATAAGGCGTCCGACAGTGTTGCCACTTTAACCCGAGGTAATAAATATCTTAAAACCTCAGTCCAATTAATATCAGATTACTTTTTTAACATTTCAAAATTAATTTTAGAGTTAGTACATTAAATTTTTATAATTACTATTAACCTCTCAGAGAAATAAGAAAAAAATTATTTCGACTTCGCAAACCCTGCAGTCAGGCAAGAATTTACGATTACCGATTTTGCTGAAAAACAAATCTGACATAAAAATGATGTACAAAAAAAATTATAACATTCTTTCTTTCTTTCGTGGTTGGTACTTTTACCGAAAAAAATAATAAAATAAATAAAATAAAAACATTAAAAAAAATTGTGCGTCAAATTTATATTTTTTTATTGGCAATGAACTATTTTTCTTTGTTAAATATATTAAGATTAAGCAGTTTTTTGTTATAGTATTGCAACTACCAAAATAAACAAAGTTGAAGTCAATTTTAGAAATTTTTGTTTCAGGTCCGAATTGCTCTTGAGTTGTTTTTTTGTAAACTTATTGTTAGGTATTCAGTTGTCATGTCAAACGTTTACGTTTTTAATTTATTATTTGTTTCCAGCCTTTTTTATTTCTGGTTTATTTGCTAAAATCAAATCTACGAAGTACGGCGTTCAGAATTCAGGAACGTTTGTGAATTACCATCACTGGAGCGTCCGAATATAACATACGGACGCTCTAATGTAGTAGAGTGGTTTTAGAGCGTCCATATACGAACCGTATATGGACGCTCTATTGTAGTCGGACGATTCAATGATAGTAATTATTTTTGGTATACATTCAATTTCTTCTACAAAAATCAGAGAAAAAGTCTCTAGCGTATCCATAGTGTTACCTCCAGTTTTTTGCGGAAATCAAGTCGCCGAAATACGGCGTTCAACATTCAGACATTTGTGATGTACCATCACTGAAGAGTTTGAATATCATATACGGACGTTCCAATACAGTGGACGGGCTTTAAAGAGTCTATTTATAGACCAGTGTAAACACTATGGCGGACGCTTTTTTGTGGTCAGACGCTTTAATGATAGTAATTCTTCGACTTGATTTTAGCAAATAAATTTCAGGTACTGAAGGTATGTAAGGTAACAACAATCAAACAATTAAAATGTAATTTTAATTTGTTTATAAATTTGGAGTTAATCAGTTTTTTTACTTGTAGTTTATAAAAAATATTCAGAACTAAAAGCTATTAACTTTAATTCATACATACAGAGATATTTTTTTTACTCTGAACATACCCCATTATTCCCTATGTTCAATCTGAAAAAAAATCAGATCAACGCAATGCGAGTTTTGCTATGCAACTAATTATTCTACGCGCTGTCAAAAATCTCATCCTGTCAATTAAATCTTCCAAGATTATTCAAGTAAAGAAAAATTAATTTTTATAGAAATTTATTACTCATCAGGGAATAGTAACATGTAAGGAATGATAGATTACTTTAACAAATATTTGAAATCACTTCAAATTGGTTCAAATAACTCGACATCAAATAATTACCTTTACGTACATTGGTAACGAAAATTAGATCCATGCTTTAAAATATTTTTTTTCAGATTGAACATAGGGCTATGTTCAGAGTTAAAAATTGTCCCTGTATAATAAGTGTCTTAAGTTCTGTGGCTCTAGCAAAATTATTTTTTTTATGTTATTGGCATATTTTTTACATGATAAATTCAATAAAATTCAATTCAAATTCAATAAATTCAATTATTGTAATAACTTCTAAAATACAATTAAATAAAAGTTAAGAGGTTTTGAGTAATAACATTTTAATATTAAAGATATAAATTTATAATTTATAGCCCGGTTTGTGGTAATTAGTGATATTTCTTTGCTTATTTGTATGTTAGCAGTTACTATAAAAATAAAAAAAAATGATTTAGAAAACATACAACTGGAAAAAAAATTGTTAAGTGGTTTTCAATGTCCTATTCACTTTAAACATAGAAAAAGCTAAGAACAACTTCTTTAAAATAGTTTAAATAATCTAAAAAAACATAGTTTTCCGTTTAAAATAAAAATGTTGACACCGATTTCATTATCAAAACTTCTAATATTTCTAATGTAGGGTCTTGGAGAAACAATTCTTATAAATATAAAAATTGAGTAAAATAAAGGTAGCGTTCTTCAAAAGTACAGTTTTGATTCTGTCTTTCCTAAAATTATCGTTTTACAGAAGTGTTCCCCAAAAGTACCTTATCGTTTCAGGTTTCCTAACAAGCATCATTTTGTATCTGTGTTCCACAAAAGTATCAGCTCTGTACCTGTGTTTTCCAAAACCATCGTTCTGGTCCTCTGTTCTCCAAAAATATAATACTGCATTGGCGATACCCAAAATTATCGGTATGCGGCGATGTTACCCAAAAGTATCTTTCGGTACAAAGTGAATTTGAAAGTAACACATATTATAATTTAAGGAGCGACAAAATAGCTCAAATAAAGTCAAAGTATCTCAACTTGCTCTATTTGGGCGAATCAACTTAAATTTACTCCACAGCGATAAAATTCATCAAGAAAAAAACCCATTACCTTTGTTTAAAAAAACTAAGCTAAATTACCAAAAACAGTCACAGGAAAAGTGCCCTCATATTAACAAAAATATAAAAAAAAATTTTTATATTTTCATTACAATTTTTGATGTATTTTAAAACGCTGAAGCAGAAGTTGCACCCTTTATATCTCAAAAACTATAAACATTTGGATAAGAAAAGTTGGGTTATTTTGACTACTTAATGTAATGTGTTATATTTTTACTTTTATTAACTTAAGATTTAAATGACGCTTCTATTTCTAAAAAAAATATTTTATCCGCAAACGTCACAAAACTAACAACATTTGTGACAGAATGTCACAGGTAAAAGATCTAGTTCTCGGACCACTTTATCGGACATGGGGTAAATCATTTTTATGTGATAAAGCGTTTTTTACTTTTGTCTGTCATCATGACTTACCATTGTTGTCATTTTTTTGTGTCTCTTTCGCTGCTTTAGCAATTTCTGGAGAGTAAGTAGATTATCAGAAAATCAAATATGAAACAGAGAATTTATTTTATAATTTCTATAATTTACTATTTACATTAATATTAAAAATACAGTTTGTTATTGAGGCATTTTGGAGAAGGCTTGTAGGAATAACACCGTCAATATTAACATGCTTCTCAATACTTTTCGTATTTGGACTAGTGCTCGGAACAGGATCACATTTCTGGTTCATTGATGGTATATAAGTCTTCAGTGTGGCGTTTTGAGGAAGATCGTTAGGAGTACCTTCTTCACAGTTTCATAGTTCGAGAAAGTTCCGTAAAATAAACAAGTAAAACACTTTCAGAATAAACTTCCACATTTCTTTCAGAACACCAATTCAGAAATCTATTGTAAGACGCCTCGTAGACAGCATCAGATTTCGTAGGCAGTAAATTGTGTATAGTCTCTTACGCTGCAGCAGCGATTTCGGGAGGAGTACAACGCAGGTCGTCAGTATACGACATTTTGAACCACTCACTAGTACTAGTTAACTGAACAAACACGAAAAACTTTCAAAATTATTAGCACAGTTTCAGAGAATGACGCGTGATGTTTGTTTATAAGCTGTGCTATGGTTTCATTACTTGCGCCCTGATTATTTTGTTCATTTACTTGCTAATTAGTGTTATTCTTTACTCTTTATCAATTTATCTAATTAAGTTTG
This sequence comes from Tribolium freemani, assembly GCA_939628115.1. Lineage (NCBI taxonomy): Eukaryota > Metazoa > Arthropoda > Insecta > Coleoptera > Tenebrionidae > Tribolium > Tribolium freemani. The sequence goes on from OW626793.1 coordinate 2,639,887, forward strand.
CGGATAAAATAGTATATTTTATTCGGCGTAAATGTGAGTTTATGTGGCTCAGCTGAATTATTTGCCTCATTGCATTCGGCAAAATAAACATTCAGCTTCCCCGCATAAACTATCACATTTACGCCTTATAAAATAATCTACTATTTTGCCTTTTGCAATGCTTTCCCTATCAGTAGCACTTATTTTAAGTGTTAGGGGTTAAAATTTTTGCGGTGTGGCTTTTATAAATTCAAAAAGTTATGCTTTTTTAACTTCAGAAGTTTTCTTATGGCTAAACTCAAAATATAAAATTTATGAAAATTACCTTAATTTTTAGTTTTAAAATTTTTGGAAATGTTTACAGAATTTTAGAAACAATTAATTTAGAATACAAATCCTAACATTTTTTGTTTTATATTGTTTATCGAATTTTCTTACTTAATTCTATTCTACACCAACTAACTAGTGAGAGCAATATAAGAGCGAGTTTGTTTACACAGTGCGCTGCGCAACCACGTTGCCAAATCTACAAAGTAGGACGCTTTAATGATAGTACAATGGTTTCGAATATACAGCACGTGTATATTCGACATCGACGGAACTGCCGCTGGTGGCCACTTGTGCGAACTAAAAATATACAAAAAATATACAAAAAAAACCATTTCACCAACAATAGGGCGTCCTCTCCAAACTTCGTCAGGTGGTTGCTTAGCCCATCCTAAGCCATTTTGTACAGGTTTCCATTAGAGCGTCCATATATGGGCGCTCTAATGGAGATGGGCGCCCTAATGATGGTTAATCACAAATGTACGGACGTCGTAATGATAGTGGGATGTAAATATATATATATATATATACCAATGAGAAGATTAAGAAAAAAAATTATTATAAAAAGTAAATTAGAATTTTGAAAAAAAAAATGAAAATGAAAGAGTAGTATAAAAAAATTAAAAATGTAAATGGCTCAGATTTTGGTACATCTTTATTTTGAATTTAAGAATTACTACCTATTTTCATCACAGCCATTCAAATATTAACTTGAAAAATAAAAATTAGAAATTAAGGCAGACAGACATCTTCAATTCAGCGGTGCAAGCAGTGAATTAAATTTTCAATGTATTGATTTCGTTACAAAATTCAGTAATGAAATAAATATATTGAAAATCCCCGGATGCCAAACAATGTCGACTTCAACGGCTACACCTCAATTTCTAGATTTTAAATCAAATTTAAGTCAATTTGAGTCAAGACCGAGATTATTGAGATGTCTGTGATCCAGCAATGCAAGCAGCGAATGGGATTCCGAAAGTATTTGTTTATACCAAAAAAAAAAACAACAAAAATACGGAATCTATAGTCTATAGACACGAAATTCAAAGTATCTCTCTGTATACAGTGTTTGTTGTGTACGCCAACGTTTGACCATTGTTTCTGGAGACACTTTGCCGCGTCGTATTTTCAAGACAGACCGAAATCCCGTTCATTGAATGTGCTCGTGAAAAAGCAACATACAACTGACCATGGGTGAAGACAGGTCTTGGCAAAAAAATGCCAATCGTATCGAAAGTCTGTCCTTGTGATTTCTTGATCATCATACAATATGACAATCGTAACGGAAACTGTCGTCTTTTCAAAACAAAGGGAAGTGGTTCACTTTCTGAAGATTCGAATTCGATTCTCGACAAAAATTCCCTCCTTCCCGACAATTGTCCGTCAAAATTGATGATTTCCGCTTCAATGAAGTGTTCGCCCAAATGTCGAATCACCAATCGTGTGCCGTTACAAAGATTTGCTCTCACGTTGAGATTTCACAACAGCATGACGATGGTTCCTTCTTTCAATGTTAGCTCATGTTGCGCAAATCCCGATTGTTTTGTATGTGAGAATGCTTTATTGAATTCTATTTACTACAAGCTCCAACTAACTCGATGGACAGAGCCATACTGAGCTCCCCAGAAGGAGCGTACTTAAAGCGCACATGCGCCACGCATGCAATTTTACAAATCTTACTGAACATATTCCCCCGCCTTGAAAGCAGGGCTTTCAAAAGAACAAAAACAAATTAATAAAATGTTCTTAATCACTGTCATTTGGAAGTGCGCACAATTTCGCAACACTACGTTTCACAACACCCTTTGAGGTTTGCACTGAGGCCACAATCCGCTCCTGGATGTAGATCGACGACACGACCCAGAAGCCACTTCAGCGGCGGAAGATGGTCATCCTTTATTAGGACCAAGGTCCCAACAGCCAGGTTTTCTTTCTTCGCCAACCATTTCGTTCGCTGTTGAAGCTCGGAAATGTACTCTCGCGACCATCGCTTCCAAAAGTGTTGTAGTGACTGCTGAATAAGCTGATATCTGTTTAGTCTTGATACCTTGACATCAGTTATGTCCATATCAGGTAAAGAACTCAATGGTCGTCCGATTAAAAAATGAGAGGGAGTAAGAGGATTGAGATCGGAAGGATCAGACGACAAAGGGGACAAAGGTCTTGAATTCAGAACACATTCAATTTGACACAATAATGTGGAAAGTTCTTCAAATGTAAATACAGAACTTCCCATCACCCTTCGTAAATGATGTTTTAAGGATTTAACACCAGATTCCCATAGACCTCCCATATGAGGAGAATATGCAGGAATGAAATGCCAATTGATACACTCATTAACCAAAGCCTCAGTTACCTCATTCGTATTTCGTTTAAGAAAAAGTCCTAATTCGTGTAATTCATTTTTGGCGCCAACAAAATTCGTTCCATTATCCGAATAAATGTGAACGGGTTTACCGCGTCTAGAAACGAAACGACGAAGAGTCATTATAAACGATTCAGTTGTCAAATCAGAAACTAGTTCAAGATGTATAGATTTAGTCGCGAAACAGACAAAAAGAGAAACATAACATTTTGAATTCTTAGAACCTCTCCCTTTCCTATCCTTTATGACAAAAGGGCCGGCATAGTCTACTCCTGTAACATAAAAGGGAGGGTTCGGTGTCACTCTGTTTTGTGGTAAGTCTCCCATGAGTTGTTCCATCGGTATAGGTTTGGATTTAAAACAAACTACGCAATTATGTACTGTACGTCTAGCTAAATTGCGTCCAGATAAGGGCCAATATGTATCTCGAATAGATGAAAGTAATAACTGTGGTCCGCAATGCAATAATCGGCAATGTTCTCTCGCAAACAACATTTTGGTAAAAGGATGCTTACAGCACAAAACTATGGGATGCCGTTTGGAGTATGCAAAGTTAGAATTTCGCAAACGTCCACCTACTCTAAGAACTTTCTCGGCAGACATAAACGGATTCAATCGAGAGATTCTGCTCTTACTACTAAGAGGTTTTTCATTCGTCAAATTAGTTATTTCCTCACTGAATACTGAATTTTGAGAAATTTTAACAAGACATAATTGAGCATCTTTTATTTCATTCAATGAAAGTGGGCCCTTTCGTGTTGTATTGGATTTCAGAGTGTTGTTTTTAAACCTTAGACACCAGGCTATGACCCTTTCAAGCCTTGTTAAATCAGAGTATTTATCAAATGAAAATTCACTGCTTATTTTATTGACATGAGATTTCGTTACATTTCTGACCTCGGGAAGAACATCATGAGAAGTTAACTCCAATTTAGGCCACTGATTATGTTCTTTCTTTAACCAATGGGGACCTTCCCACCATAAGGTACAATCAGCTAGTTGTTTGGGATACATTCCCCTAGATAAAATGTCTGCGGGATTGTCGTCAGTGGGTATGTATCTCCAATTATTATTATCAGATGAAGAAACAGTTTCCGAGACTCGGTGTGAGACAAATTGCTTTAAATGTCTAGGATTCGCCTTAAGCCAACAAAGTACGATTGTGGAATCACACCAAAAGCAAACATTATCGATTTTAAGATCTAAAGATTGTTGAACTTTCTTCATGAGACGCGCAAGAATTAATGCTCCACATAACTCCAATCGTGGAGTGGTCAACGTTTTCAACGGTGCTACTTTAACCTTTGAACACACCAATCGAACAGTTACGTCATCTTCCGTGTCTATGGAGCGCAAATATATGCAAGCGCCGTATGCAGTTTTACTGGCATCGGAAAAACCATGTAATTCTAAAGACTTAGGAAATTTGCATGAAATATGACGAGGTATTGAGATGTCACTAACAAAACGCAATTCATAAATATATTTTAACCACTGTGATAATAGATGATTTGGTAAAGACTCATCCCACGCTAACTTTTCCAACCACAACTGTTGCATGAATGTTTTTGCTTGAATAATACAAGGGCTTAGAACACCAAGAGGGTCAAATATTTTTGCAATAACTGATAAAGCAGTGCGTTTGGTTACTATCCGACTATCATCAAGACTAACGTGAAAGGACAAAGTATCAGATTGATTGTTCCATGATATACCATTTTCCGAGGTGAAAACCGCCTGAATGAAATGCATTATCAATTATTGAACAAACCCTTTTGGCTTCAATAATAGTTTCTGTCCCCGTTAGGAGATCGTCTACGTACATGTCATTGCGAATGATTTTAGCAATATCAGGATGGTCATTTTCAATTTCAAACGATAATTCAAACAAACATCGAACAGCTAAAAAGCTAGCGGAAGCAGTACCATATGTAACGGTATTAAGATTGTATGTTTTTAATGGTAAATCGGCAGAAGGCCTCCAAATTATACGTTGCAATGCTCTTTGATCTTCTTGTACCAAAACACATCGATACATTTTCCTACAATCGCTTGAAATTACGACATTATGTTTACGAAACCTAATGATAATAGATAAAAGGTCATTTTGAAGAACGGGACCTACCATTTGCAGGTCGTTCATGGAGACACCTGAGGAAGTGGGCGCAGAAGCATTGAATACCACACGCAGTTTGGTTGTGGTGCTTGTAGGCTTTAGGACACCGTGATGTGGCATATAGTAACTCGTATCTGTAACTACAACCGACATGTGTCCTAAATCTTCATATTCAGACATAAAGTCTGTATACATTTGCTTTAGCTGAGGGTTTGATTGCAAACGATTTTCCAACGAGAGGAAACGACGAATGGCCATATCTTGAGAATCGCCCAACAGCTCTAATGAGTCCTTTAATGGTATTGTTACTACAAATTGTCCATTGGGAGTACGTTTTGTGTTACGTTTAAAATCTACTTCACATTCATTTTCAATGGATGCATCTTCGTTTAGAGCAAAGTCTTCTACTTCCCAAAACTTTCTAATGGACTTTGAAATACCTGTTTCTGAATCGCAAATACTTAAATGACAAAATGAATGCTTGTTCAAAGACCGATTGTTTGCAATGTTACCACAGAAAACGAAACCTAATCGGGTGTTAAAAAGGAAAGGATGATCAACGTTACTAGATACCAATAAATCGTTAAACACATCTACACCAAGAAGCAAATCAATGTCCTTTCTTTTGTAAAAATATGGATCAGCTAGTTTTATGCCAGGTGGAATATCTACATTTACTTCAACGGAGGGTAGAGTACCTGTGATTTTGTGTAAAACTAGACATGATAAAGTAGCTCGGAAGTTTTCGTGTTTGGATTCGAAAGTCACTGTAGTGATTTCCACTGATTTAGAAGAAACATCATTAATTCCCTTTATTAAGTTGTTGCTTAAGTTAGTCCTTAACCCAAGCTTTCTTGCCAAACGAGTTGTTATAAAATTTGATTCTGAACCTGAATCCAATAATGCTACGCATTGGTGAGGTCTACCGTGGCTATCAATAACATCAACTACAGCTGTTGGTAATATTCTAGATCTTGCGCTTACAGAGACTGTATGATTATTATTTGTTGAAGCTAGACTTTTAGGCTGAGGCGTGTCCTCGACATTTTCCAAATGCAACAATGTGTTATGTTTTCTTGAACATTTTCGACAGCGAGAGGCTTTGCAATTGATGACAATGTGACCGGGTCTCAAACAGTTTAAGCACAATTTGTGTTTTTTGACTTCATTGATTCGTGATGTAACCGGAAGAGCGGCAAATTTGACGCAAGTATATAAAGAATGTGTTTCTCCGCAAATGAAGCAAGATTTTGCAACAGCAACGTATGTGCCCTGTGCTTGCTTGGTAGATCTGACTTGTTTAGGTTCTTTTGAGCCTTTGTCAATTTTTTCTAGCAAATGACAATGTTCCTCCAGAAAATTAATAAAAGCCGTGAACGTAGGATCAGTTTTAATACTAAATGTTTCCCATTCTTTACGCGTGTTGTAATCTAATTTTTCGGTAAGTGTATAAATTAAAATACTGTCCCAGAAGTGTATAGGCTCTCCCAAAACTTTCAATGCTCGGACGTGATTTTGAACCGAGTCGATTGCTGATCGCAGCGACGTGTATGAATCCTTGTTAATTTTGTTAATTTCAAATATACCCTTTATGTGATTATGAATGATAAGTTTTTTGTTTTGGTATCTTCTTTGCAACAGTTCCCATGCCTCTTCGTAATTAGAGTCAGTGATTTCTAAATTTCGAATTACTTGTAACGCTTCACCGTGTAGTACGGAACGTAAATAATGAAATTTTTGGATGTTACCGAGAGACGTATTTCTGTGAATCAGCGATGAAAACATATCCGAGAATTGCATCCATTCCGAATAATTCCCCGAAAATTGCGACAAATTGAGCGTTGGCAATTTGATATTTGTTAAATCGGTTGGAGGTGCATGTGAATGGTGTGATGGAGATGGGGATGTGTAAATCGTTCTATAATTCTGATGACTAGGATTAGGCGACGTTTGTCGTGATGTTTCGCGTTTTAATCCTTCACTGTTATTAATGCTAGGATTCGGCGATGGTGATCTTGAAAATTCTAGAATTGTTTTTGCACGTGCTATAATTGAAAAGTATTTTTCTTCGAAATTTAATCTTTCTGCGTACTCCGTTTCGACCACGTCATCGTCAACAATGGCTAAGATGTCGCCAGTAAATTCGTCGTATTCGGTAACGAGATTATTTATCTCGTCTAAACGATACCGTAATTGTAACTTGGTAGCCCTATCTACTGAGACGAATTTGTCGGTATTTAATGACGTTTCAATTTCTTCGACAAATGTTACGAATGTTGTAAGACGCGATTTGAGGTAACCACGCTTACGGCGGAGATGCGTCAATTGTGCGTTCTGGTCAGGCATTTTTCCAAATTTCGTGAATTGTATCAAAGAATAATGAAAGGAACAAAGGATACGACCTTGTTATGTCTGGCGTCTGGCTCTCCGGCGCTGTACTTCTACCAATGGATGGCTGGATGAGAGACGAGACCAAATTTTCTTGCGTTTTTTCCTTTTTTGTCTGGCGTCTGGCTCTCCTGCGCTGTACTTCTACGAATGGATGGCTGGATGAGAGACGAGACCAAAATTTTCTTGCGGTTTTTTCCTGTTACTTCTAGTCTTCAATCTTCAATGCTTTTTTGTTCAAATTTGACTCGAAGGACCATGTTTTGTATGTGAGAATGCTTTATTGAATTCTATTTACTACAAGCTCCAACTAACTCGATGGACAGAGCCATACTGAGCTCCCCAGAAGGAGCGTACTTAAAGCGCACATGCGCCACGCATGCAATTTTACAAATCTTACTGAACACCGATGGTGTGAGAGAATTGAGAAATTCTACGGGATAATTCGCAGCTTCGGCTGGATTGTCTGTCACGACTCTGTCAACGCTTCGATACGTTTGAACTGGAGTTGGAATCCTGTTTAAGATCGAAGCATTGATTCGATGACAATCTGAATTCAACGGAGTGAGAATCGCTGTGTTGACAAAAGCATCTGGATGAAATTCTTGTCCAAAAATATTGTCGATTAATTCGTCAAGTCCGTGAACGATGCAAGAACGGGAATTTGAATTGTGTCCTGTCGAAGACGTGTTTGTTGTCGTTGGCGATTCTCGTTATTGAACTCTACAATTGGTAGTGTTCCATTGCCAAGTTGATCGAGCCAACCAACGAACTCAACTTCGTTTGGCAGCACTCTCATGTTGATGTTCATCTGAAGATTCTCGAACGAACGCCAAAGAATGCTTGTTTTAATGCAGTTTGCAACGATTGCGGTGCGATCTCCATTTCGGACAACAGGAAGACACTGTTTGAAATCGCCTCCAAGAATGACGCATTTGCCTCCGAAAAGACGATCGTTGCGACAAATGTCTTTCAATGTACGATCGACCAATTCGAAAGCTGTTCTTGTCGTGATCGTCACTTCGTCCCAAATGATGAGTTTCGCTTCGCGAATAAATGTCGCTTCGTCAGACTGAGCTCTCAGAGCTGATGTTGAATTTTCTGTTATTGGAACTGGTAATCTGAAACGACTGTGCACTGTTCGTCCGCTCTTTAAAAGAGACGCTGCAATGCCTATCCATGCAACAGCGATCACGTTCTCTCTGCGACCGTTTAAAACAGTAATCAGCGTGTTATAGAGGAATGTTTTTTCAGTGCCAGCCGCGCCGCTCACAAAAAAGTAACGACGATTTTCGTCATTGTTTTCAACAGCCCTCATGACAACATCAAAGACGTGACGTTGATCTCTTTCACGGGCCTCGTCAATCTCGTCCTGAATTACATTGGGTATGTATTCTGGAGGATCTTCTAGACCAAAATGTGACAGACGTCGACCGTTTACAATCAAAATGCATTGAATCTTTTGAAGTGTTCTGACTTCAGCATCGCGTTCTTCCATCCCTTGGCGTCTGAAGTCTTCAATCATGAAACGTTTAAATTCATTCCACAATTGAAATGGATCTTCAACTTGACAAAACACCAAAATGTAGGCATACATGCGACGCATTTGTTTTGGCATGTCTTTGTAACTTGCTTCTGTCAAACATCTGAACCATTCTCGGTCTTCGGCGAGTACATTGAGATGACGACATGCTTCTTGGAAAGTTTCACAAACTTGTCCATTGACTGTTCGCAACGATTCAAATGATGTTGCTCCACGTACGTGAAGTAAAAGAACCCTCAAGTAGTACAATTCTCCATTTCAGAAACATTGTACATTCGTGATATCGTTTTACCTTCTCTACGCTTACGTGTAGTCCAACGCTTTAACTTTTCCTTCCACACGAAATACAAAGGAATTTCGGTGTACAAATATTGTCTAGCATTGCGGTTGTTTCGATTCAATTCGAACCATGCCGTCAATTGTGTGTTTGGGTTTCCGGCAACACCTCTTCTGAACACGACTCTTTGTCGATCGGGAAGATGAAGAGACAACCTAATCACGGTATGAGAATTCAGGTGCATTGGCATTGTTAAAATGTGCCAGGCAGCTTCAGGAGGTGTCATGTAGCGACCATTCAAATATGAACGAATTTCGTCGTATTGCATTTCTGCAGGTTGATTGGGTACATTTCGTACTTCGACGCCACGCAGCACAGCTTGATCGGGTCCTTTGAAGAAGTATTTGTACAAATATTTCACCGTATTCGTCGAAGTCCACGCTTCCACATTTATGTGAGTACTGAAGAAGATACGGGTTGTAAGGAACAACGAATCGACTGTCAACAACATGGTGTCGATTGGCACGCCTTATTTCAACTGTGCGATCGTTCAGACGTCGACGTCTGTATTGAACTCTGCCATTACGTATGGTTGTGTTGTTGGACCAGTATCTAAAAAAAACCGTTAGATTTTGAAATATTATTAACAATGACATACTTTGGAAAGTTTTTGGTGCATTTTTGGTCCACCATACACACGGCAGTTGGATTATGTTCCCCACAGGGTCCATGAATCATATGGCGCCCCACCAGATTATACAGGTCGTTCTCGGTATTTGGATCTGGTAGTTCGGCACAGATCAGCTGATCTATTCGAAAAGGATCCTCGGGTTTGTCCTCTCTACGCAAAGTGATGAGGATGTGTGCATGAGGAAGGCCACGTTTTTGGAACTCAATGACGTAAAGATATGCAATGCAAACACCCATTACGTGATGTTTTGTCAAATCAGCCATCAGTTCGTCCAATTTTATTTTGAAAATGCGATTAATCAGAAGTGGATGATTAATGGCTTCTTCACCGGCCGGCAAATTTGCAAGAATTTCAGGCCACTTCGGATTGCACGTCATTGTGATGAACAACGATGGGCAATCTACTTGTGAAACAACAGCCATCGCATCTTGGTATCGCTGCATCTGATTTCTCGGACTCATTTGAAAAGTGGACGGAAGAATCACCATTCGACCAAGAGGAACGTTTTATTCTTCTTCTCGATTGTGCAGGTAGTCAACCAGACCATGATATTCATCAGCTCGGAGAAGATCCTGATTGTGAATAAAATAGCTGATTCTTTCCGCTTCGATGTTCAGGTACGCATTAACAATGAATTGTTGCGTCAATTTGCCACCATGCTCAAAAATTTGGAAATGTTCATCATTTCGGTAGGAAAGACGGTATGCGTAAAACTGTGTTGGGTCTCGCTCAGCATTGTCAATGTTTGCCAGTGGAATATCACGACGCCATCCCAAATCGCCTCCTGGAAAGAGCAGTGGAAACGTCAACGGATCGCAATATTCGCTTGTTGAATCGAAATGTCTCAATCCGTCGTCGTGGTCCGTTAAAAAAACGCTCATTCTTAGATTTGGCGGATTGTTTTCGTCGTAATTTGCTACGATGGCAACTTCATCAATTTCGGGCATGTCATGCTCGCGGTCGTTGGGATTTCGACGTTGAGCAACCAATTCCAAATATACTGACGGTACTTCGACATTTGCATTCTCCATTTCCAGTCTTTGCTCTTCGTACATGTCATGCATGGTACGATAACGTAGAGCAAACGGATTCACCTCGTGCAATTGTTGTGTAATCAACGTCATCAACGCCGGATTCAATCTTTGATGCTTAGCGTTATTGAGTCGTTGTTCCACTGCATGCTCGGGATCTAAAAAACACACCGGACCATATTTCATGTTGGCCCGGTTTACGTTAACATTGCTTATGTGATGGTAAATTTTCCCTTGAATTGCGTACACATATGGTCCAAATCCAGGGATATCGCGCAAATTTGCTTCAATACTATAGTGAGACCGTGATTAAAGGTTGATTGATGTTTAACTTATTTACAATTTATTTATTTAATTAATCTTGAATTTTGTTTTTGATTTTCGAAATGATTTGGCTCATCTAGTTAATTGAGTCTCTAAATGATTGTTTCACTTACCTACGTTGTGTCTGTTTGATGTACGAAGTCACTCTTATAGTGATATTGCAATTGTAGTTTAATTCTTATCAGAAAGGGTCCAGGATTTATCCGTAACACAAGTCCGGATTCAAAGTAGTGTCAAAACGCATGGGAGAAGAAATTTAAACCACAAGTTTCCTCCAAAGTTATTTATTACAAGAAGAATGAATATTCCGTTGGATGGATTACAATAATCAATGGTTATGAAAGTTTGATCAAATTTGGCCAATTATTTATTTGGATTTCTATGATAAAGTCGTCAAATATATCCGAGTCGTAACCACAATTCGTTTTGAATTTGAATTAAAATTTGTTTTGTTGTCGCTGAGCGATACGAAGAGGTTTTCTTGATAACTCTTTGTTATTTAACCTGAATTAATTTAATTCAGTAAAGTCCAGCAGATTTAACCTACGTTTCAGACGATATTGTTCGAACTCGTATGGTCCAGGCAACTAAAAGCGCGTTTTTAAACTACTTGTACCAGAGTCGGATTATAACATGCTCGCGGAATGTTTGATAAGTGCATCGCATTTAATTGTTGCGCCCTAGTGCCGGAATACCGTCTCCGGTAAAAGTCAGGTCAACACCTGGAACAATTCCGAACAAAACCCGGACACACAAGATTTTACAAATCAATCTGAATAAATGTAGAAGTAATTTCTCTCTAAGGGTTTCACGTCCACGAGCTTTGACAAAGACTTGTTCAGAACCTTGCCATTTCGCGATATCAGTTTATTAAAGATAATCACGGATGATTATGTCTGCTCGATCGTCCGTAGTAGCCTGCAAGTACATGGAAGTACTTGCCGTTGGGACGGGAATTACAACGTCCATTCTAAGTACAACGGGCGGAAACTACGACCTGCCACCGCGTCTTAGACCTTGTTAAAGTTGGGGAAGAGCGTCCCCGAGGACTACGACTCTTCCCATGAAGATGGCCAACTCACGAGCCTGTAATTTCTGATCTGGGCGCAAAGGAGAAACCTTCCTTTGCTTTATCGCCTAACACGTCACGACAGAGAAATCGTTCTACTCTAACCCTATCCTTAACTAGCAACAAATCATTCTATTTCGTAAGGTTTCGGAATATGAACAGTTAAACTATTTGTGTACAACAGTTTGACAAGCATCATGGTTTTTGGTCTTAGATTTTGGTTGTTGTTTAATATTTGTTAGATGCCGTTCCACTCAAATTTGTTGTAACAAATTGAAATTTCAATAATGAAGGTGATGGGTGAATTCTAATATCGTAACTTAAACCTAGATATTCAAATCGCAATTAGAATTGATTGTTGCGAACTGTTTTAAGTTAAAATACTTTATTTAAACTTGAATAATTAATCTCTTGTAAAGCACGAAATTTTGAAAAATATTTTATCTTCGAAATCTGGGTGAACAAATAATTTGTGGTCACGAGAACTTTATGAGATGAATGATAATGTTCACTATTACGCAATGACTTTGAAGAAACTCAAAATAATATTATAAAAGTAAATGAATAAAATGAATTAACCCTTTTGAGGGCCTACCTAGAAATTTTAATCCTCCAAACGCAAGGGCTGTTAGCTGCTCCTCAGGCGTTGCAGTTCGCAGCACTAATTAATCGAACTAACACTAAAACTTGTTTTTAACTTATTCCACTAATCACTTAACTCTAGCACTTAATTTAAGAATTTAAATTAATTTATTTTAAAATTATAATTAACTTTATTTAGCACACTAAAAGTAAAAGACGACTTTGTTTTTTTTAACTTTCTAGAAAAAAAAATAAAAAGCTGCACGAAAATCGACTAACTTGAAAGGCAGTCAAAAATCGAATCCCTCTCCAAACTAAGGGCTAATCTTGCGTAAGTTACGCTAACTCGCTTACCCCACTACCCTCGTTAAGTAGTTTCCACATATGCGACATTATGCAAATTTGACTCTTATGATGTCTTGGCATTTGATCAAACCTCGTTTAACTCTCTTAATATTATTATTAACTAACAGTTGGGGTGTTTTCCGATTGTCAATTTCATTATTATTTAACATTAAATTCGGTAATCGTCGTTCTAAACTGAATACAATACAATAACGCTATGGAATTACCCCAAACATCCTGAAAGAGAAATTAAACTCCAAAATTGGTTGTTGTTAGATCTGAAGTTGTTTTTGGGACTTAAGGAAGTGAGTTTGATGTAACAACAAATTTTGTTTGTTTAAATAATACAGAAAATATATGGAAGAACCCCGTGAGGAAACTGTAATTTTGGTCGTACTACCCCTTGTTAGATGTCGCCCCCAGTACTACATCGGTACTATTTTTACATTGCCGCGTTTTCCTTCAATTTCCTTAGGGATTTTCCTGTCTACTTTCCTCCTAGGATTATGTTAGTAACGGGCAGCAATCGTGTCATGCAATATTTGCTTACAATAATTTAATTAAATAAAATGATTTATAAATCCGAATTACGACGGCTGCAACTTAAATATAGGGTTGAATTTTACACCAAAATGTTCAGAAAAATTCCGCGTGTTTTTCTACACTAGTGGTTTCGTGATCTGATCTTGATTAAACAAAGAAATCGTTAATTACGCTGCAATTTCTTATAAAGAATGCACATGTGCGCTTGTAATTTGATATTCTTTTAAAAGCTCTGTTCTGTAACGAATTTGTCAACACCCCCGATTCAAGCGGCACTTGACCAGCGTCGTTTTGGGCTATGCTAATCTATTTAACAGACATGCATTTCAACCGGCCAATTCGTTCTTGAAGTTTTACAACAATTCGTTAACAATTACTCCGAATCAAATTAATTATTTAGTTTTATTCTATGAAGTACACTGCAACACTCACTATGAAGTACACTCAACTTTTTGATACGAAAAGTTACGGGAATTTTAAATAAAAAGAAATTTCGATTCTTTCTCGAGTTGTTTACTGATCATCATCGTGATTTAAATTAGCTAATGAATTTCTTTCTTTATAAAACGTGACTAGTTAATTTCTAAACAAAACATTGGATTTATTTATTTAGTTTTATCAATAAATTTTGACTATTTAAACAAACTATATTAATTATTATTTTGTGAGCAAATCATTGAATTATCTGGGCGACTGGGGTGCAGAGCCAGGCCGTCGCCAACCCCCATATCTTTGCATATCCACTTGTTAAAACACATGGCCTTTTGACCACCCAATTCGGCGATTTGTAACGCTCTTTAACAGTTCTTGGAAAGTTTCGTGGGCACGATAATTTTCTAAACATTTTAATGCTAACAAAGGAATAAATAAGTTAAATTAAAATTGTTGGAATTTGAATGAATATTGCAACGAAGCTAAACGTTTAAACTGACTCCGAATAATTTGTGCTGGTTCATAAAATAAAATTATAAATACCGCGATCATCACAATACTTACAAACTGGAAGCAATTGTTGTAAGTCAGAATTTTACTTAAAAATTCACGCGAAAACTCGTGTTCCCCAGTGAACAACTGCCTCAGTTCTTCAGGATGTTCACCCAAAGGTGGCAGTTCAACTTTACCATCGCTGCAACATTTGTTAAATTTATCTCGAGTGGTTTCTTCTTTTTTGAAAAATTTGGCCCCGCAATGTGAACAGACTTTATCCATGGGAGGGATGAAGTGGACTGGCACATTGTTTCGCCGAGATGCACTCAAATATGTTGCATTTTGAGCGTCTCCGTTGCGAATGCGCTCAATTTCAACTTCCATTTCAAGCTGGTCCAACCTGTCCGCCTCTAAATCTAAATCAATTTCCTCATCAACAGAACCATCATTTTCATCGGAAATCAACAGCAATTGCAACTCATCCAAAACCTCATCACAAAACAACATTTTTGCAACGACTTCATCTGAAACATTGTGATTGTTTGTGTCAATTTCCATTTCATGAAGTGGACGTCGGTCTGTGGATGTTCTTGCTTGGTAACATCGACATCCCGGTTCTGGAGCGATATCGACTCTAGCTGCGTGAAAAACATGTGGAGATTCTAAAAGAGCATCACCAGTTTCGCTGCTAATCGATATGATTTCAAATTGTTGGATCAATGGATCCTCAACGTTTGGAGCTGACGCTGCTGCATCATTGACATTGTCGTCTTGCTCGTTTTCTATTTCCATTTCATTTTGTCGCAATGAATGCTGCAATTGATAGATGTAGCATTCTCTCGTGTCGTCTTCGTCGTCCGAGGATGAAATCAGATTTTGGGGATTGAACTTAACAATCACATGAGGCTGTAAGTTCGGATGTCTGATTTCTTCAACTTCATGGAAGGACGCAACATCGGCGACGTGTCTGTCGGTGTCTGTTTCTGCTGCCTCTTCGATGTCAATGTCCATAAGAGACACGTCAGAACAGACTACCTCAAGGGTCTCCTATTGAAATAATTAAATCAATATTTTTTTTTTGAAAATAAAACGAAAAAAAGTAATTCACAGAAAACACTGCTTTATGTTAAATATTGCTTTACGATTAACATTGTTAGTAATTAATCAATTAAATTGTCACTAAAAACATGGTAACTTCAAATTGTCAAAAAAAATAATTGGGTTCAAAATAAATATTTATTGTAAGAGTAAAAATCATTTTTCTTTTATAGATGTTTACTAACTAATTTATTTTGTTCAACTTTAAGATTAAAAAAATTCTTATACAGAGAAACTCTCAATTTGTGCTTTATTTGATTCCAAAACATTCAAATGCTGTGTTGCAAAATCTTAACTATTAACTGAAATGGGATACACTTTACTTTTCATCAGAGGTCAGTTATTTTAGTATTTTTTTATTATTACTAAAAAAATTCGGCACTACCAACTCGACAAAGAAATTATGTATTTCAAGGTCACTGTCCCTGTGTCGCCATATTTAACAAAGAAAAACTCCTTTGTTTTTCAGTTTGTTTAAACCGTTTAAACTTTAGAAAATAGCATCAATTGGCGTATTATACTATACTAATTTATCTACTACTTCTTAACAATAATAACAATGTCATTTAGCTCTTTTAATAAATTAGTAAACAAAAAAAAAACAATACAGAAACTCATATATTACCAAGAGAATAAAAAAATAATCAGACTTACCTGTCTCTCGCTTTCAACAATGCTCTCAATTGAGGAAGTTGTTGAAATAGTAGTTTTCGATGATGTCTCATCGTTGTTAACGGCATTCACACGCCGTTTTTTACTACGGACAGAATAACCCTTACCATCTCGTCCTTTTCGTGAGTAAAGATGTTTTTTTTTTTCTTCGTGGCATTTTGAAACACCACAGTCACAATCTTGTAACACAATAAACACTACTTAAGACAAAAATACACCAACACTAAACACAAAAACGTTGCAAAAACTGTAAGTTGCAAAGTACACAACAACGATCACGTAAAAAGACAAAATGTCTAATGAGAAGTTAGCAGTTGTCATTGGTGTCAGCGTTACCAATCTTAACAAATCAAAAATTATGGTAAAAAAAATTTTAGAAGCAATTTTGTAACAATGAAATTTGTGTAGGATAGTATACATAATTAAGAGCAATAATCACTTTTACATAAATACAAAAAACAACTTATATGATATGATTATTACTAACCATTTCAATATCTTAGAATTCAGGATAGCCAACAATACAGTTGAAATTTACCAAATTATCCAAAACTTCAAAACACACAAAACATTTGGTTTTGGACAGAGGTTTTGGACATTAAGGGCCGATCTCATGTGTACAAAAAGTGTAAGAAAATTCTTTTGAGACGCTTTGTTCTCTGGTAAAAAATTGTGGTGGTATCATGTGGGTCAAGGAGCCCTGACCAATAAAAGCCGTTCAATCAAACACTAACATCTATTCAAAACATAAATACAAAGAATGACATCGGTTCAGTTACTCGCGAGGACTGGCTGTCGTCAGTATGGCGTCTAACTGCTCCTGTCGCTGCCGACCCTGCTCTTCATTCTTGCCGGTACCTCGGCTTCAGCCGACGTTTTGTGGCCCTTGGCTACTAGATGGCGCCACATCACTCCCTTCCCAGTGATTTTCAGTCACGAAACCGATTGGGGATTACCACCTTTCGGCCCGTGCGGGTAGTTGTCCCTTCTGTTGTGCTCTTTCTTGGTGGAGTAAGGGGTTGGGGAATTGTTGGAGTGTAGATGTATTCTGAGTCCCGCAACAAAAACGCGGGCTTCACCCGGTCGACGTTGACGGTGACTTGTCTGCCGTTTACGTCGATTTTGAAAGTTTTGTTGTTGCGTTGTATGATTTTGTGAGGGCCAGTATACGGGGGTTGTAACGGTCTGCGGACTGCGTCGTCTCGTAGAAAAACGTGCGAGCACTTCGACAGTTCCTTGTGCACGAAAACTTTCTTGTGCACGTCGTGGTTTGTAGCAGGCGTAGGTCGCAAATCGCGCATTTGCTGGCGGAGATTTCCTGCAAACGACGTGGGGTCGACGGCGATCTTGGTATTGAAGAAAAACTCCCCGGGCAGTCGTATTTGAGAACCGTACGTCAATTCTGCTGGGGAACACCCTAAATCCTCTTTGACTCCGCTTCGGAGGCCTAACAGAACGGTTGGCAGCAGATCGTACCAATTGTCTGTCTCGTGGCACATTATGGCAGCTTTCAACGTCCTGTGCCACCGCTCCATGAGACCGTTGGCTTGGGGCCTGTACGGAGTGGTGCGACAACGTCGAACTCCAAGTAAGTTCGTTAGCGAGGTCAGCAACTGCGACTCGAACTGGCGTCCTTGGTCCGTTGTGATGCGATGTGGACATCCAAAGCGGCTTATCCACGTGGAATACAACGCCTTGGCGACGCTTTCTGCGGACATGTCTACCATAGGGGTTATTTCCGGCCACCGGGTGAAGCGATCTGACATCGTCAGACAATAACGGTGACCTTGCGACGGTGGTAGCGGTCCGATAATGTCAATGTGAATGTGTTCGAAACGACTCTCTGGAAGCTCAAAAAACTTTAAGGGGGCCACTGTGTGCCGATTTACCTTGGCTTTTTGGCACGCAACGCAAGTTCGCGCCCATTTTCGAATTGTGGCATCCATAGCCGGCCACACAAACTTTTTGCGAATTGCTTTGCTTGTGGCACGGCCGCTCGTATGCGACATCCGATGGAACATGTCGAAAACCTTTTTTCGCAGGCTGAGTGGGATATACGGGCGAATATTGTTTGTGGAAATGTCGCAATAGATGGATGCTTCTGCGTCGGCGGGAATCAGTTCCTTCATGACTAAACTTGTCGCTTCCGATTTAAGGATTTGCTGAAGCTCGGGGTCGGTCTCTTGCGCCCTTTTGAGCTCCTCCGTTGAAATTGTCGTAGGTATGACGATTTCGTCAATCCGCGAGAGCGCGTCGGCTACCGTGTTGTCTTCACCAGAGACATGGGTTATTCGAGTCGAAAATTGGCTGATGAAATCCAGCTGTCGCTGCTGCCTCGGCGAGGCTTTATCAGCCTTTTGGAGAAACGCGTACACGATGGGTTTATGGTCCGTACGAATTACGAAGTCGCGCCCTTCGATTGCGTAACGGAAAAATTTTACTGCCTCGTAGATGGCGGTCAATTCGCGGTCGTATGTGTTGTACTTTACCTGAGCTGTACTAAGTTTTTTTGAATAAAAACCTAGTGGCTGCCAATTTTGCGCCAGGCGTTGCTCTAGCACGGCGCCGATAGCAGTGTCTGAGGCATCACTTGTAAGCCTTAAGGGGGCGTTCACGGCGGGATGGGCGAGCAGCGTGGCGTTTGCTAACTGCTCCTTACACTGTGCGAACGTGACCTCAGCTTCTGGGGTCCACTCTACAGGTTTACGGCCTTTACTGTCGGTACCTTTGAGGAGGTGGTGGAGCGGTGCCTGCGTCTGGGCTGCGTTTTTGACGAATCTACGATAAAAATTAAGCATGCCGAGAAAACGACGTAAATCTTTGATCGTTTTTGGTTTCGGGAAATTCGCGATAGCCGTCACCTTGTCCGGCAACGGGCGGCTTCCTTCTGGTGAGATGTGGTGTCCCAAATATTCGACTTCGTGGGCACCGAACACGCACTTTGCGGGGTTCACTACGATATTGTAGTCTCTTAAATGCTGAAATACAGTCTCTAAGTGCTTTAAGTGCTCTTCTGGCGATTCCGAGGCTACCAGGATGTCGTCAATGTAATTAAAACAAAAGTCTAAGTCACTTAATACGGAATTTAAAAACCTCTGAAATGTCTGAGCCGCGTTACACAATCCAAATGTCATTACCGTAAATTCGAAAAGTCCAAATGGCGTACACACTGCCGTTTTTGGAATGTCTTCCTCCGCGACCGGAATTTGGTGGTATGCGCGCACCAAATCGAGTGTGGAAAACACTTTCTTACCCTGAAGTTTGCTGGCAAAATCCTGAATGTGCGGTATGGGGTAACGGTCGGGGACGGTGACGCTATTAAGCCGTCGATAGTCGCCGCATGGGCGCCACTCCCCAGGAGTTTTCTTCGTCACCATGTGGAGGGGGCTGGCCCAGGGGCTGCTGGAAGGGCGACACCAACCTTGCTCTACCATATATTGGAATTCCAACTTTGCTACTTTGAGCTTCTCCGGGGGCAACCTCCGGGGGCTCTCGGCGATGGGTGGTCCCGTGGTAAAAATGCGGTGGACTACGGCGCTTTTGGCTACTTTGCCCGGTAGCGGAGTACGCGTGATATCTCCGTACTTTGCCAATAGCTCGTGGTACTCAGTAGTCTTTGCCACCGTGGTAATTTGGGGTGTGTTGCACTGGACGACTTGACCGGGTACGGAAAACAAAGTTTGTGCATCGACTAGTCTACGGTTTCGTAAGTCCGGTAGAAGATTGTAAAAGTTCAAAAAATCAGCACCGATTATAGGCTTTGCGACGTCCGCGATTATGAAAATCCACTTAAAGGCCCTTCGCAGCTTTAGGTCGAGCAGAAGGAGTTTGTTACCGTAAGTGTTGATGGGAGAGTTATTGGCTGCGAACAGCGCGTGCGAACTTTGTCCCGACGTAGACTTACCCACAAGTCTCTTGGGTACGACCGAAACTTCGGCGCCGGTGTCGACTAGATACCGAATTCCTGATTTTTGGTCAGTAATAAAAAGGCGGTTTTGCTGTGAATCTGCTCCGTCACACATCGCCTCCACTGCTGACGGGCCTTCTAGTTTCCCTGCTGGGAGAACTTGCAGGGTTGCCTGCATTTCTTTGCCTTTTTCCCGAACCGGTTGTGGTAGAAGCACAAACCTTCTTCGCCGCTACGTGATTGGCTCCTACCGCGTGCCCTCGAATTCGAACGGTCTCTCCCGAACCGGCGCCCTCTGTCGGTGGAAAGCTGTTCCACCAAGGTCGTGAGCGCAGCTATTTCGCGGCGCATGGTTTGCAGCTCGGCTCTGGTGTCGTTGTGTGCGACGGCGTTAGATGGCGTTGCTGCGCCGTCTGCAATGGCGGCAATGGAACCCGACGCCATTTCATTTGCCGAATGGATTTCCGTGAGCTTATCCGCTACGCTCGCCATCTTCTCGAGCCCGGTGCACTCGCTCGCCGAGAGCAAAAGATGAATTTGGGCCGGTAGGCGTTGTAACCACAAAGTACGGAGAACTTCCTCGTTCACCTGTACTCCTGCTAGGGTCCTCATCTCCCGTAGCAACTGGGATGGTTTCCGGTCGCCCAACTCCAGTTCATTCAAAAGCCTCCGGAGCTGTTTCTCCTGCGAGTCGCTGTACGCCGATATTAATTTTGTCTTGATGGTTTCGTATTTGTTTGTCTCAGGAGGGTTTGTCAAAATGTCTGAGACTGCCTGAAGCACGCTGCAATCGAGCGCTGCGACGACCGTATAATATCTGCTCTGGTCTGCTTTGATTCGGTACGCGTGGAACTGCGCCTCCACTTGGGCAAACCACAGCGCGGGGTCTCTCTGCCAAAACGACGGCAACTTTAAGTTGGTATTCTTGATCTCTTCTATGTTAGCGTCTATGTCGCGTGTTCCTGTTCGGTCCGACTGAAGTGCAGCTTGTGCGGCTCGGGCTTCAGCCAACTGCTGTTCCAAGTTGGCGATAGTTTGTCTCTGTTGCTCCTCCACCGACATTTTCTCCCGGTCACTAACGGTCACTACAGAACGCGTTAAAAAAAACTGCGCGATGCGTCACCACGTGGCATCTATTGTCGCTTAAGATCACGTCGGAGGTCACCAATGTGGTGGTATCATGTGGGTCAAGGAGCCCTGACCAATAAAAGCCGTTCAATCAAACACTAACATCTATTCAAAACATAAATACAAAGAATGAAATCGGTTCAGTTACTCGCGAGGACTGGCTGTCGTCAGTATGGCGTCTAACTGGCTCCTGTCGCTGCCGACCCTGCTCTTCATTCTTGCCGGTACCTCGGCTTCAGCCGACGTTTTGTGGCCCTTGGCTACTAGATGGCGCCACAAAATAAACAGTAAAGGAGTGGTCACATACAACCTCAGCCCAGCATATTCAAATTTTGATAAAAAAACACCAATGATGTTTTCACAATTTTTTCACTTTCTGACAATAGCGTTGTCACAATCCAGTGCAAATAAAATTGGACCGCAAAGGTGTAGCACCTACCTTTCTCAACTCGAAAAATGTGTGTAACAGTCTTTTGAACCGCTATATTTCCTCGAGTATTCTCCATAAACACAATCAAAGAGCAGTTCGTGGCGCTGGTGGAGCTTATCATCATCATCATCATCATCATCACACACCAATCCAACGCTCGCGCGCTCTGACATTCAAATTCACAAATATTTCACAAAACACGTGCCCCACTTTGCAGATTTGAATCGTCCAGCACGATTAATCACTGGCTTCGTTTGATTTTTTGAGAAATAACAACACCGACGGTGACAACCTTGCTGAGACAACTGTCAAAAGCAGCGTCCAAATTCGAGCAAAGTCAAAGGACTCTTGTCACTTTTTTTTCAAAGTGTGATTTTGGGCATTCGACCTTTTTAAGCCAAATAACCTATCCCAACCGCTAGATCACTGGTTTAAACCTTGATTTTCATCCCTATATAGTATCTCAAGTTTGCCGTTTTTTTCACAAACTTCGTCCAAAATTCACCTCATCCGCCCCGCAAAAACAAAAAAGAGTCAATGTGACAAAGAAAGACCTATTGACGGTTTTGTGTGTGTAAGACAGGGCGCAACCTATCAGATATTAGTATAGTATAACTAGCTCTCTCCAGGGGGGCCTACCGGCCCCCCTTCCGTTCACTACGTACCCCTTTGAGCCCTTTTGAACCCTTTTCAGGGGCATTTCTGGTACCGTTGCTAAGCAATAATGTACCTAGAATTGTCTCTGACTGTCTATAGAGGCGCTCTCCCAGCCACAATTGAAGCACTTGAAAAATGGAAAAAAATCGCTCACCCCCTTTGCACAAATTTCACAGAAATGCTCTTTTGGTCCTTTTGAATGAGTTGGGGGCTCTCAACAGTGGTTTTGTATCGCTTTGGCCGTATTTTCTGGCACGATTTTTAACAAACGTCAAATTTGACAGATGACATTTATTTAGGGATTTTCTCACACACAGGGGGGCTAAATGGGGCTGTCGAGTCTTAAGCAACACTTTACTAATCACTACTTACCCCTTTGAGCCCTCTTGAACCATTTTGAGGTGTTTAAATGTGATTAAATTCGACCCTCTAGGCCGCGGCATATCAATCTCCGTGCCGGCGACGGAGCCTTTTTTTGGGTGTGTGAAAAATTGCTTGAGGTGCAGCGGCCGCTAAAAAAATACGATAAATACCTTCCTCACACTCCATTTGTACGATTTTAACACACCCACGACCGATTACTGCCCAATTTCCACCTTTTTCACATAATTTAAAAACCAACAAAATTGAAATGACAGTGAAAAAAATCAACAACAAAATCTCATCTCGACCTCCGAAATCATCAAAAACCACCTCATCTGTCAAAAATGTCAAACTTTAATCAACTGCCGCAACTTTAATAGCCCCCCAATCGTAATTAGATAGGTCCTATGCAATTCATTCATTCTTTCCGATTTAATTTATACAAATAGAACCCATCATAAAGATTTTTTTCAAAAGTTAAATCATCCACTTGAATAGCATGTCCAACCACCCAAATTCAAGTCGATTGAAAAAGGACGCAGCTATCACGATTTAGTGTAGTTAAACTAGCTCTCTCCAGGGGGGCCTACCGGCCCCCCTTCCGTTCACTACGTACCCCTTTGAGCCCTTGTGAACCCTTTTCAGGGGCATTTCTGGTACCGTTGCTAAGCAATAATGCACCTAGAATTGTCTCTGACTACCTATAGAGGCGCTCTCCCATCCACAATTGAAGCACTTGATAAATGGAAAAAAATCGCTCACCCCCTTTGCACAAATTTCACAGAAATGCTCCTTTGGTCTTTTTGAATGAGTTGGGGGCTCTCAACAGTGGTTTTGTATCCTTTTGGCCGCATTTTGTTGCACGATTTTTAACAAACGTCAAATTTGACAGATGACATTTATTTAGGGATTTTCTCACACAGGGGGGCTAAATGGGGCTGTCGAGTCTTAAACAACACTTTACTAATCACTATTTACCCCTTTGAGCCCTTTTGAACCCTTTTCAGGGGTTTAAATTGTATGGAAAATCGGCATAGGCCACAGCATATCAATCTCCGTGCCGGCGACGGAGCCGTTTTAGGGGGGTGAGAAAAATTGCTCGGGGTCCAGCGGCCGCTAAAAAAATGCGATAAATACCTTTCCCACACTCCACTTGTATGATTTAAACACATCCACGACCGATTACTGCCCAATTTCCACCTTTTTTCACACAATTTAAAAACTGACACAATCGAAATGACAATCAAAAAAATCAACAACACAATCGTTGCCAAGAAAACGCAATTTTTTTCAACCAATGAGAATGGGGCATTTTCCATCTCATCTCGACCTCCAAAAATCATCAAAAACCACCCCATCTGTCAAAAATGTCAAACTTTAAGCAACTGCCGCAACTTTAATAACCCCCTAATTAGAATCACATACCCCCCTATCCAGCCATTCACCCTTTTCCAATTTGTCGATCATAAAAAATCCAAGTAAAAATACCCATTTAAAGAGTTAAATTCCTCTCACTAAACCACTGCCAACCATGTAAATTCAAGTCGATTGAAAAAGGATGCAGCTATCACGATTTAGTATAGTTAAACTAGCTCTCTCCAGGGGGGCCTACCGGCCCCCCTTCCGTTCACTACGTACCCCTTTGAGCCCTTTTGAACCCTTTTCAGGGGCATTTCTGCTACCGTTGCTAAGTAATAATGCACCTAGAATTGTCTCTGACTGCCCCCCTTTCTTTCACTTGCACCTAGAATTGTCTCTGACTGCCTATAGAGGCGCTCTCCCAGCCACAATTGAAGCACTTGAAAAATGGAAAAAAATCGCTCACCCCTTTGCGCAAATTTCACAGAAATGCTCCTTTGGTCCTTTTGAATGAGTTGGGGGCTCTCAACAGTGGTTTTGTATCGTTTTGGCCGTATTTTGTGGCACGATTTTTAACAAACGTCAAATTTGACAGATGACATTTATTTAGGGATTTTCTCACACACAGGGGGGCTACATGGGGCTGTCGAGTCTTAAGCAACACTTTACTAATCACTACTTACCCCTTTGAGCCCTTTTGAGGTGTTTAAATGTGATTAAATTCGACCCTCTAGGCCGCGGCTTCGTGCCGGCGACGGAGCCGTTTTTTGGGTGTGTGAAAAATTGCTTGAGGTGCAGCGGCCGCTAAAAAAATACGATAAATGCCTTCCCCACACTCCGCTTGTATGATTTAAACACATCCACGACCGATTACTGCCCAATTTCCACCTTTTTTCACACAATTTAAAAACCAACAAAATTGAAATGACAGTGAAAAAAATCAACAACACAATCGTTGCCAAGGAAACGCAATTTTTTTCAGCCAATGAGAATGGGGCATTTTCCATCTCATCTCGACCTCCGAAATCATCAAAAACCACCTCATCTGTTAAAAATGTCAAACTTTAATCAACTGCCGCAACTTTAATAGCCCCCCAATCGTAATTAGATAGGTTCTATGCAATTCATTCATTCTTTCCGATTTAATTTATACAAATAGAATCCATCATAAAGATTTTTTTCAAAAGTTAAATCATCCACTTGAATAGCATGTCCAACCACCCAAATTCAAGTCGATTGAAAAAGGACGCAGCTATCACGATTTAGTATAGTTAAACTAGCTCTCTCCAGGGGGGCCTACCGGCCCCCCTTCCGTTCACTACGTACCCCTTTAAGCCCTTGTGAACCCTTTTCAGGGGAATTTCTGGTATCGTTGCTAAGCAATAATGCATCTAGACTGCCTACAGAGGCGCTCTCCCAGCCACAATTGAAGCACTTGAAAAATGGAAAAAAATCGGTCACCCCCCTTTGCACAAATTTCACAGAAATGCTCCTTTGGTCCTTTTGAATGAGTTGGGGGCTCTCAACAGTGGTTTTGTATCGTTTTGGCCGTATTTTGTGGCACGATTTTTAACAAACGTCAAATTTGACAGATGACATTTATTTAGGGATTTTCTCACACACAGGAGGGCTACTTACGCCTTTGAGCCCTTTTGAACACTTTTGAGGTGTTTAAATGTGATTGAATTCGACCCTCTAGGCCGCGGCATATCAATCTCGGTGCCGGCGACGGAGCCGTTCTTGGGTGTGAGAAAAATTGCTTGAGGTGCAGCGGCCGCTAAAAAAATACGATAAATACCTTCCCCACACTTCATTTGTACGATTTTAACACACCCACGACCGATTACTGCCCAATTTGCACCTTTTTTCACACAATTTACAAACTGACACCATCGAAATGACAATCAAAAAAATCAACAACACAATCGTTGCCAAGGAAACGCAATTTTTTTCAACCAATGAGAATGGGGCATTTTCCATCTCATCTCGACCTCCGAAAATCACCCAAAACCACCTCATCTGTCAAAAATGTCAAACTTTAATCAACTGCCGCAACTTTAATAGCCCCCCAATCCCATTCTTATTGCCCTCTTCACCAATTCTCACCCTTTTCCAACCTATTCCACGTACATGCACCCACCAAAACCAAGCATCTTAAGAGGAGATATGACATAAACGTACCCGTGTCCAAACGTAAAAAATCAGTCGATTAGAAAAGGACGCAGCTATCACGATTTAGTATAGTTAAATAGCTCTCTCCAGGGGGGCCTACCGGCTTTGAGCCCTTTTGAACCCTTTTCAGGGGCATTTCTGGTACCGTTGCTAAGCAATAATGCACCTAGAATTGTCTCTGACTGCCCCCCTTTCTTTCACTTGTACCTAGAATTGTCTCTGACTGCCTATAGAGGCGCTCTCCCAGCCACAATTGAAGCACTTGAAAAATGGAAAAAAATCGCTCACCCCTTTGCGCAAATTTCACAGAAATGCTCCTTTGGTCCTTTTGAATGAGTTGGGGGCTCTCAACAGTGGTTTTGTATCGTTTTGGCCGTATTTTGTGGCACGACTTTTAACAAACGTCAAATTTGACAGATGATATTTATTTAGGGATTTTCTTACACACAGGGGGGCTAAATGGGGCTGTCGAGTCTTAAGCAACACTTTACTAATCACTACTTACCCCTTTGAGCCCTTTTGAGGTGTTTAAATGTGATTAAATTCGACCCTCTAGGCCGCGGCTCCGTGCCGGCGACGGAGCCGTTTTTTGGGTGTGCGAAAAAGTGCTTGAGGTGCAGCGGCCGCTAAAAAAATACGATAAATACCTTCCCCACACTCCACTTGTATGATTTAAACACATCCACGACCGATTACTGCCCAATTTCCACCTTTTTTCACACAATTTAAAAACCAACAAAATTGAAATGACAGTTAAAAAAATCAACAACACAATCGTTGCCAAGGAAACGCAATTTTTTTCAACCAATGAGAATGGGGCATTTTCCATCTCATCTCGACCTCCGAAAATCACCCAAAACCACCTCATCTCTCAAAAATGTCAAAGTTTAATCAACTGCCGCAACTTTAATAGCCCCCCAATCCCATTCTTATTGCCCTCTTTACCAATTCTCACCCTTTTCCAACCTATTCCACGTACATGCACCCACCAAAACCAAGCATCTTAAGAGGAGATATGACATAAACGTACCCGTGTCCAAACGTAAAAAATCAGTCGATTAGAAAAGGACGCAGCTATCACGATTTAGTATAGTTAAACTAGCTCTCTCCAGGGGGGCCTACCGGCCCCCCTTCCGTTCACTACGTACCCTTTTCAGCCCTTTTAAACCCTTTTCAGCGGCATTTCTGGTACCGTTGCTAAGCAATAATGCACTTAGAATTGTCTCTGACTGCTTATAGAGGCGCTCTCCCAGCCACAATTGAAGCACTTGAAAAATGGAAAAAAATCGCTCATCCCCTTTGCACAAATTTCACAGAAATGCTCTTTTGGCCCTTTTGAATGAGTTGGGGGCTCTCAACAGTGGTTTTGTATCGTTTTGGCCGCATTTTGTTGCAAGATTTTTAACAAACGTCAAATTTGACAGATGACATTTATTTAGGGATTTTCTCACACACAGGGGGGCTAAATGGGGCTGTCGAGTCTTAAGCAACACTTTACTAATCACTACTTACCCCTTTGAGCCCTTTTGAGGTGTTTAAATGTGATTAAATTCGACCCTCTAGGCCGCGGCTCCGTGCCGGCGACGGAGCCGTTTTTTGGGTGTGTGAAAAATTGCTTGAGGTGCAGCGGCCGCTAAAAAAATACGATAAATACCTTCCCCACACTCCACTTGTATGATTTAAACACATCCACGACCGATTACTGCCCAATTTCCACCTTTTTTCACACAATTTAAAAAACCAACTAAATTGAAATGACAGTTAAAAAAATCAACAACAAAATGGTTGCCAAGGAAATGCAATTTTTGCAGCCAATGAGAATGGGACATTTTCCATCTCATCTCGACCTCCGAAAATCATCAAAAACCACCTCATCTGTCAAAAATGTCAAACTTTAATCAACTGCCGCAACTTTAATAGCCCCCCAATCGTAATTAGATAGGTCCTATGCAATTCATTCATTCTTTCCGATTTACTTTATACAAATAGAATCCATCATAAAGATTTTTTTCAAAAGTTAAATCATCCACTTGAATAGCATGTCCAACCACCCAAATTCAAGTCGATTGAAAAAGGACGCAGCTATCACGATTTAGTATAGTTAAACTAGCTCTCTCCAGGGGGGCCTACCGGCCCCCCTTCCGTTCACTACTTTCCCCTTTGAGCCCTTGTGAACCCTTTTCAGGGGCATTTCTGGTACCGTTGCTAAGCAATAATGCACCTAGAATTGTCTCTGACTACCTATAGAGGCGCTCTCCCATCCACAATTGAAGCACTTGATAAATGGAAAAAAATCGCTCACCCCCTTTGCACAAATTTCACAGAAATGCTCCTTTGGTCTTTTTGAATGAGTTGGGGGCTCTCAACAGTGGTTTTGTATCCTTTTGGCCGCATTTTGTTGCACGATTTTTAACAAACGTCAAATTTGACAGATGACATTTATTTAGGGATTTTCTCACACAGGGGGGCTAAATGGGGCTGTCGAGTCTTAAACAACACTTTACTAATCACTATTTACCCCTTTGAGCCCTTTTGAACCCTTTTCAGGGGTTTAAATTGTATGGAAAATCGGCATAGGCCACAGCATATCAATCTCCGTGCCGGCGACGGAGCCGTTTTAGGGGGGTGAGAAAAATTGCTCGGGGTCCAGCGGCCGCTAAAAAAATGCGATAAATACCTTTCCCACACTCCACTTGTATGATTTAAACACATCCACGACCGATTACTGCCCAATTTCCACCTTTTTTCACACAATTTAAAAACTGACACAATCGAAATGACAATCAAAAAAATCAACAACACAATCGTTGCCAAGAAAACGCAATTTTTTTCAACCAATGAGAATGGGGCATTTTCCATCTCATCTCGACCTCCAAAAATCATCAAAAACCACCCCATCTGTCAAAAATGTCAAACTTTAAGCAACTGCCGCAACTTTAATAACCCCCTAATTAGAATCACATACCCCCCTATCCAGCCATTCACCCTTTTCCAATTTGTCGATCATAAAAAATCCAAGTAAAAATACCCATTTAAAGAGTTAAATTCCTCTCACTAAACCACTGCCAACCATGTAAATTCAAGTCGATTGAAAAAGGATGCAGCTATCACGATTTAGTATAGTTAAACTAGCTCTCTCCAGGGGGGCCTACCGGCCCCCCTTCCGTTCACTACGTACCCCTTTGAGCCCTTTTGAACCCTTTTCAGGGGCATTTCTGGTACCGTTGCTAAGTAATAATGCACCTAGAATTGTCTCTGACTGCCCCCCTTTCTTTCACTTGCACCTAGAATTGTCTCTGACTGCCTATAGAGGCGCTCTCCCAGCCACAATTGAAGCACTTGAAAAATGGTAAAAAAATCGCTCACCCCTTTGCGCAAATTTCACAGAAATGCTCCTTTGGTCCTTTTGAATGAGTTGGGGGCTCTCAACAGTGGTTTTGTATCGTTTTGGCCGTATTTTGTGGCACGATTTTTAACAAACGTCAAATTTGACAGATGGCATTTATTTAGGGATTTTCTCACACACAGGGGGGCTACATGGGGCTGTCGAGTCTTAAGCAACACTTTACTAATCACTACTTACCCCTTTGAGCCCTTTTGAGGTGTTTAAATGTGATTAAATTCGACCCTCTAGGCCGCGGCTTCGTGCCGGCGACGGAGCCGTTTTTTGGGTGTGTGAAAAATTGCTTGAGGTGCAGCGGCCGCTAAAAAAATACGATAAATGCCTTCCCCACACTCCGCTTGTATGATTTAAACACATCCACGACCGATTACTGCCCAATTTCCACCTTTTTTCACACAATTTAAAAACCAACAAAATTGAAATGACAGTGAAAAAAATCAACAACACAATCGTTGCCAAGGAAACGCAATTTTTTTCAACCAATGAGAATGGGACATTTTCCATCTCATCTCGACCTCCGAAATCATCAAAAACCACCTCATCTGTCAAAAATGTCAAACTTTAATCAACTACCGCAACTTTAATAGCCCCCCAATCGTAATTAGATAGGTCCTATGCAATTCATTCATTCTTTCCGATTTAATTTATACAAATAGAATCCATCATAAAGATTTTTTCAAAAGTTAAATCATCCACTTGAATAGCATGTCCAACCACCCAAATTCAAGTCGATTGAAAAAGGACGCAGCTATCACGATTTAGTATAGTTAAACTAGCTCTCTCCAGGGGGGCCTACCGGTCCCCCTTCCGTTCACTACGTACCACTTTGAGCCCTTTTGAACCTTTTTCAGGGGCATTTCTGGTACCGTTGCTAAGCAATAATTCACCTAGAATTGTCTCTGACTGCCCCCCTTTCTTTCACTTGTACCTAGAATTGTCTCTGACTGCCTATAGAGGCGCTCTCCCAGCCACAATTGAAGCACTTGAAAAATGGAAAAAAATCGCTCACCCCTTTGCGCAAATTTCACAGAAATGCTCCTTTGGTCCTTTTGAATGAGTTGGGGGCTCTCAACAGTGGTTTTGTATCGTTTTGGCCGTATTTTGTGGCACGATTTTTAACAAACGTCAAATTTGACAGATGATATTTATTTAGGGATTTTCTTACACACAGGGGGGCTAAATGGGGCTGTCGAGTCTTAAGCAACACTTTACTAATCACTACTTACCCCTTTGAGCCCTTTTGAGGTGTTTAAATGTGATTAAATTCGACCCTCTAGGCCGCGGCTCCGTGCCGGCGACGGAGCCGTTTTTTGGGTGTGCGAAAAATTGCTTGAGGTGCAGCGGCCGCTAAAAAAATACGATAAATACCTTCCCCACACTCCACTTGTATGATTTAAACACATCCACGACCGATTACTGCCCAATTTCCACCTTTTTTCACACAATTTAAAAACCAACAAAATTGAAATGACAGTTAAAAAAATCAACAACAAAATGGTTGCCAAGGAAATGCAATTTTTTCAGCCAATGAGAATGGGGCATTTTCCATCTCATCTCGACCTCCGAAATCATCAAAAACCACCTCATCTGTCAAAAATGTCAAACTTTAATCAACTGCCGCAACTTTGATAGCCCCCCAATCGTAATTAGATAGGTCCTATGCAATTCATTCATTCTTTCCGATTTAATTTATACAAATAGAATCCATCATAAAGATTTTTTTCAAAAGTTAAATCATCCACTTGAATAGCATGTCCAACCACCCAAATTCAAGTCGATTGAAAAAGGACGCAGCTATCACGATTTAGTATAGTTAAACTAGCTCTCTCCAGGGGGTCCTACCGGCCCCCCTTCCGTTCACTACGTACCCCTTTGAGCCCTTTTGAACCCTTTTCAGGGGCATTTCTGGTACCGTTGCTAAGTAATAATGCACCTAGAATTGTCTCTGACTGCCCCCCTTTCAATTGAAGCACTTGAAAGATGGAAAAAAATCGCTCACCCCTTTGCGCAAATTTCACAGAAATGCTCCTTTGGTCCTTTTGAATGAGTTGGGGGCTCTCAACAGGTTTTGTATCGTTTTGGTCGTATTTTGTGGCACGATTTTTAACAAACGTCAAATTTGACAGATGACATTTATTTAGGGATTTTCTCACACACAGGGGGGCTACATGGGGCTGTCGAGTCTTAAGCAACACTTTACTAATCACTACTTACCCCTTTGAGCCCTTTTGAGGTGTTTAAATGTGATTAAATTCGACCCTCTAGGCCTCGGCATATCAATCTCGGTGCCGGCGACGGAGCCGATTTTGGGTGTGAGAAAAATTGCTTGAGGTGCAGCGGCCGCTAAAAAAATACGATAAATACCTTCCCCACACTTCATTTGTACGATTTTAACACACCCACGACCGATTACTGCCCAATTTGCACCTTTTTTCACACAATTTACAAACTGACACCATCGAAATGACAATCAAAAAAATCAACAACACAATCGTTGCCAAGGAAACGCAATTTTTTTCAACCAATGAGAATGGGGCATTTTCCATCTCATCTCGACCTCCGAAAATCACCCAAAACCACCTCATCTGTCAAAAATGTCAAACTTTAATCAACTGCCGCAACTTTAATAGCCCCCCAATCCCATTCTTATTGCCCTCTTCACCAATTCTCACCCTTTTCCAACCTATTCCACGTACATGCACCCACCAAAACCAAGCATCTTAAGAGGAGATATGACATAAACGTACCCGTGTCCAAACGTAAAAAATCAGTCGATTAGAAAAGGACGCAGCTATCACGATTTAGTATAGTTAAATAGCTCTCTCCAGGGGGGCCTACCGGCCCCCCTTCCGTTCACTACGTACCACTTTGAGCCCTTTTGAACCCTTTTCAGGGGCATTTCTGGTACCGTTGCTAAGCAATAATGCACCTAGAATTGTCTCTGACTGCCCCCCTTTCTTTCACTTGTACCTAGAATTGTCTCTGACTGCCTATAGAGGCGCTCTCCCAGCCACAATTGAAGCACTTGAAAAATGGAAAAAAATCGCTCACCCCTTTGCGCAAATTTCACAGAAATGCTCCTTTGGTCCTTTTGAATGAGTTGGGGGCTCTCAACAGTGGTTTTGTATCGTTTTGGCCGTATTTTGTGGCACGATTTTTAACAAACGTCAAATTTGACAGATGACATTTATTTAGGGATTTTCTCACACACAGGAGGGCTACTTACGCCTTTGAGCCCTTTTGAACACTTTTGAGGTGTTTAAATGTGATTGAATTCGACCCTCTAGGCCGCGGCATATCAATCTCGGTGCCGGCGACGGAGCCGTTCTTGGGTGTGAGAAAAATTGCTTGAGGTGCAGCGGCCGCTAAAAAAATACGATAAATACCTTCCCCACACTTCATTTGTACGATTTTAACACACCCACGACCGATTACTGCCCAATTTGCACCTTTTTTCACACAATTTACAAACTGACACCATCGAAATGACAATCAAAAAAATCAACAACACAATCGTTGCCAAGGAAACGCAATTTTTTTCAACCAATGAGAATGGGGCATTTTCCATCTCATCTCGACCTCCGAAAATCACCCAAAACCACCTCATCTGTCAAAAATGTCAAACTTTAATCAACTGCCGCAACTTTAATAGCCCCCCAATCCCATTCTTATTGCCCTCTTCACCAATTCTCACCCTTTTCCAACCTATTCCACGTACATGCACCCACCAAAACCAAGCATCTTAAGAGGAGATATGACATAAACGTACCCGTGTCCAAACGTAAAAAATCAGTCGATTAGAAAAGGACGCAGCTATCACGATTTAGTATAGTTAAATAGCTCTCTCCAGGGGGGCCTACCGGCCCCCCTTCCGTTCACTACGTACCACTTTGAGCCCTTTTGAACCCTTTTCAGGGGCATTTCTGGTACCGTTGCTAAGCAATAATGCACCTAGAATTGTCTCTGACTGCCCCCCTTTCTTTCACTTGTACCTAGAATTGTCTCTGACTGTCTATAGAGGCGCTCTCCCAGCCACAATTGAAGCACTTGAAAAATGGAAAAAAATCGCTCACCCCTTTGCGCAAATTTCACAGAAATGCTCCTTTGGTCCTTTTGAATGAGTTGGGGGCTCTCAACAGTGGTTTTGTATCGTTTTGGCCGTATTTTGTGGCACGACTTTTAACAAACGTCAAATTTGACAGATGATATTTATTTAGGGATTTTCTTACACACAGGGGGGCTAAATGGGGCTGTCGAGTCTTAAGCAACACTTTACTAATCACTACTTACCCCTTTGAGCCCTTTTGAGGTGTTTAAATGTGATTAAATTCGACCCTCTAGGCCGCGGCTCCGTGCCGGCGACGGAGCCGTTTTTTGGGTGTGCGAAAAATTGCTTGAGGTGCAGCGGCCGCTAAAAAAATACGATAAATACCTTCCCCACACTCCACTTGTATGATTTAAACACATCCACGACCGATTACTGCCCAATTTCCACCTTTTTTCACACAATTTAAAAACCAACAAAATTGAAATGACAGTTAAAAAAATCAACAACAAAATGGTTGCCAAGGAAATGCAATTTTTTTCAACCAATGAGAATGGGGCATTTTCCATCTCATCTCGACCTCCGAAAATCACCCAAAACCACCTCATCTGTCAAAAATGTCAAAGTTTAATCAACTGCCGCAACTTTAATAGCCCCCCAATCCCATTCTTATTGCCCTCTTTACCAATTCTCACCCTTTTCCAACCTATTCCACGTACATGCACCCACCAAAACCAAGCATCTTAAGAGGAGATATGACATAAACGTACCCGTGTCCAAACGTAAAAAATCAGTCGATTAGAAAAGGACGCAGCTATCACGATTTAGTATAGTTAAACTAGCTCTCTCCAGGGGGGCCTACCGGCCCCCCTTCCGTTCACTACGTACCCTTTTCAGCCCTTTTAAACCCTTTTCAGCGGCATTTCTGGTACCGTTGCTAAGCAATAATGCACTTAGAATTGTCTCTGACTGCTTATAGAGGCGCTCTCCCAGCCACAATTGAAGCACTTGAAAAATGGAAAAAAATCGCTCGCCCCTTTACGCAAATTTCACAGAAATGCTCCTTTGGTCCTTTTGAATGAGTTGGGGGCTTTCAACAGTGGTTTTGTATCGTTTTGGCCGTATTTTGTGGCACGATTTTTAACAAACGTCAAATTTGACAGATGATATTTATTTAGGGATTTTCTTACACACAGGGGGGCTAAATGGAGCTGTCGAGTCTTAAGCAACACTTTACTAATCACTACTTACCCCTTTGAGCCCTTTTGAGGTGTTTAAATGTGATTAAATTCGACCCTCTAGGCCGCGGCTCCGTGCCGGCGACGGAGCCGTTTTTTGGGTGTGTGAAAAATTGCTTGAGGTGCAGCGGCCGCTAAAAAAATACGATAAATACCTTCCCCACACTCCACTTGTATGATTTAAACACATCCACGACCGATTACTGCCCAATTTCCACCTTTTTTTACACAATTTAAAAACCAACAAAATTGAAATGACAGTGAAAAAAATCAACAACACAATCGTTGCCAAGGAAACGCAATTTTTTTCAACCAATGAGAATGGGGCATTTTCCATCTCATCTCGACCTCCGAAATCATCAAAAACCACCTCATCTGTCAAAAATGTCAAACTTTAATCAACTGCCGCAATTTTAATAGCCCCCCAATCGTAATTAGATAGGTCCTATGCAATTCATTCATTTTTTCCGATTTAATTTATACAAATAAAATCCATCATAAAGATTTTTTTCAAAAGTTAAATCATCCACTTGAATAGCATGTCCAACCACCCAAATTCAAGTCGATTGAAAAAGGACGCAGCTATCACGATTTAGTATAGTTAAACTAGTGGAAGTGCGCAAATCCTACCGGATTCGCAAGAGCTCGGTAAAAATAAAATATATATATATTTATTTAAGAGCTCGGTATTGTGCCGTTACACCTCGGCCCCCTTTGCCCTCTTTGAGCTCCTTCAGCCCCCTTTGACCCCCTTTTAACTTTTAACCCACTTTGACCTCCTTCAACCCCCTCTCGCCCCCTTCGACCCTCTTAATTTGGGGCATTTGAAAATTGGAAAAAACCATTCACCCCTTTTAGACTTTATAGAATTGTTCCTTTGGTTCTTTTGGATCGGCTATGGTTCATTAAAACTGGTTCTGTATTGTTTTGGCCGTATGTTGTGGTGTGGTTTTTTATGGCACTTCAAGTTTGACAACTAACCTTAATTTCGAGATTTTTTCGCCTAATTCTAGTTCACGGGGCTTTACAATTCACCACCCCGCTCTTCCAAGTCAGAAAGTTTAGAAAATGGGTATTTTAATCGGCCGCCTAACTGACAAAACTGATAAAATAAAACTTTTTTTTTTGTAAAACTGGTAATGATCATTACTCATAAGCAATATTTCGACATAAAATAATTTCTGTTTTAAAATATTAAGGAAAAATGCAATAAAACACAAAAATTAATGCAATTTACTATTATTTTCGTTTACATAATATCGACAATTAATAACAATGGAACTATTTTTAGAATTGTTATTTTTTTTGTTTTTTTTATTTTTTTACTAATATTATTTCTAAAAAATAAGTTGATATTAATAAAAGAGGCAGTAATACATAAAACATACTTACAAAATCTCAAAAATATTTTCGTTTACCTGACGAAAAGCTAGGAAAATTTTAGTTTGTGTAAGTTCAATATCCTATACATAAATAATGAATTATTTGTTTGTAAACTTATTTTTGTTTTTACTTACAGAAAAGTTATATATGCTTATTAATTCATCAATATTACGATGTTTATCGATTTTAATTTTTTTAATGAACGCGGCATGCCGCAGCATTTTATTGTTAATTTTTCGAGTTTTAACGAAATTTAGGAACTCGTAAATCTAAAATTACAAAATTTGAATTATTTACTTAAATTTTTTTAATTATTTACCTCTTCTGGTGTAGGAATAGGTGCATCATCATTTGCCTTTGAATTTTCTGAACTTCATTACGTCGTCGGGCTAAAGAAATCAAAACAATGTATTGTTATAAATCTTTCACATTAAAGTGTGAAAAAATGATTATAATATAAAAATTCTTATGTAAAATATAAAATTGTATGATAAAATAGTAATTTTAATTAATATTTCAATAAAAACTGATTAAATTTACTTACATTCGACATTTTGCGAGAAATTTTCACTAATTCAATTGTTTAAATAATACTTACCACTTGATTTATTAAGAAAAATTAATTTCAAAGTTACTACCAACCTTATTAAAATTAAATCAATTTCCTTTTATTAATTTATTTTTAGTATTAGAAAATTGTTTTTTATAAATAGTCTTTAATACTACGAATAAAAGTGATTTTCAAATTATTATATTTTTTTATTCTTTGTTTTTAGATTGAAAAACTTGTATTTTTGAAATTACAGATACCATTTATTAATTGAAATTAGAATCTTGTAGGTGGCGCTTGAAGCAATCAAATAATTATTTTGTGATTTATATAAATAAAAACACATTTAAACTAAGGAAATTTATATATTTCAACATGAAATGTGTGTTCTGCTGATTACGTTGTGATGTATTATTTAACATTTTAATTTTTGAAATGTCATTATTCAACATAACCTCAAAAATAAATTTAATAAAAGGATTTTTACTATTATAATAAGGTATGTTTTATTTTGTTATTCAAATGTGAGAAACGACATGAGGATTCTAATTAGAAAATAAAGCTTGGCATTAAAAAAGACCACAAACATAACATCATTTTATCCTTAATTTTTTTAGTCTTTGAATCCTTTTTTGATTATTAAAACTAAAAAAAAAGTCAATAGACAATAATAACATTTAATGTTTTTCAATTATTTACAATTATTATATTAATACAATTCACAAAAATATCAATATTGATTGTTCCCATAAGACCTGTTAACTTGGGGCTCCTTTACTAAATAGTTGTATCTTTCACAATGTTAATTCCTAGTTTTCCATTACTTTATACATTCAGAACATTTGTGTTGACCTAAAAAAAAATCGATATTAGCAGTGTTGAAAGCAACACGATTCTCATACCTTTGCTTCCTCTATTACTGGTTTTCTGTTTTGGTTGTAATTCTCAAAATTTATTACTGTCCGATCAGATTAGAATGGTCTAATACATAATTTCATTTTCTGGTGCTCCTAGGGCCCTGGTATTACAAATCTATAACAATTTTATTGAAAAATACCACAGTAACATACCTTTTAATATATTTACGAAAATATTC
The DNA here is from genome assembly GCA_939628115.1 of Tribolium freemani. NCBI lineage: Eukaryota > Metazoa > Arthropoda > Insecta > Coleoptera > Tenebrionidae > Tribolium > Tribolium freemani. The sequence continues at coordinate 2,677,898 of OW626793.1, forward strand.
CAAGGACCTCTTTTCATATTAATTTGCCGATGTTACTATTTCTGATTTTCGTAAATCTAAGTCATTTAGTTGGTGGTTGTAACTTAAAATAAAAGTATTTTAACATTTCAAAATGTTTATAATTAAAAAAGAATAAAATTTGTTGTTTACAGAAGTCAAAAAAAAGTTGTATTTAACATTATTTTTTCGCAATTTTAAAATTCTTTCAACAACAAAACAATACAACATGTATTTTTTTTTTCAGTAATTACAATTATTATAAACGTTGAAATATTTCTATCACTACACTATTAAATAGATGTAGTATTGGGGTAAAATTAGTTATGAACGTTTTTAGAATTCAAAAAAATGTTACTACTTCAAATATAGAATGATTCCTAAATAAGCCAAGTTTTATCACAGCTTTTTATTAATACAAAGGAGTTCTCCTATTTTCGCGTCGATATTTTAAATATTTAATTGTAAACGAAAAACTCATTCTTATTTTCATTGTGAATACTGATCATTGTATCATCATGATCATGACAATAAATGACAATAGAGAAGTTTTCAGGTGTAAATGAAAAGTACAAAATTAAATTAGATCACAAATGTTGCGATAGATAGTTTCAAGTTGTTAATTAAATTTACAAACGATTGAAGTTGCCAAACAGACATTTACATTTGTATGTAAAAGGAAAACGGGCAAATAATGCATACAACACAAACTTATCATTTTTTATGTCCATGAGTATTTAATTATTTTCTTCAAGTTTTTAATTGGAATTGGTAGTGATAAATTGATCTAAAACTGAATTTATTAAATTTGTTGGAAGTAAAATCATAAGATCAAACGAACTTAGGTAAATGAAGTTCGATCTTGATTATATGAAGCCCTTCGCCTGAGATGATCAAATATTGTAGTAGTCTAATCCCTGCATAAAGTGCCACAAAATTTTAAAGTACAGAAAAGAAAACTGACTTATCGACGGTGTCCCACGAGCGCACGGGTGACATGGAAACGCCATTGATTTAAAGCTAATTTGCTGCTAAATGAGATGATCGGGTATAGTAACAATGTCTACTTAGAAATATGTTGGAACTCCTCCACACATATCCATTGAAGGGTTCGGGTGGGAATGATCATCTCAGGCGAAGGGCTTCATATAATCAAGATCGAACTTCACTTAGGTAAGTTCGTTTGATCTTATGATTATATTCGCCCTCCGCCCTCCATGATCAAATATTGTAGATGTTTAAAGCGTAGCAGCAATTTGTAGAAAAATTAACAATGTTTGTTAATTTGGATAATGTAATAACACAATAAGAGCAATACCCAAGAATACTGTGAATGCACAGTAATGTAAAACACAGCATTGCAAGAGACCAAGTGTTTTGAGCGGTATTATGTAACAACCGTAAAACCGTAAACCGTAAAAGGTTGGTGTTAGATGACTAGACTCTAGAACCGTCTGAAGTTCTAAAATATGTTGACGTCCCTGGTCTCAAGTTTTCAAGTCTTTGAAAACGTTTCAAGCAAACCTCACTTCCCACCTCGATTGAAATTACCAGTGCAGGTGCAAGACCTGGACACTCTTAGTCGTGGCGTAATTAGAACCACTGAAGAATAGTTTCGGAAGAATCTATAATTTGTAGGATTAAATGTATAGACATTGTCTTGATTCTGCTGACAAAACGACCATCAACGTTCAGGCTTAAAGCAGATTGTCAGAAGTAGAGACGAAGAAGCCTTGCCGGATCATCTTCCTACCACCCCAACTTCCCCTGGGTTGGTTGCAAGCGGGTTTTTTCGCCTGCCTGAGAATATTAGTAAATGATTGGGTGATTTAAAATAGTGATTTCCTGCACAGGACTCTGATATTGTCTGAGATCATTTTTAAAGGGCTTTGCAGAACTACTAAAATTGGAAAAATAAGGAATAGTAAAATTCGGAGGGCATCTAGTAGCGCCAGCCAATCCAACTGGATCGCTAAACCCGACAACGAATCTCAAGCATTTCGTGTTATTTCTGTTTGCGACCGAATTATGCTATAATATCTAAGTACGCATAATCTGTCAACTGCCATTTTGTTTCTGGTTTTTTCGATTAGATTCAACATCAGCCTCCTTATTATTTGACGTCTCTATGTGATACGCATGTATCCCATATCCTAGCTTCGTACCATTATCAGACAAACCTTCCATTAAGGATTAAGGAGGATACTTTGTAACGTACATTACAAGTATGTTCACATGCGATAGCAGTGGTGTTATCAATTCATAGGAGTTTTACAACTTCGCTAATTGCAACTGCGTACACTGCAGCATAAAAGTCCAAATTGAACAATAAGTTTTGAGTTAGACCAAAACCCATGAGCATTCGTCTCTTCAAACGTCTCCCCCCTCCGGTTTGACGCATGAGGAAAACTAGTCATTTGAAATCATAATGACTCCGGTTCTTTTGTAAGGCTAAGACTTGACTGTGTAGATCTGGGTATAGAGCCAGACGAATGGAACGGCTGCAGACGTAGACATTAACGGGCACGGAATGTAAGCCATTTGCAGTTCTTGCAGAGCTTCCACGTTGTATATCAGTGATGCGTCTACTGATAAGTTTGGTTTTATCAGTTTTATCAGAAAAAAGGAAAGTGAAGCCCTAAAGCTTAGTATCTGCACTGCTGAGTGGGAGTAAGGTAGCTCTTCTCCTAGTTAAAAACCTCGTCAAGGTAAATAACCGAAAGGTGACCTTGGGCTCTCAAACTGAGACTACCTGTTCCATCAGTTTGTAGGAAGGTGCTATTCTCAGACCAACGGTTGGGACACCTAAATGCGTTCGACTATTAAACTATAGAATACGCTTTTTCCAGATCTAAGGTAGCTAGCTACCAATTTTGTCGACTTAAGGTTAAAACTGTGAGCCAGTTTTTTGACTTAGCAACATATTTATTCAGACCTCTCAGGTTTAATATAAACCCTAAAGTGCAATCACAGTTTTGGGGTTCGAATATAAGTGGGAAGGAGTCGTTTAGAGTGAAAGAACGTTCTTCAAAGCTCCGCTCTCAGTTTCGTGAAGCCATAAGGCGACCGAAGGATTTCTGAGATACCGGTTTGGTAAAACTTTACCCGATTACGCACTATAAAATAGTGAAAACGTAATTGATTTCCTTCCATATCTTCTCAAAATGAGAAGCCTTCCCGCATGCCGAAGAACAATTAGCGGTGATTGCGTTGGGACTGAGAGAACATGGCCTTTGGATTTGAAACTTGTTATAGCTGTGCAAAAGGGGCCGTTCGCTTGTGTAGCGAAGGTGGTGATGTAGTTGATGTCGATGAAGGTGTTGGTCGCCTACATTGGGACTTCTTGACCGGACGTTTGAAGTGTGACGATTCTTTTAAGGTCCTATTAACCGAGCTTTCACCGCAATCAATGCGAGTCTGAACTTTTCGAAGATTTGCCTGTTGGAGTCGCTCGGTCAAGTATGAATCAAAAGATTCCTCCCAAGATTTAACTTAACCAGTAACTCCCGGATAAAGGGGGCTTCATGAAGAAGCTTCCCGGGAACGCTAGGAGCATCGATGTAGGAAGCTCATTAATTAATGTTAAGGTTGAACCTTTCCAATCGCTTGCAAACAAGCGCTCGTTTGCAACTGGTCAGTGCATAACCGTAGGCATGGTGTAGGGTCTGATTCTAACCTCTAGGAACAATGTCAATGTTCAAAATTTGCCATTTGATTCAGTGTAACACAGAATTCTTTCTGATACTGAAATTTTAATTTGTGCTCCATTTCACTCCAAAATTGCAAATACGCTTTTGCCAAATTCTACTAAGAACTGAGATGGAATATAAGTCCCTTTTATCTAGTTGAACAGAAAAGGTCAGAAAAGTCATAATTCTGAAATTGACCTTGGAGGTTTCTCCGGACATATAACTGGACTCTTTGAGTAGGGGTGGAGTATCTCCAGGTTTAAACCCTTCCAGAGAACCGCGGTTCACCTCTCTGCAACACTGCCAGTCAAGGTTGTTCTTGGTGTTTTGGAGTTTCAAAAGGATAACCTTTAGAAACAAGGGCCGCTCCACTGAAAGGGCAGTGGATGAAAGTTCGCCCTCCTCCGGAATGGCAGTTGTGCGTTCACGTAAGGAGAAACGTTTAGGTTTAGAATAAGTGAGGTAAGCACTTAATTCTTAAACAGAATTAGGTCACACAGGACCTCAACTACAGCTCAAAAGTCCACAGATAGGACGCAGGTTACGGATGTGAACCACAGAGGATTATTATCCGATATGGTCACATAGGACACAGTATACAGATTTAGTTACATATCACAACTTTTCCAAGCTAGGTCTTTGCCAGGTTGTGACAAAGACAATAATTGTGTTGATTTTGAGGTTATATTAGTCACATAGAACCCTTTTCCCATTTGCTTGGGCGCATAAGACCGATAGCCGCTTGATTTGTCACATAGGACAAGAGGCCCGTTAAGTTTGAGGTTAGGAGGGTCACAAAATCCAGTGTTACATCACATAGAACCCCTTTTTTCCCTTTGTTTGGCCACATAAGACCAATAGCCACGTGAATTGTCACATAGGACAAGAGGCCTGTTGAATTTGAGATTAGGAGGGTCACAAAATACAGAGTATTACCATCGGTTTTGGCCCATTGGCCATCCAATACCGATATTTATCATTATTTGATTTTAATGGAAAACTTCTTTATTACATAAAAATCCCTCAGGATTGTGACATAGCACAAGAGGCGTGTTAATGTGGAGGTTATGTTGGTCACATAGGACCGTTTTACCCATTGGCTTGCCGCATAGGGTTGGTATTCACCATGATTGTCACATAGGATAAGAGGCATGTTGATGCTGAACACCTTGTACCGTTTTTCCTTTAGCATGGCTGCATGGGGTCGATATCTTCTGCCCGGTTGTGGTCACATAGTACCGTTGAACTACCTTGGGCTTGCCACATAGGACCGATATCCGGCGGGATTATCATAGGGTAAGATGCCTGTTGACCCATGTGTTGAACTGTCGATGTTACAGCATTGACGTGGCCGCATAGGACCTGGTATCTGTCCGAATTGGATTGGCCGCACAGGACCGATATCCGTCAGAAATGTCTCATAGCGAGATGCATGTTGATCCATGTTGATGTTACAGCATTGGCGTGGCCGCATAGGACCCGATATCTTGCCCGTTTAACCCCTGGGCTGGCCGCATAGGACCGACATCCGCCAGAAATGTCACATAGGACAGGCTGTATGTTGAAGTTGAGGATGTTGGCCTAGTAGCGTTTTTACCATTGGTTGTGGCCGCATAGGACCCATATTCACCAGGTTTGCCTCGTAAAACAAGACACGTGTTGATTTGAGGTTGGGTATCGCGTGCTTGTGTCGTTTCTCAATTTCCTCTCCAATTTTTTCCATCTGAAACAAAGATGGCCACCTATAGGGCCGTTTGAGCGATAAATACCGCATCACGAGTCAGTTTTGGGGTTGTTTTTTCCCCCAAAAGGAACGAGGGGTGTGGCACGTTTACACAAAGAAAAAACAATGGCGTTTTCATGTCACCCGTGCGCTCGTGGGACACCGTCGATAAGTCAGTTTTCTTTTCTGTACTTTAAAATTTTGTGGCACTTTCTGCAGGGATTAGACTACTACAATATTTGATCATGGAGGGCGAAGGGCGAATATAATAATTATCATACCTTGGAGAATTTTCTTCATTATATTGTGATAGAATGTAAGAAGAAAGAGTTGTTGAATAAATTTCTTCATATTAGGAAAGCTGTTATCAACTAATAAAAAAAATAATCTGAAACAGTTAATAGTTTAAAAAATATTTCATTAAATATATTATCTTTTTACTATTTTTTTTTTTTTAGAAATCTCTGTCGTTAATTTTTCTCCTTTTATGTATTATCAAATCATTGACATTAACATTGTAATATTCAAATTTTTAAATGGACTGTAGTAAAAAAGACAAAAAATTGAGGAAACCGAACAATAATCAATTTTAAAATTGAACTGGCCTGGGTTCAAAACTATAAAGAAATGTTATAATAGAAACTGAAATTTAAAATAAAGTTTAAATTACCCAACTATTGTGAGATGAAACAACTAAATTGTATGGTTTTTTTTCTTGCTTTTAAACATTTGTTAGATGTGCATATTTATTGTTCATCTAAATTGAAGTTGCTCGTTGAAACAGTTACTTTTTTAACACATGATGTAAACAGAAAATACAACATTTTGATCTAAAAACAGGAAAAATAATAGGAATAAATTAGTTAATACATTTCTATTAAATTAGCAAACCTGTTATTAAGTAAATTTCTTCATATAAAACATTGACGTGAAATTAAACAGTCAGTTTCAATTGTTCCAATAATTCATTCATAATTCTTGTAAAAAAAATATTGAAAAGATTAACTACAACAATTAACAGTTACAATTAAACAGATAATAAAACCTTATAGTATCATACCTTTGTCAGCCTTAAATTTTTTAATAAAATCAATTTTTAAGTAAATCAATTAAAAATCATAGGAAGTGAAAACTAAAATAAATAAAATATTAAAACTATTTCATAAAAATTTTGTAAATGTTCTTACTTTTTCAAAAGCTTTTCGATTTTACTTTGGGTTTAAATAGCCAAATTGCAAAACGTGTAATTTCTTGTCAAATAAAGAAATGTAATTTTTTCCGTATAAATTGATTAAAATCTTAATTTGGCATTTAAATATATATGTAGTCTAAAACAGATTAACAATTTTATTTAATGAAATCTAAAAAATGTACCTATTTTTTTTATTTTTTGACGTTCAACAATGTAATTATCATTTTTGTTATTTTTTTTTCAATTGATGTGAATAATATTTAAGTTCCGGTTTCACCGACTTTGTTTACATCTAATAAACGGTTAAAAACAATTGTTCAATTATTGAATTTTTAATTTTTATTTGTGAAACCGGATCTTTGACTGTAAAATTTTGTATACATCCATCCGAAGATGGAGACCTTCTTTCTAGGAAATTATTTAATTTCCCATTGAAAGAACGGATTTAACGTAATGCGGCCCATACCTTAAAAGTAAGTTGCACACACCACAATTTACGCATACTTTAAAAGTAAGTCGTATAACGCATAATCCAAAAGTAAGTCGTATAACGCATACTCCGCCAGGAGTAAGTCGTAATCAAATTTTTACAGTAAATTATTTCGACTTGATAAAATAAAAGTCGATAATATAATCAAAGTACTTCAACGAATACCGAATTTGTGGTATAAGCTAATAACTGATTGTTATTAGTTCTCGAAATACCTTGTTTTGTCGAACCTTCTAAACATACTGAAATGTTTTCTGCAGTTCGAGCTCGTGAGAAAGCCACGTACAATTGTCCGTGTGTAAACACAGGCCTTGGCAAATAGATTCCAACTGAATCAAATGTCTGACCTTGTGATTTGAAACTGTCTTCTTCGCATGACGAAAGGAAGAGGACTATTGCCTGAAACAAAATCGATTTGTGGCAGAAATATCCTCTTACCCGATAATCGACCATCGAAATTGATTATTTCGGCTTCGATGTGGTGTTCGCCCAAATGTCGGACGATGAGACGTGTACCGTTGCAAAGATTGGCCTTAACATTAAGGTTTCGCAACAGCATGACGATTGTTCCAACTTTGAGCTTCAGCTCATGCTGTGGAAATGACGGAGGATTGAGAGAATTCATAAATTCTTCAGGATAATTGGCAGCCTCCGTTTCATCGTCGGTGATGACAGTGTCAACACTTTGGTACGTTCGTACCGTACCTTCGTTTCTATCCAAAATCAATGCATTTATAAGATGACAATTTGCATTGAATGGAGTAAGAATTGCTGTATTGATTGGAATGGTTTCGGCTTGGAATTGTTGGCCGCCAAAAACTCGATCAATCAATTCGTTCAAATCGTTGACAATGCAACGTCTTGGAATTTCAATCATTTTACGTCGTTCTAACTGAGTTGGTTCATTTTCATCAAAAACGACGTTGTTGAAATTGATCGGCGGTAATGTTCCATTACCGAGATGACCGAGCCATTCAAGAAATTCGATTTCATCTGGTCGAACTCTCATGTTGATGTTCAACTGAATGTTTACAAACAGAAACCATAGAAAGCTCGATTTGATGCAATTTGCAACGATGGTCGTTCGATCACCGTCTGGAACGTCAGGAAGACGTTGCTTAAAGTCTCCTCCGAGAATAACGCATTTTCCTCCAAATGGTCGATTATTTTGACAAATGTCTTTGAGTGTTTTATCGACCAATTCAAATGCGCTTCGTGTTGTCATCGTGATTTCATCCCAAATGATGAGTTTTGCTTCACGATTGAATCTTGTTTCTTCGCATTGTGCTGTCAATGATGACGTTGAATTTTCAACGATTGGCACAGGCAATTTGAAACGATTGTGAACGGTACGTCCGTGTTTGAGGAGCGCCGCCGCAATACCAGTCCAGGCAACTGCGATGACTTTCTCTCCTCGTCCGTTCAAAACAGTGGTTAGTGTGTTGTACAGGAAAGTTTTTCCTGTTCCAGCTGCACCACTGACGAAAAAGTAGCGAAAACCTTCATCGTCATTTTCGACTGCTCTCATCACTACTTCGAAAACGTTGCGTTGATCAACATTCAATTGTTCGAGCATCGTTTCACCGATTTCTCTTTCTCGAACTTGATCAACTTCGTCTTCCACCAAATTTGGTCTAAAATCTGGTGGATCTTCGAGACCGAATTGTGACAAACGGCGTCCGTTAATCATCAAAATGAATTGGATCTTTTGAAGCGCTCTGATTTCAGCTTGGCGCTCATCCATTCGATCTCTGCGTGTGAAATCTTCCATCATGAAACGTTTGAAATCGTTCCACAATTGAATCGGATTGTCAACTTGACAAAACACCAAAATGTATGCAAACATTTGACGCATCTGTTTTGGCATGTCTTTTTCACTTGCTTCGCGTAGACATCGAATCCATTCACGATCTTCAGCAAGCAAATTGAGTTGACGACATGCTTCTTGAAACGTATCACAAATCAAACCGTTTACTGTTCGTGATTCGAATGATGTTGCTCCGCGAACTCGAAGCAAAAGAACTCTTAAATAGTACAATTCTCCATTTCGTACGGAGACGTTGTACAGTCGAGAAACGATCTTGTCAAAGTTTCTTTGACGGTTCTTCCATTGATTGTGATTTTTATCCCAAACAAAATGAAGTGGAATTTCACGAAACAAATATTGTCTCGCTTCGGGATTGTTGCTGTTCAATTCAAACCACGCTGTCAAGTGCGTGTTTGCAACACGTGCCCTTTGAAGAACTGCCTGTTCTTCACCTCGTCTGAAATAGACTCTTTGTCTTCCAGGAAGATGAATCGCCAATCTGAACACGGTATGAGAATTTACGTGCATTGGAAATGCGCCAACTGGCTTCGGGTGGTGTCATGTACCTGCCATTCAGGTACGACCGAATTTCGTAGTAGCGCATTTCAACACCTTGTTCCCCATCATTTTGTGCTGCGTTTCGATGTTCGACAACACGAACCAAACTTTTATCGGGACCCTTGAAAAAATATTTATACAAATATTTTACGGTGCCTGTAGAAGTGCACGTCTCAACGTTGATGTGCGTTTGATACTTAAGAAGCAAGTATGGATTGTACGGCACCACAAATCGGCTGTCTACCACGTAACGACGATTGTTACGATGGATTTCGATTGTTCGACCATTGAGACGCCGACGACGATGGAAAACTCTCCCATTTCGTGTAGTAGTGTTGTTATACCAATACTTTGGGAATTTTCTGATGCATTCACAGTTTACCATGCAAACATCGGTTGGATTGTACTGACCACATGGACCGTGAATCATGTGGCGTCCAACCAATTTGTACAAATCTTTTTCGGTATCTGGATCTGGCAATTCAGCAGATATCAATTGATCGATTCGTACGGGATCAAGCGGTTTGTCTTCGTTACGCAAAGTGATAAGAATGTGCGCATGTGGAAGACCCCGCTTTTGAAACTCGATGACGTAGAGATATGAAATGCATACCCCCATAACGTGATTTTTAGCTAAAAACTCTCATCCGCGCATTTGGCGGATTGTTTTCGTCGTAATTTGCAACGATCGCCACTTCGTTGACGACACGTGCATCATGTTCGCGATCGTTTCGATTGCGATGCTGTTCGACGAATTCAAGGCATACGCTTGGTAGCGCATTTCCCATTTCAGCTCTTTGCTCTTCATACACCTCACCTAAGTGACGGTATACGTCAGGTTCACTTGTTGCAGTTGATCGGTGATCAAGCCAAGCAACGCCACGTTCAAAGTTTGACGTCTTGCATTTTCGGCTCGTTGCTCAACTGCCTGTTCGGGATCTAAAAAATACAGCGGACCATATTTCATATTGGCCCGATTTACGTTAATGTTCGTGAAATGATGATATATTTTACCCTGGATTGCATAAACATATGGTCCATGGCCGGGAATATCACGTAAATTCGATTCAATACTTACAAATTGAAAACTGTTATTGTAAGTCAGAATTTTTCTTACGAACTCATTTGAAAGTGGGTGTTGACCAGTGAAAAGTTGTTTCAATTCCTCTGGATGTTGACCCAATGGTGGCAATTGAATCTTACCCTTATTACAACATTTGTTGTATTCGTTTCTTGTCGTACCTTCTTTGCGAAAGTATCGAGCTCTACACTTTCGACAGAATTAATCCATCATTCCAACAGAATTAATTGGAACGTTGTTTCTACGTGTCGCTTCCAGATAAGTGAGAACTTGACCGTCACGATTTCGAATTCGTTGAATTTCGAGTTCCAGGTCTCGTCGGTCATAAGCGTCATTTTCACGATCACGTTCATTATCTGAATTTGGATTTATGATGACGTTTGGTTCAACGTCTCCAAATTCCAAATCGACGGGACCTTCAAATTCCTCGTTTTCTAACGGAATTTGGAGTTCATCGATAATGTCTGACGACAACCAAAGTGATGGATCATTATCCAACACGACTTCAAGTTCTGTGTCATCATTGGGAACTGCACTCAAATCGACTTCATGCAGTGGACACAAATCGGTTGATTTTCGTGCCAAATAGCATCGACATTCTAGAAGACGAATGTCCTCCTCAATGTCTGGTTGTATTTCGGGCACATCATCTGTCAACGGTGGTGGAGCTAAAACAATAGCATCTAAATTTTCATCGTTAACACAATTTGTATCGTCAATTTTTTGTCTTTTCGACACATTGACCATAAGCGGTGAAACGCTTCTTAAACGTTTCATCCCATGCTTTGCAGGCACAGTGTAATTGTACACTGTGCGTTCGTCATCGCTGTCATCGTCCGATGAAGAAACCAAATTCTGTGAATTCACCATCACAACCACTTTGGGTTGGAGATTCACATGTTTGAATTGTTCTTCAGTGTTCGATGCGACTGCTGGAACGATGACTTCTTCGAGGTTGATCTCGGCATCGTCGACAACAGGAGCATTGTCATCAGTTGGTTCCCCTAAGTGTTGATCCACTTCCCCGACCACAGGGAACTCATTCAACTGATCAACGACCTATATAAAAATATTATAAATTAAAAATGTTATAATAATATTTTTATATGGCGGTGAACAAAATAATATTCAACCATTATACAATTTTTTTAAACAATGATGTTCAAAAACATTATTTACCTGATCTTCGACAACACCGGTTTTTTTTGGAATTGCGCTTGACGCGGGTATTAATTCCTTTCCGATATGTTAAATGCGATTTTCTTTTTCTCGGCATGATTCAAAAAACCTATAGAAGAAAAATATAAGAACAATCATACATTATTTTAAAGTATAAGAACATAAACAAAACAGTTTTAAAGCTACAGTTTCAATCTATATATAAGCATCATTGAAAACTACCATTACATTAAAATCAAACATTAACTTTTATCTTTGATTGAGTAAATAAGGTAAATATATTGTAAATAATTATAAATTCACACAAAAAAGACTTACCTGTAACTTTTTTATTTGTAAAAACAATACAAATAAACAAACAAAAAGATGGCCAACATTGATAAAACCAACGAAATTCCATATGTGCGAATTTACATTTTATAAAATATAGAAAATGTGTTGTATCAAGTTTATACATGTAATAAATATTATAGATACTTAGTATTATTTATTAGTAGTTATAATTAATTAAGATCACTTTTTTAAATTTATTATAATAAGATCTGTCAAAAATCCTGAATGTGAGAATTCTAGTTTTACAGAATTGTGAAAATGATTTTTTTCATATGACCGCTATGCAACAATCTGTTTACATAGATCCTTATATATACGAAAAGTACACGTTTTTGTCGCTAAGGCATAACTTGAATGAAAAGAGAAATGTTAGCGTGAAAAGTTGAAATGTCTGGAAAAGTCAGCATGGAAATGAATAGTATTATGTGTTGCCTAACCAACAATTTATTGAATTAATTTATCAAAGGGTAATTTACTAAAAGGTCGTATAAAAAACATTGTGTTGTAGTCATCAGAGTTAAATTTTGGAAAATGCAAAATTTACTTTTTATAAATTTTTTATTGAAAAAAAAAATACAACTTAACTCAACTACAGTACAAATGGAACTGCCGAACTACCAAACTACGAATCTAAAAACGCTGTTATATCATCCGCGTCATTCCTGGCTCGGGTTACGGGACAAAGACATAACTCCTCCCGTCGAAGATGGAAACAAACGGTACGTTTGGAGCCTTCAAAGTTCAAACGACGATGTCCTGGACCTCGATCGAAGTTTGATCCTTCCTACAAGCCTTGGGCTTCAAGCAGATCCGTTTGCGGGCCACTCGGATAATCACAATGCAAAAAGATATGGCAATGACAACGTATATGACAATTGTCCAGAAATTAGGCTGTTCAAACCAATCGTTTTCGGTGTCGATAAGGTCAACTTTTTCTTTTTGGAGATCTAACGCACTTTGAATATTATTAAACCCGCTAAAGTCTATAGAGTCCAATTTTAATCTTTTAAACGTTACTAGTGATTCGTCATTTTTAACTGATGTTTTAAAGTCCATGTTTAATTGAGGCAACGCGATGTTTTTAAAGGATGATTTAAAATTTTGATAAGATTTTATTTGAAAATCGCCGATACTCACTTCACAATTTTTGTAGAGCTCCAGCACATAGGATCCTTTTACAGGGACGTTTTCCTTGTAATCGGAGTCGCCACACTCGCTGACTGCTACGGTATGGTGTGGGACCAATAGAATCCACTTGTTGTCTTCAATTTTTTGTATCTTGATGTCACTGCTCGTGTCTACTTGGATTTGGTGACAATTGCTGATATTATCAGAATACTTGAGCATTCGAACTTCACAGGGCGCTTGATTTGAGACCTTTGCCGGATTTGTTTCGTGGCACAAAAACTCTTCTCGAGATAGTTCTTGGCATTTTTCATCGGAATACAAGTAAATGTCTTCGTTCATCATTAGAAATTTGGCTCTGGGTATTATCGTTTTGAAGTTGGTACCGGTGGGTGTAGGAAATGGATATAGGTGATAATAATTGTAAACTTTTTCCTCCACTATGGGGACATCGATTATAAAAACTGTTTGGTATCCCTTACTATAACTTTTGATTTGTATGACCTTTTCGAAAAGTAAAAGATTTTCTAATTTAGGTTCAAAAGGTAATTTATTATTTTTATTTAAATGCACATTTATCAATTTTATTTCTTTAAATAATTCATCGGGTTTTACAATAGAATTATGAAGGATATTTAATTTGGAAAAAGTTATAGCAACTTCAATTTTTTCTAGGATATCTGTTATTAATTGATAGGCCATTGTAATTTGGAAAACGACTAATTGTATCAAATAGTAACCATAATCTTTTGTTTTTGCTGATTGAACCGTTTTTATCATTGTTTCCACCTGCGTGATACGAGATTCCAAAATCATTTGATTATGAGCCAATGCTTGAGTGGTGTTTTTAAATTCGTGGTTACTTGCTTCCAGAAGGGTTATTTGTTCTTTCAAAAGAGTTTTAAATTTTTGCTGATTGTTTACTAAAGTATTGATAGCATGATCATATTTTTGAGCATCTTCCTGATCAAGATTTCCGGTGATTGTCTTAATAAAATAGCCTAAACCGTTGAATAAGCCCCGCTTAGTTCTCTTAGACACTGATGGATTCAACTGATTAATCTGAATTTGAATTTTACTTTGAAGTGACGTCACCAAACTAAAGATCTCGCGATATTCTTGTTCAGAAAAAGTATTTCCTACTGAGGTTTTCAACTGCACGAATTTTTCTTCCAACAATGTAAGTTGCATGGTAATATTTGTTATATCAAAAATTTGGACGAAGGACCAATGGTTGATGATATTTGTGCTTTGCCGAGTTTTAGTGGGAGCAATCCTGGATTGTCACTGAGGTCATGGAATTTCGGTACTTCCAGTCCGAGACATGAAGTTAATCTACAACAGGAATTTTAAGCACTTTAATATGAATGGTTTCTATTTTGTCGTTAGATTTATTTTTAATTCTGACTTTATTATATTCCAGCATTTCAAGAATTTCAAAGGGACCTTTAAATTTATTTTTCTTTTTATTTCTTTGCTCATTAACTTTATAAACCGTTTGACCAATTTTAAACTGGTATTGAGCAGGATCTTGAAAATTATGATTTTCCAGAACTCTTTGTTTTTTTTCTTGCACCTTCTGGCTAATTTTTTCATATAAATGCTTAATTTTTTCTTTATGGTTTGTTACATAGTCAGCATAAAAACCAGTATCAATGAGATCCGAAGGATCCCTAGAATTAGTGTGGCCCATAGTTAATTCGAAGGGTGTAAAGTTTGTTGTTGAGTGTATAGAATTATTATAAGCAATGATTGCATATTTCATTAAATTTGCAGGGTCAGTAATATCGCTATGAGACTGTTTAAGAGTCCGCAAATGTTCTATTAATGTAGAATGAAATCTTTCAATAACAGAATTTGACTCGTGATGTAAAGGTGTCGTAAAATGAACATCAATTTTGTGTAGTTTTAATAATTCTTTTACTGTTTCATTTTTAAATTCTGTACCGTTGTCCATTGTTATACGTTCAGGTAAACCGTAATATGAAAAATAATCTATCAAACCGTTTGAAATTTCTATTGCTGTTTTACCTTTAATTGGTAGGGCTTGGCCAAGTTTTGAAAATGCATCGATGATAGTTAAGAAATTTTGATTGTCATATTTAAATATGTCGATGTGTAAAAGTTGAAAGGGTTTTCCAATAGATTCTGTTAATACAATAGGAACGTATGGTTTTTTGCGTGCATATTTAGAAGTTTGGCAAATTGTACAGTCATTGATATAGCTCGAAATATCTGTTTTCATTGATGGCCAATAATAATTTCGTTTAAGATATTCGTAAGTCTCGTTTATGCCGCGATGGTTCGTTTTGCCCTCATGATGATGTTTTATGAATAAAATTCTTTCTTCTTTTTCTCTAACGGAATTAACCAATTTGGTACATT
The DNA here is from genome assembly GCA_939628115.1 of Tribolium freemani. NCBI lineage: Eukaryota > Metazoa > Arthropoda > Insecta > Coleoptera > Tenebrionidae > Tribolium > Tribolium freemani. The sequence continues at coordinate 2,693,457 of OW626793.1, forward strand.
TAACTAATTTTAGACCGCTTATGTAAAAATGTTCTCTGTATATTTCATTAAAATTTTTATACATTTGATCGTCGTAAAAATAAAGGAAAAATGTCTTCTCATGGAAAGTGTGATTTTTTAGAAACTCCAAAATTAATGTTTTATTATCTCGAGGAATTTGGACCAACAAAATTTTATGGTTTTCAAAACTGTCATTGATAACTTCTAGTTTATTATGAACATTTGGCGAGATTATAATTTGATTGGATTTATTATTTATTATTTCGTCGAGAATGGGAATACCGTCATTAGTCGAGTTTTTATCGTTAAATGAATGGGAAGTTGTTAAGTTGTCAGAATTGGGATCGACTGTATTTTGCGGTGTGTCACTATCAGGTGGTTTAATTTGGACGTCTTGTAAAATTCGAATTTTCGGAGATTTTGACCTCAATTGACTAGTAGATGGTTGAAGATCCGAGTTTTGTTCTACATTTTCTGATGAGTTTTCCGATAAATGACGCAAATAATCCAGTATTTCTTTGTTAATTTCCCCGGGATTATTAACTGTGCTTTGTTGTTCTAATATATTGAGTTGAACTCGAGACAGAGCATCAGCATTGGTATTTTGTTTGCCCTTTTTATATATTATCTGGTAGTCGTACTCCTCGAGTTTCAATCTCCAACGTACAAGTTTACTATTCGGTTCTTTTAAACTAAAAAGCCAAATTAAAGGTCGGTGGTCCGTATAGATTTTGAATTTCCTGCCGAACAGATACGGTCGAAAATATTTGCAAGCCCAAACGATAGCTAACAATTCCTTCTCAATTGTAGAGTATCGGATTTCGCTCTCATTTAAAGTCCGAGAAGCGTAGGCGACAGGTTTATCATTTGGTATCGTTCCTTGAGACAAAACGGCTCCAATTGCATAGTTACTTGCATCGGTGGTTAAAACAAACGGTTCGGCAAAATTTGGATATTGTAGTATAGGGGCATTAATAAGAAGGTTTTTACAGTGTTCAAAAGAATTTATAAATTCAGGTGTATGAGAAACTTTTGCATTTTTCTTAAGGCAGGTTGTCAACGGTTTGGTGATCTTTGCAAAATCTTTTATAAAGCGACGGTAATAACCAAGAAGACCTAAGAATGATTTGATTTGAGTTTGAGACTTTGGGATTGGAAAATTTTTAATTGCAGATATTTTGTCCGGATTAGGTTTTACTCCTTGCGGTGTCACGACATGTCCGAGATATTGGACCTCTTTTCTCAAAAAGTGCGATTTGTCTAGTTGAATTTTAAAGTTCGATTCACGAAGTCTGGTAAAAATTTGTCGAAGTCGGGAAACGTGTTCTTGTAGTGAAGTGCTGAAGATAACAATATCGTCGAGATATACGACGCAAATTTCATTCTGCAAACCACGCAAAATGTTGTCCATAACGCGTTGAAAGGTTGATGGCGCATTTTTTAGACCAAATGGCATTCTACAGAATTCATAATGGCCATTTTCGGTTGAGAATGCTGTTTTTGAAACGTCATCAGGATTCATCTCAATTTGATGGAACCCGCTAGCTAAGTCTAAAGTAGTGAAATATTGACTCCTCCCCAGTTTATCAAGAATATCAATGATATTCGGGAGTGGGTACTTATCATCTATAGTGCGTTCGTTCAATTTCCGATAGTCTATGACCATACGCCATTTTTTCTTTCCGGATGCGTCCATTTTTTTTGGAACTATCCATATTGGACTAGACCATGGAAAAACAGAGTTTTGAATGATACCTTGTTCCAGTAACTTTGAAATTTGTTCTTTTACTTCAGATTTATGAATTTCCGGATATCTATAAGATTTGGTAAAAATTGGAGAATCATTGTTTAAATTAATTTTGTGTTGAATTTTATTTGTGAACGTAAGCGGAATTTTGTCGCAATAAAATATATCGCGGAATTCAAAACATAATTTTCGGATCGCATCTTTTTCTTCTTTATTGCAGTGGTCTAATAGAATATTTTTTAAGTTTGATTTCAAGATGTTATCATGTTCAGTATTAATCGGTTCATCCATTTCCATTTTTTCGTAAATAACATTTTCGTTTAAATTCAGAAGTTCGATATCTAGAGGTTCCGAAACTATAATTTTGGCTGGAATTTCATTAGAATTTATAATGGTAGTTGTAGCAAAATAATTTTGAATTTCTACTAAGGGTTCTGGCATTTCCACGTTTTTCTCAAACTTTTTGTGATATAATATTCCGGTTCCTGATTTAACTTTTACAGGTATTTTAATAATTTGTTCACTTCGAGGTGCAACTACTATACGTATAGAATAATTTTGAAAAGAGTTTGAGTTTTGCGGAATTATTTTGAAATTTTGCGTGTCACCATAAATTATAGGAATTTTCGCAAATGGTGTTGTTAATTCGCAACTTTTTAAATTTATATTAGCATTTAACTGTTTTAGAAGATCGGCTCCTATAAGTCCATCATATTTTTGCGAAAATTCAAAAACATAAAATTTGTGGTTACCGTTGGTTTTAAAAATTTTGAAAATTGGTATATAAGCGACTTCGCTGTGATTAGTTGTGGCATGGGCGGTTTGAACATTGAAATGTTCATTTTTGATTGAGTGTTCAAAATACTTGTAAGCAAGTTCCGGGTTTATTAAACTTTTTGAACTACCTGTGTCTATGAGAAAATATGCATTTAAATCAGGAATGAAAATGTAAGGAAGATCTACGCGGACGTTATTTAATACTATTATCTCCGGTTGCCGAGAGATAAGTCCTGGAAAAAATTTTCTTGTTGTGCATTGGAATCCGTGTAGTAGTCTTGTTCATGTGGGTTCTCAAACTGATAAGAGTTTATGTCATGATAAAATGTTGGTTCTGCAAATTCATCGTATGGTTGAGGACAATAACTTAAGTTGCTAGGGACGTATTCGTTTAGATCATCATTTTCTGGTTCAGGCAAATTTTCTAAGTTAGGATTGTTTTCATCTATTTTTTGGGCAAATAACGCTTCGTGAACAAAATTTGGTTTTGGTTTTGACATAGAATTACCTGAACTGGTGTCCATTGGTTCAAGTTTAGGAAAATTGCGAAAACTTGAATTTTTGTTCATACCGCTTAACTGTCCAAAACGTAAATTTTGATTTTTGTTTACTCCACTGGTGTGACCAAAACGTGAAAAATTTTGTGAAAATTGCTGAGACGATGGTCTTACTGCAAAATTTTGTGGATAATTTTGAGTCATTGCTCTCGGTGTAAAATTCTGAAATGGTCCTGAGAAGTAATTAAAGTTTGGTCTAAATTGAGAATTACTGAAGGAAGGCTGTGGGTAATTATAAAAATTTGGTTGTGGCTGATAATTTTGCCAATGACTTGGTCGAATTGTCTGAATATTGTTGTATGAAGGTCTCGGTCGTAAATTATTGCTCATGTAATTTTGACTTAATCGCTGTTGAGGTTGAGCAACTGGTTGTTGTAAATTTGAATTTCTACCGGTACTGAAATAAACAAAATTTTCTTCTTCTGTGACAAACGCTAGGGCTTGTTCAAGGGTAGTTGGGCGTCTCAATCTTACAGTTAGTTGCAAATTATATGGCAATCCGTTTATAAAAGTTTTTAGAGCAAAATCCTCATAATGATTAACTTTCGTTATTTTTTCTTGTTCAAGTATTATTGTTGAATTTAGCTTAGAAAATAAAAGACTACGAGCGTCTTGAATACGCATTCCAAATTGTATTGGTGTTTCATTTTTGAAACGTTTCATCGATATTAGGTCCTGAATCAAGCAATCAATACTTCTTTGGTCGGAGAAAGTCAAAATCAAAGCATTTTTAATAAGGCTCCACGAATTCAATTCCTGACGTGAAGCAATTAAATCCGCAGCGCGATCGGTTAATTTTGCGAGTATCGTATCAAACAAGCACACGTTAATGGCGGCATTTCTATTTTCTAAATCTTGAAAATTTCTAAAAAAAATTTTCACATGACTGGATAAATCGGTGCAACAGTCTGGGATTTCCATTAAAATGTGGAATGTTATCTGCTTGATATCTCAAAAGTGGAACATTAACAGGTGGACGCTGTGCTTGCGTATGATTTTGAGTTTGATTTGTTGTCATCTTTTATAATAAACTACCAATATAACTAAATTAATCTATCAACAGTTTTTTTTTTAGTTATAGTAAGGATTAAGTAAAATAAAAAATATTTTTTTTTGACTTGGTATACAATTATTATAAATAAAAGGATTAAAAGGACTTCCTACTGACTGCGCCAGTTAAATTTTGGAAAATGCAAAATTTACTTTTTATAAATTTTTTATTGAAAAAAAAATACAACTTAACTCAACTACAGTACAAATGGAACTGCCGAACTACCAAACTACGAATCTAAAAACGCTGTTATATCATCCGCGTCATTCCTGGCTCGGGTTACGGGACAAAGACATAACTTCAGAAAAAGCTTTTCAACACTTGCAAAACAAACAACAATTTTTTTATTTATTTTGGTTTTTATTACGGTTTTAATATTTTGTGGCTTTCATTGGATAATTAATGAAAGGTTTCATCAATCACTCTTGAAAACTTTTCTGCTGATGCTCCAATTTCTATTAGCAGCTTCAACATTACGTAAAAACAAACGTCGAATTTTCTCTCTAAATTATGTTATAAATTTATGCATTCGTGATTTATGGGTTGTATAACTTTGAGTTTGATATATGAATTAAACAAAACAGGTTGGTAGAATCAATACAAATTTATTATATTTAATGTGAACAAATATATATATATTTCTTTACATTAAATTTTATTAATAACTAAATTATATCTCATATCAATTCATAGTAGAATTTTATAATCGTTCATTTGCAAATTTTTAAATGAAATGGAGCACAAATTAAGAGATTTTGGTAAGTTTTCTTAGCTCAAAGTATGTCGCTGGGATTTAGTTTAATAAAGAATTCTTTTCTTATTGAGCAACTCTCAATTTGTGCTTTATTTTTCACTCAAAAAAATTTAGATGCGCTGTTGCAATATTACTATGAATTGAAATGGGATATACAGACTGATTCAGAAATACTGATTCTGTTGGCAACACTGAATTAAAATTTTAAAGAATATCAATGGAATACGATTTCACTTAACAACAATTCAACAATCTTGTGGGGTTGTACGTCAAATAATTGTCAAGAAAAACCGAATCCGGTTACAGTGTAGCAAATTACGATCAAAAATACTTTCAAATCTATTGCCAACAGACTCAGTTTTTCTGGATCTGTTTCTGTGTATCTAAGTAAATGGATTGGGTCTAGGAGTTCATTTTGTTGATGGCTTGATTTATACGTTGTAGTTTACATCTTGATATTTGACAGATACACCAGCTCTATTGAACCGCCTTTTTCTTAGTATTTGTCAGATACACCAGTTCTGTTTATACAAATAATAGTTACGTTATTTTTTACATTTTTAACTCACCTTGAATCGTTTATGTTGTTTTTTTCCGGTTTCCTTTTCACTACCGACATTTATTCAGTCCATAGATTTTCCTTTAATAAACCATCACTTACAGCCCGAACATCTTTTTTTTTCTTACAATTTGACAGATGCGTCAGCTCTATTGACACTAATAATAATTACATGACTTTTTCACATTTTTAACTTACCCTGAATCGTTTAGGTTTTTTTTAATTTCCTTTTCACTATCGACTGTTATGCAGTCCATAAATTTTCCTTTGGTAAACCATTAACCATTGATAGATTATTACTCACAACCTAAACCGCATTTTTCTTAATATTTATCATGTACACCAGCTCTGTTGACACAAATAATAATTATATGACTTTTTCACATATTTAACTCACCTTGAATCGTTTATCTTGGTTTTTTACGGTAACCTTTTCACTACCGACCTTTATTCAGTCCATAAATTCTTCTTTGATAAACCATAAACCATCATTTACAACCTAACTTTTCCCTTTTTTTCTCTTACAATTTGACACATACACCAGCTCTATTGATACAAATAATTATTACATGACTTTTTTTCATATTTTTAACTCACCCTAAATAGTTATTTCGGTTCCCAATTCACTGCCGACCTTTATTCAGTCCATAAACCATTACTCAAGGCTTGCGTCCCCTTTTTCAAAGAATAGTTACAGGAAACACATTTAGAGGTTCCTTCTGCAAAATATTTATTTTTAGAAATGCTCCTTTAGTATTTTTAAATGAGTTGGGGGCCCTTGTCAGTGATTTTGTATCGTTTTGGCCACATTTTGTGGCATGGTTTTTTACAAACGTTAAATTTGACAGTTGGACGTTAATTTTGAGGTTATTGCATTCACTAATGGATTAAATGGGGCTGTAAATACTCAAACAACACTTTACTAATCACTACGTCCCCTCTGAGCCTTTTTCAAGCATGTAAATGTGATTATCAAATGTCAAATAGTTTCAAAGGGGGCCCCCACTCAAAAAGCGTCGTGAAAAATCGGGCGGTACTTGTAAAAATACAACAAACACGTTTCAAACGCTTCACTTGTACACTTTTCAATCACTTACAACTGTTTATTAACTCGCTTCAATCGTTTTTTTATTGTATTTATTAACCGGCCAATATGAATGACAATTGTTGAACAATTCACATTAAATTTCACGAAAATTCCAGCGGCCCATAAAAAAAATACAATACACACTTTCAAAACATTTCTACTTTACACTTTTAATCACTGACAACCGAATAATAAAACGATTTTCACATTCCTAACCACACTTTTCACCGAATAGTTACATAAACATGTCTCGAGGGCGTCCATGTCTAGATGTCTCGGTTCGTACCTTGTCTTTTTAACACTGTCTTCTTTTGATAAACCAAGTGGGGGCAGTTCGGGAGTGCAAAGCACTCCCTCACTGCCCTATTCCCAGATGTCAAATGTCAAATTATTTCAAAGAGGGCCCCCCACTGCTAATTTACTTTTAACCACTCACAACCGGATTATAAATCGATTTTCGATTGTATGTATGAATGTAAAAAATAACGTAACTATTATTTGTATAAACAGAACTGGTGTATCTGACAAATACTAAGAAAAAGGCGGTTCAATAGAGCTGGTGTATCTGTCAAATATCAAGATGTAAACTACAACGTATAAATCAAGCCATCAACAAAATGAACTCCTAGACCCAATCCATTTACTTAGATACACAGAAACAGATCCAGAAAAACTGAGTCTGTTGGCAATAGATTTGAAAGTATTTTTGATCGTAATTTGCTACACTGTAACCGGATTCGGTTTTTCTTGACAATTATTTGACGTACAACCCCACAAGATTGTTGAATTGTTGTTAAGTGAAATCGTATTCCATTGATATTCTTTAAAATTTTAATTCAGTGTTGCCAACAGAATCAGTATTTCTGAATCAGTCTGTATATCCCATTTCAATTCATAGTAATATTGCAACAGCGCATCTGAATTTTTTTGAGTGAAAAATAAAGCACAAATTGAGAGTTGCTCAATAAGAAAAGAATTCTTTATTAAACTAAATCCCAGCGACATACTTTGAGCTAAGAAAACTTACCAAAATCTCTTAATTTGTGCTCCATTTCATTTAAAAATTTGCAAATGAACGATTATAAAATTCTACTATGAATTGATATGAGATATAATTTAGTTATTAATAAAATTTAATGTAAAGAAATATATATTTGTTCACATTTAATATAATAAATTTGTATTGATTCTACCAACCTGTTTTGTTTAATTCATATATCAAACTCAAAGTTATACAACCCATAAATCACGAATGCATAAATTTATAACATAATTTAGAGAGAAAATTCGACGTTTGTTTTTACGTAATGTTGAAGCTGCTAATAGAAATTGGAGCATCAGCAGAAAAGTTTTCAAGAGTGATTGATGAAACCTTTCATTAATTATCCAATGAAAGCCACAAAATATTAAAACCGTAATAAAAACCAAAATAAATAAAAAAATTGTTGTTTGTTTTGCAAGTGTTGAAAAGCTTTTTCTGAAGTTATGTCTTTGTCCCGTAACCCGAGCCAGGAATGACGCGGATGATATAACAGCGTTTTTAGATTCGTAGTTTGGTAGTTCGGCAGTTCCATTTGTACTGTAGTTGAGTTAAGTTGTATTTTTTTTTCAACAAAAAATTTATAAAAAGTAAATTTTGCATTTTCCAAAATTTAACTGGCGCAGTCAGTAGGAAGTCCTTTTAATCCTTTTATTTATAATAATTGTATACCAAGTCAAAAAAAAAATATTTTTTATTTTACTTAATCCTTACTATAACTAAAAAAAAACTGTTGATAGATTAATTTAGTTATTATATTGGTAGTTTATTATAAAAGATGACAACAAATCAAACTCAAAATCATACGCAAGCACAGCGTCCACCTGTTAATGTTCCACTTTTGAGATATCAAGCAGATAACATTCCACATTTTAATGGAAATCCGAACTTCGCAGACCGCAGACGAGCTGTTGTCCTTAGCATCGGTACAGAAATAGCGCCGTAGGCACAAAATTCGAACCGCAGGCGAATTGTTTTCCTTAGCAACGGGACAGAAATAGCGCCGCAGGAGCAAAATTCGGACCACAGGCGAGTTGTTTTCCTTAGCAACGGGACAGAAATAGCGCCGCAAGCGCTACATTTGCACCGTAGGCACAAAATTCGAACCGCAGGCGAGTTGTTTTCCTTAGCAACGGGACAGAAATAGCGCCGCAGGAGCAAAATTCGGACCACAGGCGAGTTGTTTTCCTTAGCAACGGGACAGAAATAGCGCCGCAAGCGCTACATTTGCACCGTAGGCACAAAATTCGAACCGCAGGCGAGTTGTTTTCCTTAGCAACGGTACAGAAATAGCGCCGTAGGCGCAAACTTCGAACCGCAGACGAGCTGTTGTCCTTAGCATCGGTACAGAAATAGCGCCGTAGGCACAAAATTCGAACCGCAGGCGAATTGTTTTCCTTAGCAACGGGACAGAAATAGCGCCGAGGCGCTACATTTGTGCCCTAGGCACAAAATTCGAACCGCAGGCGAATTGTTTTCCTTAGTAACGGGACAGAAATAGCGCCACAGGCGCTACATTTGTGCCCTAGGCACAAAATTCGAACCACAGGCGAATTGTTTTCCTTAGCAACGGGACAGAAATAGCGACGCAGGCACATAATTCGAACCGCAGGCGAATTGTTTTCCTTAGCAACGGGACAGAAATAGCGCCGCAGGAGCAAAATTCGGACCACAGGCGAGTTGTTTTCCTTAGCAACGGGACAGAAGTAGCGCCGCAGGAGCAAAATTCGGACCACAGGCGAGTTGTTTTCCTTAGCAACCGTACAGAAATAGCGCCGTAGGCGCAAACTTCGAACCGCAGGCGAGCTGTTGTCCTTAGCGACGGTACAGAAAGAGCGCCGCAGGCCCTACATTTGCGCCGTAGGCACAAAATTCGAACCGCAGGCGAATTGTTTTCCTTAGCAACGGGACAGAAATGGCGCCGCAGGCGCTACATTTGCACCGTAGGCACAAAATTCGAACCGCAGGCGAATTGTTTTCCTTAGCAACGGGACAGAAATGGCGCCGCAGGAGCAAAATTCGGACCACAGGCGAGTTGTTTTCCTTAGCAACCGTACAGAAATAGCGCCGTAGGCGCAAACTTCGAACCGCAGGCGAGCTGTTGTCCTTAGCAACGGTACAGAAAGAGCGCCGCAGGCCCTACATTTGCGCCGTAGGCACAAAATTCGAACCGCAGGCGAATTGTTTTCCTTAGCAACGGGACAGAAATGGCGCCGCAGGCGCTACATTTGCACCGTAGGCACAAAATTCGAACCGCAGGCGAATTGTTTTCCTTAGCAACGGTACAGGAATAGCGCCGCAGGCGCTACATTTGCGCCGTAGGCACAAAATTCGAACCGCAGGCGAATTGTTTTCCTTAGCAACGGGACAGAAATGGCGCCGCAGGAGCAAAATTAGGACCACAGGCGAGTTGTTTTCCTTAGCAACGGTACAGAAATAGCGCCGTAGGCGCAAAATGCGAACCGCAGGCGAGTTGTTTTCCTTAGCAACGGGACAGAAATAGCGCCGCAGGCGCTACATTTGCACCGTAGGCACAAAATTCGAACCGCAGGCGAATTGTTTTCCTTAGCAACGGGACAGAAATAGCGCCACAGGAGCAAAAGTCGGACCACAGGCGAGTTGTTTTCCTTAGCAACGGTACAGAAATAGAGCCGTAGGCGCAAACTTCGAACCGCAGGCGAGCTGTTGTCCTTAGCAACGGTACAGAAATAGCGCAACAGGCGCTACATTTGCGCCGTAGGCGCAAAATTCGAACCGCAGGCGAGTTGTTTTCCTTAGCAACGGGACAGAAATAGCGCCGCAGGAGCAAAATTCGGACCACAGGCGAGTTGTTTTCCTTAGCAACGGTACAGAAATAGCGCCGCAGGAGCAAAATTCGAACCGCAGGCGAGTTGTTTTCCTTAGCAACAGGACAGAAATAGCTCCGCAGGCGCTACATTTGCACCGTAGGCACAAAATTCGAACCGCAGGCGAGTTGTTTTCCTTAGCAACGGGACAGAAATAGCGCCACAGGAGCAAAATTCGGACCACAGGCGAGTTGTTTTCCTTAGCAACGGTACAGAAATTGCGCCGCAGGCGCAAACTTCGAGCAGCAGGCGAATTGATTTCGTTAGCAACGGAACAGAAATGGCGCCGCAGGCGCCACATGCGCCACATAAACCATTCTGAGGTGTACGGAAATTCCACCCTAGGCCTAGGTTGCATATGCTGAAAAAATACGATAAATACCTTTCCCACTCCCCTCTGTTACGATTTCAAAACACTCACGACCAATTAGCACCTTTCTTTCAATTCTTTCAATTTAATTAACAGTTGAATTAATTTGGAGATTTTCTCACTCACAAGGGGGTAAATGGGGCTATCGAGTCTCAAGCAACACTTTACTAATCACTACTTACCCCTTTGAGTCATTTTAAACCATTTTAAGGTGCGCAAATGTGATTAAATTGTACGGAAATTCCACCCTAAGCCGCTGCATATCAATCTCCGTGCCGGCGACGGAGCCGTTTTAAGGGGGGTTACAAAAATTGCTTGGGGCGCAGCGGCCGCTAAAAAAATACGATAAATACCTTTCCCACACTCCATTTATACGATTTAAACACACCCAGGATCGTTTACTGCTCAATTTCCACCTTTTTTCACACAATTTAAAAACCAACAAAATTGAAATGACAATCAAAAAAATCAACAAACTAATCGTTGCCAAAGTAATACAATTTTTACAGCCAATCAGAATGAAGCATCTTCCATCTCATCTCGACCTCCGAAAAACACCCAAAACCACCCCATCTGTCAAAAATGTCAAACTTTAATCAACTGCCGCAACTTTAATAGCCCCCCAATCCCATTCTTATTGCCCTCTTCACCAATTCTCATCCTTTTCCAACCTATTCCACGTACATGCACCCACCAAAACCAAGCATCTTGAGAGGAGATATGACATAAACATACCCGTGTTCAAACGTAAAAAATCAGTCGATTAGAAAAGGACACAGCTATCACGATTTAGTATAGTTTAATTCCGCGCGCTTTTTCCACCTTGGCCACGCCTCGGTGGTTGATGCGCCTGCGGCGCATTGTTGCGCCTACGGCGCATGTGGCGCATGTGGCGCCTGCGGCGCCATTTCTGTTCCGTTGCTAGCGAAATCAATTCGCCTGCTGCTCGAAGTTTGCGCCTGCGGCGCAATTTCTGTACCGTTACTAAGGAAAACAACCCGCCTGTGGTCCGAATTTTGCTCCTGTGGCGCTATTTCTGTCCCGTTGCTAAGGAAAACAACTCGCCTGCGGTTCGAATTTTGTGCCTACGGTGCAAATGTAGCGCCTGCGGAGCTATTTCTGTCCCGTTGCTAAGGAAAACAACTCGCCTGCGGTTCGAATTTTGCTCCTGCGGCGCTATTTCTGTACCGTTGCTAAGGAAAACAACTCGCCTGTGGTCCGAATTTTGCTCCTGCGGCGCTATTTCTGTCCCGTTGCTAAGGAAAACAACTCGCCTGCGGTTCGAATTTTGCGCCTACGGCGCAAATGTAGCGCCTGTTGCGCTATTTCTGTACCGTTGCTAAGGACAACAGCTCGCCTGCGGTTCGAAGTTTGCGCCTACGGCTCTATTTCTGTACCGTTGCTAAGGAAAACAACTCGCCTGTGGTCCGACTTTTGCTCCTGTGGCTCTATTTCTGTCCCGTTGCTAAGGAAAACAATTCGCCTGCGGTTCGAATTTTGTGCCTACGGTGCAAATGTAGCGCCTGCGGCGCTATTTCTGTCCCGTTGCTAAGGAAAACAACTCGCCTGCGGTTCGCATTTTGCGCCTACGGCGCTATTTCTGTACCGTTGCTAAGGAAAACAACTCGCCTGTGGTCCTAATTTTGCTCCTGCGGCGCCATTTCTGTCCCGTTGCTAAGGAAAACAATTCGCCTGCGGTTCGAATTTTGTGCCTACGGCGCAAATGTAGCGAGTGCGGCGCTATTCCTGTACCGTTGCTAAGGAAAACAATTCGCCTGCGGTTCGAATTTTGTGCCTACGGTGCAAATGTAGCGCCTGCGGCGCCATTTCTGTCCCGTTGCTAAAGAAAACAATTCGCCTGCGGTTCGAATTTTGTGCCTACGGCGCAAATGTAGGGCCTGCAGCGCTCTTTCTGTACCGTTGCTAAGGACAACAGCTCGCCTGCGGTTCGAAGTTTGCGCCTACGGCGCTATTTCTGTACGGTTGCTAAGGAAAACAACTCGCCTGTGGTCCGAATTTTGCTCCTGCGGCGCTACTTCTGTCCCGTTGCTAAGGAAAACAACTCGCCTGTTGTCCGAATTTTGCTCCTGCGGCGCTACTTCTGTCCCGTTGCTAAGGAAAACAACTCGCCTGTGGTCCGAATTTTGCTCCTGCGGCGCTATTTCTGTCGCGTTGCTAAGGAAAACAATTCGCCTGCGGTTCGAATTATGTGCCTACGGCGCAAATGTAGCGCCTGCGTCGCTATTTCTGTCCCGTTGCTAAGGAAAACAATTCGCCTGTGGTTCGAATTTTGTGCCTAGGGCACAAATGTAGCGCCTGCGGCGCTATTTCTGTCCCGTTACTAAGGAAAACAATTCGCCTGTGGTTCGAATTTTGTGCCTAGGGCACAAATGTAGCGCCTCGGCGCTATTTCTGTCCCGTTGCTAAGGAAAACAATTCGCCTGTGGTTCGAATTTTGTGCCTAGGGCACAAATGTAGCGCCTGCGGCGCTATTTCTGTCCCGTTGCTAAGGAAAACAATTCGCCTGTGGTTCGAATTTTGTGCCTAGGGCACAAATGTAGCGCCTGCGTCGCTATTTCTGTCCCGTTGCTAAGGAAAACAATTCGCCTGTGGTTCGAATTTTGTGCCTAGGGCACAAATGTAGCGCCTGCGTCGCTATTTCTGTCCCGTTGCTAAGGAAAACAATTCGCCTGTGGTTCGAATTTTGTGCCTACGGCGCAAATGTAGCGCCTGCGTCGCTATTTCTGTCCCGTTGCTAAGGAAAACAATTCGCCTGTGGTTCGAATTTTGTGCCTAGGGCACAAATGTAGCGCCTGCGTCGCTATTTCTGTCCCGTTGCTAAGGAAAACAATTCGCCTGTGGTTCGAATTTTGTGCCTAGGGCACAAATGTAGCGCCTGCGGCGCTATTTCTGTCCCGTTGCTAAGGAAAACAATTCGCCTGTGGTTCGAATTTTGTGCCTAGGGCACAAATGTAGCGCCTCGGCGCTATTTCTGTCCCGTTGCTAAGGAAAACAATTCGCCTGCGGTTCGAATTTTGTGCCTACGGCGCTATTTCTGTACCGATGCTAAGGACAACAGCTCGTCTGCGGTTCGAAGTTTGCGCCTACGGCGCTATTTCTGTACCGTTGCTAAGGAAAACAACTCGCCTGTGGTCCGAATTTTGTTCCTGCGGCGCTATTTCTGTCCCGTTGCTAAGGAAAACAACTCGCCTGTGGTCCGAATTTTGCTCCTGCGGCGCTATTTCTGTCCCGTTGCTAAGGAAAACAACTCGCCTGCGGTTCGAATTTTGTGCCTACGGTGCAAATGTAGCGCTTGCGGCGCTATTTCTGTCCCGTTGCTAAGGAAAACAATTCGCCTGCGGTTCGCATTTTGTGCCTACGGCGCAAATGTAGCTCCTGCGGCGCTATTTCTGTACCGTTGCTAAGGAAAACAACTCGCCTGTGGTCCGAATTTTGCTCCTGCGGCGCTATTTCTGTCCCGTTGCTAAGGAAAACAATTCGCCTGCGGTTCGAATTTTGTGCCTACGGCGCTATTTCTGTACCGATGCTAAGGACAACAGCTCGTCTGCGGTTCGAAGTTTGCGCCTACGGCGCTATTTCTGTACCGTTGCTAAGGAAAACAACTCGCCTGTGGTCCGAATTTTGCTCCTGCGGCGCTACTTCTGTCCCGTTGCTAAGGAAAACAACTCGCCTGTGGTCCGAATTTTGCTCCTGCGGCGCTATTTCTGTCCCGTTGCTAAGGAAAACAACTCGCCTGTAGTCCGAATTTTGCTCCTGAGGCGCTATTTCTGTCCCGTTGCTAAGGAAAACAACTCGCCTGCTGTTCGTATTTTGTGCCTACGGTGCAAATGTAGCGTCTGCGGCGCTATTTCTGTCCCGTTGCTAAGGAAAACAATTCGCCTGCGGTTCGCATTTTGTGCCTACGGCGCAAATGTAGCTCCTGCGGCGCTATTTCTGTACCGTTGCTAAGGAAAACAACTCGCCTGTGGTCCGAATTTTGCTCCTGCGGCGCTATTTCTGTCCCGTTGCTAAGGAAAACAACTCGCCTGCGGTTCGAATTTTGTGCCTACGGTGCAAATGAAGCGCCTGCGGCGCTATTTCTGTCCCGTTGCTAAGGAAAACAATTCGCCTGTAGTCCGAATTTTGCTCCTGAGGCGCTATTTCTGTCCCGTTGCTAAGGAAAACAACTCGCCTGCTGTTCGAATTTTGTGCCTACGGTGCAAATGTAGCGTCTGCGGCGCTATTTCTGTCCCGTTGCTAAGGAAAACAATTCGCCTGCGGTTCGCATTTTGTGCCTACGGCGCAAATGTAGCTCCTGCGGCGCTATTTCTGTACCGTTGCTAAGGAAAACAACTCGCCTGTGGTCCGAATTTTGCTCCTGCGGCGCTATTTCTGTCCCGTTGCTAAGGAAAACAATTCGCCTGCGGTTCGAATTTTGTGCCTACGGCGCTATTTCTGTACCGATGCTAAGGACAACAGCTCGTCTGCGGTTCGAAGTTTGCGCCTACGGCGCTATTTCTGTACCGTTGCTAAGGAAAACAACTCGCCTGTGGTCCGAATTTTGCTCCTGCGGCGCTATTTCTGTCCCGTTGCTAAGGAAAACAACTCGCCTGTAGTCCGAATTTTGCTCCTGTGGCGCTATTTCTGTCCCGTTGCTAAGGAAAACAACTCGCCTGCGGTTCGAATTTTGTGCCTACGGTGCAAATGTAGCGTCTGCGGCGCTATTTCTGTCCCGTTGCTAAGGAAAACAACTCGCCTGTGGTCCGAATTTTGCTCCTGCGGCGCTATTTCTGTCCCGTTGCTAAGGAAAACAATTCGCCTGCGGTTCGAATTTTGTGCCTACGGCGCAAATGTAGCTCCTGCGGCGCTATTTCATTACCGTTGCTAAGGAAAACAACTCGCCTGTGGTCCGAATTTTGCTCCTGCGGCACTATTTCTGTCCCGTTGCTAAAGAAAACAACTCGCCTGCGGTTCGAATTTTGTGCCTACGGTGCAAATGTAGCGCCTGCGGCGCTATTTCTGTCCCGTTGCTAAGGAAAACAACTCGCCTGTGGTCCGAATTTTTCTCCTACGGCGCTATTTCTGTCCCGTTGCTAAGGAAAACAATTCGCCTGCGGTTCGCATTTTGTGCCTACGACGCAAATGTAGCTCCTGCGGCGCTATTTCTGTACCGTTGCTAAGGAAAACAACTCGCCTGTGGTCCGAATTTTGCTCCTGCGGCGCTATTTCTGTCCCGTTGCTAAGGAAAACAACTCGCCTGCGGTTCGAATTTTGTGCCTACGGTGCAAATGAAGCGCCTGCGGCGCTATTTCTGTCCCGTTGCTAAGGAAAACAATTCGCCTGCGGTTCGAATTTTGTGCCTACGGCGCAAATGTAGCTCCTGCGGCGCTATTTCTGTACCGTTGCTAAGGAAAACAACTCGCCAGTGGTCCGAATTTTGCTCCTGCGGCACTATTTCTGTCCCGTTGCTAAGGAAAACAACTCGCCTGCGGTTCGAATTTTGTGCCTACGGTGCAAATGTAGCGCCTGCTGCGCTATTTCTGTCCCGTTGCTAAGGAAAACAACTCGCCTGTGGTCCGAATTTTTCTCCTACGGCGCTATTTCTGTCCCGTTGCTAAGGAAAACAATTCGCCTGCGGTTCGCATTTTGTGCCTACGACGCAAATGTAGCTCCTGCGGCGCTATTTCTGTACCGTTGCTAAGGAAAACAACTCGCCTGTGGTCCGAATTTTGCTCCTGCGGCGCTATTTCTGTCCCGTTGCTAAGGAAAACAACTCGCCTGCGGTTCGAATTTTGTGCCTACGGTGCAAATGAAGCGCCTGCGGCGCTATTTCTGTCCCGTTGCTAAGGAAAACAATTCGCCTGCGGTTCGAATTTTGTGCCTACGGCGCAAATGTAGCTCCTGCGGCGCTATTTCTGTACCGTTGCTAAGGAAAACAACTCGCCAGTGGTCCGAATTTTGCTCCTGCGGCACTATTTCTGTCCCGTTGCTAAGGAAAACAACTCGCCTGCGGTTCGAATTTTGTGCCTACGGTGCAAATGTAGCGCCTGCTGCGCTATTTCTGTCCCGTTGCTAAGGAAAACAACTCGCCTGTGGTCCGAATTTTTCTCCTACGGCGCTATTTCTGTCCCGTTGCTAAGGAAAACAATTCGCCTGCGGTTCGCATTTTGTGCCTACGGCGCAAATGTAGCTCCTGCGGCGCTATTTCTGTACCGTTGCTAAGGAAAACAACTCGCCTGTGGTCCGAATTTTGCTCCTGCGGCGCTATTTCTGTCCCGTTGCTGAGGAAAACTACTCGCCTGCGGTTCGTATTTTGTGCCTACGGTGCAAATGAAGCGCCTGCGGCGCTATTTCTGTCCCGTTGCTAAGGAAAACAATTCGCCTGCTGTTCGAATTTTGTGCCTACGGCGCAAATGTAGCGCCTGCGACGCTATTTCTGTACCGTTGCTAAGGAAAACAACTCGCCTGTGGCTCAGTTGAGGTGCACCTTTAACGCAACGATCCCCTCACCCCCTTTTAATTTTATTTCGTATTAAAACGCACCTTTGACCCGTTAAAAGAGAAATAGTAGCCCAATAGTGGCCGTTGCTAAGCAATAGTACACCTAGAATTGTCTCTGACTGCCTACAGAGGCGCTCCCCCAGCCACAATTAAAGCACTTCAAAAATGAAAAAAATCGCTCACCCCCTTTGCACAAATTTCACAGGAATGCTCTTTTGATCCTTTCGAATGAGTTGGTGGCTCTTAACAGTGGTTTTGTATCGTTTTGGTCGTATTTTGTCGCACGATTTTTCAGAAACGTCAAATTTGACAGATGATTTTAATTTCGGGATTTTCTCGCACACAGGGGGGCTAAATGGGGCTGTCGAGTCTCAAGCAACACTTTACTAATTACCACTTACCCCTTTGCGCCCTTTTGAGTTGTTTAAATGTGATTAAATTCGACCCTCCAAACAAATCTCCGTACGCTGAATGAGCCGGCTTTTGGGGGTCACAAAAATTATTTGGGGCGCAGCGGCCGCTGAAAAATGCACTCAACACCTCCCCCACACTCCATTTGTACGATTTTCAAACACTCCCGACCGATGAATCCCTTTTTTTATTCAATTTAATTCGTAAATATCAAATTTGACAGTTGATTTTAATTTTGAGGTTAATTCAGACACAGGGAGGCTAAATGAGGCTGTCGAGTCTCAAGCAACACTTTACTAATTACTACTTACCCCTTTGAGCCCTTTTGAACTCTTTTGAGGTGTTTAAACGTGATTAAATTGTATGGAAAAATTGTTCTCTGCCGCCGCATATCAAATCTCCGTACGTTGACTGAGCCCTTTTTTGGGGGTCACAAAAATTGTTTGGGGCGCAGCGGCCGCTAAAAAAATACGATAAATACCTTCCCCACATTCCATTTGTACGATTTTAAAACACTCACGACCGGATTTCTACTCGATTTCTTCGTTTTTTAATCAATTAATTTCATAAAATGTCAAATTTGACAGATGAATTAATTTCGAGATTTTCTCACTCACAGGGGGGCTAAATGGGGCTATCGAGTCTCAAGCAACACTTCACTAATCACTACTTACCCCTTTGAGTCATTTTAAACCATATTAAGGTGCGCAAATGTGATTAAATTGTACGAAAATTCCACCCTAAGCCGCTGCATATCAGTAGCGACGGAGCCGTTTTAAGTGGGGTTACAAAAATTGCTTGGGGCGCAGCGGCCGCTAAAAAAATACTATAAATACCTTTCCCACACTCCATTTATACGATTTAAACACACCCAGGATCATTTACTGCTCAATTTCCACCTTTTTTCACACAATTTAAAAACCAATAAAATTGAAATGACAATCAAAAAAATCAACAAACTAATCGTTGCCAAAGTAATACAATTTTTTCAGCCAATCAGAATGAAGCATCTTCCATCTCATCTCGACCTCCGAAAAACACCCAAAACCACCCCATCTGTCAAAAATGTCAAGCTTTAATCAACTGCCGCAACTTTAATAGCCCCCAAATCGCATTTTAATTGTCCTCTTCACCAGACCCCATCCTTTTCCAACCTATTCATCGTACACGCACCCCCCAAAAATCGCTACTGTAAAAGAAGTATGCAAAAAACAAAACCCATGTCCAAGCGTAAAAAATCAGTCGATTAGAAAAGGACACAGCTATCACGATTTAGTATAGTTTAAAACTAGCTCTCTCTACCGGCCCCCCTTCCGTTCACTACGTACCCCTTTGAGCCCTTTTGAACCCTTTTCAGGGGAATTTCTGGTACCGTTGCTAAGCAATAATGCACCTAGAATTGTCTCTGACTGCCTATAGAGACGCTCTCCCAGCCACAATTGAAGCACTTGAAAAATGGAAAAAAATCGCTCATCCCCTTTGCACAAATTTCACAGAAATGCTCCTTTTGTCCTTTTGAATGAGTTGGGGGCTCTCAACAGTGGTTTTGTATCGTTTTGGCCGTATTTTGTGGCACGATTTTTAACAAACGTCAAATTTGACAGATGACATTTATTTAGGGATTTTCTCACACAGGGGGGCTAAATGGGGCTGTCGAGTCTTAAGCAACACTTTACTAATCACTACTTACCCCTTTGAGCCCTTTTGAACCCTTTTCAGGGGCATTTCTGGTAACGTTGCTAAGCAATAATGTACCTAGAATTGTCTCTGACTGCCTATAGAGGCGCTCTCCCAGCCACAATTGAAGCACTTGAAAAATGGGAAAAAATCGCTCACCTCCTTTGCACAAATTTCACAGAAATGCTCCTTTGGTCTTTTTGAATCAGTTGGGGGCTCTCAACAGTGGTTTTGTATCGTTTTGGACGTATTTTGTGGCACGATTTTTAACAAACGTCAAATTTGACAGATGACATTTATTTAGGGATTTTCTCACACTCAGGGGGACTAAATGGGGCTGTCGAGTCTTGAGCAACACTTTACTAATCACTACTTACCCCTTTGAGCCCTTTTGAACCCTTTTGAGGTGTTTAAATGTGATTAAATTCGACCCTCTAGGCCGCGGCATATCAATCTCCGTGCCGGCGACGGAGCCGTTTTTTGGGTGTGTGAAAAATTGCTTGAGGTGCAGCGGCCGCTAAAAAAATACGATAAATACCTTCCCCACACTCCATTTGTACCATTTTAACACACCCACGACCGATTACTGCCCAATTTCCACCTTTTTCACACAATTTAAGAACCAACAAAATTGAAATGACAGTCAAGAAAATCAACAACAAAATGGTTGGCAAGGAAATGCAATTTTTTCAGCCAATGAGAATGGGACATTTTCCATCTCATCTCGACCTCCGAAAATCATCAAAAACCACCTCATCTGTCAAAAATGTCAAACTTTAATCAACTGCCGCAACTTTAATAACCCCCAACTCGCAATCGGATAGTGACGTTAATGTTTATTCATCCTTTTTCAATTAGTTTACAATAAAAAATCCAAGTAAAAATACTCATTTAAAGAGTTAAATCCCTCTTCCTAAACCACTGTCCAACCACGTAAATTCAAGTCGATTGAAAAAGGACGCAGCTATCACGATTTAGTATAGTTAAACTAGCTCTCTCCAGGGGGGCTACCGGCCCCCCTTCCATTCACTACGTACCCCTTTGAGCCCTTTTGAACCCTTTTCAGGGGCATTTCTGGTACCGTTGCTAAGCAATAATGCACCTAGAATTGTCTCTGACTGCCTATAGAGGCGCTCTCTCAGCCATAATTGAAACACTTGAAAAATGGAAAAAAATCGCTCACCCCTTTGCACAAATTTCACAGAAATGCTCCTTTGGTCCTTTTGAATGAGTTGGGGGCTCTCAACAGTGGTTTTGTATCGTTTTGGCCGTATTTTGTGGCACGATTTTTAACAAACGTCAAATTTGATAGATGACATTTATTTAGGGATTTTCTCACACACAGGGGGGCTAAATGGGGCTGTCGAGTCTTAAGCAACACTTTACTAATCACTACTTACCCCTTTGAGCCCTTTTGAACCATTTTGAGGTGTTTAAATGTGATTAAATTCGACCCTCTAGGCCGCGGCATATCAGTCTCGGTGCCGGCGACGGAGCCGTTTTTGGGTGTGAGAAAAATTGCTTGAGGTGCAGCGGCCGCTAAAAAAATACGATAAATATCTTCCCCACACTCCATTTGTACGATTTTAACACACTCACGACCGATTACTGCCCAATTTCCACCTTTTTTCACACAATTTGCAAACTGACACAATCGAAATGACAATCAAAAAAATCAACAACACAATCGTTGCCAAGGAAACGCAATCTTTTTCAACCAATGAGAATGGGGCATTTTCCATCTCATCTTGACCTCCGAAAATCACTCAAAACCACCCCATCTGTCAAAAATGTCAAACTTTAATCAACTGCCGCAACTTTAATAGCCCCCAACTCGCAATCGGATAGTGACGTTAATGTTTATTCATCCTTTTCCAATTAGTTTACAATAAAAAATCCAAGTAAAAATACCCATTTAAAGAATTAAATTCCTCTTCCTAAACCACTGTCCAGCCACGTAAATTCAAGTCGATTGAAAAAGGACACAGCTATCACGATTTAGTATAGTTAAACTAGCTCTCTCCAGGGGGGCCTACCGGCCCCCCTTCCGTTCATTACGTACCACTTTGAGCCCTTTTGAACCCTTTTCAGGGGCATTTCTGGTACCGTTGCTAAGCAATAATGCACCTAGAATTGTCTCTGACTGCCCCCCTTTCTTTCACTTGTACCTAGAATTGTCTCTGACTGCCTATAGAGGCGCTCTCCCAGCCACAATTGAAGCACTTGAAAAATGGAAAAAAATCGCTCACCCCTTTGCGCAAATTTCACAGAAATGCTCCTTTGGTCCTTTTGAATGAGTTGGGGGCTCTCAACAGTGGTTTTGTATCGTTTTGGCCGTATTTTGTGGCACGACTTTTAACAAACGTCAAATTTGACAGATGATATTTATTTAGGGATTTTCTTACACACAGGGGGGCTAAATGGGGCTGTCGAGTCTTAAGCAACACTTTACTAATCACTACTTACCCCTTTGAGCCCTTTTGAGGTGTTTAAATGTGATTAAATTCGACCCTCTAGGCCGCGGCTCCGTGCCGGCGACGGAGCCGTTTTTTGGGTGTGCGAAAAATTGCTTGAGGTGCAGCGGCCGCTAAAAAAATACGATAAATACCTTCCCCACACTCCACTTGTATGATTTAAACACATCCACGACCGATTACTGCCCAATTTCCACCTTTTTTCACACAATTTAAAAACCAACAAAATTGAAATGACAGTTAAAAAAATCAACAACACAATCTTTGCCAAGGAAACGCAATTTTTTTCAACCAATGAGAATGGGGCATTTTCCATCTCATCTCGACCTCCGAAAATCACCCAAAACCACCTCATCTCTCAAAAATGTCAAAGTTTAATCAACTGCCACAACTTTAATAGCCCCCCAATCCCATTCTTATTGCCCTCTTTACCAATTCTCACCCTTTTCCAACCTATTCCACGTACATGCACCCACCAAAACCAAGCATCTTAAGAGGAGATATGACATAAACGTACCCGTGTCCAAACGTAAAAAATTAGTCGATTAGAAAAGGACGCAGCTATCACGATTTAGTATAGTTAAACTAGCTCTCTCCAGGGGGGCCTACCGGCCCCCCTTCCGTTCACTACGTACCCCTTTGAGCCCTTTTGAACCCTTTTGAGGTGTTTAAATGTGATTAAATTCGACCCTCTAGGCCGCGGCATATCAATCTCCGTGCCGACGACGGAGCCGTTTTTTGGGTGTGTGAAAAATTGCTTGAGGTGCAGCGGCCGCTAAAAAAATTCGATAAATACCTTCCCCACACTCCATTTGTACGATTTTAACACACCCACGACCGATTACTGCCCAATTTCCACCTTTTTCACACAATTTAAAAACCAACAAAATTGAAATGACAGTAAAAAAAATCAACAACAAAATGGTTGTCAAGGAAATGCAATTTTTCAGCCAATGAGAATGGGACATTTTCCATCTCATCTCGACCTCCGAAAATCATCAAAAACCACCTCATCTGTCAAAAATGTCAAACTTTAATCAACTGCCGCAACTTTAATAGCCCCCAACTCGCAATCGGATAGTGACGTTAATGCTTATTCATCCTTTTTCAATTAGTTTACAATAAAAATATCCATTTAAAGAGCAAAATCCCTCTTCCTAAACCACTGTCCAACCACCCAAATTCAAGTCGATTGAAAAAGGACACAGCTATCACGATTTAGTATAGTTAAATAAAAACAAGCTTACTCCAAGCGGGCCTACCGGCCTGCTTTCCGCGCGCTTTTTTGTGTTGCGCCTACGGCGCATTGTTGCGCCTATGGCGCATGTGACGCCATTTCTATACCGTTGCTAAGGAAAACTTAACTAAGGAAAAATTAATCATGTACTTGAAAATAATAATAGCTAATATAATTTATACTTTCAATAAGGGATCTAATTATTAATAACTATTTTACAATTTTATCAATCTTATTTAGAAAAATAATTCGGTAAAATGCGACGTTGGCGTTTTTATAGTTTTGAAACAGCTAATGCATTTTAAACAGTAAGTTATTGTTATTTTCTTTCAAAAATATTCTTTGTTTTTGTAAGCACAAAAATATAATATAAAATTTCACAGGAAAAAGATAATGAAATAGTAATTTTTGAGTCAGTTTTACCAATGTCATTTAAATAAGATAAGTATCCAATAGCGCTGACTGTTAAATAAATATGGCACTTACTTTGTTACAGATTTCAGTTAAAAGTTATTCATTAGATAAACAAACTGGACGAAATTGAGCGGTTAAATATTATTCGGTTGTCATTTTTATTAGAATTACAAAAATTTCGTTTTTTCTTCTTAAAAGCGCTAGACTCCTCTTGTCCTTTTTCCTTTGCTGTTATAGCTCAATTGAATTATTCGTATTAACAAACTAATACGCATAAATCCAAAATTAAACACTTTTTGTACTGTTATTACTAAAAACATCGTATTCACCTAAGTAACTGGATAATAACGAACAGAAGTTTGGTCAAACAATTTTTTATTTATCAAATAAATAAAAATTATTGGTCAAATAACTAACTGATGATTTATTTATGGTTGGTGAAACCGACCTTGAATTAATATTTTAACAAAGTTTTAATAATTTTATCCACGACTGTTGTATAACGTACGTATTATGCGTCTGTTTGCTCGACCTTAATAATACTCATTAATCACGACCGTGGATTATGAGTCATTAATCACTGCTGCCAGATGCTTCCTTGATTTAACCATATTATATTGTTTTTGCTACAAACAATGGGTTTTAAAAATTTTATCGTGAGAACCAATAAATATTTTCAATTGTGAAAGTAAAAAAAAATAAAAATGTGAATTTTCCTAGACGGGATTTAAACGCGCGACCCCACTGTTGGAAGGCCAGGAGCATCTACACCGGTCTATCCTTTCCATAACACAGTATTTAATGCAACATATTAGCGGTTTCAAAACTATAAAAACGCCAACGTCGCATTTTACCGAATTATTTTTTTAAATAAGATTGATAAAATTGTAAAACAGTTGAAAGTATAAATTACATTAGCTTTTATTTGTTTGAAGTGCATGAATAATTTATAAGAGCCAATTTTGAGAGAAAATGCGACGTTGGCGTTTTTATAGTTTTGAAACAGCTAATAATTTATAACAAAAACATTTCAACAAAAATATTTAATAGTCGTGGATAAACTATAGTATTCTATTCGCGTATTCTACGTTCGTTGAATAATCTACTATTTTTATACGTTCGACATCTTGCAAAAAAATTTCACGAATATCGGTATTCAATTTTTTAAATAATACTATTAGCTGTTTCAAAACTATGAAAACGCCAACGTCGCATTTTACCGAATTATTTTTTAAATAAGATTGATAAAATTGTTAAATAGTTATTAATGATTAGATCCTTCATTGAAAGTATAAATTACATTAGTTACTATATTATTTTCAAGTGCATGAATAATTTATAACAGGTAATTTTGAAAGAAAATGCGACGTTGGCGTTTTTATAGTTTTGAAACAGACAATAATATTAATTCAATTTCCTTTTTTTGCTTTATTAATATTATTATTGGAAAATTGGAAATCGCTCTATACTTATCACTTGATTTGTTAAAAAAAAATAATTTTAGAATTATTTTTATTATTGAAAGAATGTTTTTCATATAAATCATCATTAATGTTACAAGTAAAAGTAATTTTTAAATATTATCCTTATATCTTTTCTGTCTTTAAAAATTACAGTTACCATTTGAAATTTGATACTAAAATTCTATAGATGGCGCCTCAAACAATTAAATTTTTATTTGTGATTTATTAATAATAAGAAAAATCACATATAAATTAATAAAAATTATCTAGTTTTAGTTTGAAATGTAGATTTTTTTGTTTTTATTTTAACAATCTTAAATTTAGAAATTACAGATACCGTCTAATATTTGAAATTAACGTCGCATAGATGGCGGCTCAAGCAATTTAATTTTTATTTGTGATTTATTAATAATTATAATGATAAATAAAAACACATTTAAATTTAGAAAAATTGTGTATTTTAAATTGAAATGTGAGTCCTGTTGCATTGTATATTTATCATTTTAATTTTTGAATTGTCATTCGACATAACCTTAAAAATAAAATTACGAAATAATAAAAGGATTTTTATTATAATATATACATTATTTTGGTAATCAAATGTGAGAAAGAACATTAAAATTTGTAATGAGAATAAAAAAGTTGACGGTAAAAAAGACTAAAAATATAACCTTACTTTATTCTTAGATTTTTTTGGGTTTATAGAACTTTTTTTAATTACTCAAACTAAAAAAAAGCCAGTAGACAATAATAACATTGAATACTTTTCAATAATTTACAATTTATTAATAAAAATATTAATAATTAAACAATAACAAAGTGTTAGATTGATGAGTTGCGTCTGGGGGGCCCTTTTGTCGATGACTTGTACGTACTTGTTCACACATTGGTACTTGATAAGAACAGCAGCCCTGTATGTATGTAGTTATAATTATATTACTTTTTCGTATTGTATTTTTAACTTACCTAAAATCGTTTATGTTGGTTTTTTCCACGGTTGTTCCAGTTGTTTTTGTAAGAAGAATTAATATAATTTCAAATATTATAACTTAAAGATGCACTACCATCATATTTTCATACAATTTTTCTTGGATAATTCCTCAATAGGTTGTCCATAACACATAACTTCAATTTCTGGACTTCAATTTCAAGATAAGAGTACATTTTGTACAATTATAACAGAAATGTAGCATTTAACAGGCCGGCAGCCCCTTTACATTGGCTTTGTATCGTTTCTTGCATTATTTTCGTCACTGTTTTGGAATTTTTCTATAGCCGGAACTGGTCAGCTGAGATTGATTTTGCTGAATGTTTAAAAAAATCATGATTAATTTATCACTACCACTGATCACTACCTAGGATACTTTTGCTTGCAGCCCCTTAATAGAGTCCAGAAGTAACCCCCCACTAAGGCGGAGCTAAAATATGACCATCTCTTTTTATTAGATACAACGTGTGTCGCAGTGTTCACCATTTCAATGTCATATTTCATCTAACCCTAACCTCACTTTTTGGGGGTTTGGGGAGCGCGGAAACACGTAAACTTGAAATTAACAATATCAATAAAATGGGTTGGTGCTTTGCCCCCGGTTGCAACCACAACGAAAAATATCCCTGCAAAAAATTTAAATTTCCTTCAAAAAAGGAAGATAAAAAAAGGTGGATTACTTTATTAAAATGGTAAATTTTGCCAAATATACCTACACAAGCACTATCCAAGTGTTTACTTTGGAGACATATTTACGACTTATTTATAATTTTTTTTCATTTTCAGTAGAGCAGATTGTGTCCCAAACAATTATTCTGTCGTGTGCAGTTGCCATTTTCTTAATAATGAGAAAAGCAATGGACCAACAATATTTACTCACAATGCAGCTAAACGCTTTAATTTTGTTTCACCGGAAAAGCACAAAAGAAGACGGTGGGACAACTGTTTTAGACTGTAAAAAACTATATGTTAATTGTATTGTAGGGATAAATTAACTGTATCTGATGAAACAGACACCAATAATAACTGCAATAATTGTGAAAATGTGACCAAAACATCTGCCGAGACTGAGGCTTTGCTTAGAGCAAAAATTGCTAGTTTAAAGGATCAGCTAGATCAAGAAAAAAAGTCAAAAAAATCAAATTTTTGCTATGAGCAAATAGCTACAAATGACAGCCTGGTGTCGTTTTATACGGGATTGCCTTCAGAAGCTCTTTTCAATAGTTTATATGATTATTTAAAATACTTAAATCTAAAATATTACTATAATTGGCCCGTCACAAGTATGTCTAAAAAGAATCAGTTATTTTTAACGTTAGTTAAATTGAGATTAAATTTTCCATATCAAGACATTGCTATTAGGTTTGGCTGCTCCACAACAACCGTGACAAATGTTTTTGTTACATGGTTATATGTCTTGCATGTTGATGTATATAAACATTTAATGAAATTTCCTACTCGAGAAAAAAATAGAACCTGTCTGCCCAGTAGCTTTTCAACTTTTACAAACTGTCGAGCAGTTATGGACTGCACAGAAGTTAAAATTGCTATTCCATATCGAATGGATCAACAGCGCGAGTCATATAGCTCGTACAAACACGCAAATACCTTTACGGGTCTTATTTGTGTTGCGCCTAATGGAGTAATAACATTCGTCAGTGATTTGTACATGGGTTCAGCTTCTGATAAAAATATAGCAAAAAGCTGTGGAGTTTTGTCCCACTTTGTAGCTGGGGATTTTATCTTGGCTGACAAGGGTTTTTTAATATCTGATATCGTACCACAAGGGGTCTCAGTAAATATCCCCCCTTTTCTTCAGAATCCTCAATTCACAACTTCGGACATTCAAAAAACTAGAACCATAGCTAAAGCAAGAATTCATGTAGAGCGTGCCATTTGTAGAATCAAAGGATTTAGAATTCTTAATTTTGTATCACCTTCGCTTAAAAGACATGCATCAATTATATTTCAGGTATGCGGTTCATTGGTAAATTTTCAAAACCCTTTGATAAAGGAAGTAGAAAGTGCTTTACATTAATCAAAAAATTTAAAAATTGTACTTAAATACTCGTTTTGTTTGAGATTATAATTAAAAAAAATATTTTTTCGTTTTTATTTTCAATGCTTATTTAATTATTTAACAAATAAGGAATATAATGACTGTAATAAAAACCTACTAAAACTTTAAGATTTCTTTTCCAGTCGTGATCTTTCAAAATTTTCACTTCAACGATGTCGCAGGTGGTCCAAATCACCAAGATACAGTATTCCCTTTCGGTCAAATGGATCTGCCCCTGAATCTGTTGGTAGTAGATATGTTCTTTGTTGACGACAGTCTCCTCAAGGTCATTATAGTGGATAATATAGTCCTTACGAGTCAGCACTTCCTTTAACATGTTGTTTCTATACTTGAAGGGGCACTTCACTTCAATTAAACCATCATTATTTATTAGTCCATCTGGACTCGCTCCTATAACGCCAGATGAGTGAAGCCACAACCCTGTCGGAGTAACGCTCGTCCCGATATTATTTAATTCATATTTCTGAATGGCATCTTTCTCATGTGTCCTGCCCCATTGAACAGCTTTCACTTTTTCGATGTCATAGCTTCCTAAAGAAAATAATAAATTAATGAGGTTTTTGTGTAGCTGATGTAACGTATGTCTCAGAAAAATTTCTTTTTAAAATAACTGTGTTTGATAGTATTGTGTATTATAAGCGCATTTAAAAGCATGGGACAAAACTCTATCAAGTGCCTACTTCGATGAGGAATTTTCTGGGGCACACGATACATTTCTACAGGCATTAGGTAGTCAGAGGTTACAGTCAATTATGTAAAATAAATGATTTACCGGAAAGCCTTTTAAATAAAGATGGCGGGAATTTGGACCTTGCGCAAGCAGACAAAACACAACCAAAATTGCTGGCTGTCAATCGATGTTTTCTGCAAATTAACCACAGAGGGTTTTCCCCTTGCCCCATTGTTTTTGCAACCACAAGTTTTCTGACATCATCATTAATTGCTAATACTTGCTTTAAGTCATTGATATCAGTGTTTCGGTTTATTCATAAGGTTTCTTCAATATTTGGTAAGATCTCGTTTTCTTTTATTGGTTCAGGACCAAGTAACCAAACGATTCCTAGATTTCTGTCATGAGTTTTCAAATTTGTCAACAGATCCTTAATCAATTCTTCTGTTATTTGATTTTCGTCTTCAAGTGGATTATATTCTTTACAATCATATATTTCTCTTATATTTGTAGCATTAGAAGTTGTCTTTTTCTTACAATTCCAATAACATTCCACGTCAGTTGATGAAATATTGTAGTGTCCACAAATGGTCAAAGCAGCCATATGATGACAAACAAATAATCCCCTTGGACACGTACAAATAGCTTTCTCAACGTTGCCATCACCAGTTAAAAAAACCTTAAAACAATATTATCATTACCTAACTACCTACCCAGCGTACCCAGAGACAACACTTATTGATTCTTATTAACTTACCTCAACATCGTAAGACTGACTTTTCATGCTGGCATAGACTTGCCCTTTTATTACACCTAACATTTTGTCAAAGCGAAAATTGTGGACGTGGCCCGAATTGAAACTATTTTCACCTTTGCGTAAACATTTCTCGTCCAACGAGTTAAAGTAATGAAAAATATTGGCTAGACAATGATCGTGATTTTGATTTAATTAAAATAAAATCCAAACATCGAGTGAGCGGGCCCTAAGCCACAATAATAAATACCAACAATCACAAAAGAAAGTGCAAATAAAAGATCGTTTGGTAAATAATAATATACTGCAATCAGTAATTTAAGAAAGTGAGGTTAGAGTCGTCAACTGTCTTAGTCATTGACACATGACATATCACTTATTTGACAATTGACATTGAACCGAAAGAGTCTACGACATGAGTTCCCAGAAAATTTTTAATTGCCGATAATTAATTAACGAAAGCTTCTATTGGGTAAATTCCTTCATTAAAAATAAGGTTTATTAATATTTTATCATATATAATTGGCTCAATGCTAAGAAATTACTCTTGCAACCGTAAAGTGCATTTAACCACCGTATCCAATGTATTCGGCAAATATCCATCGACTCCGATTTAAATTTCGCGCTCGCTTTAGCTCCGCCCATTTCTGTAGTCTATTCAATTCAATTGTTACTTAAACAATTCAACTGATTACATTTTCTGCTGTACTTAACCACACTTTTTGTGTCTATGTGCGCAAAAGCAGAAACTTGATACGACAACTAATGTTAATTCAAATAAAATAGAACTTTTAGGATCGGTTTCACCAACTTCAGGGAAATTTATTAGTAAAATAAATCCACAGAAACCATTGTTATACTCATAGTAAAGATTGTTTTTAACTGTTCATTAAATTTAATCTTCGTTGGAAAACCGGGTCTTAGTTATTGATATTAAAAATTTAAATAAAACACCAAAAATTAATGAAGCCGACTTTTATTTTCATTTATCTAGTATCGACAATTTATAATAATATTTTTATTATCGTGTTTTGGCTTTTTTTGTTTTGAAACACGGTTCTGCAAGTTTTTTCTATTCTTGATTTTATTTCTATAAATAAATTATTAATAACTTTTATTAAAAAAAAGTATACGTACAATTGCTCCATTACATTAATATTTTTTTCATTAAGTTGCAGATACATTCGCACTGCATTCGATTGCGTGTCCTATAGCAATTATTACCTACATTTAAATTGTATTCTCCTTTTAACTACATAATGTCGTCTGGATTCATGTTAGAGTTTTTGATATGATTTTTTCTTAGTAAAAATCTTAGAGTGTTGTTCGAAATGTTGTTTCTTTTAATAAATTTCAGAAACTTTTGTATCTGAAACAAAAGTATAAATATTTTGACAAAGTAAAGAATTTACAAACCACCTCATCGCCTTCGTTAATTGGCGTGGCGTCGCTTTCGTTAACTATCTCGTTATTATTCTAAATAAACAAAAATATTTGATTATTATAAAATTTCGATTATAAGAATTGAATATTTGCATTCAAATAGTGGTTTTATTACTGTTTTAATAAAATTTTAAACAATTAATTATACTTACATTCGACATGTTGACGAAATTTTTCACGAATAATATTAATATTCAATTGTTATATACTTACCACTTGATTTATTAAGAAAAATTAATTTTAAAATTACTTTTATTATTGAAAGAATGTTTTTTCTATATAAATCATCATTAATATTACAAATAATAGTAATTTTTAAATATTATCCATTTATTTTCTCTGTCTTTATTTTGCAAAATTTAAATTTAAAAATTACAGTTACCATTTGACATTTGATACTAAAATTACATAGATGGCGCCTCAAACAAATAAATTTTTATTTGTGATTTATTAATAATAAAAAAACACACTTAAATTAATAAAAATTAGGTATGTAGTTTTAATTTGAAATGTAAAGATTTTTTGTTTTTATTTTAAAAATCATAAATTTAATAATCACAGATACCATGTATTATTTGAAGTTAACGCGTGTAGATGGCGATTTAAGCAATTAAAATTAAGGTCACTCATCCGGATGAGTGACCTTAATTAAAATTTTATTTGTGATTTGTTAATAATTATAATAATAAATAAAAACACATTTAAATTAGTACAAACATTTTAAATATTATCCATTTATTTGCTCTGTGTTTATTTTGAAAAATTTAAATTTAAAAATTACAGATACCATTTGACAGTTGATACTAAAATTCTATAGATGGCGCTTCAAACAAATAAATTTTAATTTGTGATTTATTAATAATAAAAACACATTTAAATTAACTAAAATTGTGTATTTTAAATTGAAATGAGGATTCAGTTCCATTGTATATTTATTAGTTTTATATTTATTAGTTTAATTTTTGAATTGTTATTGTTCGACGTAATCTCAAAAATAAAATCAATAAAAGAATTTTTAAAATGATGTATACTTTATTTTAGTAGTCAAATGTGAGAAAGAACATTAAAATACAGATTTGTAATCAGAATATAAATAGTTTAAATAATTGAAGGTAAAAAAGACTAAAAATATAACCTTAATTTATTCTTAGTTTGTTTTTGAGGTTTATAGAACCTTTTTTTTATTATTCAAACTAAAAAAAAAACCAATAGACAATAATAACATTTAATGTTTTCCAATAATTTACAATTTATTAATAAAATTCATAAAAATATCAATAATTAAACAATACAAAGTGTTAGGTTCATGAATTGCGTCTGGGGGCTCCTTCTGTCGATGACTTGTATGTACTCGTTCACACACTGGTACTTGATAAGAGCAGCAGCCCTGTATATACAAATAATAATTATTTTATTATGTTTTTGCATTGCATTTTTAACTTACCCAAAATCGTTCATGTTGGTTTTTCCGGTTATTTTTGCACGATTAATTAACATAATCTGAAATGTTATAATTCAAAGATGCATTGTCACCAGTACTTGATACGATGTTTTTTGGATAATCAATTAAGAGTTTGTTTGATACATCTGAAATAAAGTTGATATTAATTTTATTTGAAAGCAAAATTATCATACCTTTTAAACAACAATTAATTGATAGCAACTGTTCTAGACAAAATGAAAGATTTTTCTGAAAAAACTGTGCTGGAAGTTAGAAAAGAGTTAAAAGTTGTCGTTTGTTGTTAAATAAACATTGTTAGTTTGTGTCCCACACTCCATGAAAAATTATATGCTTTCAATTGATGTTGATGTGGATTCAAATTTATTAACAAATAAATTTGTTATATCATACTCTCACTCACTGCCTTTTCAAATTTTGTATCCGTCAGTGGATGTCAAGTGCAGATCCAAATGTACTGTGACAAATGAACTGATCTAAAACGAAATTAATTTTAGATTTATTGAAAGTAAAATTATTGTTATACCTTTTATTGTGAATGATTGTCTCCCAGTTGTTGTTATTAAGTTGTCAAACGAACATTTATAAATTGATTTATAGATAAATAGCCGCCAGTAAATAAAAAACAAAACTCCATCCTGAAATATTAAGCAAATTATAAAAAATTTATAACCAAATATGTTATTATCTGTTTACCAGTTTTTTTTTGAAATCTGTATTGGTGATATTTTTTCTTCAAATCAGTTACTTGCTGCTTGCTGCATACTTGCTGCTTTTTTGAGTTTTAAGTTTAAGTCCAAAAGTATTCAAAAATGTTATAAATAATAAGAATCTAAAAATTGGTTATTATTAAAGTAATCGAATATAAATATTGTATTTAAAACCTCTTTGTAGATCGCAGAAATTATTATAGAATTCGAATAAAGAATTTAACATTAAAATTTTTGACTATTACACTATGGTTATTCTTTCAATACAGACTGATGTTGAATTAAATATATACAAAAATTTTAAAAATTTAATCTAAAACACAATTAGCATAAAACTAACAATTTGCAAAATACTTTTTTATTCATACTTTTATTTATAAATATATAAAGTTCTTTTAAATGTCTGAATAGACTGCAGTAAACAGACCAATAGTTGAAGACACCGAAAATGATTAAGTCGAAATTTAAACAAAAAAGTATGGACCAAAAATTCTTAAGAAATGTTGTTACACATAGAAATTTGAATCTAAAACAAAATTTTAATTAAATTAATAAGATAAAATTGAATTGTACATTTTTGTTTCCAAACATCTATTTGTAAATATTAATGTTAGAGTAGTGACTATTTTAACATGAATACGTGGTGAAGAAGCAATATCTAAAAAAAATTAACAGAAATATTATTAAAAAAATTTCCATTAAATTAGCAAACTTGTTTTTTTCCATTTTTTCTTAAAAATAAACATCTTCATAAAAAAATCAGCACGTATACTTTGAAATTAAATGATTCTTTAAATTACTATTTACAATTCGTGGGCTTTTCTTCATGTCTTCAGTTAAAAAATTTGTATGAAACCTTTTCGTAATTAGACGAATACAATAAATTTGAAGTTTACCTTTTTCAAACATCAGTTTTTTTCTTTCTTGAGTATTTGTTCTGTTTAAAATTTTGTAAGCTGATTAAACATTGCAATAATTTTAAACTAAGACATTAAAATTGTTTCATCTAAAAATTTAAGTATAACTGGTTCTTACTTTTTTATTATAGATGCATTATTTCCAATAAATAATAGTTTTAACTTTAATACGTTTAGAAACAATAATAAGAATTATTAATGTATTGTCACGTAAATTATTCGTCTAAAAAAGTAAATAATTGTATATAACATAAAAAAAACAAATAAAAAAATACCTATTATTTTGTATAATCGTATGCTTCTAGTTTTTGTATATTGTTTTTGTTCCTTTGGTGTTTAGGAGTGTTAGTATTTGTGTTAATGTGTTTTTTATTCGTGAATATTGTTTTAGTTTGTGAAAAAATGGTAATTCGTAGTTTCAGATGAAAATATGAAAAAAAAATTGTATAATGCTGCGCATACTGTAAAAGTATGATGCACACATTATTGATGCTGCGCATACTCTAGAAGTTCTCTAGAAGTATGGTGCACACATTATGTAGCGCATACTCTAAGAGTAAGTCGCAACCGAATTTACGGTTTGTGTAAGTTGAATGATTTTAAAATAAAATCGTAAATAGAACTAAGTATATATAAAAATGTATTGTGATATTATTTCGACTTGATAAAATAAAAGTCGATAATATAATCAAAGTACTTCAATGAATACTGAATTTGTGGTATAAGCTAATAATTGATTGTTATTAGTTCTCGAAATACCTTGTCTTGTCGAACCTTCTAAACATACTGAAATGTTTTCTGCAGTTCGAGCTCGTGAGAAAGCCACGTACAATTGTCAGGCCTTGGCAAATAGATTCCAACTGAATCAAATGTCTGACCTTGTGATTTGTTGATCATCATACAGTAAGATAGTCGAATTGGAAACTGTCTTCTTCGCATGACGAAAGGAAGAGGACTATTGCCTGAAACAAAATCTATTTGTGGCAGAAATATCCTCTTACCCGATAATCGACCATCGAAATTGATTATTTCGGCTTCGATGTGGTGTTCGCCCAAATGTCGGACCATGAGACGTGTACCGTTGCAAAGATTGGCCTTAACATTAAGGTTTCGCAACAGCATGACGATTATTCCAACTTTGAGCTTCAGCTCATGCTGTGGAAACGACGGAGGATTGAGAGAATTCAAAAATTCTTTAGGATAATTGGCAGCCTCCATTTCATCGTCGGTGATGACAGTGTCAACACTTTGGTACGTTCGTACCGTACCTTCGATTCTGTCCAAAATCAATGCATTGATGAGATGACAATTTGCATTAAATGGAGTAAGAATTGCTGTATTGATTGGAATGCTTTCGGCTTGGAATTGTTGGCCGCCAAAAACTCAATCAATCAATTCGTTCAAATCGTTGACAATGCAACGTCTTGGAATTTCAATCATTTTACGTCGTTCCAATTGAGTTGGTTCATTTTCATCAAAAACGACGTTGTTGAAATTGATCGGCGGTAATGTTCCATTACCGAGATGACCGAGCCATTCAAGAAATTCGATTTCATCTGGTCGAACTCTCATGTTGATGTTCAACTGAATGTTTACAAACAGAAACCATAGAAAGCTCGATTTGATGCAATTTGCAACGATGGTCGTTCGATCACCGTCTGGAACGTCAGGAAGACATTGCTTAAAGTCTCCTCCGAGAATAACGCATTTTCCTCCAAATGGTCGATTATTTTGACAAATGTCTTTGAGTGTTTTATCGACCAATTCAAATGCGCCTCGTGTTGTCATTGTGATTTCATCCCAAATGATGAGTTTTGCCTCACGAATGAATCTCGTTTCTTCGCATTGTGCTGTCAATGATGACGTTGAATTTTCAACGATTGGCACAGGCAATTTGAAACGATTGTGAACGGTACGTCCGTGTTTGAGGAGCGCCGCCGCAATACCAGTCCAGGCAACTGCGATGACTTTCTCTCCTCGTCCGTTCAAAACAGTGGTTAGTGTGTTGTACAGGAAAGTTTTTCCTATTCCAGCTGCACCACTGACGAAAAAGTAGCGAAAACCTTCATCGTCATTTTCGACTGCTCTCATCACTACTTAGAAAACGTTGCGTTGATCAATATTCAATTGTTCGAGCATCGTTTCACCGATTTCTCTTTCTCGAACTTGATCAACTTCGTCTTCCACCAAATTTGGTCTAAAATCTGGTGGATCTTCGAGACCGAATTGTGACAAACGGCGTCCGTTAATCATCAAAATGAATTGGATCTTTTGAAGCGCTCTGATTTCAGCTTGGCGCTCATCCATTCGATCTCTGCGTGTGAAATCTTCCATCATGAAACGTTTGAAATCGTTCCACAATTGAATCGGATTGTCAACTTGACAAAACACCAAAATGTATGCAAACATTTGACGCATCTGTTTTGGCATGTCTTTTTCGCTTGCTTCGCGTAGACATCGAATCCATTCACGATCTTCAGCAGGCAAATTGAGTTGACGACATGCTTCTTGAAACGTATCACAAATCAAACCGTTTACTGTTCGTAATGATTCGAATGATGTTGCTCCGCGAACTCGAAGCAAAAGAACTCTTAAATAGTACAATTCTCCATTTCGTACGGAGACGTTGTACAGTCGAGAAACGATCTTGTCAAAGTTTCTTTGACGGTTCTTCCATTGATTGTGATTTTTATCCCAAACAAAATGAAGTGGAATTTCACGAAACAAATATTGTCTCGCTTCGGGATTGTTGCTGTTCAATTCAAACCACGCTGTCAAGTGCGTGTTTGCAACACGTGCCCTTTGAACAACTGCCTGTTCTTCACCTCGTCTGAGATAGACTCTTTGTCTTCCAGGAAGATGAATCGCCAATCTGAACACGGTATGAGAATTTACGTGCATTGGAAATTTTAAAATGCGCTAACTGGCTTCGGATGGTGTCATGTACCTGCCATTCAGGTACGACCGAATTTCGTCGTAGCGCATTTCAACACCTTGTTCCCCATCATTTTGTGCTGCGTTTCGATGTTCGACAACGCGAACCAAACTTTAATCGGGACCCTTGAAAAAATATTTATACAAATATTTTACGGTACCTGTAGAAGTGCACGTCTCAACGTTGATGTGCGTTTGATACTTGAGAAGCAAGTATGGATTGTACGGCACCACAAATCGGCTGTCTACCACGTAACGACGATTGTTACGATGGATTTCGATTGTTCGACCATTGAGACGCCGACGACGATGGTAAACTCTCCCATTTCGTATGGTAGTGTTGTTGTACCAATACTTTGGGAATTTTCTGATGCATTCACCGTTTACCATGCAAACATCGGTTGGATTGTACTGACCACATGGACCGTGAATCATGTGGTGTCCAACCAATTTGTACAAATCTTTTTCGGTATCTGGATCTGGCAATTCAGCAGATATCAATTGATCGATTCGTACGGGATCAAGCGGTTTGTCTTCGTTACGTAAAGTGATGAGAATGTGCGCATGTGGAAGACCCCGCTTTTGAAACTCGATGACGTAGAGATATGAAATGCATACCCCTATAACATGATTTTTAGCCAAATCTACAATCAAATCGTCAAGTTTCATTTTGAAAATTCTATCGACTAAAAGAGGATGATTGATAGCCTCCTGACCAGCCGGTAGATTTGCTTGAATTTCAGGCCATTTTGAATTGCATGTCATTGTAATGAAAAATGACGGAGAACCCAATTCGGAAACGACAGCCATCGCATCCTGAAATCTTTGCATTTGATTTCTTGGAGACATTTCGAATGTCGATGGCAAAATGATCATTTTGCCAAGTGGGACATTGTCTTGTTCGACGCGATTATGTAAATAATCGACCAAACCGTAGTATTCTTCCGTTAGCAGAAGGGCCTGATTGTGAACGAAATAACTGATACGGTTTGCTTCAATTTTCAAATAGGCATCCACGATAAACTGTTGCATCAGTTTTCCACCGTGTTCCAAAATTTGAAAATCATTAGTTTGACGATAATGAAGTCGATAAGCATAAAAGTCGCAAATCGATACTCTATCTCTTTTTCTGTTTGCTCTTGCTTGCACCAATGGAATGTTGGTGTTCCAGCCAAGATCTCCTCTTGGAAAAAGCAAAGGATAAGACAATGGATCACAAAATTGACTTGTTGAATCGAAATCTGTTAATCCATCATCGTGATCTCTCAAAAAAACTCTCATCCGCGGATTTGGCGGATTGTTTTCGTCGTAATTTGCAACGATCGCCACTTCGTTGACGACACGTGCATCATGTTCGCGATCGTTTCGATTGCGATGCTGTTCGACGAATTCAAGGCATACGCTTGGTAGCGCATTTCCCATTTCAGCTCTTTGCTCTTCATACACCTCACCTAAGTGACGGTATACGTCAGGTTCACTTGTTGCAGTTGATCGGTGATCAAGCCAAGCAACGCCACGTTCAAAGTTTGACGTCTTGCATTTTCGGCTCGTTACTCAACTGCCTGTTCGGGATCTAAAAAATACAGCGGACCATATTTCATATTGGCCCAATTTACGTTAATGTTCGTAAAATGGTGATAAATTTTACCCTGGATTGCATAAACATATGGTCCATGGCCGGGAATATCAAGTAAATTCGATTCAATACTTACAAATTGAAAACTGTTATTGTAAGTCAGAATTTTTCTTACGAACTCATTTGAAAGTGGATGTTGACCAGTGAAAAGTTGTTTCAATTCCTCTGGATGTTGACCCAATGGTGGCAATTGAATCTCACCCTTATTACAACATTTGATGTATTCGTTTCTTGTCGTACCTTCTTTGCGAAAGTATCGAGCTCTACACTTTCGACAGAATTGATCCATCATTCCAACAGAATTAATTGGAACGTTGTTTCTACGTGTCGCTTCCAGATAAGTGAGAACTTGACCGTCACGATTTCGAATTCGTTGAATTTCGAGTTCCAGGTCTCGTCGGTCATAAGCGTCATTTTCACGATCACGTTCATTATCTGAATTTGGATTTATGATGACGTTTGGTTCAACGTCTCCAAATTCCAAATCGACGGGACCTTCAAATTCCTCGTTTTCTAACGAAATTTGGAGTTCATCGATAATGTCTGACGACAACCAAAGTGATGGATCATTATCCAACACGACTTCAAGTTCTGTGTCATCATTGGGAACTGCACTCAAATCGACTTCATGAAGTGGACACAAATCGGTTGATTTTCGTGCCAAATAACATCGACATTCTAGAAGACGAATGTCCTCCTCAATGTCTGGTTGTGTTTCGGGCACGTCATCTGTCAACGGTGGTGGAGCTAAAACAATAGCATCTAAATTTTCATCGTTAACACAATATGTATCGCCAATTTTTTGTCTTTTCGACACATTGACCATAAGCGGTGAAACGCTTCATAAACGTTTCATTCTATGCTTTGCAGGCACAGTGTAATTGTACACTGTGCGTTCGTCATCGCTGTCATCGTACGATGAAGAAACCAAATTCTGTGAATTCACCATCACAACCACTTTGGGTTGAAGATTCACATGTTTAAATTGTTCTTCAGTGTTCGGTGCGACTGCTGGAACGATGACTTCTTCGGGATTGATCTCAGCATCGTCGACAACAGGAACATTGTCATCAGTTGGTTCCCCTAAGTGTTGATCCACTTCCCCGACCACAGGAAACTCATTCAACTGATCAACGACCTATACAAAAATATTATAAATTAAAAATGTTATAATAATATTTTTATATGGCGGTGAACAAGATAATATTCAACCATTATACA
Organism: Tribolium freemani; assembly: GCA_939628115.1. Classification (NCBI taxonomy): domain Eukaryota; kingdom Metazoa; phylum Arthropoda; class Insecta; order Coleoptera; family Tenebrionidae; genus Tribolium; species Tribolium freemani. The sequence goes on from OW626793.1 coordinate 2,733,233, forward strand.
ATTTTTTTAAACAATGATGTTCAAAAACATTATTTACCTGATCTTCGACAACACCGGTTTTTTTGGAATTGCGCTTGACGCGGGTATTAATTCCTTTCCGATACGTTAAATGCGATTTTCTTTTTCTCGGCATGATTCAAAAAACCTATAGAAGAAAAATATAAGAACAATCATACATTATTTTAAAGTATATGAACATAAACAAAACAGTTTTAAAGCTACAGTTTCAATCTATTAGCTGTTTCAAAACTATAAAAACGCCAACGTTGCATTTTCTCTCAAAATTAACTGTTATAAATTATTCATGCATTTCAGAAAAGTAATAGCTAACGTAATTTATACTTTCAATGAGAGATCTAATCATTGATAACTATTTTACAATTTCATCATCCTATTTAAAAAATAATTCTGTAAAATGCGACGTTGGCGTTTTTATAGTTTTGAAACAGATTATATATGTAAGCATCATTGAAAACTACCATTACATTAAAATCAAACATTAACTTTTATCTTTGATTGAGTATAAATAAGGTAAATATATTGTAAATAATTATAAATTCACACAAAAAAGACTTACCTGTAACTTTTTTATTTGTAAAAACAATACAAATAAACAAACAAAAATATGGCCAACATTGAAAATTATCAAATAAAACCAACGAAATTCCATATGTGCGAATTTGCATTTTATAAAATATAGAAAATGTGTTGTATCAAGTTTATACATGTAATAAATATTATAGATACTTATTATTTATTAGTAGTTATAATTAATTAAGATCACTTTTTTAAATTTATTATAATAAGATCTGTCAAAAATCCTGAATGTGAGTGAACAGATCTGAACCTAAATCTGTGAGTTGTGACTTCACGTCACGATTTAGGGAAAGACGAAATGAGTAGAGCCACGGTTGGTGCTAAACTAATTTTATTTTATAATTAAACCTATCTGTACAAAACTATTTACATTGCATTTTAATTATAAAATTTTAAAATACAAAAGATTGCTGTCAGCAACTCAGCACTTTGACAGTCATTGCTCCGAACGTCAACGACTGCAAAGTGCAGTCCAATCAATTGCTTAATTTTGGCAATAAAGAAATTTCCACATCAGGAAATGAAACTTTGAAATCCCGCCAGAAGTCGTCGACCACAACTTGCAACATTGGCAATATTCCTGACCTGAATATTGCCTTATGTGGTCAATTTGAATTTGAAAAAAAAAGATGTTTAATCGAGATTAAACATTCTGGCGGGACTCGGGCGAAGAGTGAACTGATTGGGTTGTTGTTCGGTCCTCTTTGTCTCGTCTTGTTGTCGGTACTTATGAGCTGTTGATCAGGGGACTGGTGGAGTATTTTCCTGCAGGTCTTGGTGCCTCGGCAGGACGTTTGATTATATGAGCAGAAGGTATTAGCTCATGTAAGGTGCCGCGGCGGAATGTCAGGAGTAAAGGTACTTGGAAAATAACCAAATTGTAGGTAATTTGGTTACTGTCGACATCTTCATTTTTCTGTATGGCGGTAATATGTTTCTTCCTAAATTTGGATCGAGTTTTCTTCCGTCCTTGACCGCGGCTATTTCCTCGGTTAGTGTGATGAGCTGAGTCGTCATTACTATTTCCATTGTTGTGAAATTTGAATTTTCCGTGTTTACATATGGGTTTCGACCTTTGTCAACGGTGTGAGTCATTGGTCGAGGATTGAACGATGTAATTTCTTCGACAGCCACTCTGGTAATATTTGGAAAGTCTTCTTCGTATGGACTTATCGTTTTCTGACTAAGAAGAGTATTTTCAATTTTTTGAAGACCCGGTGGAAAAATGTATTTCACTTCTTCGGCTTCCAAAACTGCGTCGATGGGCCCTGGTTGATCAAATGTCGGATCAGCTAACATTTGCTTTTGCCAGGTGATGAAAATTTTATTGTCGATCACGACTGGTACTGTGGTTTGTGTGACTTCGTATTCTTCGCACAATTGTTTCAACTTAAATTTTGGAACTTCTGCTATCACTGGAGCTGTGATGTTTGTTTGCGGAATTTCGTACTCCTCATATAATTGTTGTAATTCAAATTTTTCACTTGGTGTCACTGGAGCTGTCTCTGATATTTTTGCCTCCAGCTTCATTATGGCGTCTTCGTATTTGGCTTCTACCACCCAGAAAACGTCGTCGGTGAAGTACGAATCTGGGCCGTACTGGTAGACTACTAATTCTTCGTGAAGTTCTTGGATGAAACTCCACTGTGTCGTGAGTTTTCCTAAGAGGGACTCATACCTGCTTCTTGATTTTGTTTCTACAATCTCGACAATTACTTGTTTAATTGCCCGATCTAAAATGTTGATATTCTCTCGCTGTTGTTGCAAACGCCAAGTTTGGTCGATTTGATTTTGTTTGCTTGACAAAAACACATCAAACGCTTCTTCGATTTGTTGTCTGTTCGACATGATGATACGCGTGTTGTAACTGATTTCGTCACTTTCACACACTTTTCACTCGGATTACTGAAAATTTTTGGAAAGGATCTTGTCAGTAGAGAGCTGCCTCACTCTCTGAATCCTGGCTGGACACATCTGACAAGATTGGGGTAGGGTTTGACAGGAACACTTGTTCACTTGAGGACAGGATGTTGTCAGCGAAGAGCAGCCTCACTCTTCAACTCCTGGTTTGGTAAACTGACAACTTAGGTTGGGGTAATTCGCGTAACACTGTTCCCGGGAACGAACACCTCACAACATTGGTTTCACTTTTTGTGCGACTGGTGGCACGAGGGCGAAGAGATTCGGGTTGAATCTTTCGCGGGAACTCTTGACTAGTGTGCGCTGGTGGCACGATGGCGAAGAGATTCTGGGTGAATCTTTCGCCGGAACTTAGTGACTGATTCACTTCTTGACTCGAAGGGCCATGAACAGATTTCGACTTAAATCTTTCAGGGGAACCCTTCACTTTACTTGATTGCGTGCGGCGGTGGCACAAGGGTTGAACTGATTCTGGTGAATCCGGCTCGAAGGACTATGAACAGATTTGGGAAAATCTGTATTTTTTGTGACGCCAGCCAAGTGCAGCCTCACACTCGGTGGAATTTCTGACGTCACGAAGGGAACGAAGTGAGCAAAGCAACGGTTTGTGCTAAACTGATTTTATAGGGTTGGGGTAATTCGCGGAACACTGTTCACGGGAACGAACACCTCACAACACTGGTTTCACTTTTTGTGCGACTGGTGGCACGAGGGCAAAGAGATTCGGGATGAATCTTTCGCGGAAACTCTTGACTTGTGTGCGCTGGTGGCACGATGGCGAAGAGATTCTGGGTGAATCTTTCGCCGGAACTTAGTGACTGATTCACTTCTTGACTCGAAGGGCCATGAACAGATTTCGACTTTAATCTTTCACGGGAACACTTCACTTTACTTGATTGCGTGCGGCGGTGGCACAAGGGTCGAAGAGATTCTGGATTTGAATCTTTCGCGGAAATTTTCTTGAGTTGTGTGAACAGATCCGGGATTGAAGCTTTTACGATGTCGATGTGCGACTGGTGGCACAAGGGTCGAACTATTTCGGGGTGAATCGGGCTCGAAGGACCATGAACAGATTTGGTAATGATCTGTATTTTTTGTGACGCCAGCCAAGTGCAGCCTCACACTCGGTGGAATTTCTGACGTCACGAAGGGAACGAAGTGAGCAAAGCAACGGTTTGTGCTAAACTAATTTTATTTTATAATTAAACCTATTTGTACAAAACTATTTACATTGCATTTTAATTATAAAATTTTAAAATACAAAAGTATGCGGTCAGCAACTCAGCACTTTGACAGTCATTGCTCCGAACGTCAACGACTGCAAAGTGCAGTCCAATCAATTGCTTAATTTTGGCAATAAAGAAATTTCCACATCAGGAAATGAAACTTTGAAATCCCGCCAGAAGTCGTCGACCACAACTTGCGACATTGGCAATATTCCTGGCCTGAATATTGCCTTATGTGGTCAATTTGAATTTGAAAAAAAAAGATGTTTAATCGAGATTAAACAGTGAGAATTCTAGTTTTACAGAATTGTAAAAATTATTTTTTTCATATGACCGCTATGCAACAATCTGTTTACATAGATCCTTATATATAAGAAAAGTACATGGTTTTGTCGCTAAGGCATAAATTGAATGAAAAGAGAAATGTTAGCGTGAAAATTTGAAATGTCTGGAAAAGTCAGCATGACAACCATTCATCTTCTCTCGTCCCTCTTTCTTACCTTCTTCCTAAAGACCCTTTCCGGTCGCTTTCCTGTAGACCTTTCTCGATCCCTGCTCCTGTAGGTCCCTGCTCGGGCGCCAAAATTTGTAATTTACTTTTCCGGGCGGCTGTTGTCGGAGATCGGGTTGCGAGATAGGCCTTTTGGAACACTCAAAAGAGAGAGAGAACGGGTTTCTAACTCAAACTAATTATTTATTCTAACAAACTGTACAACTAAAAATAACAAATCCCCAACGGTAAATAAAATTAATAACTATCCCTAACTATATACACTATTTACACGGTTGTCCCCCGGTCGGAATTTCTGTGCCAAGCCCCAGGTCGGTCTGGTCGGTGGAGATGGTGTGCTGGTTTGATGCGCAGCAAGCACCACTCGTCGGAGCTCCAGGTCGGTCTGGTCGGTGGAGATGGTGTGCTGGTTTGATGCGCAGCAAGCACCACTCGTCGGAGCTCCAGGTTGGTCGGGTCGGTGGAGATGGTGTGCTGGTTTGATGCGCAGCAAGCACCACTCGTCGGAGAAGGTTTGGCCGGTTTGATGCGCGGCTAGACCCCCAGAGTTACTCACCGGTTTGATGCACAGTGAGCAACTGCTAGGAAGCGCTCGGTCTCGCCCTTATATTGCCTATCCGGTGTAAACAAACACAGTACTGGTGGTGGTGGTGCCGATGACAGCGCATGGCTCTCACGTCACGGTGGAATTTTCTCGATTTTTCAAAACACTTCATTACAGTTTGGCGTAAGTTTTAGCTTGAAATTCCAGAAGTAACTAAAGTAAAAAATAACCTTTTAGGTAACCTTTTCACTACCGACCTTTATTCAGTCCATAAATTCTTCTTTGATAAACCATAAACCATCATTTACAACCTAACTTTTCCCTTTTTTTCTCACAATTTGACACATACACCAGCTCTATTGATACAAATAATAATTACATGACTTTTTTTCATATTTTTAACTCACCCTAAATAGTTATTTCGGTTCCCAATTCACTGTCGACCTTTATTCAGTCCATAAACCATTACTCAAAGCTTGCGTCTCCTTTTTCAAAGAATAGTTACAGGAAACACATTTAGAGGTTCCTTCTGCAAAATATTTATTTTTAGAAATGCTCCTTTAGTATTTTTAAATGAGTTGGGGGCCCTTGTCAGTGGTTTTGTATCGTTTTGGCCATATCTTGTGGCATGGTTTTTTACAAACGTCAAATTTGACAGTTGGACGTTAATTTTGAGATTATTTCATTCACTAAACAACACTTTACTAATCACTACGTCCCCTCTGAGCCCTTTTCAAGCATGTAAAATGTGATTCAAAGGGGGCCCCCACTCAAAAAGCGTCGTGAAAAATCCGGCGGTACTTGTAAAAATACAACAAAGACGTTTCAAACGCTTCATTTGTACACTTTTCAATCACTTACAACTGTTTATTAACTCGCTTCAATCGTTTTTTTATTGTATTTATTAACCGGCCAATATGAATGACAGTTGTTGAACAATTAACATTAAATTTCACGAAAATTCCAGCGGCCCATAAAAAAATACAATACACACTTTCAAAACATTTCTACTTTACACTTTTAATCACTGACAACCGGATAATAAAACGATTTTCACATTCCTAAACCACACTTTTCACCGAATAGTTACATAAACATGTCTCGAGGGCCCCCATGTCTAGATGTCTCGGTTCGTACCTTGTCACTCACAATCGGATTATAAATCGATTTTCACAGTCCTAACCACACTTTTTACCAAATGGTTACATAAACACGTCCCGAGGGCCCCCATGTCTAGATGTCTCGGTTCGTACCTTGTCTTTTTAACACTGTCTTCTTTTGATAAACCAAATAAACCAGATATCAAATGTCAAATTGTTTCAAGAGCCCCCCCCCCCCCCCCCCCCCCCGCCCTGCTAATTTCACGAAAATTCCCGCGGCCCATAAAAAAATTCAAAACACACGTTCAAAACACTTCTTTACACTTTTAACCACTCAACCGGATTATAAATCGATTTTCGTAACCCGTACCCCCCTAACCCCACTTTTCATAAAACGCATCCCTAGGGCTCCCATGTCGAGTATCAAATAACACCTTACTAATCACTACTTACCCCTTTGAGCCCTTTTAAACCATTCTGTGGTGAGCAAATGTAATTAAATTGTACGGAAATTCCACCATGCCGGCGACGGAGCAGTTTTTAGGGGGTCACACAAAAATTGCTTGGGGTGCAGCGGCCGCTGAAAAAAAAATACGATAAATACCTTTCCCACACTCCTCTGGTACGATTTCAAAACACTCACGACCGATTAGCACCTTTCTGTATTCAATTTAATTGACAGTTGAATTAATTTCAAGATTTTTTCACTCACAGGGGGGCTAAATGGGGCTATCGAGTCTCAAGCAACACTTTACTAATCACTACTTACCCCTTTGAGTCATTTTGAACCATTTTAAGGTGCGCAAATGTGATTAAATTGTATGGAGAAATCGTTCTCTGCCGCTGCATATTAATCTCCGTGCCGGCGACGGAGCCGTTTTAGGGGAGGGTCACAAAAATTACTTGGGGCGCAGCGGCCGCTAAAAAAATACGATAAATACCTTTCTCACACTCCATTTGTATGATTTAAACACACCCGCGACCGATTACTGCCCAATTTCCACCTTTTTTCACACAATTTACAAACTGACACAATCGAAATGACAATCAAAAAAATCAACAACACAATCGTCGCCAAGGAAACGCAATTTTTTTCAACCAATGAGAATGGGGCATTTTCCATCTCATCTCGACCTCCGAAAATCACCAAAAATTACCTCACCTGTCAAAAATTCGAACTTTAAGTAACTGCCGCAACATTAATCCCATTCTTATTGCCCTCTACACCAATTCTCATCCTTTTCCAACCTATTTATCGTACATGCACCCACCAAAACCAAGCATCTTGAGAGGAGATATGACATAAAAGAAAAAGGACGCAGCTATCTCGATTTACTATAGTTAAACTAGCTCTCTCCAGGGGGGCCTACCGCCCCCCCTTCCGCTTACTACGTACCCCTTTGAGCCCTTTTGAACCCTTTTCAGGGGCATTTCTGGTACCGTTGCTAAGCAATAATGCACCTAGAATTGTCTCTGACTGCCTATAGAGGCGCTCTCCCAGCCACAATTGAAGCACTTGAAAAAAATTCACAGAAATGCTCCTTTGGTCCTTTTGAATGAGTTGGGGCTCTCAACAGTGGTTTTGTATCGTTTTGGCCGTATTTTGTGGCACGATTTTTAACAAACGTCAAATTTGACAGATGACATTTATTTAGGGATTTTCTCACACACAGGGGGGCTAGATGGGGCTGTCGAGTCTTAAGCAACACTTTACTGATCACTACTTACGCCTTTGAGCCCTTTTGAACCCTTTTGAGGTGTTTCAATGTGATTAAATTCGACCCTCTAGGCCGCGGCATATCAATCTCGGTGCCGGCGACGGAGCCGTTTTTGGGTGTGAGAAAAATTGCTTGAGGTGCAGCGGCCGCTAAAAAAATACGATAAATACCTTCCCCACACTCCATTTGTACGATTTTAACACACCCACGACCGATTACTGCCCAATTTCCACCTTTTTCACACAATTTACAAACTGACACAATCGAAATGACAATCAAAAAAATCAACAACACAATCGTTGCCAAGGAAACGCAATTTTTTTCAACCAATGAGAATGGGGCATTTTCCATCTCATCTCGACCTCCAAAAATCATCAAAAACCACCCCATCTGTCAAAAATGTCAAACTTTAAGCAACTGCCGCAACTTTAATAGCCCCCTAATTAGAATCACATACCCCCCTATCCAGCCATTCATCCTTTTCCAATTAGTCGACAATAAAAAATCCAAGTAAAAATACCCATTTAAAGAGTTAAATCCCTCTCACTAAACCACTGCCAACCATGTAAATTCAAGTCGATTGAAAAAGGATGCAGCTATCATTTCTGTTCCGTTGCTAAGGAAATCAATTCGCCTGCTGCTCGAAGTTTGCGCCTGCGGCGCTATTTCTGTACCGATGCTAAGGAAAACAGCTCGCCTGCGGTTCGAAGTTTGCGCCTACGGCGCAAATGTAGCACCTGCGGCGCTGTACCGTTGCTAAGGAAAACAACTCGTATGTGATTCATATTTTGCGCCTATGGCGCAAATGTAGCGCCTGCGGCGCTATTTCTGTACCGTTACTAAGGAAAACAACTCGCCTGTGCTCCGAATTTTGCTCCTACGGCGCTACTTCTCTACGGTTGCTAAGGAAAACAACTCGCCTGCGGTTCGAATTTGCGCCTACAGCGCAAATGTAGCGCCTGCAGCGCAACTTCTGTACCGTTTCTAAGGAGAACAACTCGTATTTTGCGCCTGCGGCGCTATTTCTGTCCCATTGCTAAGGAAAACAACTCGCCTGCGGCGCTATTTCTGTACCGTTGCTAAGGAAAACAGCTCGCCTGCGTCGCTTTTTCTGTACCGTTGCTAAGTAAAACAACTCGCGTGTGGTCCGAATTTTGCTCCTGTCCCGTTGCTAAGGAAAACAACTCGCCTGCGATTCGCATTTTGCGCCAGTAGATAACGAATGGGGGGTAACACAACACAACCTTGACCTTGAGCTTGGCCCCGCCCCTTTTTCCCTCTCTTTCTTTCATTCTCTCTCTTTCTTTTTCAAGGCCATCTCCTCCCACTTCCCCCACCACTTCAAGGCCAGCCATTATTGAGCCTTGATCTTTTCAAGATCAATGTTACCCCCCACTTTTGCAAGGCTAACAACCCCCACTCAATCAAGGTGAACCGTACAATTATCCTTGTACATTTTCTACCCCAAACTGTATAAAAGTTAAAGTGCTGTCTTGTGTAACATATTGTGTAACATTTGTGTGTTTAAGTACATTGTGAAAAATGGAATCTTTCAAAAAAAATTCTATTTTTAATACTCCTGGTAAGTTTAATAATTTTTTTGTAGTTTAGTTGGAAATAATTTTTTTTATTTTTTAGATGAAATTGTGGTGTGCCCATACAACCAAAACCATGTATTGTTGTGGCATCGGCTTGGTAGGCACATCTGGAAGTGCCATCAAGCTGAAAAATTATTAAGGGAAAAGGAGACATCAGCCTGCAAAGAGAAAGAGCCGTCATGGCCTGATTTAATGAAGGAAGAAGAAGATGAAGAAGAAGAAAGCTGGGACGATTGCAACGTGCCCAGCTACCTAGATTTTTTAAGAACAAAGAAGAACCACTGTGCTTTAAATTAATAAAAGTAAGTTTTATTTATCCTTTTTCAACAGTAATTTATTGTGAAATTATTTCTTAGGGTCGGGGCTCTCCTCTTCATTTAGAATATAGTATAGAATAAGTATAATTAGTATAATGTAAATATAGTTATATGTAAAAAATAAAAATTGTAAAAAAAGTATCATGCTTTAATGTGCACCTCTCCGCCTCTCGCAACCTACTGATACAAGTTTAACCTGCAAGCAGACACATTCGCTCACTGTTTCAAGGTCACTTATTCCCAATGTTTTCATCTCACTTTATCTCATTCTATCTCACACTTTTTCAAGGCCACAATATTGGTGCATTTTCATTCAAGGTTAAAGAGTGGGGGGATAGTTAATATAAAGAATTTAGTTCAAGTTTGATAACAGTCAGTGCTGATTTAATCCTTCGAAAAATTAGAATATAAATAAGTGCATATATCTGTGTTAATGTCTAAGAGTATTCGCTGTTGGGCCATGGATGTGTTGAATCGTATCGCTCGATGCGGACAGAAGCCCATTTTAAAACCTGGTGAGCTAGAGTTGAACACAAGATTCCGCATTCATAATATTAGACGTACAAAGGCTTTGTTCGGGAATTCAGTGCTTGTCGAGTTGGACAATTATGCAGTGTTTCTACCAAGAAGAATAAGTGACTATTTGACCGAGGAGAAAATTGATGAGTTATTACAAGATCCACGTCCACTATATTTAATATATTTGGGAAAAGAAGATGCTGGAAAGCCGACATCTGCACATTGCTTTGAGTTTCAACTTATTGATGATGAACTATTAGGTGAGTGAACATAATGTAACATGGAGGATGAAATGAAATTATAGAAATGTATATTTCATTTACAGTTAACGAGGGCGCCGAGGAGTAGGACGAAATCCTCAGATAAAGCAAACTTGTGTGTGTGTGAAATAGTGTGCGTTTTATGATAGTGATAGTTTATTTAGTTTAGTTTTTTAGTTTTATTAAAAAAAAACAAACATGTATGTGTCAAGACGATGGACAGTATGAAAAAAGTTTATACGACTGTTTTGATAAAAGACTATTATCATTTAAGAGTTGGGTACATCCATACCCATCTCCGTGGAGTTTAGCAAAAGCGGGATTGTTTTATATCCAAATATCTGATTGTACTCAATGTTTTGTTTGTGGAGTAATAATTTCACGATGGGAAAAAAGTGACGATGTGTTTATGGAGCATAAAAAACATTCTCCAAAGTGTGGATATGTGAAATTGCTTTCCATAGATAAAACGACAATTGAAAAATTCAAATTAGTAACTAAAAATAGTATTGTAATAGTTTTAATGTTTATATTCATATATTATTTATATGTGTCATTTATGGGTATAGGTAATGTGATGCAGACTTGTTAACCTTGATCAGTGTCGGGCGCGCGCCAGTGAGTTAATGATCTCTAAAGGTTTCAAGAGATGTATTGATTTAATTAGTTTAGAATTTTACAAGTGTTAGAAGTAGAATAATAATAATAGATTTAAGGTTTTTTTTGTAATACCTATAATATTGATGAAATAAAGTTCTTTAATTGATTACTTTTAGTTTATTTTTTATTAAAAAAATACAATTCATAAAAATAATAATAATTGTCTATGTAATATCAGATGAATTAATCCAAGAGTTGTGACTTTTATCCATTCCACTCCACTTGACGAATAAACGGTCACCTTTCTTTCGTAAAACCTTCTCAACGAGATATACATTTGGATATTTAACTTTTTGTAATTCTTCAGTGTAGAAACCGCCTCGTATTGTTTCTCCAGAAACATCTTGCAGTAAATAAGTTCCAGGATTAGTATTTTGAATCTTGGAAACAGTAAATACTTCATTACTCCAATTTGGGGTGTAGCCTTTCTTAAAAAGATGCCGATGTTTACTAATTCGAACAAAATCACCAACTTTAAATTTGGGTTTATGAATATCCATTGTTTTAAGATGACTATAAACTTGATCTAAAACTTTGCGTTCGTTTTTCTTATTTATTGAAATCGGTTTTAAACCAGTAGTCCTATGTCTGGTATTGTTGTATTTTTTTATTATGTCGGGTAAAATGTTTATCCAGTTGTAGTGACCTTGTACCGAGAATTCTTTGTACATCATTCCCTTAATTGTTCGATTAACGCGTTCCACGACACTACTTTTTAAGTTCGAATAAGAACTGTAGTGATTAATTTTGTATTTATTCATTAATTGTTGAAAATGTTTATTGTAAAATTCCTTTCCCAGATCTGTTTGAATATTTTTGGGAACGTTACGTCGAGTTTTTAAAATTTCACTCATAGCATTTACGACACTTAAAGCCGACTTATTCTTTAATGGAACCGCCCATACAAATTTAGAAAATACATTGATAGCCATTAGGATATACTTGAAGCCTTTATTGACGCGTGAATATGGTATCATTTCAACCAGATCGAGTTGCAATAAATCATTTAAACCTTTCACTTTTAAAGTTCACTCTAGCCGGTGCATGTAATTCATTAACAACTTGACGCTTAATATTTAAATCACTACGCTTCATGATGGATTGGTACTTTTAAAACAATTTCAATATATATCGGTTTAGCTTCTGTTGTTTTCGGTCCATATTTAAATGATAGTTTATCACCTTCACGTAAAGTTTTACCAATTAAATTCATAGTTTGTTTAGAATTAATTAATGCAATCCATCCGCTCGATGGACTACCATTGACAGACGTAATCGTTGCTTCTTTTAATGGGAAAATATAATTCGTACCAATATTAAATAATACAAAAAGTTTGACTGGATCTAGTGTCCCAAAGAGTGAGACTGTGGTATACGAGAAAGATTTGACACGTTGTAAAGTTGTCCGAATTCTATGTTCACTAATGTGTTCACCAAATTTATCTAATGTCATATTATCTATCGTCTCTTGAATGAATAAAGTATGTAGAAATACTAACAAAAATATGTCATGTATTTGCAATATATACAAGTCGTCTCTAAATTACTAACGAATTATTTTCGATTCACGCAACTCTGTTATGATGCGATTGATTTCATTCATATGATTATTATTACCAGCTACAGTCGATGATAATAAAAGACGTAGTCTATTTACAAGTGTGTTGGGATTTTTGTAGGGAACAAATTCTAAATTTTTATCTGTTAAAGCTAATGAGCGTAGAAAACTACCACCCTTCTTAACTTTTTTTGATACTGGCTGATGACTACTTGTTGGAGTTAAATGTTGACCTTGATCCTGCAGTCGTTGTTCCGAAGTCGTGGATACTGTTTACGTGGTGGTGGTATGAGGGTTGAAAGACTACTGCTGCGAGTTCGTTGCTGGACTGGAGTCGATTGACCTTGATCATCGGCTTCAAGGCTTTCTTCAGTATCACTGTAAAATGGCGACGACTGAGATGAACGGTGCGGTCGAGGTGGTAACGGCTGTGGCTGTCTCGAGAAATATCGAATAATTGTTTTATATTTGTTCCCTACGTTTCCCAGAATTTGTGCATTTGGTTTATAGTTTTTTCTGTCTGCATTGCTTCGAATGACAATATTTCGATAAGTTTCTAAATCTGATGGAGTATAATTAGTTGGATTTTTTTTAAATAATAATTCATACAAGCCAGGTGTATCATGATAAGCTACATTTTGAACGATTACATGATCATCTTTGAAATCAATTTCAGAATCGCCAATAAAAAATTTATTTCCATCGACTCCATGTCTTACACCATATTGATGATCAAATTTGTTTTCTGTATCAGTAATCATATCTTCAATGTACTGTCGAGGTAAACCGGTCCATTGTTTAAGAAATTGGCGAAATGCATCGGTTTTTGACAAATTCATTATTGTTTCTCGCAGACCTGCAACGCTCACGTCCCTCTCTGACGCTTCCTCTCTAGGTGTGCTAGCAGCCGCATGTTCTCGCATTAAACTAAATCGTGGATCGAGCGATGTAGTACTACGACAAGTAGTCGTTGACTCGAAAAGTCGCCTCGCCGCCGGTTGTTTGACCTCATGATGAATGGATATTCTTTCCTGTTTTGGGACAACTTCGCGTTCATGTTTAATTTCAGAAATTAAACTTTTTATTGGATCGGTTAGGGGTTGTATGTGGGTTGCAAAACGTCTTTGGGAACTTGCAATATGTGAAGATAATGATCGTACTTTTTGTTTAACATGTCGTCTTGCCTTGTCCAGCTCTAAAGCTAAACGTTTGTCCATGTCGGTTGTCGACTAATAATCATATCTTTGTCAAACCTTTACATTTATATTTTAATGAATTGATCAAAACCGTTACGATAACGTCCATTGTTTTGTTCAGCATCCTTATCAATAGTGACAAATCCGTATGGTTTTTGCCAACATTGTGAACACATTTTCTGAAAGGTTTCAAATGACATATCTGTACCAACATGGTCATTATAAATATGTTTTAAATTTAGTACGTCCTGAGGAAAGATAATTATGAAATTTGCATTATCACGAATTAATTGTTTCTGAATAGAAGAGTACGTTTGGCTAATAAATATACAATCGATATTGTAATGTCTACCAAAGCAAAAATAATCGCGTATTATATTTTGATTACAAGTTACTACATCATCAAATATTATAATGGAGTAGGGTTTGATTTCTTTAGGAGGAGGAATTTCGGCACCATCTTCATATTCGTAGTAATCGACTTTATCGAGAGGTGCCAAAACTGACTTTAAAAACTGATATTTAGGTTGTTGTAGGGTTTTTGAAAATAAGTAAATGTCTGTGAAGCGTAATCCATTTGGATGTAGTAATAGACTTAATATCACATTTGTTTTTCCACATCCAGAACGACCAACCACTAGTCCTCTTTTTACACTATTATTAAATAATGTATTATGTTTAGGAAAGTGTTGATGAGGTACACAAACTGAATAGTCATGATTAGAAATTTTTAATAAATCTTTTTGTTGCACAAGTTTCATTGTTGACATACAGAATACAAATAATAATACTTTACACATTACATCAATTATAAATACATGATAATAATAATAATAATAATAATAATAATAATAATAATAATAATAATAATAATAATAATAATAATAATAATAATAATTACATACTACAAATAAATAGTTACATATCATTACATATCTACAATATGGTAAAATTCAATTTGTGGTATCTACGTATTTTTGCATTTCCCTAATTAGACAATCTAAACTTCGATCTCTATCAATATCATAATGTCCCCATGCTAATGTATCAATTGAATTACTCAAGATGTATCGTATATCATCGAAATTAGATAGTGCTATTTTATTCTTTAATTCTGTATACATATTATGTAAATGCGATTTGAAAACATTCATAACACAAAAAACTGATGAAGATGAAGGATCTGTTGCAATTGCCCGATATTGTAATAATGTTAGAGATTTATCAATTACGTGCTTACTTACACCTTTAGTTTTTTTAATTACATCATTTACTGTTTGTACACAATAAGCTTTGGCACCGGTACCATAAAGTAGTACAATTGGTACACCAGCATACTCATCTTTCATTTTACCGATAACAGAGACATTTTTGGGAATATCATGAATATTATTCTCCGGATAATTTGAAGTATCAAACCTATCGATATTTTGTTTGATATCATCATATACGTTTTCCGTATAAATTTCTAAAATTAATGAATCCGTATCCGTATACAAAAGCTGTACATTATTTCCATATTTAACTTTAAGGAAATTATAAAAAAAGTCATACATTAAAGTTTTCGAAATTCACAATATACTGAAACCTACATAAATGGGTTTATTATATGTCACTTGAACTTTATTCATCTCTATTGCAACCAAATTTTCCGTAAAAATGGAACAATTTTTAAATTGAGGTTTGGCTATCCATGTCTCTGCTCCATACTTGTGACCATTTTTTTTCCAATGTGTAGCCAGTTTAATATCTACACGATTATCGACATTTTCCATAGTTTTACCATATACACTATTATTCATTAGTGTA
This sequence comes from Tribolium freemani, assembly GCA_939628115.1. Lineage (NCBI taxonomy): Eukaryota > Metazoa > Arthropoda > Insecta > Coleoptera > Tenebrionidae > Tribolium > Tribolium freemani. The sequence goes on from OW626793.1 coordinate 2,748,766, forward strand.
AATAAATCTTTTTCAAACTTATTTTTAGTCTGATTTCGCAATCTCGTATTTAAATCAATATATGGTTTGAGCCATGATGATTGTTTAAATTTTAGTACTCTATGAACTAGTGGAAGCGCGCAAATCCTCTCGGATTCGCAAGAGCTCGGTGTTGTGCCGTTACACCTCGCCCCCCTTCGCCCCTCTTCGACCCTTTGTCCCCTTTGATCTCCTTCAACCCCCTCTCACCCCCTTCGACCCCCATAATTTGGGGCATTTGAAAATTGGAAAAAACCACTCACCCCTTTTGCACAGACTTTATAGAATTGTTCCTTTGGTCCTTTTGGATCGGCTAGGGCTCATTGAAACTGGTTCTGTATTATTTTGGCCGGATGTTGTGGTGTGGTTTTTTATGGCACGTCAAATTTGACAACTAAACTTAATTTCGAGATTTTTTCGCCTAATTCTAGTTCACGGGACTTTACAATTCACCACCTAACTCTTCCAAGTCAGAAAATTTAGAAAAATTGTATTTTAATCGGCCGCCTAACTGACAGTGACGTCACACGATGACGTCACAATCAGGTCATAATCCGGTGCAAATAAAATTAACCTTCAAATGGGTTTTGGACCGCAAAGGTGTAGGACCTACCTTTCTGTAACCGAAAAATGTGTCTAAAACAGTTTTTTGAACCGATATTTCCTCGAGTATGTCTGTGGTGTTCCATCATAAACACAATCAAGGGGCGCGGGCGGATCGTGCGCCGGCGCGCCAACTTACCGCCCGGTCCTTCAAATTCTCAAATATTTCACAAAACACGTGTTCCACTTTGCCCATTTGAACCACCCAGCACGATTAATGACTGGTTTCGTTTGATTTTCTATAAGATACAACACCGATTGTGAATTGTGACAAATTAATGAGAAATGTCAAAATTGTAATGACAGATGGCCGATGAGTGTTAGTGAGGTGTAATAAATGGCGCGAAATGCACCAAGTCAAGACGCTTTTGGAAATTTAGGAAAAAATGTGATTTTAGTCATTTTAAAGCCTTTTTTAACCCCAAAAACTTGCCCAGTCTGTAGAATCTTGATTGAATGTTCGTTTTTTACTTTTGCTCAGACTGTGGGTATTGCCGTTTTTCACTTTTAGTGCTTGCAAAATTTCAAAGAAAAAACAAAAGAATAAATGTGACAAAGAAAGACCTATTGACGGTTTTAAGTGTGTAAGACAGGGCTCAACCTATCACGTTTTAGTATAGTATAATTTTTGTCAATTCCAATCCATTTTGTAAGGCTTGTTTTAAATTTCGATAGTGTATAATATAGTTTGTTTTTGAACATAGATTTGGAATGAGTTTAGCACATTTTCCGTTCGGTGGAATTAAGTTTTCGGGTAGAAAAGGCATATCATTATGAGAGTAGTGCAAATATTCAGGATATGACATATCTACTTCAAGGACATAACCTTCAGATGCAGTATCAGTCAAATCCATGATGCTAAGTGAATTAATTTCGTCAAGTAAATCCACCTAAAGGAAGTACTTCACTCATAGCCCAACCATAGAGATTTGTTGCATCGAGATATAAAATATATGATGTCGGTTTCGAAGGGTCATAATTTGGAAGAAATTTATTATTCGCTTGAGCCGCTCGTTTAACGCATGTACTCACCCCCCCGCGAATCCCTTTTTTGAAAAAATGCAACATATCTATATCAGTTAATAATTCCAACTTTACATTGGTAAATTTAAGCATAGCATTCCAACTAAGAGATGGTGCCGTCACGTAATGTGCTGGATCAAGTTCATAATGCTTAAGGCACATGTTTCGAAAATTCTCAAAGACATCAGTCAATAGTAAAATATCACTTTTTAAATAGAGATCAGAATAGTCGCCTAGAGTCTGACATTGGAATGTATCCCATACGGTCTTTGCTCGTTGATAATCGTCTTCAGAAATATGCTCATCGCGAAGTTTATCGTAAAAATCAAATTTTTGAGGTAATTCCGTGAGATCTAATTTAGAAAAGTCATCCATAAATGAATATGGAAAAACACCTTTCTGTCTAATTAACTGAAATTCTCTGTCGTTTTACTTCCACACATTGAGCATCGTCCAAGGCTGCTGCCAGTTTTTCTAATGAACATGCCAAAAACTGAAAACTATCTATAAAACGCAAGTGTAAATACTCTTTTACTATTCGACTCTTTGAATTTAAATATTCGCCTACACAAATTTTTTTCGAAAACGTAATATATTTCTCTTTAGTTTTACCAAGTATATTAATTTCACTTTCTTCAACGGCCAACTCTTTAATGAATAAATGACTATCATAATTTGTTAAATTATGAAATACTATCGGAATAAAATTTGGGATTTGGAAATTTAAATTACAATTACTGTGCGCGGCAGACCTATAACGACCTGTTAAATGACAGTGATCTTTTACTTTAATATCATTCTGTTAAAAAGGTTTTTGACAAATATGACATTCCGTAGCTATAAGATAATCAAACTCTTCTTGAATAGTTAATGGAAGCATTGGCTGTACAACACTTAAATACTTTGTATAAATCTCTATCAAATCTGTTTCTAATGCTGAAATAAAGTCAACAACTGATGACTGTCCTCGAAAACTTTGGAATTTGGATAATTGATCATTATATGAACATTTAATGTAATATGCACACGAATACGGTTGGTGAAGAAAAGTTTTCATCGTAAATGATTGATTTGGGTTTGGTGCAACTGTACTCATAGGTTTCAATAAACATTCGAAATCGGCATAAACAACAAATGGAATAGTCATTTTATGATGATAATTTTGAAATTCTAATACATTAGCGGGAACATTATAACCAAATCTATTTGTTATTAATTCATTATTTGGGATTCTCGCGTAAAGTTTTCCACAATCAGTCGAAGAATGTCTGTCTAATAAAGCTTGTGTTGTGAAATATTGCAGGCATCCAACACAAAAAAATTTTGAATGATGATGTTTTGAGAGTTGGGAAGATACCAGACGTGGCAAATTAATTATTGTACAGTAATGCTGATTACTCACTATCACTCAACAATAATAAATTTATATGTACCGGTTTCTTACAATTTGTGAAATATAATGGTCCCACAATTTCAAATTTTACCTTATTGTTTACATAAAGTAATTCAAGTCCGTAAACATTAACAGAGACACTATTTTGACTTTCAAATTTTGCAATACTATCCAATTTTACAGGAAATTCAATACCTTGGAAATTAAAAAGTGTCGACCAATGTGGATATAAACTGGGTAGGTGTTCTGGTCCCACAGGTAGACAGACTGCTGCTACGACACTCCACCCAAAACAATGAATATCGTGATTTTGAATATTAACTATTGCCCTCTTCATTTTCACGCTTGGCGGTAGTGGGATATATGATGAAGCTTTCAACGGATTGTAATAGTTTACATTTAATTCTAAATGTAAGATTTTCACAAGTGTCCACCCTACAACAAAGAAACAAAAAAATAATTATAATTAATAGGGTTGGAAAATTACTGAGGAAGGACCATAAATAAAACCACAAGAGAGTTATGCAACGTTTCGTCTTATTACATAAGACATCATCAATTCTAATTGTCGATGTTATATAATTACTTTGTCTTCAGCCTGATGATGTCTTTATGTAATAAGACGAAACGTTGCATAACTCTCTTGTGGTTTTATTTATGGTCTTTCCCCAGTAATTTTCCAACCCTATTAATTTCAATTTTTGGAGGATGTTAAACTTGTGAGATTAATAATTATAATATAAAGATATTTACAATATATATGTAATTACCAGAATCTCGCTCCAAAAAGTCCATCATTTTTTGACTAATAACTTCTTGAAAGTCATTCAACATATTCCCAATATTCGTACCTAAAGTGACAATTCTGTTAGTAGTATTGAAAGATTTTACATCAAATATATTTTTGGACTCAATGGTATATAATCCAAATAATTCCAAATTAATTTTGATTGTACTAAATTTTTCAATTTGTAATACAATAAGTCTAAGTAATTTATTGCAAATTTTGTCCATAAATTTTAAATCGATATAATCGCCCTCATCACAAATCCTATATGAAGCGATTCGTGATTTAAATGCACTGCTGAGTGCAAACACCCCATCCTCCAAGGGAGTACTTTGACAATTATTTCTATGCTGTCTGCTTCTCTCATGGGCCGTAATAAGCTTTGGAGCAATTTCTTGATTACATGTAACGCACATGTAATTTTTATTGGCTAGAAAAGAAAAATTGAAAAAAAAAACATTCCAAGAGTATTAGTTAAAACTTATCAGTTGTATCAGATAATTTCTGTTTTTTGGCGGCCGGTCCGTTTTCCTGTTTTTTAACCACTTGGCAATAGAGCTTTTCGTGGCGCAGTCGTGATTGACGGGTTGTAAATTGTTTATTACAATTTTCACAGTGATGCTTTTTCTTATCAAAAAAAAAAAAATCAATAAATTAAACAAGTTACTAACACAGCTTAATTATAAATTTGCTGCCTTCTGTTACTATCTTTGAAAAACTTTTATTTATACTTTATAATTATAATTTTTTTTATATTCAAAGATAGGTCTTGTGATGATCGCGGTATTTATAATTTTAATTTATTAACCAGCACAAATTATTCGGAGTCAGTTTAAACGTTTAGCTTCGTTGTAATATTCATTCAAATTCCAACAATTTTAATTTAACTTATTTATTCCTTTGTTAGCATTAAAATGTTTAGAAAATTATCGTTCCCACGAAACTTTCCAAGAACTGTTAAAGAGCGTTACAAATCACCAGATTGGGTGGTCAAAAGGCCATGTGTTTTAACAAGTGGATATGCAAAGATATGGGGGTTGGCGACGGCCTGGCTCGGCACCCCAGTCGCCCAGATAATTCAATGATTTTCTCACAAAATAATAATTAATTTAGTTTATTTAAATAGTCAAAATTTATTGATAAAACTAAATAAATAAATCCAATGTTATGTTTAGAAATTAACTAGTCACGTTTTATAAAGAAAGGAATTCATTAGCTAATTTAAATCACGATGATGATCAGTAAACAACTCGAGAAAGAATCGAAATTTCAGTTTATTTAAAATTCCCGTAACTTTTCGTATCAAAAAGTTGAGTCTTTATGCAGTGTACTTCAGTCATAGAATAAAACTAAATAATTAATTTGATTCGGAGTAACTGTTAACGAATTGTTGTAAAACTTCAAGAACGAATTGGCCGATTGAAATGCATGTCTGTTAAATAGATTGGCATAGCCCAAAACGACGCTGGTCAAGTGCCGCTGGAATCGGGGGTGTTGATAAATTCGTTACAGAATTTGCATTTACATGTGCATTCCTTATAAGAAATTGCAGCGTAATTAACGATTTCTTTGTTTAATCAAAATCAAATCACGAAACCGGTAGTGTAGAAAAACACGCGGAATTTATCTGAACATTTTGGTGTAAAATTTAAACCTATATTTAAGGGTGTCCGCGACCAACGATTTGAGACGTTAGCATATTGAAAGCAAGTTTTCTCTCTTAATACACAACAGAATTTCTAGTATTATACATCAAATTAAAGGTTTTTTAATTCTACAGGCCGATGCGTTGTCATATTTTGAAAAAAAGTAAACTCCTTTAAAAAAAGGAAGAAAATGCATAAACGTTCATATTGAAAGCAATTTTACGCAGTTATTTTTAAAGTATTCGATCTGAGATTTTGCAGGATAATTCAAAAGAATATTTTATAGGCCGATGCGTTGAGTTCTTTTTTTAATTTGTTTTTGAGATTGATTGATATAAAAGTCGCGTTATTTACTAGTAGACCTAAAAATTCGTTTTGGGGTTTTGGTATTTATTACAAAATATTAATTTTTAACTAACTTAACAAATGCCATGTAATAAAACATTGTTGTTTTCAAATTATCAATGAATACATTTTGTCTTAAAATCCTCCATAGTTCATTGCTTTTGCCACTAGAGGCGTTGCTCGTGCCGTTTCTGTGAGGGGTCTTTTGGTCGCTAGCTGTCCTTGTCCCAACCCAAGCATAGGACGGATTGCGGTCACTTTTATTGTTGTGATTACCATAATTTTCGGTTATTTTAGAAAACCAGTGGCTGATACATTTGAGCGAGAAAAGCAATTTTTCCGTTCGGAGATATTTTAATTTGAAGTTCACCTAACCATTTTTTTAAATAACTGCTTTGTAGAGATTTAAGATTATTTATTATGCATATGAATTTTTAACATATGACAACAAATGAGATAAAATAATGTATTATTATGATTATTATTATACTTACTATTTTCGCATATGTCATTGTCTCTATAAATTACTCCAAAACTTCACTTTTACGGTGTAGAAAATGACTATCGTCATGTTGGAGATCAATATTTGACCAGATTTGACATTGAAATTGGTACATAAATGCGTAATTTTTAAACTCGTTTTTCTTTATAGACTAAGTTTACACTAAGTCAAAATTGTGGTGAAGAAATGACATTTTTTTTATGTTTTTGTCCCTAGAAATTTTGTTGATAAATTAGGATTATGTTATGTCAAAATTTAGGTTTTTGTGATTTTTGAACGCGGTATTTTTTCAAATTTTTTAGAACATCCGGCTTCTTCTAGATCTAGGGTATTATTTCCTGATGTCACTGGGCATTTGGTTTCCACAAGTACAGATTAATTTTCCAAAATTCGATCTGGAGTGGCTGCTAAACATTTTTATCTACTATCAGGCCAACTTCTTGACTTTTTAATAGTGACTTTTTTAAAAGCTGTAACCGTTTTAATCTTAATGCATACATCATACCTCGTATTTATTAGTACTATTTCCACAAAAAATTACGTAATAAATTTTCAACGATAATTTGTAAAACAAAACAAAAGTTTTACTGTGGTGATGGAGTATATTTTATTGGTCACCAAATAAATAAATTGGGCAATAGGTCTCACATTAATGTTTATTGACTTTGATTTATTGTCAAAATTATCTTTGTTCCATTATTTTTTATTGTTTAGAAATATAAAACTCAAAACATTTAGCTTCCTAAAAGTTTCTGGGGCAACTTTCACAATTTCAAGGGATTAAAATATTAGCCAACTGATCTTTTCTATTTTATGACCCTTTCCAACCCAACCCGTGAAAGCAGGTAAAGACTGAACCCTGCCCAGGGTGGGTGTATTACTGGTTGCTTTTGGAGAAGAACAATATGTGCTGAAAACTGAGTTGCTCGTTCACTCCCGGACACCCTTAAGGCTAGGTTAAAAGGAATCTCGAACTCGCTTTCGGGGTGTCGATCATAAAACTGTCGGCCTGACCGGCTTAGGGCGTTTATTATTCTGTGGTCAAGCTGATGTCACAACAAAGAATGTACTTGTGATTTACAACACTACCTAGATTGGTCTTACTTGATATTTGTATGCCCGAGCAAGATTTTCTCATTTTCAACAGTTTTACTTTAAATTTGAAGTGTTTATATTTAATAGAAAAGTAAAAACATAATAAAATACAGGTAAATCTCGATAAAAAGGAACTAATTCAAGGGGTTTTCCGGATTGTCAATTTTTCGGTTTACTGAATTAATTTTTTTCTTAATTAAAGTTAATAAACAACTATAATATATTTTTTCTACTTTTGTTTCGTACTGAGGTCATTACGATACGCCATTTGGGTTTCGTAATATCCAACGGAGTGCTATAATAATTACACTAAAAACCAGGGTAATTTAGTTGGAAAATGATGGCAATCTAGTTTTTTGACAATTATCTGAGAGAACTGTCAGTGTCAATCGGCACCTGTTTCAAGTGATAATTTAATCAAATGAATCAAATTCGGACCTTTAGAGGCTTTTCTACCATCCCTGATACGTAGTCCCTTCGAACACCTTTCGAGTAGTGGACAAACATGACTTCAAAAGCCAGTGCAAGTGAGTAATTTGAGATCCCATTCTCCTTAGGCCAATGTTCAAATTCCGCGTATTTGCCACAAAAGCCCGTATTCGTTGAGGGGTAGATACATTGCAAAACGTCTTGGACACTTTCAGAATACACTTTACGAATAAACTAATGACGATCCACATTATTAATTTAATTTCATGACCCACGCAAATGCTGTCAACTGCCACAAAATTCCCTAAATTTCGAAATTGAATTTTTTTGTCAAAAAAGGTGCAAAGTAGAAAAAATAGTGTATGATATCTCGTTTATAAGGCATTTTGTCGCACTTACTCCATTATTCCGTGCGTGCGACAAAATGCGTCTTATAAAACTCGTATAATATACTATATTAAAACATATATTATAATAGTTTTTTTTGTCAGCATTAGTACAAATTAGCGGGTGTAATCATTATGCCCGATTATTATGGCCCTAGGGCCTGATTTCAAGTTTGGTCGCAAAGTTGCGCGGGTCGCAGTTGCATAGCAGCAACGAATGACATTGCTAGATTTGCGTCGTTGCTATGTCAATCATGATTTGCCACATGATTTGCGCCGGTTGTAACTCAACTTGAAATTAGGCCCTTAGGGGGTGATTTCAAGTTTGGTCGCAAAGTTGCGCGGGTCGCAGTTGCATAGCAGCAACCAATGACGTTGCTAGATTTGCGTCGGTCGTAGCTCAACTTGAAATCAGCCCGTTAGGGCATAATGAACAGGTTTATACAGAGTGGAATTTTTAAATGGAATAAAATTCATAACTTGAATATGGCCGATTTTTATTTTTTCTTGCCCATCATTTGGTAGATATGGTTTTTGTTTATCTGCTGTCAAAAATGCACAGCCACCTTTAACTTTTGTTTTTCAAATGTAATGTCAAGTGACACCCCGTCACTTTTTAATTTTTTTATTACGATTAGAAGGATAAAAAGTGTACTGTCAAAAACAGTAAACAAAAGTATCAGTTGTTATTTACAAAAATAAAAATTACGTCATCGTTCAAAAACCAATGACGTCATAAATGTTGCTATAGTGTCAAAATCTGGTATGTACACAGTTGGGGCCCTTGAAAAGTAAGACAAGGGAATGTCTGCATATTATTTGCTATATTTTAAAAATTAATAAAGTGTAAATTAGGTTTTTATCAAGAATAACAGTGTAGGTGTCATTTTTTGACGAAACGGAGTCGTGTGTAAGTTTTTTAAAATGTCATAATTATTATCATTATTATCAATTTATCCGTTGAAACTTAACAGCTCCAAACCGTTATCGTTTAGGAAATAGTCCCGCAATACGAGTATACTGTTTTGAATTAAAGTTAATAAATAAAACACATCAATTGGGGTTTCATTAGGTACATCTAGAAGTGACTTCAAAAAGAGAAACTAAAAACAATGAAATCTACGTTAACAATTTCGGGGTAATAGGAAATTAGCCAGGTGTGTGGTCACAAATAAATTGCTTTCTAAATACCAGCCCTAGATAAAGAAAATATTAGATAAACAAGTTACCTATTGTAATACCAATTATAATAACTTGAAATCCCTAAATTATTATTAAGCGGCTAATCCCTTTTCTAGTTACATGGTTTAACTTTCTCTGATTTGGCTGCCAATCCCGACCAAATTCCTTTTTCAATGAAAACAAAAGTCATTATTGTTTCGATGAACAAGACTAACAAGAAAGTGAAACGTAACAAATCTAATCATTTTTGGCAGGTACCTGCTCTTGGGTCTGTTACTCAGACCCCCCGATTCCATTGTAAATCTTCCTGCGGATTTGTCTAGCCATCTGCTATAAATCATCGCCCGAGAAATTTTGAGCTTCCAATGAATTAGAATTGTCGCGATATCAAGCTTATTTTTAATAATAAAAAAAAACTAAAAATGCCAAGCCGTTTGAAATAAAAATCTCTATCGACTACCTTTTGAGTTTTTTCATTTTGAAGCCTTGGTGTCTTTATAAGTGTTTTAGGCCGAAAACGTGTTTATTTAAGTGGCCATAATTTATTAAGTACTAGATTTTTTAAAATTTTCTAAAAGCCATTTTGTAGATATCATTTCTAAGATACATTGAGTTTTGAAACGACGTTGATACCTTTTCAAATGACTTAGTTATAGCCACAATTCTTTTACATTGGAAACGCCATAAGACGAATACGTTTAACCTTAAGTTGCAGCCGTCGTATAAATCATTTTATTTAATTAAATTATTGTAAGCAAATATTGCATGACACGATTGCTGCCCGTTAATAACATAATCCTAGGAGGAAAGTAGACAGGAAAATCCCTAAGGAAATTGGAGGAAAACCCGGAAATGTAAAAACGGTACCGATGTAGTACTGGGGGCGACATCTAACAAGGGGTAGTACGACCTAAATTACAGTTTCCTCACGGGGTTCTTCCATATAATTTCTGTATTATTTAAACAAACAAAATTTGTTGTTACATCAAATTCACTTCCTTAAGTCCCAAGAACAACTTCAGATCTAACAACAACCAATTTTGGAGTTTAATTTCTCTTTCAGGATGTTTGGGGTAATTCCATAGCGTTATTGTATTGTATTCAGTTTAGAACGACGATTACCGAATTTAATGCTAAATAATAATGAAATTGACAATCGGAAAACACCCCTACTGTTAGTTAATAATAATATTAAGAGAGTTAAACGAGGTTTGATCAAATGCCAAGACATCATAAGAGTCAAATTTGCAAAATGTCGCATATGTGGAAACTACTTAACGAGGGTAGTGGGGTAAGCGAGTTAGCGTAGCTTACGCAAGATTAGCCCTTGGTTTTGAGAGGGATTCGATTTTTGACTGCCTTTCAAGTTAGTCGATTTTCGTGCAGCTTTTTAATTTTTTCTAGAAAGTTAAAGACAAAGTCGTCTTTTACTTTTAGTGTGCTAAATAAAGTTAATCATAATTTTGAAATAAATTAATTTAAAATTCTTAAATTAAGTGTTAGAGTTAAGTGATTAGTGGAATAAGTTAAAAACAAGTTTTAGTGTTAGTTCGATTAATTAGTGCTGCGAACTGCAACGCCTGAGGCGCAGCTAACAGCCCTTGCGTTTGGAGGATTAAAATTTATAGATAGGCCCTCATAAGGGTTAATTAAATTTATTCATTTAAAATTATAATATTATTTTGAGTTTCTTCAAAGTCATTGCGTTATAGTGAACATTATCATTCATCTCATAAAGTTCTCGTGACCACAAATTATTTGTTCACCCAAATTTCGAAGATAAAATATTTTTCAAAATTTCGTGCTTTACAAAAGATTAATTATTCAAGTTTAAATAAAGTATTTTAACTTAAAACAGTTCGCAACAATCAATTCTAATTTCGATTTGAATATCTAGGTTTAAGTTACGATATTAGAATTCACCCATCACCTTCATTATTGAAATTTCAATTTGTTACAACAAATTTGAGTGAAACGGCATCTAACAAATATTAAACAACAACCAAAATCTAAGACCAAAAACCATGATGCTTGTCAAACTGTTGTACACAAATAGTTTAACTGTTCATATTACAAAATCTTACGAAATAGAATGATTTGTTGCTAGTTAAGGATAGGGTTAGAGTAGAACGATTTCTCTGTCGTGACCTGTTAGGCGATAAAGTAAAGAAAGGTTTCTCCTTTGCGCCCAGATCAGAAATTACAGGCTCGTGAGTTGGCCATCTTCATGGGAAGAGTCGTAGCCCTCGGGGACGCTCTTCCCCAACTTTAACAAGGTCTAAGACGCGGTGGCAGGTCGTAGTTTCCGCCCGTTGTACTTAGAATGGACGTTGTAATTCCCGTCCCAACGGCAAGTACTTCCACGTACTTGCAGGCTACTACGGACGATCGAGCAGACATAATCATCCGTGATTATCTGTAATAAACTGATATCGCGAAATGGCAAAGTTCTGAACAAGTCTTTGTCAAAGCTCGTGGACGTGAAACCCTTAGAGAGAAATTACTTCTACATTTATTCAGATTGATTTGTAAAATCTTGTGTGTCCGGGTTTTGTTCGGAAATGTTCCAGGTGTTGACCACCTGACTTTTACCGGAGACGGTATTCCGTCTGCATTATTGCACTAGGGCGCAATAATTAAATGCGATGCACTTATCAAACGTTCCGCGAGCATGTTATAATCCGACTCTGGTACAAGTAGTATAAGAACGCGCTTTTAGTTACCTGGATCATACGAGTTCGAACAATATCGTCTGAAACGTAGGTTAAATTTGCTGGACTTTACTGAATTAAATTAATTCAGGTTAAATAACAAAGAGTTATCAAGAAAACCTCTTCGTATCGCTCAGCGACAACAAAACAAATTTTAATTCAAATTCAAAACGAATTGTGGTTACGACTCGGATATATTTGACGACTTTATCATAGAAATCCAAATAAATAATTGACCAAATTTGATCAAACTTTCATAACCATTGATTATTGTAATCCATCCAACGGAATATTCATTCTTCTTGTAATAAATAACTTTGGAGGAAACTTGTGGTTTAAATTTCTTCTCCCATGCGTTTTGACACTACTTTGAATCCGGACTTGTGTTACGGATAAATCCTGGACCCTTTCTGATAAGAATTAAACTCCAATTGCAATATCACTATAAGAGTGACTTCGTACATCAAACAGACACAACGTAGGTAAGTGAAACAATCATTTAGAGGCTGAATTAACTAGACGAGCCAAATCATTTCGAAAATCAAAAGCAAAATTCAAGATTAATTAAATAAATAAGTTGTAAATAAGTTAAACATCAATCAACCTTTAATCACGGTCTCACTACAGTATCCAGCAAGACCTCGAGGAGGAGCAGCATGCTTGCCATCGCGTTGTGGGTAGTGTGATGTTAAAATTTTGAATATCGCGTCCGAATTAAATGTACTTGATATGAATTTAGGATGGTAATAGTTCTTATTAATATTAATTATTAATAATTAATTTAAAAAAATACAATTATTAATAATTAATATTAATGGAGGAAATGACCTCCGCCGGCGTCTAGGGGACCTTCTTGGATGACGACGACGACGACGAATGTGGGTGAGTGGGAGTAGGAGGAATAATGTCGTCTTCGACATTTTCCTCTCCACCCTCTGCTCAACCCGTTCTCTAAAATTTTGAATTGGTTGGAGAGAGGGAGTACATCATCCTCTCCAGCCTCCACTCTCTGCTCAACTCTTGTTCTAAATTTTGAAAAATTTGGAATGGGTTGGAGAGGGGGAGTGGGAGGAATAATGTCGTCTTCGACATCATCCTCTCCACCCTCCACCCTCTGCTCAATCCTTGTTCTAAACTGCTTAAAAGATAAAATGGGTGAAATTTGAGATGGTTGAATGATGGCATCTTCAACATCAATCTCTTCACCCTGCCCCCTCTCCTCAACCCATGATTCTGCAAGAGCGTCAATGACGCTTTGAGTAATAAAACTCATCGGATCTATTGGTGTTGGAGGTTGAGGGGGTGGAGTGATGTTAATTTCCACATTTTCCTCAGATCCTGATGGTTGTAGGTCATTGACGTCCTGTGATAATATCATGGGTGACGGTGGAGGTGATGGTAGTGGTGATCGAATGATGTTATTTCCGATCTCTACCACCGTCAATTCCTCTGGCAGAACATCATTTTCTTCCTCAAAAATTGGTAAATTGGGTTGAGGGGGTTGTCCAACGTTATCGTCGATAATGTTTTCCACCTCAACCCAAGGCTCAATGATGTCCTGCGATATTATCACATGGGGTTGAGATACCACCGCGGGTGCCACTACAGGAGATGTGGGTGTAACGGGGCGGGTAAATATTGGCTTAACAATGGGGCTTTGTGGTGGTGGACTGGGAGAGACCGGGGGTTGTTCCACCACCATATCATTATCAAGTATATTTAATGCATCGGTTACCGAATTATTGATGGGATAAGTCCCTTCATCCACAACCGGATTGGACGACGCCTCGTTTTCTTCCATAATAAATTCCTCGATAAAGGTCAACGAGATGTCGTCCGAATAATTGTTTTCATTACCATGTTGAGCCATGTATTGCGTAAATGGTAATGAAAACGATAATTCATTATCAGGTTGCGATGAAGGAATGACCATAGAATCATCATCCTCATCAACAATTTGAACATTACTATTTGCAACAGCATGATCAGCTAATTGCTTATCTAACAAACTCGACAAACTATAATTAATCAAATCATCCTTAAGACAATCTTCCCTCAAAGCTTGATTGTGCAAATTGTTCAAATTGTATCTCATCATCATTTTTGATTAATTTTGAATGAGCTGGCCTAACAATTATATCAGAAATTATGTTGATTATAGGATCATCCCTATTAAAACCACTACGATTTTTATAGGGATTCACAACTTTTCCCTTCAATAATTTAAATAATAACGGTGGTGACTGGTTACTTACAGTTGTCCTAGTTGAGGGACCGGGACACTGAGAACACTCGTCGTCACCATGGTCGGTGCACGGATTGAAATTGGCAAAGAAATTGGAACACATTTCTCGCGTATCGCACTACCAGCACAACACAGAATGAATTTCTGCATGCACTCTCTACAATTTTTTTTTTATAAATAGTATAAATAGTACATTTAATTAATAAATATTCCATTTCATTACAAAAAATATTTTTTGATGAGTTTATATTTTCAAAGTTGCCGCCCGATGATTGTTGATAATCATTAGTCCAAGAATATTCACGTTTTGGAAGACATCTTCATAAATGTCGTTGAAGATGTTTTACTTTCAGGCGATGTCCTGGATTATTACGACACGTTATCCAACTCTCTCGATCCATGATTACAAATAGACTGATGAGTTGTGATTTACACAATGTTTTATAAATTGTTAACGAAATGTTTGTTTTAAAAAGAATACATTATGTAGACTGCAATATGCGTTATCGTTCAGATGATACATGCATTTAACTTTATCGGCGTGTAACGTTGGTTGTTGTGGAAATTCAATAACTTGTTTATGTGTATATTTTTTTAAAAATTTAAATCTAAAGTTTGTAAACATTTCATACAGTACAGCGAAATGGTGTTTTTTATATGAAATATTTAAATTTTCATAAGGATATCGTTCATTGTTTAGGAATACTCTCATATTGGTTATATCACCTCTATCAAATTTACTCATATTTTTATCCAGTTGTCCTTCTCTATTGCTTTGAAGGCCAAAGATAATATAACGAGGTGTTTCAAATTTTGTAGAGATTTTCACAGGCCAACTTACACTTTGTAGTATTTGGAAAGAGTGGTAGCGAATAAAGCTCCCAACTTATGTACGGTACTGCAATTTCTTTATCATTTTCAATGGTTTTTGTCAATTTGACCTCTTCCTTTAAACCGGGCACAATATGTGGAACTAGCCACGCAATTTTATCAATTACAACGCGTGCTTTCTCATTTGTTGAACAAATTAATGCTTTGACATCACTATTACTGCGAATCAATATTAACTCTTGCGGTATATTTAGCATTATATTTTTATAGTCTTCTGCAAATCCTAATAATCGATTTAATGGAATACATGCTTGAAAATATCCATCTATAGGTTTTGTGGCTTCTTCATTTAGATCCCAACCAGACATTGTTAATTTCAGACTTTCACTTTGATTTAATGATACCAGATTTTTCATAGTTGTTGTAATACCTGGCTTTGTGTTTGTGTCTACAGTTACTCCACTCACTTCATACCGTATTTCACTAAACAAAAAAGCGACACCATTATTCACAAATTTTGTATCTGTTGCTGGTACAGTTTTATTTGTTGTAGCGTCGGTTTTAACCAATTGTCCCTCAATTAAAATCAAACTATCGCATGGTAGTGTACACAAATCTTCTTGTAAAGGAATTCGAATTTCATCCGTATTTTCATATCTCGCTGTATATGCCTCATGATTTTGAAATTTGTAACCTACCACACCTTCATCCCACTCAATACCCATTTCAATATCAAACATTTTTTATGTGTATAATTCAAATACTAATGATTTTAGAAACAGTTTATTTTTATTACTTAGTTGTTGCACGTTTCGTCTCGTACTGACTGTTTTTCTACACTTTTGTTGCTTTTTATACGAGTTAGTTCTAAAACTAATACCCATTTTCTTCTTGCTTCTGCAAATGTAATCCGACTGTTACAGTCTCTTGTTGAAAATTGACCAATTTTTCATCTTGATCTATTATTTTAAGTGTAATATTTCTGATAGTTTTAACACTAATGGGTAGGTAAATCACATGATCTGGTGACTGCACTATTTTAAATCCAGGCGGAACGTTTGGAAAAAATTGATAAATTATGTGTACAGGTTCTCCGTTTTTAAAACTTCCAATTGTAATATTACATTCAATCATTATTGAATTAAGTTTCATTATATCGGCAATATTATCCGAATCTTTTCCAATATTTTTCGGAACTATTTGACTATTAAATCCCAACACTGGTCCGATAGTATTTGGTTTAGTAAAGTCAATATCTTGTGTTGCTTTGATATGTGTATGTAATGTATTGTTGTTTGCAGTAATAGATAAGAGATCATTACTAAATTTTTTTTTCAATTACATGTTGTAAATAGTTGTTTATATCAGTTAATTGGTAACAACCGGTCGGTATTTTAAATTCGATACCTCCGAAATAGAATTTATTATTTTCTTCATCAATATTCGGTATACTGTTGTAGACTTCAAAATTTGTAACTCCTAGTTCGTAGACACCATCACTAACATCAATCGGTGGATTAAAGTCAGTACTTAATATCGCTGATTTTCCCGTCAATATAAACAGCATCTTTGATTCGACTAAACTTATAATTTGCGCGTGTGTCTATATAAAAACTTTAAACATAATTGTCCACAATTATATGTACCCATTTTCTGATATCCATCATAATTGTATGTAATCTTATTACCACCATTATCACTTTTGAAATAATTGATAACCTCTGTAGGAGGTTTTAAATTGCCCATACTATCAAAGTATAATACATTATTTTTATTTTTTATATATGCTGTCCAATGAGTTCCACTATTTTTTTCATCATCTAAATTTATAATTCCTGTTTCATTTTTATGTATAATTTTCGGTAATTTATTACGAAATTTGGAATTTGTAGTTGTCGAGCAAACTTTATTATTTCAATATTGGTGAGGGCGTGACGTGGTAATTTTACTGGGAGTTTTTTTTCTGATACCATTTATATGGACCAATGTAAAGACCTTTCCCTTTCCTTTTTCCTACACCTTTACCACTACTCATTTCCATTGCTTTATTATGTCGCACAGTTTCCTCCAACATTTTTTTTATCTGCCGAAGCTTTATTTACAGCAGTCGCTATACCCGCAGCTCCTCCCCCTAAAGCCCCTAGAGCACCTAATAGTGGTAATAGGAATGGTAAAAAACCACCATATTTAGGAGCAACTAGAATTCGTTGTTTTCTTTTCGTTGTTTTCTTTTTACCCTTTTTACTTTTAGCCCTTTTATTATACCAGCAATTGCTAATGCAGCTGCTTTTTCCCCAAACGATGCGTCTTTTGCTTTTAAACGTTCAATTGCTTTACTTATTAATAACTTATCAGCTTCGTGTCGTTTTTGCAAATTAGTTTCGTTTGCGTATGATATATCGTGTTCTTTACAAGCCTGATCTAACTTATTTCTACCACTATGCCCAAGTGCAATTCGTTCTTCTAATTTGGTTCCAGGACCACAAAACTGATAACCCGGTATATGTAATTCAATAGGTAATTTATTTATTAATGTATTTATTAGACCCCAACCTCTCTTTGTCAAAGTTGAATCAATACTATGTTGAGAATTACAAGTCTGTTTATTATATAACTTCATTTATTCAGTTTTTTATGCATACAGTAAAAGAACAATCTAGATACTAATTATATTTTAGGTTAAAAGATGTTTATATCTAATTTCTATTCTTATCAACTAACATTCTATGCCATTATCACAGTTACTTGATGAGTCATCACTTTCGTAGTCATCAGAATCATAAAACAGCATTCGTCGCTCTCTACTAAAATACCACATTTTAACAGTCATTCTATTTATGAAATTATTGCCACACAACTGAGAATTCTGTCCTATCACTGTATTACACCAAAAACACTTGTAGCTTAACGCTGAAGTCACATGAAGATGACAAATGTGGAATCTCACTGCCATAATTTTCACACACTTCAAACAAAAGAATTTCCTGTTACTACAGTCCTTAGGAGATAGGCAAAAGAGCATGTAGCAGTAAGGATCTGAAAACATTTAAAACTTAATTTCTATACATATAATCTCATATTACATACCATTGTCAACTTCCATTGTGGTTATTTAAATAATCAGTGGTATATAGGTATAATTTTTGGGCATTCTCAGGATCCACTTCACTAGCACGGAATTTTGCACTTGTGACATACGAAAGCATATTTTTTTAATAGTTCTTTAAATTCTTCTTCATCACATGTAATGTCAATACTCAAAGAATTATTCCACCCTTCTGAATTAATAATTGAAATGTCTTTGGTGCTGCACTGTTGACACACAACCACTCTATTAAAGAAACGTTCCCAACCACCCTCCAAGGATATGTGCCCTAACTGGTTATGGAAACACGTTTCTTCCACTATTGTGACACCTTCACAAGTAAAACGATACCACATCTTTTTACCAATATAATATGGAGGAATACTTATTAGATACTGATTTTGACTTTGTATCGAGTTCTATATATTAGCTACAATAACCTTGAATGATAAGTAAAGAGGGGAGTTGTTGGCCTTGGAAAAGTGGGGGGTAACATGAGTGGCCCTGACCTTGAAAATATCAAGGCCCAATAATGGCTGGCCTTGAAGTGGTGGGGGAAGTGGGAGGAGATGGCCTTGAAAAAGAAAGAGAGAGAGAGAGAGAATGAAAGAAAGAAAGGGAAAAGGGGCGGGGTCAAGCTCAAGGTCAAGGTTGTGTTGTGTTGTGTTACCCCCCATTCGTTATCTACTTTTGACATTCATTTTTTCATATGCGACGCTCCAGCCAGAGCCTTCTTAAAACAAACTTTAGGTCACACTAGCACTTTAGGATGTGAACGTTGCAATATTATTGGAAAACGCTTAAACAATCGAATTAATTTTGCAGATAATCCCATTAACAATTACCCTAAAAATTAGATTCGGATTTTTCTCTGAATGAACGCAAGGAATATATTAAAAATTCCTCCCCCTTATTACAATTAAATATTGGTCTTGTAAGTCAATTTCCATTAGATCTTATGCATTTGATATATTTAGGAGTTACTAAACGCCTGTTAGTTAACTACTGTTTAGAAGGAAAAGCTCCATATAGACTATCCCAAAAAAATATAAGAGAAATTAATGACACCATTTTAAAAATTAAAGTATTTATTCCTTCCGAATTTGCCAGAAAACCAAGGTCACTTAAAGATATAAAACGATGGAAAGCTACCGAATTTAGACTTTTTGTCATGTATACAGGACCCATTATCTTGTGGAATATTATCCACAATACATTTTATTCTCATTTTCTTTTATTACACTGTGCCACGTTTAGTTTATCTAATGAATACTTTATTAAAAATTATTTATCAATAGCAGAAGACTATCTTCGAAAATTTGTAAATTTATCTTTAAACATATTTGATGCTGATTTTATAGTTTTTAACGTTCACAGTTTATTGCATCTAATTGACGATGTAGAAAAATATGGCACAATAAACCAATTTTCATGTTTTCCTTTTCAAAATTATTTAAATTCTTTAAAATCCAAAATTCATTCAAGGAAACATGCATTACAACAAATTCACAGGAAAATACATGAGGCGGAACTTTTAAATTGTAAAGTGCCAAGTAAATCGAAAATATTTAAGCCAATTCATATCTATTCTGACGAATTTGCTTGTAATGGACAAAGAATATCGTTTCAATGTAAGAAACTGAAGATGCCTAGTTTTGTAATATCAGTTTTTCATCCAGATAATTGTGTGTTTACCAAGAAGAAACAAGTTGTATTAGTTAAAACCATACATTTTATTGAAGAGACTTACTTATTTGAAGGTGTGTCTTTTCGATATTATGATGATCTCTACAAAACTCCGATTGCGTCTTCAAAATTAAATATTTTTCATATTCGCAAAATGTCAACGAATAACGCCATTACTTTTAATAGGAATGACATTCTACATAAATGTTTATTAATTTCTTTTAAAAATGGGTTTGCCGCTTTTCCGTTAAACAATTTGGTTTGTTGACTAAATCTGCTTTATTTAAAACACTACCAATTTTAGTTTCATAAGTTAAGCATCAGTAAAAGAAAAGTATGTTCGCCGTGGTGGAGTTTATGGGTACAAATGGGGATTCCTCTCATGAAATCTCAATTGTGCCATTGATATGGTTGCAAAAAAACGATACCAAATGCTACTGGCCCATTAAAACGAACAACATTGCATTTGAAACTTTTGTAAAGATACAAACTATGTTTAAAAGGTCGTGGCCCCTGTACAAAATTTATAAAGTTCATTTTAAAACAGGTGCGTAGGTGATGAGTATTATTTTTAGTAACTGTAAATTTTAATATTTTATATTTTCATAGCATCTTACGAAGAAGCTGAACTTCATTTAAAACTACTTATTAACAACTCTGAAGAAAGTTCGACAGATCAAAGTAACCGCAGCCTGCTAAGTCAGAAACAGCCAATAGTTGCCCATCAAGTAGTGAAGGTTCTGATTCTGATCTTGAACCTCAGATTAAGCGAATTTGTAACAATGGGCATGGTACTAGATGTTCCACCAATACAAAAAGCGACAACGTTTCATCATTAACATCAACTGCAGTGCCACCATCTCAAACAGAACCGTTTGTAGTAGTTGCTACTGTTCCCGGTTCATCTCGATCTTTTACCTCATTTACTACTGTTACAGCATCCCCATGTCCGTCTTCGTTTTCTTCTACTAAAACTGATTCAGGTAATTTATTAAAACCATTGCTTCGTTTATTTGATTTTAGTGGTCTTTTACAGATTTCGAAAATAGTATTCTAAAAATATTAACGAAAATGCAGACAGATATAGAACAACAATCGGTCATCTTAAATGAGCTAGTTTCATTCAATAAAAATGTAATGGTAGCAAAATTAATAGCTCCTGAAAATTTACCACAATTTCCACTCAAAAACATTGAAGAATTTCAACGGTTTGAAACATTGCTTCAAAGTGATACTTCTGTGCGTCAGTATATGGTAATTATTATCAGATTCACCTATTCAAATTTTTTTGTATTTTTATTGTATATTATAAGTTGCTACTGGATTTGATTATAACTTAAAATAATTTCTATAATTTCTATTTCTATATTAGAAGATTTGCAGCTCTTGGAGGTTCGGATCCGGAATCCCTTACTAGACGAATAATGCGCTTTTTGATAGCTAATGAGCTTGGAGTGCTATATAATTGGAGAGGCAAAGATAAACTGGCTTTTAAAGATACAAAATTAATGGAAATTATATATGGTAAGTTACTGAATTATTTTGTTATCGAATACATTTTTAAAGTCGTCATTTACATTTCATAGATGCTGGAAAGATCAACTTCCAACAGACTGACAAGAATGACGCTAGAATCGAAAAAACCGTCAAGGAATGGTTGAAATTTTCGAAAACTAGGCTAAACAAGAAAAAATTATAAAATGTGTCCTTAATTTTGATTTGTTGAATGAATTCTTATTTATTTTTTTACTGTTTTTTAATGTTCGTTTTCTCATTTTCTAATAGTGTTAAAAAATTAAGGTTTTTTTTCTACCAATTTTTAAAAACACAAAACTGAAATAGGGTGAATAAGCCGGTTAGCCGACCACGTCTGGTTATCGTCCACTTTTCTATAATACCACCAGAAATAGTCTAATTTATTTAAATATTCGCGGGTCAAAGACAAACCCCTTCTCGGCCACATTTAACTGTAATAATGTAAAAGTCCCGCACCCTAGCGACTAATGATTGAAGTAAGAGAAAATTTCTAACTGCGCAAAAAAAAGCTCCACTAAAAGCAAATAAAAGACGCATGTTTCAATATTCTGAGGAATCCCTCAAAAGAGCATTACATGAAATTCGAGAAAACAAAATGGCTATAAGAAAAGCAAGTAGAACGTTTGGAGTCCCTAAGAGTACAATTCAAGACCGACGTCTAGGAAAGATCCCTGAAAAACAAGGAAAAACAGGACCAGAGCCACTGCTTACTATTGATGGAGAGCAGAAAATAGCAGACTGGGTAATAAATTTAGCAAAGTGCGGATTCCTTATCAAGAAACATTCTCTAATCGAAACTGTTGAAAAAATAGTCAAGGACACCGGAAAAAAGGATTTATTTAAAAATGGAAAGCCGGGACAACGATGGTACCAGAAGTTTTTAAGAAGACATCCTGAAATATCGCTCAGAGAAGCCGAAAGTATTAATAAAGCAAGAGCGGTGGTGACCGAAGAGTCAATAAGACTATGGTTTTCCAATTTGCAAAAGTTTTTGAAAGACAACGAATTTGAACATATATTGACAGATCCTGACAGGATACTTAACGGGGACGAATCAGGTTTTTCCCTGTGCCCTAAAACAGGAAAAGTGTTAGCGCCTAGAGGTTGGAAAAACCTTTACCATATCAAGAAAGGGAATGAAAAAGAAAATATCACGGTGTTGATCTGTTTTACTGCAAGCGGTAAAATATGCCCACCTTTAGTTGTTTTCCCTTACATAAGACCACCCAAAGCAGTCGTTGAGAACATACCAGAGTCTTGGATTTTAGGTAAGAGCGAAACAGGCTGGATGAGAATACATAGCCAATGATTTTGATAAATGGCTCTTAGAAAATAACATAAAAAGGCCCGTTATACTTTTCATTGATGGGCACAAATCTCACATGACGTTAGCTCTAAGTGAGACGTGTCAACGACTCGGAATTCTTTATGCGCTTCCCCCGAATACGACACACATTTTTCAGCTCGCCGATGTTAGTGTATTTCGACCGTTGAAAGAAGAATGGAGAAAAACCGTCAGTAAATGGCAGAGCCTTCCAGAGAACGTGAATAATTCCGTAACCAAAACGAATTTCTGCAAAGTATTTGAAATGGCCCTCAGAGAAACGAATATGAAGAACCATATAGAGAATGGTTTCAGAAAATGTGGGCTTTTCCCATTAGATCCTAATTCGGTGGATTATACGAAATGTGTGAGAAATTGTAATGAAGAGAAGAAAACGCCGAAGAAGCCTAATGAAGATATTGTAAGTTCAGAGGAATGTAGAACAGCAGAAAAAGTTTTGAGAAGAATTGAAAATATTTTGAACACGTATGGCATAAATGTGGATGTTATTATAAATGAGATTCGTTTCCTCGATAACAACATAGAAGTTTGTTCCGAAAATACAGAAATGTCGGAGACTAAAGAAAGTTCATCGACATTTGCTTTGGTGGACCAAATAGTAAACATGGACGAGATAACCGTGATGAATTTGGACACCGTCATTTGTTCTGAAGAGCCGTTAATTCATGACACTTCGTTTTCTATTACTACTACCGACCCAAAATGTTTGGATGAACAACAGAACAGTAAAATTGTAATATTGCAAGATATTACGCTAGAAGATGCCAACACTGTTAAAAAATTCATAGAAGAAGAAGACGTAAATGAAAAATGTAAAACCTCTAAAGATGTAATAAAGACTACTGAAGACAAAGAAGTAAACGAAGAAATTGGCATTTCTAAAGATACGAAGATCACAGAAGACATCGAACTGAATAAAGTAAATGACGACGCCAAAGCTAAGAACTTGGACAGCAACCTTGTGGAACCCAAGAAATTTACAAACGAAACCACATCCCAACATCCATCAAATCCATTTGACGAGCATCTGCGATATCCAGAGCTAATACATCAATCTAAAAAACAGACAAATAGTAAAGAGAAATTTCCCAGTGCTATATCATCAGAGGCGTGGAGAAAGTATTACAAAGATAAAGATGAAGCAAAGAAAACCAAGATTGAAGCTGCAAAGAAAAAAAAGAGGAAAGACAAGTCGCTAAAGAAAAACGACAAATGAAGAAGACTGTAAAAACCGAGAGAAAAAAGACTGAGAACCAAAAAACCGAAACCTAAAATCAAGCCCAGTACTCGGCTTCTCAGGAACAATAAATGCCGGAACTGAATAAGTGATTATTATTAAAGCCCCACTGACAGGGTTTGTTTTTTAGTCGTGTTACCTACTTGAAGAATTCATTTCAGTTTTTAATTTTTAGATGAAGAGGCTGTTTTGAGTTAATTTTTTTTTTATTTGTTCAATAAATAAAAGATTGTTGAAGAGTCTTTTTTTCCAATAATAAACGCAAATATACTTTCCTAGTTACTTAACGAGGTTTCCGAACACCTGAAGAACTTGGCCGAGAAGGGGCACATTGCTGGCCGGTATTAGGTGGATTCTGGCCGACAACCGGTAAAAAGTGAATTTCTAACATTTTTCCTATGTAATCTTTTTATTCTTCAAATTAGAGTTACGACATTCGTAAGCATAAGTAAACGATATTACCTAATTATACCCACTTTGACAGAGTGCCTTGGTAATGGTTACAATTTTTATTAAAAACCATCGATCGTAGAGAGTTCTCTTAACTGGCCGACAACGGGTTCATCTACCCTACGTAAAGGTAACGTAAAATTTATATCGTCGCAGTTACGTAGAAATTAATAATTTTTCTACGTTATTTTGTTAGTTTATTTATAGGTATTTCAAACGTGATGTGGTAACAGTTATACAATCTGTCTATAAATGAATGTAGGATCGTAGTAGGTATTAAAAGTTTGCCGCTTCTTTTCAGAAAAAGCGAACAATGTTAGAATATGAAAAATATGGTTATACTATTTGCCTGAGTCGATAAAAATTGGTACTTTGCAGAAATTTCATAGAAATAAAATAATTAAATGCGGCAAATTCAAATTCCAAAACCACCTGAGATCCTACACTCTTTTATAGACAGTCCGTATAACGTTGATTGTTGCGTTAAGTTAACGTTTCTAAAACTGGTTTTAGACAACGTTTTTTCGAGCGACATGTCAACTATTTTACTTTTCTTTTACTGTTTACTTCCCAGGGCTGTAAAATTCTTATCAGTTTCGATAAGACACGGGTTATAATCTCAATTGGCATCATTGTATAGGTTCTTTTTGAGGTTCATTTATTGTCGCATAAATACGAATAACCCTGTATAGGTACTAAGTGCTTTTTAAAATTTCATCTTTTTTAGATGCTTCAAGATTTTCAAAACTTCTGTCCAGATAGTCAAAATCTGTACAACAAATGGGTACAAATGAGTGAAAGCATCTTGACAATTGCTGAAAAAAGGAATTGTCAAACAATATCAAAAATCATTTAACAAAAAACCGAAATTATCCACGAACATAACAAAATATATATGTACACGACCTAAACTTTATTTAATTTCTATAAATTGCTTTTTACAACTTGAACAAGATATAGCAATACTGATACTCCCACGTTTATTCCCAAATACATACAAGCGGAAAAAGAAGCTGTCTAGAGTGAGAAAATATAGCAAAATTAAAGCGCAAGAGCGTTTTTTAACGCACATTGAAGAAAATTTATCATTATTAATATTAATTCTTGATAATCAAATTGTTTTTTTAGAAAGAAAAAGATTTAACTATTTCCTTGGGGGAAAAAGAATATCAAAACGTCGCCCAAGGACTGAGGAAACAGCCAAGTATTATTCTTGTAGGCAAGTTACATGAACCTAGAGTCTTAGTCAAAATTAATGAAATCCTATATGAAGTTGATAGATAGTCCTGTGGCACCATTCGACTTGTGCTTCAGAACGTATATGGTTATAAATAATGCCTCGTACCCAGAATCAAATTGCCAGTGTTGGACATTTGTACAAAAAAAAATATATGAAATTAAAACAGTCCATGATTTGTCGTTCTTATCAATTAATACTTTATATTCAGATATCCTTTATGACCAAAAGCAAACTTTTTTTATTCTTTTATAATTAAATACTGGTAGGTAACTTTTCACAAGTCTCCCATGTCCCAAAAAAATAGCTGTTTTTTTATTCCGTCAGTGCATCACAATGGAGGTGTAGATGAAGCTACTAATAAACCTGAGATAATTTCTTATTACAATTCTACAAAAGGAGGCGCTGTCGAAGTTGTCACGAAGAAATTTTGTCACATTTGTCCTTGTAAACTGAAACGAAAAACAGCGAACAAATGTGATTTATGTACAAAATATGTGTACTTAGAATGTAACAAACATGTATGTAAAGACAGCTTGTAGTTTTAAAAAAGTTATTATTTTGTAAGTACTTACTATTTTTTGATAACTTGCTTGTGTATCCTTTTTTGATTTTTGTCTTAGATTGTCTTACAACTGTGATATTAATTTCTTTCTTCCCAAGCGGGAATAAAGTGAAGGTTTAACAATCCCTCGTTTTTGATCAAAAATAAGGTACTTTATTCCCTAGGGAATTCGAATTTTTTTATTTATTAACAGTGAAGTTTCCTTATTTATTAATATTTGACCTTTAGTAGTAAGTGAGTGCACGCATCATGTCGCGTCCCGATCTGTATTGTTTATATTGTCGCAATAAAGCGAATAAAGTGTGTTGAAAGACTTAACGTTAAAATAATTAACAGTGATCAAGTAATCTGCTGTGCCAGTGCGCAAGAAAAGTGTGATGATGTCCTTGGTTTTTTGAAAAGCGAAGAATTCTCCGACCTTGTGACAGGCATTGTTAGGAACGCAACATTGCAATTTCAGGAGGAAATTGAGAAGCTGCGTAATGAAGTTGATGTACTGAAATCAACTAATATAGACCTTATCAAGCTGCTTACTTCTTCTCCCAGGGCTGAGATAACAACTGACGGTACAAACAACCACGCGGTATCGCAAAAAAATACGAAAGATCAAACTGGGAATAGTTACATCGAAGGCAACAATTTACAAACGGCGTTTGTTCATAAAAAATTACCTACCTGGAAAAAGTCTGTTAAAACGATGATTGTTGAAGGGCAAAAAAAAGTACAAGACAATAACCCAGTGTCATGGGCAGACGATTTCGAATCTCAAAAAGTGCCAACAAACCCTTGCGAACATGTTACCAACGTCCATCCATCCAGTAAATGGGAACTAGTAACATCAAACAGGAGAGTTAACAAAAAAAGTCTAGGTGTCCGTGGGAAGGCTAAAGCTGAAAACTCATCTGGTCTTAGTGCTGCCAATAGAAAAATATATGTATATGCGGGAAATTTCGCAATTTCTACCAATGAAGATGATGTGAAAGCTTACCTAAGTGACACTTTTCCTAATGAAACGTTTGAACTCGAGAAACTCACTACAAGAAATGGTGGCAGGAGCGTATCATTCAAAATCACAGCTGATCGTCGTCTCTTAAACGAACTATACGATCCAGAAAATTGGCCCGAAGATGTGCTGATCAAGAGATATTTTTTTACGAAGAAACAAACAAACTCACATAGTGAAGGAGATGTCGCAGAAAGAAATTGAAGACGTTGAAGTTGAAAAAACAAAGTTATCCAGAAGTCCAACTGTGTGATTAATTTTGCTAACACAATATTAAATTTATATCATATTAACATACAATGTTTACGTAATAAATTATTTGAGGTGGAAGCTTTACTACAGCTTGACGGTCCTTTTGACATTTTAGCAGTTAATGAACACTGTTTAACATCACTCGAAAGCGAGGTTCTTAATATAAATGGGTACACTGTTTTAGCCAATTTTTCTAGATCAATATTTACTCGTATATACAGGGTAATTTTTTGAAAACGAGCCACCCCGAATATCTCCGAAAATGTGCAAAAAATTAAAAAATCCCGAGACAGGTCGATTTTTATTTAAAGGGGGACACCTTCTAGTGTACTTTCAAAAGTTGTAGCAGCAACCCCCTTTGTAATACAAACAAGACCTTTAAAATTTCAAATGTCATCACCCCCTTTGTGATACCTCAAATGAAAGGTATTTTGACCAGGAATTCGGCTGTGTAATTTTTTTTTGAGTTTTGAGTATTTTTATTTACATTACACAGAACAAGATTTAGCAGAATAGCAGAACAAATTATTGTAAAAGTCACCTAGGAATTTTAAGCGTGATGTGCCGCTAAATCAAAATTGTGAATTCTGTCAGAAGTGATGGATCCGTCAAAAAAAACAACAACGCTTCAAACAGAAAAACGACAGCTCAGACAACTCAAGAAAGCACGAAAATGTAAAACACAAATCAATACAAACCCTACAACAGGAACAACATTGCCGAAAAATGCATAAAAATGAGGAAACAACTAATCAAATATTTGACAGCAATGACATTTCTCAGAAACTACAGTAGTCATTTGGGCGAAGCGGCACATTGAGTTTAAATTCCACAGTCGACTTTTTGATAAAAAACCATTTTTGAAAAGTGGATTATCAACTAATTGAGCACCAAGAAACTTTATAAAAAATTATTAAAACTCAAAAAAAATTACACAGCCGAATTTCTGGTCAAAATACCTTTCATTTGAGCTATCATAAAGGGGGTCATGCCATTTAAAATTTTAAGGGGGCTGTTTGTATTACCAAGGGGGTTGGTGTTACAACTTTCAAAAGTACACTAAAAGGTGTCCACCTGAAAATAAAAATCGACCTGTATCAGGATTTTCTAATGTTCTGTTTATTTTCAGAAATATTTTGGGTGGCTCGTTTTTAAAAAATCACCCTGTATGTTAATAACTCCCTTGTGAACAGCTGTAAACCGTTACCCCTTGAAAGTGAAGAAAAAAACTTTGAAATTGCAGGAATCACTTTCCTCAATGCTGTAATAATAACTGTGTACCGATCTCCGCAAGGTGATTTTGACGCTTTTGTAACTAAACTTAACTTAACTCTCGAGAAATTATTTAGTAGTGATTACAACATTATAATTACGGGTGACTTCAATGTTAAATTTGGTACCAGGGATAATAATGCTATGAAGTTAGTTAATTGTTTTAAATCTTTTGGTTTACACAATCCGGTAACAGAAAACACTCGTGAAAACCACTGTCTGGATAATATTTTTACAAACATCTCTTCCACCGATTACTCGGTAGGTGTACACAATCCAAATTTGTCAGACCATCTGGGTATTTGTATGAGCTTTTCAACTCCTTTAAAATTAGTACAAAATAACTCGGTCAGCTTTGAGTACAGACCAATAACCGATGCTGGACTATTTAAATTATACAATTTATTTGAAAATATGGACTGGTCTTTTGTTAACGATGCATCACAATCTGGTGAAAACCTTTGTAACATTTTTCAAAAAATTTTATGCGATAATTTGACGACCTGTTTTCCTTTAAAAAGGAAAAAAATTCCTAAGCAAAAGACTAAACTTGACAATTGGTTTAACTCTCACGTTAAGAAAATGCGTGATACATTAAATTTACTGTACGATCTTATGAAACACAACATGATAGACTCTGATTTATATAAGCAATTTCGCTCTCAATATCGTGAGGAAATTCGAAATACTAAAAGGAACTATTTTGATAATCACTTAATAAAATCTACTAATAAGCAACGCGCATCTTGGGATATTATTAATTCTTACACTTGTAAAACAACAAAAAACCGAGCTGTCCCTTCCTCTCTCACAGCTAATAACTTCAACGAATTTTTTGTCAACATTGCTCAAAATTTAGTCAATAAGTTGCCAAATAAAAATGTAAGTAAACCTGACATTCGTGAGTATACTGGCAAGCTCAGTCCTAACTTTAGCTTTCAGGAAGTAACTTTTAATAATGTTCGAGATGCAATAAAAGAATTGAAAAATAGTAATTCACTTGATCCATATGGTGTAAATGTTAAAGTAATAAAGGTCCTACAGAATGTTATTATAATACCACTAACAAAAATTATAAACAGATGCATTAGAGAATCTTGTTTTCCATCGTCATTGAAGGTCTCAAAAGTTATACCAATTCATAAAAAAGGGAACGTTATAGACATAAACAATTATCGGCGAATTTCATTGACTCCTGTTCTTAGTTAAGTATTTGAAAAGATATTAAAAACCCAAATTGACACTTATTTTAGTAACCACAATTTGTATTCAACATCGCAATTTGGCTTCCGATCCAACTGCTCAACCAGCCAATAAATTAAGTGAAAATATACTAAATGGATTTGAGTCAAAAAAAGTTACTTATGCAACTTTGGTTGACATCTCCAAGGCTTTCGACTCAGTAGCTCCAAGTGTTTTACTGAGTAAACTAAAATTATATCATTTTTGTGACAAAAGTATCAAACTACTACAATCTTACTTGGAAAATAGGAAACAATATGTTGTTGTAAACCAAAGGGAATCCTCTAAAAGAGAAATTAAACATGGAGTACCACAAGGATCCGTCTTGGGTCCTACCTTGTTCGTCATCTTTATAAATGATTTGCCCTCTGCTTTACCTCAATCCAATTTCATTTTTATTTGCAGATGATACCACATCCTTTGCTTCTGAAAATTCTCCAGAAGCACTAACTTACAGAATGCAAAGTGATCTAAAAAATATAACAGATTGGTTAACGAATAACAAATTAATAATAAATGAAATGAAAACTCAAAAAATCTTTTTCTCTATGACTAAGTTGACAACTTATACAGATCCGGTAAAGCTATTGGGTATTTATCTTGATACTAGTATGACGTGGGAGGCTCATACAAATTACTTGGTAGGCAAATTTCTCATTGGTGTAATCACATTGAACATTTATTTGAAACACTCAACAGAGCCTGCGAGCATGAGCAAGATGAAAACATTACTTTTGCGCCGTAGAATAGTTAAGGCACAGAATAGTGGAAGGCAGAAGTCGAAGCTTGAGCCTTTGCTCGCACACTACATGAAGTAACAAAAGGAAAACTGAAATTCGAGTGGGTTAAGGAACAAGAACAGGCTTTGCTAAAAGAGAAAATGACGATAACACCAGTTCTTCGAAGATTCGACCCGAACAAGGATTGCGAATTAAGAATGGACGCCAGTCTGCAGGGACTCGGAGCAGTTTTATTGCAGGAGGGGGAAGATCAACAAAGCCACCCTATCGCCTTTCCCAGTTTATGTTCTGGTCTCTGTGTGAGAAAACTAACATAAAACAACAACATGGCGCATCTAGAAGGATTCGATTTTGGAATCTCCGAAGCGAGGGATTACATGATTAAAATGTATGAGAGGCTGTGAAGGATTAAAACTCCTACGACAGAAAATCTCACTCAGGAAATTCTAGACTCTGCTTCAACATCAGGCTCTTCAAGCTCGATGACTTATTCAGATGATTCAATCCAGGAGAAAATGCCAGGCGAACTGCACGTGAAACGACTAGTGCGAGTGGACGTAGATGGGATATCCTATTCTGCACCTATCTTTTACAACGTTGGTCAACTACGTGAGTGGACTAAGGTATTGGACAATCATGAGAAAAGAATCAATGAAATAGTCTCGAAAATGGAAGAACTTAAAGAGGCAAAAGAGCTAAGCGCGTATATCAAACATATTCATAACCGCGTTAGAAAGTGGACTCCGCAAGATACTAGGGATCAAGCCAAAATTGATGCATTGCGACGAACTGTGCTAGTCAGTGCAGTTGAAAAGCGAATTGAGCAAGATTTAAAGATGTATCAGCAAAGGTGGACACCATAACAAACGGTTTATGGATTGAGCCCAGCAAATCTGATGAGATTCAGAAATTTCTTGAGTCTCTAGGAACGCGAAGGGTAATTCCGACGCAAAGATATCGGTTCAACAGCCAGCAGATAGAAAGTCTGGTTAGAATGATGTTCTCATCAAAACCGGACATGCGTGCTAAAGCTAAATTGGATTTAGTATCGCGCACAGACCAAAGTATCCAGGTAGAGCTGATGCGGGATGCAGGAAAGGTCCTCGAGATAATATGCGCCGAGGCGTATCATACTCAAACGGAAATCCTATATCTGCTTTTCCCTCAAACAGAGAGGTCAGGCGACCGCACTTGTATAACTGCTCCACACCGATTCGGTTGGAAGGGGCAATCTATCACAAGAAATGCAAAGTCGTAGAATGGCTTCTGAAACATGCTCGTTTTGGATATGACGAACAAGACCAATATTTACATGCTCTTAAGACTGTATATACAGGGTGATTTTTTGAAAACGAGCCACCCTGAATATCTCAGAAAATAAACAAAAAATTAAAAAATCCCGAGACAGGTCAATTTTTATTGCCAGGGGGACACCTTTTAGGGTACTTTTAAAAGTTCCACCACCAACCCCCTTTGTGATACAAACAACCCCTTCAAAATTTTAAATGGCACTGCCCCTTTTGTAATACCTCAAACGAAAGGTCTTTTGACCAGGAATTTGGATATGTATTTTTTTTTTAATTTCAATTGTTTTTTATAAGTTTACATGGTAACCTTTTAAATAATAATTTAATGTAGTATGAATTGTACAAAACAAATTTGGAAGTTTATTTTTACACTAAAATTAAATTGGCATTTTCTGTTAAGAAAACACAAAATACACACAGAAAAAAACAAATTTATAGGAAATGTACAAAATGTTCTACGTTTCTTTCCATGCAGAAAAAAGTTGGTGTTCAAATTCTTCTCGTACATGTTGAAATGTGGCCCTAGGGATTCTTCTGCATTTATTAGTAATTCAGTGTCTTAAATTTTATGGTACTTTTAAAAGTTTTACCACCAACCCCCTATGTGATACAAACAACCTCTTCAAAATTTAAAAGGCATTACCCCCTTTGTAATACCTCCAACGAAAGGTCCTTTAACAAGGAATTCAGCTATGTGTTTTTTGTGTTTTGCGTATTTTTTACATTGCACAGAAAAAAATCTAAAAAAATTACTACAAAAGTGCAAAGATGGCTTTGAAAATTAATTACAATTTGACAAATGTCAAAAAATTATTACTTCAACTTATCTCGCGTCTATTTTTTGTGTTTCGAAACTGCGGAAAATAGTGAAAGCATCAAAATGGTTTACACAGTTGCTGAAAGAGTTGAAATTGTTCTCATTTATGGCGCTGAGCACAAATGTGCCCGCGCAACTGCCCGAGTTTTTAATGAACGGCACCCGAATAAGCGCATCAATCACAAATACGTGATAGAACTGATTCAAAAGTTTCAAGAAAGCGGATCAGTGAAAAATAGAAAGCGGGAAGGTGCATGGGTGGTTGATGATGAAATGACCCAAATAGAAGTGATAGGACTTTTGACAGTAAACCCGACAACTTCTTTGCGTGAAGCTGCTGCAGCCACAGGTCTTTCATATTCGTCGGTACGCAAAGTTACAAAACTTCATAAATTCCATCCGTATAAAATGAAGAGTGTTCAGGAACTAGGAGAGGATGACTTTGATAGAAGATTGGAGTTTTGCGAGCTGATGACAGATATGATAAATCAGAATCCAAATTTTATAAAAAACATTTGCTTCAGCGATGAGTGTACATTTTATTTAAATGGATCTGTTAACACACATAACGTGCGGTATTGGAGTGATGAAAATCCGCACATCTGTAGAGAGATACACACTCAAGCACCACAAAAATTAAATGTTTGGGCGGGAATCCTTGGAGATGCCATTGTTGGTCCCTTATTCATTGCTGAGACATTAACGAGTAATATCTACCTGGAGCTTTTAGAGAATATCATAGACCCACTGATAACGGAGCAAGTTGAAGATCAACGTGATGATGAGGGAATTCATGTTTTACATGAAAATGAGCTGTGGTTTCAGCAAGACGGGGCTCCGCCTCATTACGGACAAAACGTACGAAATTGGCTCAATCAGAGATTTCCTGATCATTGGATTGGCCGGCGAGGAACAATAGAATGGCCTGCACGATCGCCAGACTTGACCAGCTTAGACTTTTTTTATGGGGTCATCTCAAATCAGTAGTTTTTAAAACCCCACCACAAAACTTGGATGATTTAAGACACAGAATTACTAATGAATGCAGAAGAATTCCTAGGGCCACATTTCAACATGTACGAGGGGAATTTGAACACCGTCTTTACTTCTGCATGGAAAAAAACGGAGAACATTTTGAACATTTCTTATAAACTCGTCTTTTTTCTTTGTGTATCGTTTTGTGTTTTCTTAACAGAAAATTCCAATTTAATTTTAGTGTAAAAATAAACTTCCAAATTTGTTTTGTGCATTTCATATTACATTAAATTATTATTTAAAAGGTTACCATGTAAACTTATAAAAAACAATTGAAACTCAAAAAAAAATACATATCCAAATTCCTGGTTAAAAGACCTTTTGTTTGAGGTATTACAAAGGGGGTAGTGCCATTTAAAATTTTGAAGGGGTTGTTTGTATCACAAAAGGGGTTGGTGGTGGAACTTTCAAAAGTACCCTAAAAGGTGTCCCCATTGCAATTAAAATTGACCTGTCTCGGAATTTTTTAATTTCTTGTTTATTTTCTGAGATATTCAGGGTGGCTCGTTTTCAAAAAATCACCCTGTATAGATGGAAATCGAAGAGCAACCATCACTAGTCTGCTTAAAATATAACTGCGATAGCCGCAGCCTAAGGAAGAACGGCAGGAACTTGGGAATTACGGAGTTAGAATGTTTAGGGTGCGTGTGGGCTCTTTCTAGTACACATCTAGACATCTAGTACACGGTAGACACGTAAAAATCATCACAGATCATAGCGCAATTCGTTGGCTAAAATCAATCAAAGATCCAACGGGAAAACCAGCAAGGTGGGCGATAAAATTGTCAGAATTTCAGTAAACGGTATTTCATCGAAGCGGATCAAAACACAAGGATGCAGATTGTCTATCAAGAAATCCGGTAGTCGAAGGGAATGAAGCCGATAAGGTCGATTGTGAACAAATCCCAACTTATCTGGTGGAATCAGACGATTTAAGACAACTTCAATTAGAAGACGACGAACTAAAGGAATTAATAACAGCAGTGGAAAATGACGATGACAACAACATTCCAATAGATACGAGAAGGAGGGCAAAAAACTTTTCTCTTATAGATGGGGTGTCATACAAGAAAAACACTCGCGAAGTCGGAAGAGATTACTTACTCGCAATTCCAAAATCATTGATAGGGGAAATCTTACATAACCACCACAGCGATCCATTAAGCGGACATTTAGGGACAACCAAGACTTTGGAAAAAATTCGGGAAAGGTACTTCTGGACTGGACAAAAAGACGTGGAGAAATTTGTTAGGGGATGCCCGGATTGTCAATCTCGAAAAGATGAAGATGGGGAGATTTTCGAGCATCTATGAAAGGGAACGTTCAACGTTGGGACAAATGATGGACGATCAGGTTAAAGTGAGCAATCAACCAAACAGAAAATTTAGAAGGGCTCTAGATTTCATAGCAAGTTCGTACGAATGGTGTTGCGGTTTTGCAACACAACAAAAATTCGATAAGTTGGCAATGACAGAGGGCGAATTAGTACAACACGTGCAAGAGATCCAACAAGGATTAAGCGAAACTCTAAAAAACATAGGTAAGGAGTCACAGGAGTTTGCAGCACACCAGGATGAAGCAGCGAACGCTTTTGAAAAGATGGAGAAGAGGATGCACATGATCGAATGGCAATGGACATGGCAAACAACAACAAAATTCACATGGAAGAGGGCGAAAAATTGATCACAGCGGAGGTCTACAATACCTATTTAAATTTAAAAAGAACCTTGAACAACCTTAGGACGATGGAAGAAAATGAAATTGCGACCGCCTGTAAACAACATTTGATATCTCAGATGATTTTACCACCAGCAATTTTGAGAAAAGACCTACAAAAATTGGCGCTACACATTCAGCAACACGAGCAGGAACTGGCCATTCCCGTGAGTAACGTCTGGATGCTGTACATACACCCTACCGATAAGTGATTGCTCGCTGACTGGAGGAAACATAACCATACAAGTAGGAGAAAAGGTTACACCTGGACTCTGTACGAGTTAATCAGCGTACCTTTTGCCTGGTACAACCACACTTGCAGGATTCAACATGAGAGTACATACGTTGCAATATCGAAAGGGAAGAAAACGGAAATGAGAACAATTTCCGATGTTAGCCTGCATCGTCGAACTTTTGAAAATAAATTGTGTTTTTTACCAAGGTTTTCGGCCGATTCGATTCACGGGCCGACATGTGTAAGAAAATTAATTTCAGGGGGCTTAATCGAGGAATTAGGAAGCCATTGTCCTATGACGTGATACAAGTCACAAACACTGACCATCACGGAGATTGAAGACGAAAAATTTATTATGACCCATATTGACGAAAAAGACCTTGTTCGCTGCGACACACATGAAATCACAATCGGACTTACCAGCGACCAAATTCAGCCGGGAGCAAGAAGAATTCGTGTGCCCTGTCATTGTACACTTATTTCGAGAGGAAAAGTGTTAATTGAAAAGAGATACCCATGCATAGAGCAAGAAGTGAAAGAAGTATCCGTAGTGCACATGATACCGGCGACATGGTCCTCGCTAGGTTCACTGGTACTAGGTGAATTTAGGCAGAAGGGCCCATTAAGATTTACCAACGTGAGCCAATGTCTCAACTTGAACTGGACTCTCACTGTCCCCCATCTCAATCTGACATCAACAGAGAATCGTGTGGAAGAAATAAGAGAAGAGCTGAATAATCACAACATCGACCGTCAGTTCAGTGCCACATATGCCTTGTACGGTGACTCGATTTTACTGATTTGGAACACGGTTCTATCAGTTATCGTGGCATATTTGGTACTCAGAAGGAATCCAGGAGGGGTAATAATCGCTTCTACTCCAGGAGTGCACGCTTGGGGTGAGGAGAGCCAATTGGGTCACCAAGTGGTTCTCGTGCTCATACACATAGCATTATTAACTTATCTTATTTACGTATTAGCAAAAATAATAAAATTGTGCTGCAGGAAAAAAAAATTCAAAAAAGGCAAACTCTCGGCAAAGGTCAAAAATTCAAGAAGAAGAAGAGGGTAGCGTGAGTTCGGAGGAAAAGAAAGTAAGGCCGAATTAGATGAACTAAGTCTTCTGTCCTTGGCAAGAAGTCAAAGGACCAGAGTGACTGTGGAGACACTCATAACTAGGAGTGAAGCAACGATTCAAAACGTAAGTGAAGTCTAAGAAAAAAAAAAAGAAAAATTAAGGGGAATATAACGCGGGGTCATGGGGATATAGAAAACACAAAGAAAAAAAATAGGAACTAAATGGGAATATTTTAAAAAGGGTAGTTAGCTTTATTGGGTTAGAAAAAATAGAAAAAAAAATTTTGAAAAAAAACGATATATAAATCATGGTCGGACTGTTGATAATAATATCTGGGTTACAGTCACGGCCAAGGATGAAAGAAGAAATCTGACAAGGCCGAACCAACACGACTTAGTGCGGACTTGTCAGCAAAATAGTAATAGTATGTAGGTCAAGAGACATGTAGTATAGTAGGGTCAGTGACTTTGATAGACGTAAGTAGGTTAAGGACTGTTTGTAATTATTGTTTTTTTTTCTGTCCAACGTCCACAAGAAGAGCCTCACAAACCAGAGACCGAGCGGTTGGACAGGGAGAGCTGAAAGAGAAGAGGGGTGCCACAGAATCGGGAGATTACTAGAAAACGACAGTCAAAGTATGGAGGACTTACCAAACCTAACTACAAGGTGGAAGTTCCGACCCTGTTATGCATTGCCGTTGCACCCATTGCAAACAAACCAAGGTGGTGGGCAGGATGAAATGGAAGCAGAGAAACTGTTGCTCACAGTGAAACAAAAGGGTCGACGCCATAGAGGACGAGTCCCAAGTCAACATCGGGCCGTTCGAGAAGTACATTCCAAGCTGGTGGACCACCACACACGAGAAACCTTGGTTCACCTTCGTTGATCTGAAAGCCTCCCTGGTCCATTTTGAGATGAAAGAAGATCCCCTCCAAAACATCAAGCGGCACGAGGGATGCCAGTCGAGAGTTGAGGATAACGTGGACGTGGGTTATTGGCAGAATTTAGAATTGTAATTGGTAGGTTAGAATAGGAAATAATGGTCGAGGCGACAATCTTGAAGGGCCGGGCATATATCACCAACGGGAAGTTTAGCTTCCTCTTAGGTCGAACATCCTAGCGAAGTTGCAAGTTATTGCTGATATCGGAATTTGCGAATACCTATAAGCAACAGCTAAGTCAGAGCCTTCCGGTGGTTCGAACTACGGGGTCGCGGTACAGAAACGCGGAGTCATTCTTATCATTTCGAAAATCATCAGTCGTGAGTGCAAGTTCAAAGTGACGTATGGCATGATGAACTTAGGGATAACTGTACTGTAAGTAAGCCCTTACATCACATTAGTATTAGTTCCAGCCTTTAAATACAAACCTAGAAAAACTCCCGTGTTTCAACTATTGCCCCTGTCCACCAGTCACACACGTGACACTATTCCACCGAACTACACCCTTACTTCACGGATGTTAGACAACATACTCTTCCCCCCCACAGAACGTTTCTCTTTGGTGACCTAAATTCAAAACACTCCACCTGGAATTGCCAACAAAACAATACAAACGGAAATCTAATACTGAACTACACCGACATTAACCTAGAGTCAGATATCCCATTAATTCGCATACCCATTTTCCTTACAACATAGACCACAACCCATCCACAATAGACATAGGTATAATAAAAAACCTAAACTGCACCACCCCAATCACCCCCTCCCTTCAGATTACCTACTCATAACACAGAAATTAAATTAAACGACCCCATTCCCCTAAATATCAACAATTTCAATAAACTTATTACTAGAACAAATTGAAAAACATCTTAAAAACAACACCCCCTATAACTAAGATTGACAGTAAAGACGAACTCGACAATGCTGTCCAAAAACTTAACAAAAACATCCAAAACGCTATAAAACACTCCTCCCAGAACGCTACTCAAAACAAATACATACTTAAACTTCCGCCAACATTACTAGATGAAATTAAACTAAACAGAAAACTTAGAAAAAGACTAACCAATTACCCTAACAATGCTCTTAGACAACAAATAATCTTACAAACACAAACCATCCAATCACAGATCAGCCAAATTCAGTCAGCTGGAACAACAAAATTAAAAAAATCACCACCAAAAACAAAAACTCACTTTGGAAACTTGTCAGAAATTTAAAAAGAAGCAACATCAAACTTCCTCCTATAAATAATCCAACAGGCAACACAAAATTATACTCAAACTCTGATAAGGCAAACATTATAGCACAAGTCTTTCACAAAGTACACACCATGAATAAGAATTTAGGAGAAACCACACTCAAAACCAGTAAAATTATCAAAACCTTAAACTCTATTAGTCCAACTAGCCCAACAGATCAAATTCCCTCAAACAGCGAAATTAATAATATAATATCCAAAATCAAAACATCCAAAACCCCAGGCGAAGATGAAATTCACGGTGCAGTGATAAAAAAACTTCCAAAAGCAATCCTTGACAGCATCTACACAATACTTAAAGCATCTTATTGTATTTCCACTCAGAGAATGGACTTTTTTAAATATCCTGGAAACAATAAAATCACTAAAATATTAGCGAGGTGTTTAGTGCGTCCTCTTAGGTTGGTAGTATTCCCCGCTTGTAATCCTACGCTTGTTATGTTGACAGTAGCGTCAAATTCGAATTCAAAACGTGTATGTGTGAGGATTTTCGTTGGATTTTCTGTTCAACGTCGATTTTTGTGATTGAAAGTGTCAACAATCGTGTTTAGTTTGTGTTTTTGTTAATATTTGTTGGGTCAGTGTAGGTGTACATTCGTTTTCGTTTGTTTAAAAAAACGTTAATATGACGAATGTTTTAAGGGATATTCACAATTATCCTCAGAAAAATGTAAAGTTGCTTGTTTTGTTATTAATGTTATTAACGACAATATTACCCAGGAAAGTATTTCCAGCAAGAGACACTACATAACGGTTATTGATAATTTTGAGGCTCAAAAGCTAGTTGCTAATGCCTATTCTTTCTTTAAGGAGAAAAATCTGTGTTTAGGGTCTCCCATAGAAGTAGATTTTGTTTGTTTTGTCAAAATGAAGTTCTGAGTTTGTATTTTCAGGTTACAGCTCGCTGTTTGGGAGTCAGCAAGTCAACAGTGATTAAATATAAAGATGGACCGCTGAAAGAACCGAAAAAAATTAAGCGTAAACGTCCAAAACGTGCAACATCTGATTTAGATACAAGTATTAAAAAAGAAGTTCGCGATGATCTTTATGACATGGTCCAAACCAGTAATATTATTTTAAAAACAATCGTTTTTTGAAAACATCGTTCCCAAAATCTGGTGTTGATTGCATAACATTTCAGATTCAAAAAAATAAACGAAAAAACCTGTTTAAAAGAAAATGTGATGTACCTACACCTCAGCACCAAAGTTGTTCTTCACACTCAAATGGTTATAAACTCCATTCGTTATGAAAAAATCTAAATAGTTTATTGCCTTGTTTTACAAATGTTTTTATTATTAATATTGTTACGATGGTCAGGGTTAGTTAAACTCCTCCGAGCGGTTCAATTCAATTGATTCAGGTTCAAGTCGTACCTACAATAGCGACGAGGTACACTGCGTAATCATTGCAAATAACTTCACTTTACTTCTGAATCACTTTCGGTTTATTTCTCTACTCTTTCTGAGTTGAACTTCTCACCCGATTTATATCCATTCGATTCTCAGTTGTTACACCATTCACCAATTGGAATTTAAAATTCTGTTTTCCAGAAATTACTTAACCAATAAGATTTTAGCGACTGAAAACGGTAGAAGTTAATGGAACACGGAAATCGAACCTAATAGATAATTCTGAAACGAATTACAAAAATCACTTTGAAACCGAAAAACCAAAACCTTCACCAACAACGTCTTTTAACTATAATTTCGTCACAATATTGATCATTTTGGCTTTTAGAGTCTGGAGGGAAATTTTGGAAATTGCATAGTTGTAAAAAAAGTTTATTTTGTTTTAGAAAAGACTATTACACTGAAGACGCTCGGGGATACGCTTTCAGAAAAATTTTTGTAAGATTACAAAAAGTCTAGCCTTGCACTGCTGCTAAAGAATCTCGGCTTCAGTTACAAAAAAGTTGATAATCGGAGAGCGCTTATGGAAAAACCACATATTGCAGCACTAAGGCGAAAATTTTTAAAAAATTATGTCGACAACGCTAATTGCGGTGACTGCAAAAGTTTCGTTTATTTAGATGAAACGTGGGTGTTTTCAAATGGGACAGTCAGAAGATCTTGGCAGGACGAAGATATACGTTCAGTTAGAAAGCTGAAGGGTGATGGAGGTCAATTTTGAATAAGTGTTTTTGTTATTACATTTATTTGTTATGAATTTTAGAGAGATATGTCGTTTTGCACGCTGGAAGCAAAGAGGACTTTATTGAAGGTGCAGAATTAATATTCAAATCATGGAAAAACACTCTAGATTACCATTCGGAAATGAATGCAGAGTGTTTTGAAAACTGGCTCCAAAATATCTTGCTTCCAGCGCTAAAAGAGCCGTCAGTGGTAGTTTTAGATAACGCCAGTTATCATAGTCGGCTTGAGAAAAAACACCGACCTGTGCATGGAGGAAATCTGACCTGCAGACTTGGCTGCAAAAGAAAGGTGTCACATTCACACCTGAATCTACAAAGGACATATTATTAAAGCTTTGTCGAGAAAACTATAAAAAAGTGATTATGTGGTGGACAAAATTATATATTCGGCTGGTCATGAAGTCTTACGCTTGCCTCCATACCATTGTATCACTAATCCCATTGAAATGGTGTGGAGTCAAGCGAAAAGATTTTATGAATCTGAAATTATAAGGCATAAGAATCCTATTGAAACGCGGAAGGAAGCGTTAAAAAATGTAACAGCAGAACAGTGGGAAAATTACGTTAAACATACTGATAAAATTATACGCGGGTATTGGGAAAAAGAAAAACTCGTTTTACCCAGTGAAATAACACCAATTCAAATTCAAATCACAACAGAAAGTGACGATAGTGACAGTGACTTTGTTTTTCCGGGTGAAGACGAATTTTAAAAAATACTATTAATTTAATATTTTTTGTAAAAAGGGTGTTTCACGTAATTTTACGAGGACAGTTCCTGTAAAATGCAATCGGCAATACATATTCCGATACGAACTCGATTACAAATTTTGAAAAACTGGGTAATCTTCTCTACTTTGTTCAGCCTTTCAAAAAATTGTAACGTTTTTAGATAGTCATTCATTAAATTAGACACGTAAATTAGAATCATATCTATTCGGTTTCTTGATAGAACACCTAGTTCTGAAAAACAGCAATTTATGACTATTAATAAAACAGTATCAACTACTGCCATGAGTTTCCAAAAATGAAATAATTAAGTGTGTATATTTTTGTATCTGGTGTTTTGCTGACTTTTGTATATTTGGGTGAGTAGTACATTAGGCGCAGGACATGTAAAGTTGTGTGAAACATCCTGTATATAGTGGGTCCACAGAATTTCTTCAAAAAAACAAAAGACCTTATTTAAA
The DNA here is from genome assembly GCA_939628115.1 of Tribolium freemani. Taxonomy (NCBI): domain Eukaryota; kingdom Metazoa; phylum Arthropoda; class Insecta; order Coleoptera; family Tenebrionidae; genus Tribolium; species Tribolium freemani. Next base: position 2,791,353 of record OW626793.1, read on the forward strand.
ACAATAATGTGGTAAAATGAGACGTTGGCGTTTACATAGTTTTGAAACAGCTAATATAGAATTATTATATCCCATTTCAGTTTATAGTAGAATTGCAACATCGCAGTTGAATTTTTCGGAATGAAAAATAAAGCACAAATTGAGATTTTCTGTATAAGAAAAGAATTTTGTGTTAAACTAAATCCCAGCGCCACGTTTTGAGCTAAGAAACATCTACACATTAATTTTTTGTATGATTGTTAAAAGTTACAGAAAATAAAGTGAACAATTTAAGTTGTCGTTTGCTTTGCATTGCTATGGGACATGAGTTCGTAAACTGACAAAACATTTTAAACTAAAAATTCAAATTTGGCGCGGTAGGTACTACATGTTTGCGCGGAGTGTTAGTGACATGTATGTCATCAATTATTAGCTGGAAATACTATATCTCCCTACAACACTTCCCCAAAAACTGGAAAAATGCTCTGATTATCCCGATTAAAAAACCCAACAACCCAAAACCACTCCTTCCCATCCAATTACCGCCCTATCAGCCTACGCCCTATTCTCTCCAAACTTTTGGAAAAATTAATACTAAATAGACTCAACCGCTTCCTAAGAAACAATAATAAATAATTCCTGAACAATTCGGCTTCAAAGCTATGCACAACAATTCGTTCCATAATATCATTTATCATCAACATTGTCTCATCAAATCGTTTTTCACAAGTCACAGCACAAGCTGTATCAAGCATCATTTTAAGTCATTGATGTTGCCTCATCGAGCAGTACAGCGTCAAGGTACAATCAGTAGTCTTTAGGACTAAACAATCAAGAACTTCCAAACAAGCAGAAGTTTCATGGATCACGACATCAACGCAGCACCAGTGGCGTAGTAAATCACTGTCATTTGTGAGCAAGGTCAGATCTAATCTTGTATTGCTTTATCAAAACTATCAGTTATATTGGCACTATGACTCGTTCAAAGCGCAGAAGTGTCAATCAATGGGAGCAGGATGCAGCGGCAAATTCTGTTCAAAATTTACTTTTTCAATTAAAACAAGTAACAGACGACTTAGAAGAATTTCAAGAATTTGTTCAAGAGCTTCCTGCAGTCATTGACAATGTTACCAAATGCGAAATCAAAGTTCGATTAGATTTAATCAAACCATTGTATGAAAAATTCAAATCATTAGTGTGTGAGTTAGAAACACTGAACTCCAACGTTTCTCAAGATGAACAAAAGAGTTTTTTTAATATATATATCAATTTACTTGCTAAAGCAGAACTAGCGCTATCAACAAATGAGAGGGAGTCGGAAAAGAGAGATCAACTTACTCCTCAAAACCCGAGTTCTCCTACTTCAACTCTCAAAAAGGTTAAGTTGCCGCCTATATCCTTACCAACATTTCAAGGTCATTATTCTGAATGGACTTCATTTAAAGATAGTTTTTTGTCGTTGGTTGACAGTAACCCCGAATATTCAAAAGTTGATAAATGCCATCATTTAAAAAATTGTTTAAAAGGCAAAGCATTAATTGTAGTAGACAATATCCAGATTACAGAGACCAATTATGATATCATGTGGCAATTGTTGGTCGACAGATTTGAGGATAAAGCACTAATAGTTAACAGTCACATTCGTAATATTATGAATATTCCGATCATGACCAAAGATTCGTCGTCTGCTTTGAGACTAATTCATGAAACCTTAAATAGTAATATTCGCGCTCTTAAAAGCTTATCAATTCCAGTAGAACAATGGGATGCAATCATAAATTTAATTATTTATGACAGGTTTGATCAAAATACAAAGAAAAATTACGATGAAACAAAATTTGAGTCAGAAATTCCATCCTTTCAAGAGTTAAATAGTTTCTTATTGCAGCGTTGTAAGTTTTTGGAAAAATCAGTGCCAATAACTTCCAAATTTGAAATAAAACCAGTTAGTTTTAAAGCTAAACAGTCAAATAGTCATTCAGTCATAGCAAGTCGGTCAATTAAATGCTATATGTGCAACCAAAATCATTCAATTTATTTTTGCCAATCATTTCTAGCTTTGGATGCAAAATCGCGTATTGAAGTTGTAAAAAATAAAAACTTGTGCAATAACTGCTTGAAAGATAACCATAACATTCAGAATTGCAATCCTAAACATAAATGTAAAAAATGCAACAAGCCTCACAACACTTTGCTACATATCGATGACAAACTCAAAACATCAGAACAAAGTGTTGAACAAAAAACAAAGGGACCTCAAACCCTATTTAACAATACATTTAATTTCGAAACATTTCTATCTACGGTTGTTGTTCGAATTACTGATAATAAAGGGAAATCACACAGTGTCAGAGCACTATTAGATAATGGTAGCCAGGCAAATTTGATTACAGAAAACTTGGTTAAGAAATTAGGTCTTAAAACAAAGACTATAAATCATGTAGTAAATGAAATAAATTGTTCTGCTACAACAGTATCAAAAACAACTCAAGTTCAGGTTTCTTCTAAGGTTTCTGACTTTCAGACCAAAATAAGTTGTCTAGTTATCCCAAAAATAACAGATCAGTTACCAAACACAGATTTAACTCCCTTTAATTTCAACATTCCTGATAATTACCAATTGGCTGAACCAACCTTTAACAAAAGAGGTGCAATAGATCTGCTAATCGGAAACGAGATTTGTCCGTTTATTACTCTAAGTGTTCCTCAAAAACTGGCAGGAGTAAATGGACCGTTTTTATACAATACAGAATTCGGATGGGTATTTACAGGAATGGTTCGAATGCCTACTTCAGCAAATCGATCATTTCATTCATTCATCCAAACTCCTCTTATGCATAGTTCAGATTGTGATATAAAAGCTCTAAACGATAATATCAGCAAGCTTTGGCAATTAGATGAACCCAACCCAATCAGTTCTATGTCACTAGAAGAACAAGAATGTGAAAAAATATTCGAAAATTCTCATTATAGAGATGAAACAGGGAGGTTCTTTGTTCAGATTCCCATTAAACAAGAAGTCAGTTCCTTATTAGGCGATACACGTGATATTGCTAAACGGCGGTTTTTCCAGTTAGAAACCAAATTCATTCAAAACCCTTCTCTTAAAGAACCTTACATTGCATTTATGAAGGAATATCAGGAACTTGAACATATGACTAAAGTTAATGAAACACAGCTTTCTAACTTCAAGTACTATTTTCCCCATCATGCAGTAGTTAAAGAACAAAGTTTAACTACCAAATTAAGAGTTGTTTTTAATGGCTCATCAAAACCTACAGGTAATCAGTTATCGTTTAATGAAATTCAACATAAGGGTCCCGTTGTACAAGACGAGTTACTTGACATTCTGCTGCGTTTCAGAAAATATTCATATGTAGTGACTGCAGATATTCAGATGATGTATCGTCAAATTTACATCATCCCTGAGCAACGAGATTTACAATTGATTTTTTGGAGAGAAGATTCAGGTCAAAATTTAGATGTTTACCGATTGAATACGGTAACCTACGGCACAACAAGTGCACCTTATTTAGCAACAAGATGTTTGAATCAGTTGGGTCTAGAAAATGCTGGGAAACATACGAAGGCAAGCGACGTAATTTTGCATGATTTTTATGTCGATGATATGTTAACAGGCAGTGACTCAATCCAAGAGCTTCAACAAACTTGTACCGAAATACATAATATTTTACATTCCGCTCATTTGACGTTGAGAAAATTTCTTTCAAATTCTAAAAACATGTTACAACCTCGTTTAACAACACTTCACAAATTTTAACGTTAGGTCAAAATGAACCAAGTAAAACTTTGGGTGTTTGTTGGAACGCAGAAAGCGACTGCATCCAATATATTCCTAAAGACATTCGAACTGATACAAAAATTACCAAGAGGTTCATATTATCAGTTTTGAGTTCAATATATGATCCCCTGGGTTTGATTTCTCCTTTAATAGTTAAGGCGAAACACTTAATGCAACTGTTATGGAGTATGTCAATTACATAGGATGAACCAATTCGGGAAAATTTTATTGAAAGCTGGATAGATTTTGTAGATAGCTTGAAAACGTTAAACGTTTTACAGATACCAAGACATGCCATCATTGCTAATCCAGTCTTGTTAGAGTTACATGGGTTTAGGGATTCAAGTGAGATGGCCTATGGTACGGTATTTTATATACGATAAATTGACAAATTTAATAATGTCTCTGTTAATATACTCACATCAAAATCAAGGATAGCCCCAATGAAAAAGGTAACATTACCCACATTGGAATTAAGTGGTGCTTTACTTATGGCTCAATTCTCAGTAAAAATTCTAAAGGCTTTAAAGTGCTCTTTTCAAAAGATATACTTCTGGTGTGACTCAACAATAGTCTTGGCTTGGTTACAGGGACTACCCCAAAGGTGGAAGACCTTTGTGGCTAATAGGGTAGCAGAAATTCAAACTATTACAGCTGTAAATGATTGGAGGTACGTAAATACGTCTCAAAATCCTGCCGATATCATAACTCGTGGAAAATCTTCGACTCAGTTAATGAATTGCGACCTTTGGTGGCAAGGACCAGACTTCCTTCATAACTCAGAATTTGCTCCAGATGAGACTAATTTATCACACGATCTACCCGATGATGAAATTCCAGAACAAAAATCAACTGAATCAAATGTTACTTTGCTTAAAGTTGAAGACTATTCTCAATTGTTTCTTAAATTTTCATCTTTCACAAAATTGCAAAGAGTAACAGCTTGGTGTTTGCGATTTCTTCATAATTCTCTTCCGTCAAGATTTAAATCAAAACGTTCTGGTGTTCTAAACAGAAACGAACTAACCGATGCGCTGTTTAAATTAGCGACGTGGTCTCAACGAGAATCTTTTCCAGACGAATATGACACTGTATTACATGGTAAATCGCTCTCGCAAAAAAGTAATTTGTTAAAATTAGCTCCATTTATGGACAAGTCCGTACTACGAGTAGGAGGACGTTTAAAGAATTCTTCATTATCATACGATCAATGTCACCCTATATTACTATCCCATAAACATCCTTTAAGCAAAATTATAATGTCCACATATCATGTAACTTATTTACACTGTGGTCCACAAACTCTTCTGCTTACAGTCAGGCAGATATTTTGGATTATAGGTGGTCGCAATTTGGCCAGGTTCATTGTTAAAAATTGCCTTCAATGCTTTCGTTCTAATCCTCCATCGCAAAATATCCCTATCATGGGCAATCTACCATCAGCCAGAGTTAACAAAACCTATGTATTTGCAAGGACAAGTGTCGACTATGCAGGTCCGTTTTTACATCAAAGACCGTAAACTGCGCGGGGCAAAAACTATAAAAGCTTACGTTTGTTTATATGTATGACCACCAAGGCCATACATCTAGAATTAGTCTCAGACCTTAGTAGTGAAACCTTTTTGGCGATGCTTCGCCGATTCATATCAAGAAGAGGTCTTCCTCAGGAGTTATTTTCCGACAGAAGTAATTTTATAGGGGCATATTCGGGACTTAAAGAATTACAGAATTTTTTACGTAAGGACATTAACAAAAAACATTTAATCCAAGAATCTATAAAGTTGGGATTCGAATGGCATTTTATTCCTCCCAGGTCTCCCCATTTCGGAGGCCTGTGGGAGGCAGGTGTTAAATCCATGAAGAGACATTTGCGCCGAGTTGTTGGTTCAACTAATTTGACTTATGAAGACTTTTATACGATCCTTACTCAAGTGGAAGCAATGTTGAATTCCAGGCCAATCTGTCCAATGTCCAATGATCCAAATGATCTCTCGGTTTTGACTTCTGGGCATTTTCTAATAGGTCGCCCTATGACTAGTTTAATTGAAGCATGCTATACTGGATCTCCCGAAAATCGTCTTAAAAAATTTCAAAATTTACAGAGATACACTCAAGTCATTTGGAAACGTTGGAGCTCAGAGTATGTAGGCGAATTGCAAGTAAGAAAAAAGTGGTATCAAACGTCCTCTCAAATTCAAATTAATGACTTAGTACTACTTAAAGAAGAAAATCAGTCTCCTTTAAATTGGCGTTTAGGACGTGTGGTAAAACTTTTCCCCGGAAATGATAATGTAGTGCGAGTTGTAGAAGTTAGAACTGCTTTAGGTAATCTAAAACGAGCAATTACCAAACTTGTGTCATTACCAAATAATTCTTAGTTAATAAGCTATTGTTGAAAGGGATCCTTTCAAGGGGGCCGGCATGTTGCTGATATGGTTGCATACCCAAGCAGTTGGCAACACTGTGGGTCCCCACCTCTCAGTTATCTCTCGTTTTTCATGGAAGTGAATTCATGTCGTCTTTGTAGACATGATGATCTACCTTTTGTAATATTAATTTATATACAAATGAATAAACGGTGTTAAAAACAAGAGTGTGTGCGATTACTACCATATATATAGTCCACTCAAGCAAAACAATCAACAATATACATCCCCCAATCCAATCCCCCAATCCACAAACACCACACTATCCCTCTTCGCAGATGGCACTGTATTACTTTCACACTCCTGGCAAGCCAGAATAGCCAACTCTAAAATTGCAGAACTCACAAAATTTTATGATAAATGGAAAATTAAAACAAAAGCTAACAAAATCACCCTAACGGACTTCACACACAAAAAAAAATTTAAAAGCACGACAGTATGTACATATCAACAACTTCCCCATTACTTCCACACCTGACACAAAGGTTTAACAAAGCATATTCGAAAACGCTAATGCTAACAACTAAGAAAATAGATAGCAGATTGACGAGAGCGCAGTCAGATAGAACACTGATAGAGAAAAATGATGTATTAAGATTATTACACCAAGAAATTAGTACTTTTGACGAAAAATGAGAAATGGAAACTACAGATCAGGGTGTCGATTCTAATTCATTGCGACTGGAAACGGCAAGTCGAGTCGAAATCTGATGACGTCAAAGCGACTTGCCCTACGCGACTGTCAATATTTCGACAGTTGAAATAATCTGTTCACGTTTAGTGAGGTTATGTTTAATTTAAAAAAAATCAACACGTTCAAATAAAATAAAAATACTTTTGACCGTGACACTGATTCTAGAAAAAATAATTAGGGTCAAAAGCAATTTTTCCTACCTCAACACCCTGATTCACTACAAAGAGCCGGACCAACATTGCACGTAAATTTGTAAACAAATAATTAAAAATAATTATGTATTTTGTTTAAAAACATTAATACAATTTATTAAACACTTTTGCTGATAAAAAAATATAAATATGCGTATGGTGGTAATGCCATCACCCAAGTGCCAGAGTTTTCAGGTCGCATCTACAGCCTCTGACCTGACCTAACGACCACTAACTAGTAGTGACCGGGACCGACGGCTTAACGTCTCCTCCGAAAGACGAGTTAGTTGCGATGTTTTTGGCATTACATTATCCGGTCACCCATCCAAGGAATGACCGGGGTCAGTGCTGCTTAACTTCATAAACTAATGAAAACCTATGAAATCAGCTAGTCTATGCAACTAACTTTTACTAACTTTTGCTGATAAAGTCCCAACATTAATTATTTTCAACCAAAATTTATCAAACGCCTTTAACAAAAATTATATTTTTCTTTTAACTATTGGTTTTCTTCGCACTTTTATCACTAACGCTGTTGAATTTCTTTTCTAACGTCCTCAAATAGAATTTATTAATAAAACACACTTAAATAGTGTTAACACGGCAATTTTGAGTGCAATCCACCTTGCACATAACCAACTTTAACATAACCACCAAACGTCAAATTATTTCAAGTCGAAATCTTTACTCAACATGTATGGAGCAGTTGAGTTTTATTTCGACTTGAAAAGGAAATGGATGACGTCACAAGCGCTTGGAGTTCGCGCCACCAGATGGCTCCACGATCACATTGCGAGAGTCGAAACCCTTTTCGAGTCGAAATATTGGTTTAGAATCGACACCCATGCTGAAGATCTAATATTTCTTCTTGCTCAACACAAATATCATTATCATCCTCAGAATTGTGTTCATCGCATTCAGACGCTCGCATAAATCATGTTCTCCGATTTTGCAAACCCTATAAACAAAAAAAATATCGGAAGAAACATTGAATAATTTTGAAAAACCATGGAATCCCATCAGCCCATCAATAATTAAACAATGTGAATTAGGAAGCAGAATTCCAGAACATATATGTGACAAATTATAAACGTGAATACTGTCCGGGAAATAAAATAAGCATTTTCAAAAACTTATAGCGAAAAAAATTATAGACAAGGATCCATAGCAATTCAGAGACATGGAAGAAAACTCTCACGGTTTGAAAATCATGAAGGGTTATTAGTTGTTTTGGTCGGTACAGAAGGCCTTGGCCTTAGAATATCTTGGATCCCGATATTCTAAAACTAGCTAGTAAGCAGGAGGATTCCTGGCACCTATTTTTACGTTTGTTCGTGACCTTGTTTTCGGGTCGGTACTAATTTGTGGGCTAAAACTCTATTTGGTAGAAAATATAACATTTCACAATTCAGGATAATTTGCTTTTTAAATGAGTATCAGAGCTTAGAAATCACAATTTATAGTAAGAATTTTTGCTTTAAACGTGCTTACACAAAGAAATGTTAGATGCTTTACATTTTCTGCCAAAACAAGTACATAACCATGTGCCCTGTATCGGACCTTTAGTTTTTATATAGCTCATCAGTAAGATAAGAGCAGTTGGGGCTCGACCATGAGCGAATAAAGTTTTCGTTTAAAAGGGCTCAGTGGTTTTACTTACAACTCCTTTTCCAAACAACCCAAATACAGAACAGTGGCGACGAGAATTTTGTAACGGACTCGCGAAATCGGGAAACTAGTGACTTTTTTTTGTCGGAGTGAAAAAGTATAACTCGGCGGAAGAAAGTACAATGGCATTTTTAACTTCTGGAGCACCTCAATTTAACCATTCGAAGTCTAATTTCGAAAGCTTCAAGGACCGCTTACAACAGTTTTTTATTGGAAATAATATTACCGAAGAGGATCGACGAAAAGCTATTCTTATCAATGCGCTTGATGAAGAAACTTATCTCTTGGTACGAGATATCTGTTTTCCAGAAGCACCGACGGATAAATCGTATTCGCAGCTAATTAAGACTATTTCTGACCACTTTAAACCTGTAAAATCCTATTTTTCACAAAGGTTAAAATTTTATACCGCAAGGAAGTCACCCCAGGAAAATGTAGCGACGTGGAGTGCACGCGTGAAAAGTCTAGCGGCTTCGTGTGGGTTTGGCGATGAACTTGATGTTGTAATGCGGGATATTTTTGTTTTGGGATTAGGAGATGTAAAAATCATGGACCGACTCTTTGAAGAAGACCCCACCCACGGTCTGAATAATTATTTTAAAATGGTGAAAATTGCCCAAGCGAAGGAAGCTGCATTGATGAAACGATCTGGTATATCGAAAAATCGAGAAGTGGATGAAAATGTCTATTATACTTACAATTAGACGCAAAGTACGAAAATAATTGTTATTTACTTAAAGTTTACGTAATTAAAAATGGGGGACCACCTTTATTAGGGAGAAACGCGATGCACATGTAAAAATTAACAATTGCAAGAATAAATGAGGTGCAGTCCAATATAAATACATTGTTTTGCGAATCAACACCCAGGTCAGTACAAATGTTATGTAATAAGTATCATGAAATTTTTGCGAGTGGCATCGGCACATTTAATAAATGTAAAGTCACATTGCAGTTAAAAGACGGGACAATTCCAAAATATTACAATCCAAGACCAGTTCCTTTTGCTTTAAAACCTAAAATTGAAGAAGAAATTGATTGATTAGTTTCATTTAAAGTATTAGTTCCTGTTGATTTTTCTGAATGGGGTACACCAATTGTACCGGTACTCAAAGCAAATGGAAAAATTCGAATTTGTGGAGATTTTAAGGTTACTGTTAATCCATATTTAGTCGAACAAAAATACCCATTGCCTCGAATTGAATATCTCTTTTCGCAATTGCAAGGAGGTGACAAATTTTCTAAGATTGATCTTTCGGAGGCCTATCAACAAATTTTATTAACCGATGAATCTAGGAAATTAGTAACTATATCGACACACAGGGGTTTATTTGCTTATACACATCTTCCATACGGTATTACAAGCGCGCCCGCGATTTTTCAAAACATAATGGAAAAACTGTTTATTATTCCTGGTGTAGTCTGTTTTCTAGATGACATTCTAATAACGGGCAAAAATGATCAAGAACACTTGGAACGTCTAGAATTAGTTTTCAAGCAATTAAAAGATTGTGGACTTAGAGTAGCCAGCAATAAATGTTCTTTTTTTCAAAAATCAGTCAGTTATTTAGGACATGTCATCGATAAAAATGGATTACACACAAGTAAAGAAAAAGTCGAAGCTATTTTAAAAACTACTCCTCCTATGTCAATTACGCAATTAAAGTTTTTTTTGGGTATGATTACTTTTATTCAAAATTATTCCAAATAGATCCAGTGTTTTGAGTCCATTATATAATTTATTAAAACAAAATAGTAAGTGGTTTTGGTCAAAAGAGTGCGATATGACATTTAATAAAATAAAACAAATTTTAGCATCATCAACGGTCTTAGCACATTATAATCCGGAAAAAGAAGTAAAGTTAACGGTAGACGCATCTGAATTTGGTCTAGGCGCAATAATCAGTCATGTCTTTGAAAATACTTCGGAAAAACCTATTGCATTTGCTTCTCGAGTACTAAATCCTGCCGAATTAAAATATTCGCAAATCGAAAAGGAAGCAGCAGCGATAATATTTGGTGTAAAAAAATTCTCTCAATATTTGTACGGTAGGAAATTCATTTTATGCACCGATCATCAACCGTTAATAACAATTTTTGGTCCTAAAAAAGGAATACCCTCTTTTGCCGCTAATAGATTGCAAAGGTGGGCGTACATTTTATCAGCATTTAATTATGAAATTAGATATGTAGCATCTTCTCAAAATGCAGCTGATTTTTTATCACGACATCCAGTAGGAATTGAAAAGCATAACGTTAATGATGACATATCGTATTTAAATTACATTCAAGATAATGTAGAACCACCACTTGATTTTAAACAAATTCAACATGAAATAAAAATCGATCCCGAAATGAGACAAGTTTTACAATATACGTTAAACGGTTGGCCTAAAAAGAATAAATCGGAAAACCTTAAACCATATTTTCTTAGACGCAAAGAAATTTCAGTTGAAAACGATTGCTTGTTATGGGGGTATCGACTCATTATTCCGAGTCAATTTAGAAAACAAATTTTAATAGACCTACATGAAAACCATGTTGGCATCGTAAAAATGAAATCACTTGCCCGTTCGTATTTCTGGTGGCCGTCGATGGACAGAGCGATTGAACAAATAGCACGAACGTATAAAATATGTTGTTCACTTGCTTCAGCTCCAGCAAAAGCACCCATAATCTCATGGCCTATTCCTAATGAATGCTGGAGTCGATTACATATACCATTTTGGACCATTATTAAATAAGACATTTTTCGTAATTGAAGATGCAACGTCAAAATGGATTGAATGTTTCGTTGTGAGTAGCGTATCCACCGAACTATCAATTAAATGTCTACGGTCTATTTTCGCTCGATTTGGTTTACCTAAACAAATTTGCTCAGATAATTCGACTTCGTTCACATCTAGTGAATTTCAAAATTTTTTGAAACAAAATGGTATCAAACATTTATCGGGAGCACCTTACCATCCAGCTACAAATGGTCAAGCCGAAAGCGGTGTTGGTATAATGAAAAAGGTTATAACGAAGTGTGTTTTTGAAAATAGAGCCATTGATCTCGATTTAGTTATTAATCGATTTTTATTTCAATATCGTAATACACCTCATACAACTACGAAAGTAGCACCCGCGAAATTATTATTAGGTCGTCGATTGAGATCCAGATTTGATTTGTTACTTCCAGCAAATGAAAACAAAAAAGAGAGTAAAGTTAAAACAGATTTGGATAACAAAACATTCGAGTGCAACGAAGCAGGGTGGGTACGCGATTTTCGGAAAAACAATGTAAAGTGGACTCAGGGAAGAACAAGCCAAATTTTAGGCAATCGGACGTATTTTGTGGAATTAGATTGTGGTGTAAAGGTGAAACGACACATCAACCAATTAAAAAAACCTTATCCTGAAAATCAGATCAGAGAAACCTTTACTCCACGGTCCGATTTAGTATCTGAATTTGTGAATGCTAGGGAAATAGTACCAATGGCGGAGAATGTACCTGACACATCACATACAAGAGAACTTAGACGACGTAGTCGGATACACCCTCCAGACAGATATCAAACCACAATGTAAATTATTTGTATATAATTGTAATTTTGTATATTATCATTGCAAAATTAAATTTTTTTTGGATTTAAGAGGGGGAAATATGCCCTGTATCGGACCTTTAGTTTTTATATAGCTCATGAGCAGTTGGGGCTCGACCATGAGCGAATAAAGTTTTCGTTTAAATGGGCTCAGTGGTTTTACTTACAACTCCTTTTCCAAACAACCCAAATACAGAACACCATGTAAAACATCCTAAGTAAAATTACTAAATATAACTAAATTCAGAATTCTACTTAAGTTATTCAACAAAGTGTTACATTGTCCTAAAAATTAGAGATACATTCACTTTAGTTGCCAAGTAATCCTTCAACGATCTAAATGAAGAAACTCGGTAAGTTAAAATCTCTCTCCGATGATCAAAAGACTAGACTCAATAAAATACAAATATCAAAACAAATCAATAAGTACGAAGTTTAATTTCAGAACGCAAAACATCCACAACTGGAACAGAAGAGCGAAATTAAGACGAAAATAATTTGGAGTTCAAGTAGATCACAAATTCACCTCCTCTAGAAACATTTGAGGAATTAAAGTTTCTGTCACATCGACAAACACTATAGATGTCTTCTTGCTCAACAATCTCGGACAATTCTAAGTTATCCGATAACCAAGTTTCGGTTAGAGCAATGACATTTACCACTGAAGAGGTAGTCAAATTAATTTAGATTAGAGTTCATGTTCCCAACATTTTTATAGGACAACGATAAGACGCTTAAGTCGCTTGCCGGACTTTACATAAAAATTTTGATGAGGTTCATCAGGAGTACTGCGAACCGAAGAACCAAAAATCAAGTTTTAAGGCTCATAGAATGAAGATCGACGAATGGCGATTTTAAATAATGCATCACTGTAGTCTAATAAAAAGTATCGTTTTCGTTTCAGTTGTGTGTTATGTAGATATTTGCGCTTTATGGAAACATACATTAACGCATGTTCAGAGAAACATACATACATTAATGCAAAAACACCAACAAGAAAAGCATGCATTAACGGAAAACACCAACAAGAAAAGGACAAATAATACACCCAAAAGTAATTTATACACTTTATCGACGCCCTATTTGTTTTGAAACTAATTTGATAATTTATTGGTAAATATTTTAGACGAAATCTAGTTGGAATATTTACATGCCACCAAAAGGCTGCTGCCAGTGGAGCCCTCGAATTATTTCAGAAGAGATACGTATTCAGAAACAAAAAAAAACAAAACAGCTAGGGAAACGTGGGATTTGTTCCTTCAGGAGATTATGGGCAAATCCAATAAAGAGAAAATGGTAAAAGCCAAATACATACCTCTCGATGGCGTGATCACTTCATAGGACTCATACTTGATGGATAACTCTTCTGGGTAATAATTTTCAATATCTTACGTAGTAGTATCTAGTTCAGTGCAGCGTCCAAGAAAAAGTTCCGGTTTTCTCTCCCCAGTGTTATAGAAGTAGATGATTGTTACCCAATACTACGTTTCATATCTTAGTTTTCAAATTAGTTCGCGTAACTCAAGAATGCTCCGAGGTTAATTCACCGGAAACATAAATATTATTATTATTATCAGAACCTTTTAATTGATTTTAAAGAAACAAATACCACCGTTAATGGCACATATTATGCAGCATTGCTGCATAAGTTGCAAGAAAATATTCGGGAAAAACGTCGAGGAAAATTAACCAGAGGCGTGCAGTTGCTGCACGATAATGCGCCTCTACATACTGCTGGCGTTGCACAAGATGCCATCTTGGGTTGTGAGTTCCAACAACTAGATCATCCTCCTTATAGTCCAAATATAGCTCCCAGCGATTAGACTTTGACAAAATAAAGAACGGTAAGGCCCCTGGCGATTAATCAATCTTTTTGCTTTCACTATGGTTGATCAGTTCATACGTAAAATGTTGACACAATTTATTGAAATTTATCAAAAACATTCTTGAGTGTGGCAAAAAAAAACAAAAGATTACACACAAAAATGTAAAAATCGTGTATTCTTTGTTAATTTTGCTTTTTCTTTCTTCGTTGTGCTCCCAAGAAAGCACAACACGGAGAACGACATGAAGTGGTCAGAGAAAGCCAACAGCGAAACAGACGCGTTCCCCACATTGACGTTAATCCACCCTTTTGATCACCATCACCAGACCCCCAAGCGTGGTGCTGAAGCCAATTGTGAAAACAACGGATCAACAATCACCCCTGGAGATCTGGAGATATAGCGCCAGAATAGTGGCGCAATAAAGCAAGTTGTCGGCGCTGCGTTTTTGGTCAGAACCTCAATCCCCGGTATACCGAGCTCCACAATCAGAGCCCATTTCAGTAATTGAGTCTGACAAATTGTCCATTCCTGGACTTTGTACTACAATCTTCAAATAAATAAAATATAATGTAACTAATTCATTTCAACTAACACAAAAGCTATCATACCTGATTGTCAGTTACCTGACAATTACCGCCGGACCTCTTTAATGAATTGTATTTTCCAAACGTTAGGTAAATAACTATTAAACCAGTGTTCAACACTGGTTTAATATACCGTTAAAAAATTGACAAATTTATTTTGACGAGTATAGATAGCATGGAGCAAGAAAAACTGATTGGCAGAAAGAAGAAACGTATCCGGTCCCAAGCCAGGGAAATTGTTGCTAATGTGATGACGTTTATGGAACGAGAGACGGAACAAAGTGTAGTTATTGTTCCTTTGAAAAATTTTAAACGACGTGTATTAGACCGCCACTGGTATTTCGGAAACAACCTACCGAGCGATTAAAAAAGAAAGATATGCAATCGCAACGAGCAAAAAAAAACAAATTCACTACCACCAGCATTCCCTGCACCAAAAAGCACCTTAGATGAAGGCGAAGAACAGGCTATCCGCCGCATAATTTACCAGGTACCAGGTAACTGAAAAACGAAGACCGACATTAAAAGGTATGTATTTATTGGCACTGGTGTATGATCTAACATTGGTAAAGGGTGATTAACTGTATACATGTAAAAGTTGCTTCAGTTGTTGCTAACTGTTTGATTTTCGTTCACTGTGGGTAGGAATTTTTTTATCCGTTACTTTCGGTGTGCCTTTTAATGCTTAACTTAATAGGTATCTTAGCGAAGATGCATGCAAGTCGTACACCCTTTCGAGGTATCAAGCAGACGTTGTCCAAGGTGTTAAAACGTCTGGGATTCAGGTAAAAGATTGTCTAATATTGTCATATATGTTATTCTATTACTTCAAATTCAAAATTTCTAGCATAAGTGTTGCTGAAAAAAAAAATAGAGTTTGCAGTTGTTTTCTTGACAACTTCTTTCCAAACATGTAGATTAATTTAATAATATTTCTATTTAGTTGAGCATAACACGTTTTTAAATGCTTAGTTATTATGCTCTATAGTTGTTAAAAATTATTAGAATATTATTTTATAGAATAAAGAACGAGAGACTTTTTAAGGTATGGGAAAACCCGACAAAAGGAAACAGTTATGGAGTGTTATGATATAAGATATAAGAGGATTGTATACCTAAAAAAAATTGATGCAGTATCGAAGCGGCGAAAATAGACCAATACTATACATTGATGAGACGTACATTAATAGTAACCATACGACACCAATGCAATGGTATGACAACACTGATTAGAGGTTGCAAAAGCCAGTTGCCAAAAGGCGGCGTCTTATCATTGTGCACGCGGGAATGAATCTGGTCTAGATACTTATCTCTAAGGGGATGGGGTTGAGGTGTTGAGGCTACCTCCATAAAACCCACCGCTTAATCCGATTGAAAAAATATGGGCGAACGTCACTAACTGGATGGTCGGAGCGAAATGTTACTTTCAGACTTAGTTACGTGAAAGCTTTGACTCGCCAAAGGGTTGGAGAAATAAGTGCCGAAGAGTGGGCAGCCATTTACCAACATGTCACTAAAGTTGAAGACGACTTGCGACGGCCTTTGTTAGATCATTAGCTGAAGAAGAGTTCAAATGTGATTCCGACGACTCAAGTTCAGAAGATGACAAAAACCCTGATAAAGGCACAGCATCAAAAAACCCACAATTCTCAACCTCAATTCGGGATTTGGGAGTTGCTCCTCTTGAACAATTTACCATCCACCCTGAAATACCTTTTCATGTGTTTCATTCTTTTAAAACACGCTGCGTAAAGATCCCAAAATAAATTCAAATTTCAAAAAAAATTTTCTTTTTTAATTATTCAATGATCATACCTATTGCAAGAAGAACATCAAATAATTATTAATGTTAAGGTATGTAGGAGATCTCTATTCTATGAGATAAAAATATTTCGTTACGTCGCTGCTCCCTTAGAAAACTTTGTACTTCAACATAATTCCATGCCCCCCGAATGTATCGCTGTTTTCAAAAAATAAACGAAAAAAGAAGCTGTTGACACACAAAATGAAAAAGAAGCTGTTGCTAAAAGTTGAAGCAGAACAGAATGAGAACAATTAATTGAGGGCCAGATTGTGGGAAAGCCCAGAATCTTTATTTTGATTCAACTAGTAAAGTGATTCTCTACAACGCTCTGAACTCAGAATTCGCCAATTCTGAGACACCCTTTATAACTGTTGCGTCGTTAATTTGATTTAGTTGATTTCGGGTTTATTCGCATACAGATAACTGTATATTTTTATTTTATTTGTGTAAAGAAGGCGCTCATCTTCCCATCAGCCCCTGCGGAGAGGGCAAAAAACTCTTGTTAAGTTTCACTAGCTCGTTAAAGCTCAATTTTGCTCTACTTTTGCTCGGGAAAATTCCCATTATCAACGACCGCATTTGGTAGTTCGCGAGTGAAGATTTTCCTTTTTTCCGTCCTTTCGTCCTCAACGACTAAGACATCCTCCGCTGGAAGGAAAGGGAGGGATTTTCACCACTGTCGACTTCGAATGACGCCAGACAATAACAGTTGCTAGTAAGATTCTTAATCCCAGTCGACGTCTAAAATAGATTTAATAAAGGATAATATTGAACAATATTTAGATCCTGACCCATATTTAGGATAAAAGTATAAGTTCGTTTTCAGTCAGTGAAATTTTAAAACATCATAAACCAGCAATAACCGATTGGGCTAAAAGTTACTATTCCAATCCATATCTCAGATTGAGAAGCACTGAGCAAATATTTATTTGATACTCTGGACTTCAGTCAACAATACTGAAAAGTTTTGGATTGAGGTATCACAATATTTATACAGAGTGAGTGAGAAATACGTGTGTTAATTTTACCACGTAATACAATTCATCAAGTACAACAACTTTTCTATATAAATTTTTCAAAATTCTCATGTATTATTTTTATTGTTTTCTTTCCTGTTTTTCTGCAGACGAACCGTTCAATGGTTAATAATTAGTTTGTATTTTTTTATATTCATAGTAACAATTTTCATTGTTGCTTTAAAATGCTGTCAATTACGTGACATTAAGTACTGACCTTTCAAAATACCGTATTATTTTGAAAACTGCCGACTTTTTCAAGTCAAGAATTAACAGACATTGTTTTACTATATGGCAAAGCTCTTGGAAATGCAGCAGAGGCACGAAGACTAATGCACAGCGTTATCCTGGTCGTGCTTTGCCCAGGAGGCATAGTACATTTCAGACGACATTTTGGATGCTGTTGCAGCTCGACCAGGCACCAATACTCGAAGACTTGCTCTTCAATATGGAGTTTCGCAGTCAACGATTTGGCGAATTTTAAGACTGCAACAGTTACATCCATATCACGTGCAACGAGTACAATTTTTGCAACCTGGTGATTATGTTCGCAGACGCACATTTTGTGGGTGGATGATTGCCAAAAATGATGCAGAAACAAATTTTTTAAATTATTTGTTAACAACTGATGAAGCAGGATTTACGAGGGAAGGAATATTTAATGTTCATAATACGCATGTATGGGTTGATGAAAACCCGCATGCTATAAGACAACAAAATTTTCAGCAAGAATTTTCGATAAATGCTTGGACAGGAATTTTAAATGGACAGCTAATTGGACCGCACATTTTGCCACATCGTCTTAACGCCCAACATTATTTACATTTTTTAAGAGATGTTCTGTTTGAGTTACTGGACGATGTAAATTTAGAAATTAGACAAAATTTATGGTTTCTGCATGACGGAGCTCCTTGCCACAATGCCCACGTTGTGAGAAATTGGTTAAACACCAACTTTCCACAACGTTGGATCGGCACCTATGGTCCAGTTGCGTGGCCAGCCAGGTCGCCGGACCTGAACCCCTGCGACTTTTTTCTGTGGGGTTACATGGAGGAGTTGGTATACGCTGTCCCAGTTGACAATATTAAACAGCTCAGGGATCGGATTTTTAATGCTGCTGAAACCATTCGTAATAATGGCCCGATGGTAGAGCGAGTCAAGAATTCACTTAGGAGACGTGTCCAGTGTTGTTTAAACGCAAATGGTGGTCATTTCGTGCATTTGCTGTAAAACTTTTGTGGTGGTTTCTGCTAATTTGTTTTTCTGTTGATTGTTATTTCCGTTAATTTTTGGATTCTGCTTTTCTGTTCTACATTGTTCATAATAAAAAACATTTTATCAGCATATTGAGAATTTTTGTTAAATAAAAAACGTGACAGTTCTGATGTTTATTGACATTGAATCTCCAGGATCCACAGGTTGCTTTTGATTAATTAATTGTAGAATTCCAACGAAACTCTTCTTTTTATACCCATAGGCGGGTACATGTTTCGATATGTTATCTTTTCCAAATTTTAAGTAAATTTGCGAAACTGTTATAGAAAAATTTCACATAAAAAAAAATTTGTATTTGTTGAGCTCTGTTACCTGTTAAAATGAACACACGTATTTCTGATTCTGTTGTGAAACTGTTATAGAAAAATTTCACATAAAAAAAAATTTGTATTTGTTGAGCTCTGTTACCTGTTAAAATGAACACACGTATTTCTGATTCACCCTGTATAGATTAATTACTGCTATAGATCTACAAATTCAGAATCTAACTGATATTCATATTCAAATTTATAGGGACCAAAACTCAATTATCTGTGGTGCATAAGATCAATAATGAAATCAATAACCCGGTATGATGGATCTGTAACAACTGAACCCTACTATTGTTCCAGTATGATGTCATATAGAAAAATCTATGTGGAAAGTGAAAATGTTTACACAAGTTTCTGTAATTGGCGAAAAAATAATGCTTTGAACATTTTCATTTAAAATGCGTGTGTTAAAATAGTGAAAACACGTTGCTATGGGAAATTTTTATTAGTTGGTATAAAATAAGATATAAAATCCGTATTTCTTTTATTTTGCAAAAACAACACAAAAATGCAAAAAAATGACTGGTCATTTTAATTGGACTCAATTCTGACCTAACTGGATCAGTCACAGCGGTCAATAAGACGGTGCATCATAATATTTTTTAAATAGAACGATGTAAAGTTTCTTTTATAATTAGAGGGCCTACTAATCGACCTTTAGGTACAACTGTGTTACTTAGTTTGACTGTGGATGAACCGACCAAGAAAAAACCTATTGAATTCGAAGCCAACAAAAAGTTTATGCTATATTTAACAAAACACATCCCGAAAGACCTCCAATTTCACGATTTATTGTTAGTAGAATTTATTCAAAATACAATGAACTGAGTTATGTGCGCGATTTATCTGGAGCTGGGCCTCATCAACTTGCTGAAGAAGTCAAGTTGCAGACGTTTCTGGAGTTGAGGAAAATCCTCATTTGTACATTAGACAATTAGCATCAAATAGCAATGTACACAGTAAAAAAATTTTAGTTGTGAATATTTATTTTGTTAATCTAACAACTTTTTTTAGAACATTAACGAATTAAAAATTTAAATTAACAATATATCCGAAGGGAACAATTTGTTAAAATACATTTTTGTTAAAATAACAATACATTTTTTTCATTTCAATAATGAACAACTTATTTAGTCACCTAGAACAAAGTCTGCGCTTTTAGAAACTATTTTGTTAAGGTATTAAATAAATTTAAGCAAACTATATTTGTTAATAAAATGACAACTTTATTTGTTCACTGAAAAACCACACTAGCCGTATTAGCAATCATCATTTCGCTCAATTGACAAAATTCTTATGAACACTAAAATGTATTTGCACTCACTACCGTCAAAATGACATTTCGCGAACGCAACAGTTAACCGCGAACGTAGATTTCGCGCACTAGTTGGAGAAGTTTGACTTCGCGCATTAGTGCGTAAAGTCACAAAAAGCAGTGGCCTTTTCGAGCGTTGTACAAATAATTGAAGTTTATAATAATAAAAACTCTGGTTTATAAGTCGCTATTTATCCACTTTGGATGTTGAAAATATCGTAAGAGTAAAAATAAATCGCTATTATATTTTTTCGCTATATATCGCTATATATTTTTTAATTCGATTGAAACTTAACACTTTGGCAAAACCATAAACATAAACATAAGAGCAAATACGAAAAATAATTAATGTTCGTTTCAAAAAATATTGTACGAACCTCTGTGCGCAAAGACATATTCAACGCATTCGCGCAAATGAAAAACTCGTCCGTTCCCCGCTCGTTCTTCAAATTATGCGCTCAAGCGCGAAAACTGTCTTCTCGCACTTGGTTCCTAAATAACTATTGTGAATGCCACTAAATGTTTTGTAATAGTATATTATGATACGAGTTTTATAAGACGCATTTTGTCGCACGCACGGAATTGGGGCACGACGAGCGCAGCGAGGAGTGCCATAATGGAGTAAGTGCGACAAAATGCCTTATAAACGAGATATCATACACTATTTTTTCTACTTTGAACCTTTTTTAACAAAAAAAATCAATTTCGAAATTTAGGGAATTTTGTGGCAGTTGACAGCATTTGCGTGGATCATGAAATTAAATTAATAATTTAGATCGTCATTAGTTTATTCGTAAAATGTATTCTGAAAGTGTCCAAGACGTTTTGCAATCTATCTGCCCCTCAACGAATACGGGCTTTTGTGGCAAATACGCGGAATTTGAACATTGGCCTAAGGAGAATGGGATCTCAAATTACTCACTTGCACTGACTTTTGAAGTCATGTTTGTACACTACTCGAAAGGTGTTCGAAGGGACTACGTATCAGGGTTGGTACAAAAGCCTCTAAAGGTTCGAAATTGATTCATTTGATTAAATTATCACTTGAAACAGGTGACGATTGACACTGACACTTCTCTCAGATAATTGTCAAAAAACTAGGTTGCAATCATTTTCCAACTAAATTACCCTGGTTTTTAGTGTAATTATTATAGCACTCCGTTGGATATTACGAAACCCAAATGGCGTATCGTAATGACCTCAGTACGAAACAAAAGTAGAAAATAGTATATTATGATACGAGTTTTATAAGACGCATTTTGTCGCACGCACGGAATTGGGGCACGACGAGCGCAGCGAGGAGTGCCATAATGGAGTAAGTGCGACAAAATGCCTTATAAACGAGATATCATACACTATTTTTTCTACTTTGCACCTTTTTTAACAAAAAAAATCAATTTCGAAATTTAGGGAATTTTGTGGCAGTTGACAGCATTTGCGTGGATCATGAAATTAAATTAATAATTTGGATCGTCATTAGTTTATTCGTAAAATGTATTCTGAAAGTGTCCAAGACGTTTTGCAATGTATCTACCCCTCAACGAATACGGGCTTTTGTGGCAAATACGCGGAATTTGAAAATTGGCCTAAGAAGAATGGGATCTCAAATTACTTACTTGCACTGGCTTTTAAAGTTATTTCTGTTATTACTCAAAAGGTTTTCGAGGGGACTACGTATCAGGGATGGTACAAAAGCCTCTAAAGGTTGGAATTTGATTCATTTGATTAAATTATCACTTGAAACAGGTGCCGTTGACACTGACAGTTCTCTCAAATAATTGTCAAAAAACTAGGTTGCCATAATTTTCCAACTAAATTACCCTAGTTTTTAGTGTAATTATTATAGCACTCCGTTGGATATTACGAAACCCAAATGGCGTATCGTAATGACCTCAGTACGAAACAAAAGTAGAAAAAGTTTATTATGTTTTGACTAGTTTTTGTATACGCTAGTGCGTGGCGTCAATGCGCTCTCGTAATTTCGTTGTGTACTTCCATTCTTCGAGTTAGTAAGAACAAAAAAGAACAACGAACGGTGTACCTAAATGTAAAAAATGGAAAATCCCGATTATTTAGATGTGTCAGGTGCACAAGTACAAACAAACAAAGTTCCGATATTGATGACATAGAATGGTGTGTGGTGTGGTCTCGATGCACCTACGAAGAAATAATAAATGCTGATAAGTGAATGTTATTCTTTTGTATAGAATTCAAGATAAGATTTCCCGATTCCGAAAAAAACAAATCAGTTTAATATTTTTTACTTTTTTAGAATTGATTATACCTAACTGCTTTCTAGTTTTGTCTATACGCAAGTAGCCGAGTTTGACATTTTAGTTAGAAAACTGTTTCCGACTTTGGAAAACGTGGAGTTTACCCTTCAAGACGAGTTGGGTGCTAACCTGCGGGGGAAATTTCTGGAAGAATATACCAGAATATAGTCTAGAGGGGTCCTCTTAAAGTTATGAAACAATTTATGTCAAGGGGGCTCTGGTAGCCCCCTTCAACAATACCCTACAAGCTTACAATTTGCACTGTTAAATGTTTAAAATAACGTCTGTACACCAAATTTTATAAAAATTGGATAAGTATCTTCATGCTACCAGCAACATTTTTCGTGTTATTTGCTCTATTTACTTTGTTCAACGATCTGCTTTTGAATCAAGACAAATTCGTAATAAATCCGTTTCCAAACCTCTGTATTTGTGTACAATATGGACTCAAAATTCTTGCGCTTCCGACTTTCGAAAATGGGAAACACTCGTTAAAACACTTACCTTGAAAATCAGTAGAACTGCAATAATTATAGGCACCCGCACCAAGTCCAAATATAATACACTGCACACTAATTCCCAAATTATTATGTTTTATCCGAGCACATCTGAAGAACATTAAAATAACAAAACAAAACAGAGCACGATCAACAAACTTCGCATTTAAACATAACCACACTTTAGAAACCAACAAGAGCCTACTAAAAGTTCACCGTGAAGATGGCAAGTATAAAATCACAGCGGACCAGTTCAATATTGTTTATTCTTTACGTAACAAGGAATTAAAGACAGTCCCCAAATGATAAAAGCATGCTTTTTGCATGACCATTGCCAAAAATTAATTAAAAGATCAAAGAAAATACCAAACTATAGGAAAAAAGCACGTATGTACACTCTTCTTCAAAATTAATGGCACAAACTCGGCTCTCGGGTAGGCTCGTTACGGATGGGCAACATTGCTTTAACATAAGAGCCGGCATTCGGCAGTTGACGGTTTGTGTCATTATTAATGCAGTAGACCGTACCTCTTCATGTTTATCAACCCCTCTCCAGAGCCAGATTTTTTTCTAACTTTCACATACACAGGGTTTTGAAGCTCTTTCGACCTGCAGTAACAGGAAAATACCACATTGTCGATAACACATACAAAAAAATTTAAAATATATTTTTTTTAAATCCAACGTCGAACCACTTTCCAAAGCCTAGACTTATTTATTTCATATGTAATATGTAAATTCCTCTTTCGATCTGCAGTATAAGGAAAATCAGAAACAAAAATTCACCCCCATTTACACAGATTCCGCGAAATTTGGCTGACTAGCGGTGTGGCAATAATTCCCGTTTTTGTTTAAACTTAAAGTTTTGCATTTTAGTACAATATATTGTAACTACTACGTTTTATTAGAAATTAGAAAAATTTACAGATAGGACATTTTAAATAAGGAGAACAGTATAGTAGTTGGTTGGTTTTCCGTTTGACAAAATTGCTGGTTACAATAACAGAAACTGACATTAATCAGTGCAAAAAAAGAAACAATCTGTGTCATTTTTAATTTTTCAAACGTTTTGGATCAATCTTTTTTATGGTATATTTGGCATTCGTTACTGACGTGATTAACAAATTGTTAAATATTTTATTTGCCTTAAAATATCATCATAAATTAAACCCAAACAACTTTTTCTATGTTTGTGTTTAAATTATCCTAACAAAACCTGAGAAGCTTAAGCCATGATCATGGTAAATGTTTTCATTAAGATTTAAAGTCATATGAAGAGAGTTATTAAGTTTTTTGGGATAAAATATTTATTAGTAATAAGAGAACAAAAACACAATCTTAAAGTTCGAGGGCTGTCGTTATGACAGACACCCGAGAACTTTAAGCGTTTTCGCATGAGTGTTTAATACCAATGGAAAATGTACTCGACAGCCTGTGGGAATCAACACTTTGCGTCAACTTACTTCTAAAATGGCTACATTTTTAAAATTAGAGAATCCTAAGTCTTATACTGCTTCCTAAGAAGCTCCGCAATTTTTTAATTTAAAACACGTTGCTATGGGAAACGTGTTTTAAAAAGTGTATATAACCTAGGATTCAAATATAAAAAAGAAAGCTTAAAATGTTACCAACAAAAATAGTATATTATACACCAAGGTGACGAAGACTATTATCATTGACAGCAACAAGATTATTTCGCGAGAGGTTTTGCCCCGAGCGGAATAAGGAGCAAAGCCTATAAATGTCTTCGATACCGTGGTGCATATACTATTTTTTCCACTACTAGCTATGAAGTTGACAATAATTATTGCGTCTCCTAACCTTCTACATCTTTAACGTCAGCCGGTCACAGAGTTCACCCTCATCTTCACCGATAAGACTTCCACCTAATAATAACACCAATGAAATCAGTACTACGGTTATCAATTTCACAGCTCTAACTAGCACATAGAGTGCAAGAATCACTAAGACTTGCCACAATTGCACAAGTAATTACCTATAACTTTGGGAAACAATAATTTGTGTTCATTGTATTAATACTTCTTTTTTAAATTAGTTTTCTTCTTTGATAGTCTTCTAACATATAGGATTTTCGATTTGTACATACTACAATATACACGAACATACGCAGTATGCTGAGAATGATGACGTCACGGTATATGTGTACAGTGGCGGACACGGAATTTTGGACGCTTCTGTCATTTCGTTGTCAAAAAGTATGGAGATTTCCATACGTTTATGTCATAGGCGTCCAAAATTCCGGGTCCGGCACTGTACAAAGCGCGAAATTTAAAATCTCTGGACTTTGTCGCTGTTTGTGTTGTGGTTGGTTGCTTATTTTGTTTGTCAATTTCACTTGTCACTTATGTTTGTCAATAGAATTTTGTGCTGTTGTTAAATTTTATTATAATGGATAAATTGTCTCCACGCAAAAAGCTGATTTTGATGAGTATTATAGAAGAAAGTGCGACTTCACACTCCCCAAGTTTAGCTCAGTGGTACAATATGTCGTTTCTGGAAAAAATTAACCAGTGGTTAATTCCATTATTGGCGTTTCGAGAAGAGCACCAAAGAATGTCCGGGTATCATGAGATCTGGATTGAATAATATTTGGATTCAGATTTCTTTTCACATTTTCGAATGACACGAAGCACGCAAGCTAAACTGTTATCCGAAATTGTGAAGGTGGTTCCGGACCAAACAACATATATGCGAGGACGTACCCCACTTCCTAATCACAAAAAAATTAATAGCTTGGTACTTGGTACTACTTGGTACTTAGCTAAAGGGGACACTTTCATTCCAACTAGCCAGCATGTGAGTTACCAGGACAGAAAATTCAAACACAGCATTACAGTGCAAGCTGTTGCAACCCATACAAAATTGTTTACAAATACTTCTGTAGGATATTCAGGATCTCTACAAGATGCTTGAGTAAGTGCTTGTTATGTGTCACATATGTTTTTACAGATTTTAAAGTAATCAGCACTTGAACAAACGATGTACCAAAGAACATCTAATTTGTTTTATAATGAAAATTATCATTTAGTTGGTGATACGGCCTACCCATGTAAAACGTGGCTGAAGACACCATATAGGTAAGTAATCATGTAATGATACGTGAATTCAATCAATAAAAATGTTTTTTTTTAGAAATACGGGAAGGCTTACGAGGAGCCAGATACAGCACAATCACCGATTGAGTATTGCACGTGTGTGCGTTGAACATAGTTTTACTTTACTTAAAGAACGTTTTCGAATTTGTAAATACCAATACAATGGTAAAAGTGGTTGAAATTGTAACTGCATGTTGCGTTTAACACAATTTTTGTTTGTTAAATGATGACGAGTGGAATGTCGAGTTTGAGCCACACAGAGATCGGGAAAACGTAAAATTCCTGTAGAAACTGACATGATTGGCATTCAAAAATATAATCAAGTATGTTCTAGTTTAGAATAAAATACATATCTGTGTCAAAAAGCACGGACGCGCTCTTGAGAGTGGATGGATACTAGTGGCTTTACTGACCACTAAAAAAAATAATAAAAAAATTCATTGCACCTTATGCAGCAGCTCGTAAAAGTTGCAATAATGAATTTTATAATGAACAATCAATAGCTTTATTCGCGTAAGAAAGAAAACTGGGCGCATTTGATAACTAATAAAAAGATTTATACGAGAACTTTTTTAAAATTTTTGACGAATCTCATCATTAATAACAATACCTATCGGTTATAAACATCTTGGAAATATAGTTCCAAACCTGGGACGCAAATACCAAGAAAAATGGAAGGATGGGCAAGGAATAGCTAAAAAATAAAAAGGTTCCAGATGAACTGAAAAATTTGTATAAGAAAGAAAGGAAACGACTGCAAATGTAGACAAAAATCTTTAAAAACAATCTCACAGAAAGAAGAAATGGACATATTTTCGGCGTTCAATTCTCTAGCGGACCAGAATAAACAAAATTCTTACTTATCAAATTTATTAAAAATTTATCCATTGCTGAGACGCCGAAAAAATGAAAATCAGATACAACCAGAATCGACAAAGCGGAATCCTACATTGATCTACAAGATACCGTAATTCATTGCTAGATAATTAGGTAAACTTCATCTAAAATTTATTATAACGTTTTGGTTTTTTAGACCGACACTCATTTTATTTGTAGCTAAGACACCGTACGATTGAGATAAAAGTGTGTAAAATGGCTGTATTTCTTGTAGATGGCAGTGGAAAAAAATGCCTTGAGCGCGTTGCAAGTCACCTAGCGGCCAAAGTATAATAGTACTACGAGGGTCGGCTGAAAAGTAATGCACACTTGCTCGTAACGGGCGAACAAAATATCATACGGATGCGCGCGCATGCCCATTCGATAGCCACAACCTTCCCCTCCATACGCTCAAAGTTTCGTAATTATCGGTTGAACGGTTGCGCGTTCATACGTGTTACTATGGCAAGCCAAACACCTGCTAGGTGCACGCGCTTGAAACAACGTGCAGTGATTGAATTTTTGACGGCGGAAAATATTACGCCTACGGAAATTTATCGGCGTTTACAGGCTGTTTATGAAGCTAAGACGGTTGACAGAAATACTGTGAATAGGTGGGTCATAAAAAGCAGGAATTCCGAGCCGGGTAATTTGAATATTTCCGACGAACAACGCAGTGGATGACCAATTTCTGCCAGCGATGATGAGTATCGTTCTCACGTCGACAATCTCATTCAAAGTAATCGCAGAAGCACTCAACAACGAATCCCGGATGCTTTAGGAATATCAAAAGAAAGAGTAGTCTTCATCTTTCAAAAGTTGGGCTATCGAAAAATTTGTTCACGCTGGGTACCGCGTATGCTTACGGAAAAAAACAAACGTCAACGAAAAGAAGCTTGTGAACAACTTTTGGAACGTTATCGACGCGAAGGAGACGAACACATACGCCAATAATGAAGAAGTGAAAGCCGCTGTAAGCAGTTGGATACGAAAACAACCGGAAGAATTCATTAGGAACGGATTTGAAAAATGGGTTCAGCGATGGGAGCGCTGTGTGGAGCGAGATGGTGACTATGTGGAAAAATAAATGTCATTTTAAAGCTAAAGAATTCTTCTTTAATTCTTTTTTTTAATTTTGTGAATATCTCATTTTATCCTTGAGTTATAAGCAAGTGTGCACTACTTTTCAGCCGACTCTCGTAATAATATTACCCGCAGGGTCAGCTGAAGGATTTGTCAATAATGTTTTGTTTCTGGCAGCAATAAATCTAAGGATGCAAGGGTTGATAACCATAAAGAAATGAGTGGTCAAGTTTTTGAAGTCGTTTACGCAAAGTTTAATTCCGAATCTTCCACCGAACAGCGTTCTAAAAATGGACAATGCCCCATACCATTCTGAGCAGTACAACAAAGTACCAAATTCGTGCTCAACCAAAGAAGATATCAAAATTTTCTTAGAAAAAAAGGATTTATATTATCATCAAAGTTGCACGAAAGTGTAAGTGAATCGTAGAGAAATACGCATCAAGTGAACTACGGAAGAAAATTTTAGCCGCCGGCAACAGCACAACCATCGATAATATCATAACTGCAGAAGTCAATACTCTAGAAATTGTCAACTGTAGAGCTAAAACCAAAAACATTGGAGTTAGATTACATATCGCGTAGGAGAAAATGTACGGAGGGAATTATTCATTTAACTCTTCCAACTGTCCAGCAAAGAGAATTACGTGTACGAAATGTGGATACGGAGGGCACTGTCAAAAATTCTGCCGGACAAAGCGACAAGACAAAGAAAGGAAGCAAGGTTCTGAACCTAGAAAGGAAACGGATCAAATATACTACAAAGGCCACCACAGAAGAGGATGTGGATTACGTCTTTCAATTCGATGATAACAGTACCATAAAATTAACTCAGGAGGAGTAGCGATAAACATGTTAATCAATACGGGTAGCAAAAGTCACATAATAGACGATCAAACATGGCAACAGTTCAAAGAAGCCAACATTAACATTTGGAATCAAGTAAAAAATCCAGAAACATAACTTTTTGCGAATGGGAATAAAAGTCCACTTAATGTTCAGGGATTTTTTAAGTCCAACATCTCCACTAGAAACAACAGCGAAACCACAACGTTTTAATTATGTATGTAATTATGTATGTAATGTGGTCGTCGACACATAGAAGCTGTAAATGAACCTGCTAAGTAGGTTTCATCAATTGTAGCAGTCCTCAAAAGAAGCGGAGAAATAAGAGTCTGTCTAAACATGCGAAGAGTAAACGAAGCTGTCCCGCGACAGAACCACCTACTACCTACAATGGACATGGTTGTTACTACCATATTCAGGACAGCACAGCTATTTAGCCGACTAGACATACAAAATGCTTTCCACCGAATAGAAATTTCCGAAACGTCCAGATATAATCACTCGCAAGGTTTTAGAAACCACTTAGTTACATTTAAAATTGCAAACAAAAAATCTCAAAAAAATGTTTTGAAGTAGATAAATTTCTTCAAAATTCCCACTTTAATAGTCATTTTCTGTTAATCTAATATGTTAATTTTATGTTTTTTTTATGAAAGACTTTAAAACATCAATGTACAATAAGTACATTGTACAGTAAGTAAATTAAATATTGAAAATAATAACTAAGTCTCGTAAGAGCACACTAAATGCTGGCTTTTTATCAAGAGGTAATATCGGCAACAGATTCCTTTCGAATTTAATGTCGAGCAAACTGGAACTCTTCCTGGAATAATTCACACAGTCACCGAAGTAAAATCAAGACCACCACTGACAGATGGAAAGCCATGCCGACCTCCAGACGCGAACAAGTTGTCCTGACAAGGCTACGCCTAGGATACACCCATCTCACCCATTCCTGGATTTTTCTAAAGGAGGAACCACCAACTTGCAACCATTGTGATGCCCCCCTCACTGTTTAACACCTGCTGGTAACCTGCCAACACTAGCAAAATCACAAATTGTTTGGGACAACAGACCTCGAACCACCCACTCTACTACAAAATAGTCTTCCCGCAGCCAACTTCAACTCATTCCCTACCAGAAAAATGCATATAGTTGAGGCATTTCTGAAGCTAAAGTCCTTTTTTTTACAAAAAAGTTCTAACTCTTTGTGTTAGGGAGATAAGAACGTTTGAAAGTAGCCAATTCGGAAAGCCTGGTTCCGGAAGACTGCGGGAATTTGTAATTGCAATGAAGAAAAGACCGACATGATTCTCATTTATGGAGTGTTTGAAAAACGATCCCCAGGCTTCAGGTTTATACCAAATAAAGGGGCTCCGAGTGTTATAGTTTTCCAACGTGTTGAAAATAGACCGAAAAAAATGGCCTCCAATTAAAAGAAATAGAAGAAGAGTAACGGCTGAAAGTGAAGCTGCAGTTGTTGAAATTATTGACGAAAATCCTCAGTATTAGAACTTAGTTCTAGGCAAGTACAATGTAGTTTCAACAAGACAGTGCACCCCCTCATTTTTACAGAAATGTTTGCGAGTATTTGTACAACATTTATGAAAATAGATTCATAGGAAGGGGTTTCGTGAATCTGTGACTCTCTAAAGTCCTGATATGACTCCTTTTGATTATTTCTTGTGGGAAGTGCCTCAACAGAATTGTCGAAGATTGTACGAATATTGCGCCCAAAATACCAACTAGAGCGAGACGGTTATTCTTAAGAATTGATGGATATGACGGAAACTGGTCAGCTTGATTATTTTGAATGTAAATCAGTTTATTTATGTTCAAATTAAATAAAAACTCTAAAACTGAAGTAATGTCAATTTGACTGATACAAATTTGTCAAAAATGAAAATACGATCACTATGTTTAATTATCTTTGAAACGTAATGTTGGTTGCATCAAAAAAATTTAGGCTCTTTATTACTCGTGGACCACCTGTATAACCAAGGCGGCTGAAAAGTTGGTGGCAACGAAGAGGAATGTTTTTCAAATTTGTTGTTTTCCACGTGCTGTGGGTGTAATATGGAAAATTCCGAAATGTTTTATCACAACCGACGAAATTGCTGTAGTAATTACAATTAGAATTTAGAAAAACTTCAGAAAAAGATACAACCATGAAAAATTGTATATGGTTTTACGAAGACATGCTTGATTATCATTATAATAACATTTAGAGACAGTTGTTAGCTACTAAATGAATGTCGTTAAATTTTAGCTATGACTTGACCATTCGTTAAGTACCTAAAGACATTCGTTAGAATCAAAATTTAATGAATTTTTTAAAGAACGAGCTGTGTTCTCTAGAATATTATTTAAGTTGAAAATAGTTGAAATTTTTTCGCAATAATCTTTGTGATGGAGGTTCTTCGAGTTCTTGAAGAAATTAACAATGATATGGACTTTGATATTCCAAATTAAAACTACGGGGAAAGGATAAATCCTTTTGAATTATTTTCGGAAAGAGAATTCAAAAAAAGATATCGCCTTAAAAAAGACAAAGCGCGCTATGTAGTGGACGTTATTCGAGAGGACATTACTCCCCGCAGTAATAGAGCAGTGAATGTGTCTCCAGAATGGCAGTTATTAACTACTCTTCGGTTTTTAAGTAAAGGTAGTTACCAAATGGAACTTGGTAAAAAACACGTAGGACCTTTTCGTAATCTTTTAAACCTACACTTACTCATTAACCTACACTCGTTAAGCTGCGTCCACACTATGCGGACCGGCAAGCTCGATTGGCAAGCCTAATCGGCATGATCGGCTTTTTTTACATGTAACTTCTGGCCGAGCGGCATGTCCACACCAAATCGGCTTTGCTATTCGGTGCTGGCCGATGGGCATAATGTGGATGCAGCTTTAGACCGCTCAACTCTCAATTTTCGGATTCTACTTACATTTTTGAAAGTAAAAGCTAATTTTAGCACATTTATTAATAAAAGAGTAAGAAATTTAAATTTTCGTGATGACAACGTGACGCGCCAAAGCAATATTCCTGTGCTACAATTACAATTACTACAAAGAGTCGTGGATGCTCTAAAAATTGACCCGAAAACGAACTGAAGAATCCAAGAACCAGGATGCAAATAATGCTAGTTCTTCGATCAAAAAGAAAAGAAATTGTCTGGCAACAAAAGATTTGCATCTTTCGCAAAAAATAGATGTCCGGAATGCATTGCATGATATGCGCATCAAAAAGCAGCATGATACCTTAGACACCCAACGTACAAATTTGAAAGAAGAATATTTGAATGAGTTTAGCAGGACTAGTTTATGGCGCTTATTAAAAAACATAGGGTTCGGTTCAGCAAAAACAACAACCGCAGAGCTTTGTGTGAAAAAAGCTCTGTTGTTGCTCACCGAAGTCGGTTTTTGAGAAACACGTGAAACTTATAAATGATACAAATTTCATACAATTTGTGTTTCTTGACGAAACCTGGATATCCGCACGAGGTGCCAACAAAAGATCGTGGCATGATAAACACGTAAGGTCAATCAAAAATGTAGGAGGTGAGGGTAAAAGGTACATAATATTACATGCTGGGTGAACATGAGGGAGCAAAGTGCCGATTATCACGACACCATGTACGCCGAAAATTTTAAACATTGGTTGTTGACTCAATTTTAACCCGGCCTAAGCGAACCATCGATTATTATCATGGATGATAATGCGCCCTACCACTCGCAAGTTGTAAATCCACAACCAACGTCCGCGTGGAATTGGCTCAACTGCCGCAAAATTTCTTTGAGCCATCATTGTTGAAAACAGAACTATTAGTTTTGGCTAAAAGTCATAAGGAGACCAGCCAATATTTGGTGGATCAAATAATCAGAGAACATGGCCACGAAGTATTAAGAACACCCCATAGAAACGATATGGGGGATATCCAAAAACTACTATGTCAACCATATTGGACAAAATGGGTACAATGATGAAGTTAGTATGTGGAATAAGGCATTTAGTACAGCTGCACCTGAAGTTTGGGGCAAAACTGTGGAGCATGTGGAGAAGGAAATTTTAATGTGGTGAGAAAGAGAAAAATTTCTAGATAATGAAGATATTCCAAGTATTATTATATGTCCCAATGAAGACAGCTCTTCAGATGATGAAGATGTAGAATTTGATAATTTGTAAAACAAATTATTACATGTAAATGTAACA
Organism: Tribolium freemani; assembly: GCA_939628115.1. Lineage (NCBI taxonomy): Eukaryota > Metazoa > Arthropoda > Insecta > Coleoptera > Tenebrionidae > Tribolium > Tribolium freemani. The sequence goes on from OW626793.1 coordinate 2,824,732, forward strand.
GTTTAATTAAAACCAAAATTAATTCCTTAATTTTATTAAAATACCTTTAATCGAAATTATATTATTCCTAGTCTCATTCCTAAATAAACCATGCTTTAATGATGTTTTGAGCGAAATATTCTTTAAAAAATTGTTGCTACCTACAAAACTACGTTTATTTCAAATTTTAATTTTTACTTATAATTTGTTATATTTTGGGGGTAGTGAACAGATCTGCACCCCGTAGAAGTAATAATAATTTTGAAACAAATCAAATCGTTTGTTTTTTACAATTATTAAATTTAAACAGCATGCGAACAACCCAGTATGTGAAAATTCTTTTGCTTTTTAAATTTAGCGCCCCCGAGTACTTGGTACTTTCATATTTCAAAGGTTTGCGACAACGTCTCTCTACGGAGCAACGTCTAACACAACACTTGACGAACAAGTACCGTCTTTATTATCTCGTTAGCTAAAAGAAGATAGAAAGTGTGACATGCTTAATACGGAACGTCCCACGTTTGTCGGATGCCTTCTCACAAAGTAAAAGAAGATAGCAATATAGACGTATTTCTGTATTTGTCCCGTGACGTTTTATGGCTTATCGGGATATCCTAGTGGAATGAACTGTAGTGTAGATGTTGAGCGGCTCTCAAGTTGTATGGCACATGAGGATACTGATTTAGGTTTATTCCAAGCAAAAATTTGACCTTAGGGGTCTTCGGTATTACAGTCTAATTTTTACACCACTTCTTTTGAGAAATCCACTTGAAATTCGTTTATGCAAAACTCGTTGTATATACAGAATGACAGAACTAGCAATTCGTGACCGACTGGCCAACACAGTTGGCTGGCGTAGGGTCTAGGGTGTTTTTTAGTTATAAAATTCTAATTTTCTTGTTCAAGTCATCCAAAAAATAGTGTTCACGACTTGTGTCGAAAGTGACTATCATGCTTGCGCTTCTTCATTCGAACTTGTCGCCGCTGGAGACCTTGTTCGTCTAAATGCACGCTTATGATATCAACCACTTTCGACACTCGTTATTAAATATACCATTGATTAACTCAATGAATATACTATTGTTTACATTGTCATGATATCAGTTTCTTTTGAAGTCAAATAGGAGCGCCTAAGTGGGACAAATGCGCCACTTCCACTAATAATAAAAAAGGCTACAGATACGAAGAAGTACAGCATTCGAAAAAAAGGTACAACTAAAATTTGTGTACGAGTACGAATACATGTAGTTACGCAAAAAAATTCGAAGCAATTATTATCAATTTGTGTTTTACGTCATATTTTTGTGAACGCTGCGAATACGGCTAAAGATATAAAAAAAGTAAGGAACAAAGTTGTAGAGAACTAAATTTCCTATAAAAAAAGTCCGCCACAACATATTTCAATCTTGAACGGTTTAGGTATTATAAAGTTATTTTGATATCAAGTGCGCAAAGCAAAAGCTTTTTCAGCTTGAGAATGTTGGGATTTTTATCGAGACCTTTAGGTTACTAGATAGAAAGGTTTCCAACTAAACAATAATACTGTAACTGACAAAACCCCTTTAGAAAGCAAGAAGTCAATCCTTGTTACAAACTGACTGAACTCTGCCACAATGCACAAAGCCAAAACGTTTGTTTGTCTCCCCAATTGATATCTAATACAGTTGGGTGTGCATTAATAAGGCAAAAACCGGGACCAGATAAGAAAAAAGCCGAAAATTTGTGTGAATCCATAAACGTTATGAATACATGGTTTGACATATTCAACAGTTATAGTGATAAAGGTACCGTTCCCACAAAAAATGCATACTGCGTTGACCTAAAGACTTAAAATTCCCATTTAAATCAAGTCTCAAAAACTTCTTTTGAAATGCGACCGATTGAAAAGAATGCTTTGCAGACATATTACAAAAAGGTATCATAAGTATCAAATCTTTACAACAGCTATTTCATGACATGAAAAATCTTTTCAATATACGATATTTATGCACCCACAAACTAAACCAAGATTCATTGGAAAAATTTTTCTTCCAAATAAATAGAGTTCCTAACGAACATCCATCTCCGGTAGAAGCTAACTAGGATTAGACTTATTATTTTGGGGTTCAAATCGAGGTATTCTGGAAACGTCAACTAACACACACAGAGAGAACAACCTTCTTTAGAAGAGTACGTAGTAGCACGACCAACTGTATCAATCTCCGCTTGCTTCGCTTCTCTCCGATACGGCCACACCGCTCGGTTAAAAGAACTGTTCCGATCTTTTGAATGTCTATTGTATTTGAGCTACAATTTAGAGTTCAAAAAGTGGTCTGCATCAACTAAGCCCAATAAAGCTCAACAACAAGAGAGGAGGAAAGAAAATTTAGTTTTATGGTTATAAAGTTTTATAATGAGTTAGGCCTTCCTGTTGATCGTGTCAAGCAAGGGGTTGATACTCTTAATGATGGTGACATGGCGAGAAGATTCTTTAAGGACCGGAGATAACCGCGAAAATCACGGGACTCAAAGAAGAAGTTATAAGGAGGTTCGCGGTGATCCTATAGCAATGTCGTCGGGTCAGGAAATATGTCCAAATAAACTTGGAGTATGTGCCAAAAAAACTGCGGAACTATTTGTTAACCATTATGGGTGGTACTACAGCCAGCAACAGTTCATAAAATACTCATTCACGACGAAAAAAAGATTGGAAAATTTTGTTATTCCTTTAGGAAAATTTTCGGAAGAAGCTCGGGAAGCCCTAAATAATTTTTTTGACATGCTAGAGAATTTGGATCTAGAAAAAAAAGGACTTCTCCTAACGAAAATATTGTTCCTAATCTTCCTGATTAGCTCTACCCACTAATTTCCAGTTTGAGACCTAAAAGTCCTCAAAACTCAAGACGTGAACCCTAATTCCCAGCACTCAAGCATTTCCCAAATTTCCGGCTAGTTTTGAAGATCAAGAAGATGAATCTTCAACAATCTTCATGGAACCTCTTGAAAAAGACAGGTTGGAAGATAATAATTCTTTGATGGGCTGTGTAGATGATCCAGAATTTTTTATAATCAGAGGGAGAAAAGAAATGTTGATATAAACATAAAACCTATTGTTGCTGAACAAAAATGAATCCTAGTTATTTCTATGGAATTGAGTAAAAAAATATTTTTTTCTCTAAAAGGGGTACAATATCCATTCCAACTCAATAGAAATAGCAACACCGCATTTACTTTCAAAATTAGTTGTTTATAAAGTTTGGAAATAAATTAGAAACACCCTGTTCATTCAGAGCAATCAAACTTAATTACTAGGGGTCGGTTTACAAAACGTTTTAATCGCAATTAAAATTAAAATCAGCTAGTCTGATTTCATCATGTTTGGCCGCACAGGCAAACATAATCCCACTTTTTCCGAATTTTAGTGATAATAGGCATTTCCGTCGACCGCTCAGCTCCAAAAATAATGCGGTTCCTAAGGCGGCCGAGGAGCACCTACTGGCCAAATTTCATCGAAAAATAATGATTCTGTGGAGAGTTATCGCGGTTCGCAGAAATACCTGACACACAGTTAGAGAGACATCATAGTCAAAAAGTAAAACCAAAAATGAAGTTAAATGAAGAATTACAGAAAAACATTGAAAATTCATATTATTCAGAAAACATTGTTTTGGCGTTATTAAAGTCATACTTGGGAAAGGAACATATGTTAATCGTCGACAATTGGTAAACAAGTCCACATCTCTTTTCGATCAGAAATTAGAGCGAGGAAAAGTACAATATAGGTCGGCGAGTAAGTGGCAAGAAATTTTTTTTAAAAATGGTGTAATGATTTTTTACTTGTGAAGAATAGTGTTCTTTCTTCTCGACACCTAAAAATAAAGAAATGTTAAAACAGTGGAACAAATTAATTCTGAAGAAGAGGACAAACACTGACGACAACGTTAACAATGGTGGAAACATTGAATAACTACAGTGTATATAGTGTGTATCTTTTAGTGTATCCGAAGTTGTTTTCGAAACTCATTGAAGTGAATTTCGTGTAACAACTTTTGTTTCTTTAAATAATGCAAAAAATGTATGGAAGAACCCCGTGAGGAAACTGTAATTTTGGTCGTACTACCAAGGTTTAGATGTCGCCCCCAGTACTGTGGCGGTACTATTAGTGTGCAAGAGAGAATAATGACTAAGAAATTTTGTGATTAGAGAGCAAGCGAGAATAATGACTATTATTCCCTGTTCATTATTCCCTGAGGGAGGGAGGGATATTATTAACTAAAGGCTTCAACCTTTGTCCTAAAGTGTAAAGTGTGTTTGGTCACACAAAGTTATTCGCTTTTGGAACCAAAAATAAATTATGCGGCTGTGGCTGCAGTAATTTCGATGGTACCAATTTTGTTGAAGTGTAAATGTCCCAACTATGTCCCAAAAGTAAGTTGTGGCAAATAAATGAAGACAAATTGATTGACCAATTTTCTGAAGCGGCTTTACAATCTATAGAAGAAGCTGGCAAAAAAGTAGAGATGAAAACTAATTCGCGCAAACTAACTCACTAAAAAGAATGGTTCGTAATTATTCGTTCGCAAACGAAATCAGACGAGATCGCGAATGAACAAAAGCAGAGAACGATTTGTATGTGGACCGGCAAAACATTCATTCGTTTATTTAAATATTTTATAAAAAACGTCAGTTCAACAGCAATAAGTGTAGACGAAACGCTGAAATTAATCCGGGACAACAAAGTTATAGTATTAAAATTTCCAGATGTTGATGTTGCGTTGCGAATGTTTTTATGTATTCCAGCTACAAACTGCTCCAGAAGAAAGATCATTTTCTACTCTTATGGCATGGTCGTTTGCACCAGTACCAGTTAAACATTCGATTTAATAAAACCACGATTTAACTTAACTGGTAAATACAAAAGAGATCGTTCAAAGTTTAGCTAACCAACAGTCAACGGTATAGTTATGTTGGCAATGCAAATGTCACTAGGAATTTGTCCTCGATTTCTAGAAGTATAACCTAACTTGTTGAAAAGTTAAGTAAGTATTTCATTGGTTTTAAGGTCGAATATAATTAGTATCGAAAATGAAATTGATTTAGCCGTAACTGATATAGTTAGGGATTTTGCTATTAAAAAAGCAAGGGAAAATTTATTTTAGTTTATAATTTTTCTCATTGTGTTCAATGTGTTGTTCATTTTTAAATTTTACTTAAGTTTTGTTATTTTAAGTATAACTTTAATACTGTTTTGTAATTATTCAATAATAGAATAAAATCAACTAAAAATAAAAAGTGTAATTTTTTGTAAAAAAAAATGAGAGGGGCGGTTCTCAGAATTTTGCACCCCGGCAGCTGTAAAACTAGAGACGGTTCCGCTCATATGATTGTTAAGTTCAATCCCCAAAATCTGGTTTCATCCTCAGACGACGAAGACGACACAGAAGAATGCTGTATCTATTGATTGAATCTCGACCTTCCTCAACGATTGATTGATTAAAGAACGTATGGGCGCTGGTTTTCATGATTTGTATAAACTGATTTAGGTTAGTTTTTGTATTTCTTACGTTGTTTATGCTATGTTTGCTTATTGTCATCACATAATTGCTTACACGCACCAGTAAAAACACGCTAAACGTTATATGAACATGAACATAACCTAACTTTTGATTTGCACCTGTTTGGACTTGTGTTTACGCTTCCATCTAGGATACACGTTATTTTGTTAAGTCAGATTAGTGAACCAATCAAAAAGCTAGTGGGCGGTTCTCACTTGTGCTCAATATGTGCTCAATAAATTCTGGTACCTTGAAATCATCTTCAGCAAGGTCAAAATCTAAATCATCGAAGTTCTTGTTTTATTAATCACAAATCAAGTAATATATTCTCACCTTTCTTGCAAAATGTTATTAAACTTTAGGATTTGTACTTGTGATGTGACAGACGATTCGTGAAATGTCAGAAGTTAAACGGAGATTTGGATTTTAATCGCCCATTTTTCGCGAATTAAATTTGTGTGCCATTAAACCAAGTTTTTCGTTAAACGCCACACGGTGCAAACACAAATGTCAGATTCGCAAATATTAATCGACGTTTAATTTTTAATCTTGAACGGTGCAAACCACCCTAAGTAGTTAAATTTTTATTGTTACCCTAAAAGCTAACGGTAAATTCGAGACTCGGTCCAACTCTGGTATGACGTGGAGCAAAAACTTGGTAAACGTATTGAAAAATAAAATGGTACAGCCCAACTTGGAAAGTGATTGACAGCTATCATAAAATCACAGTTGTGACCGTAATGAGGGTTTATCCCTACGGTCGGTCGCTTTACCTACTACTTTGAGTAAAATGTGGAAGTATTACAAAAATTGACGAATGACGAAAGGGGCGAATAAAATACAAAGTCAATCCCCCAAGTTGAATCGCAGATTTAACATAAAAGCGACAAAGCGTTTTCGAGACAACCGTCTCATCATCAGTGCCTGATAATTGAAAATTAGAATATAGAAACTTACCAAAAAAAAAGTAAAAAAAGTAAGTCTTCTGCGATTAAAGTTGTGCAATTGATTTTGAATTTTATTTTCGATGATCCCAACAAACTTAGAATTGAAGAATTTACAAGAAATGAAGTATGAAAATAGGCTCTTGTCCCTAGAACTACGTTGCTCCAATATTTTTTCATGCAATTCATTAATTTGTTTTTTTAATGATAAAATACTTGGGAATAGTATATGTTTTATCTTTTTTCAAAATTGACATTCATTAATTTTGGGACAATCACATTCAATGTGTCCATAATATGCGTGAAGTAGGGACATTTGCGCCCGGGACACTTGCGCCTTTTTACCTGTAGTGGGTCAGATGCGCCCGATCCGGGATTAAGCCTGTTATCTATCTGTCCTTTAGAGTTTGGTGGGTCACTTGCGCCCGCTTATAAACTCGGCACTTAATGTAAAAGCTGAACAGTTTCACCATTACCTACCATGTTTTTTATATAAACTTGTTATAAATAATTTCTTTTGCAATTAAAAGACAGTGAAGCAGCAATACATCTTATTATTTTATAAACCTTCCCAGTAAAGAATTTGTAATTGGAAAGTTATTGAAATTGGGAAGTAACTATAACGTCCCATTTTTTTTAATTAATACCATTTATTAATTATTGTAAAAGTAACTGTACTTTTTTTTTTCTAATACAACAAAAAGATAATAAATAAGTTAAGATCTCAAAACATAACGATTTAATTCAAATTTTCAGCGGCTTTTTTACACAGGGGAGAAAAAACCGGCGTTTTCGTAATGACAATAAATAAATCTCTTCGTCTTTATAATTATTATTATTCTAAAAAATATGTATAGAAATTCTAATAATAAGGTAAACCTAATTTTTTTATACATAACTACTTTTATAATACTTTTATATACGACTGCGTATTTTTTTTACAATTTTTTCTTGTACTATCCTAAATCCACCCTTACGAATTTGTTTTGAAAACTTGTTCTAAATAATTTCATTTGCAATTAAAATTAAAATACAGTGCAGCGGGAAAACATAGTATTTATTTTATGGATAACCTCTCGGTTGAGAAACCACTGACAAAAAAATTTTTTTCCAACAATAAGCTTAGCCAACATGGAATTGAAATTTTCGGCTTTCGGTAATATTTGTCGCATCTCTATGAGTCGAGCTACGAGTATATTAATTAGACGTTTGTCTTTATGTCTGCACGTAGTCGTAAACTCAAGAAATTTGCTTTCAGAATTAGTCTGACAGGTAAAAATTAAAGCACAGTCGATCATACATAGGACCTCAATTAACTTTTCAAATCTCGTCCTTACATTAAATAACTTAATAAATATAAGAAAGAATGTGTAGTTGCGAAATTATTGTAACAGAGAAGGAAGTGTAATTGTAATCACTTAAAAGATGCTAATTATAATATTTGTAATTGATAAGATTGTGACCAGTTGTAATTATTATAATTTTATTAAATAAATGTGTGAAGTGGCAACTTCCCTAAAAAATTTCAGCCACTGAAAATTATGAAGAAAAGCCATCCGAACATTTCATTTGTGAGTAATCGCAACTATTGCAACAAATGTAAGTTTTATTCCAATAGACATTTATTTTTACTAGAATCTTGTTATGACCTTGATTTACGTTATTACCAAAAATTTGAATATTTTCTCAAGGGTGCAGGCCGCTACCTGCTAGCTGGGTAGTAAAGGATAGCTGCTGTGAAAGACAGATAATACACTGCTTGCGTTAAAATTTCAAAATTTATTAGAGATAACTTTTAAACTATTTGACAAAAATTAATTTAATAATTTTTTATGGATTTCCGAAAGCAAACTGTCGTAATCTATAGGTTTAAAAAGTTAAAAAAATATTTTTTTAAACAAAAAAATTAAAAAAAATTATTAATAAACATTTTTTTTATTTATGCGCCTATAGGCGACTTTAGAAATGTAGATGCTTTCATGTCGTGAAAACCCCATTCAAAAATTCTTAAGCGTTAGTGAGTAATCTCTTATAAACTTTTACATTGCTTTTGCCCTACCTCCGAATCATAGGACTAGCCCCTTAAGAATGCAAAATGCATTATCATGCATTAAACGTTTTACTGCAGCGACATCTGTACGACAGAGAAATTATTTAAGCCTATGACAAGTTAAGGGCTACTTGGTCGTATTACAAAACTGCCTGATCTATGCGCCATCTACAGAACTAGCGGAAAAATATTTCTGCCGTCAACATGAGTGTCGCCATCTATGAATCGACGGCGTTTGGCCGCCCCGCGTATTTCCTAAAGAATGGATTATCTGAATATAATTAATCAATGGTAGTATATACAGGGTGTCCCAAAAAAAGTGTAGGAGCCGTTTACTAGAAATTCCTATGTTAGTTCTAACAACAAAATTGAAAGAATAAATGTTCAGGGCCTAATAGTTTTTAAATTATAAAAGTTTTAAATTGACCAATTGTGAATAAAATGCAAATTAATTTTGTGTAGGTATAATTTAAAGAATTTCGTTGTTTCTGGGTAACAAAAAAAATAAAATTGCATTTATTTGTTTGGTCAACTTTACAAACTGTCTAGAAAACTGTCACATAAAGTAACGGTTTGTCTGATCTTAATACTAAGAATTAAGAATGTTTGCACCCGATGAGTATTGTGAGATGCTAATCATTTATGGGCAATGCAATCGCAACGCTAATGAAGCAGCCAGGAATATGCCAGGCGCTTTCCTCAAAGAATACAACCGTCCGCAAATGCCTTCCTACGTTTGGTAGAAAGGACAAGACGGACAGGATCTTTGTTGCCCCAAAAAAAGGGTCTTGTTGGAGCGCGACGACGAGCCAGAACGCCAGAAACTGAGGAGCAAGTGATGGAGGCTTTTTTCCAAGATCCAACCACTAGCATCCGCACAGTTTCTAGACTTCATGGCGTATCTAGGAATTCAATCCAACGAATTCTCAAAGAAAATAGGCAACACCCTTACCACTATACGCGTGTGCAGCACCTGCACCCACAAGATTATGCGGCAAGAGTGGAATTTTGCCAATGGTTATTGAGGCAACATGCGGAAAATCAAAATTTTGTTAAGACCATAATGTTTACTGATGAATCAACTTTCACGCGGGAAGGAGTTTTTAACATTCATAATAACCATTTTTGGGCAGATCAAAATCCTCATGTCATTAGACCAAATTCTTTTCAGTACAAATTTAGCATAAATTTATGGGCCGGAATTTTAGGAGATCGTATAGTGAGAACAAGTTATTACATTTAATTTGTTTTTTGGAAAAGTAAACTTTTAGATAGGGCCGATTGAGTTATCACGTACGCTGAATGAGGAAATGTATGCAGATATGCTGCAAAACAATTTGCAGGAACTGATAGATGATATACCACTGCAACAATTACCTCAATGGTACCAACATGATGGTGCCCCCCCACATTTTGCTTTAAATGTGAGAAATATTTTAAACAATATGTATCCTAACCAATGGATAGGACGCGGGGGGCCCATAAATTGGCCAGCAAGATCCCCCGATTTAACGCCTCTTGATTTTTTTTCTGGGGCCATTTGACAGACTACATTTACTCTGAGCCAGTTGAAAGTGTCGAAGAATTAGATGGGAGAATAGTTGAGGCATTAGCATCTATTACACCGCAAATGCTCCAAAATACTTCACGAAGTTTAATTAGACGCGCCGCGCTTTGCATCGAAATGGAAGGAAGGCATTTTGAGCAATTCTTTTAGTTATCTTGTTCTTGTAGTTCAAAAAAAGTTCCTATTAAATACACAGTTCGCCTTGTTCTCTCTATCAAAAGTAAAAATAGTGATTATTTGCGGAAAGCTGATTTCTTTGAAGGAAACGTCTAGCATACTCCCGAAATCCTTCCAGTGCTGCTTCATAAGCTTCTCATGCATCTCACTGTACTTATAGGGCGCAAACATTCTTAGAAATCACGTTTCTTTTTGATTTATTGACTATGACAAGCCATTACTTCATGTGACATTAGTGACAATTTTCTAGACAGTTTGTAATTAATTACAATTTTATTTTTTTTTTGTTACCAAGAAACAGCAAAATTCTTTAAACTACACCTACAAATTTAATTTGCATCTTATTCATGATTGGTCAATTTAAAACTTTTATAATTTAAAAACTATTAGGCCCTGAATATTTATTCTTTCAATTTTGTTGTTAGAACTCACATAGGAATTTATGGTAAACGGCTCCTACACTTTTTCTGGGACATCCTATATGTATATATATGTATATATATATATATATATATATATATATATATATATATATATATATATATGCTTTTGTATCCTTTCTGACTCCACCCATGAAAGAGACTTCCACAGCTCCACCAGAAATCGCAGACTGAGACAGAAACTGTTCGTATATATAGCTTAGTTGCAGCTTATTTACCAGGCGCACACTCAGAGGGGAAAAAATATCTCAATTTAAAATTATACAAAAAACGTATATAAATTTGATACTCTTTGGACTCCTTACACCCATAGCACTCTTTCGCCTCCGTTTGTATAAAATGTATAGGTTCTACGGTAGGGTTTGACTCCAGCGACGTTGCCGATGTATTTATCACACAATTTGCTTTATTTCAGGCTGAATCCGTATTAGACTTGAATACAACCTTTGCTTCGAGGCTTTAAAGTGTGCGATCTGACTAAATAAATTAAATTAATTGATAAATTCTTTAAACTAACAATAACTAAAGGTAAAATGTAAAATAAAATTTATTTTTATTTTGCTTTTAGATTACTTTTGTAGTTAAAATAAATTCTGAAAATACATTTATTACAATTTCTTTGACAGTTTAAAATTTTTTAGTTTGAAAATTGAAGAAATATAGCTGTATACCAAATAAGTGATTTCAAAAACGACAACAAAATAAAAGTTGCAAATAGGAACTGGTAGCTCTCATAAAAATTGAACTAAAAAGGCAACTATTCGAAAAAAAATAAAATTTTATTGATAGTTTTTGATTTTTTAATTTAGTAGTTAAAAAAATATGTCAGTATGTCAAATTTGTGATTTTAATAATTGACAACAAATTAAAACTTCTAAATAAATGCCAGTAGTTTTCATAAAAATTAATCCCAAACAATAATGCAATTATTGGAAAGCATAAACTATAATATTACAGAATGGTACTTTTGGGTAACACCGATAATAGTTATTTATTTAACGAGTTTGAGTGTAAATCGGACGTTTTATTTCACGAGTGGATTATCAAACCACGAGTGAAAACTAGTGGTTTATCATCCACGCGGTGAAATAAATGAACCGATTTACACGAAAACGAGTTGAATACAATATTTTATTCTTCGAATTAGACTCACCAAGGCTTAAAATTGCTTTAAATCTGTTAAAAACAATCTGACGTTTCGTATTGAGAAATGCCAAACAGTTGTCAAAACTGTCTTACACAGGAGAAAAACCGGAAATTTTGACAGTGTCGAAGAATAAACCATAGAAACCTTTGTCAAAACAGTTGTGCTAAAAATGATAATTTAAACAAGTATTATGTGATCATTTAAATTTAGGTATAAATAGAATAGGCTATGAAAACGCTTATTTTTATCATTAATCAAGCTGAAATGTCAAATAGTAAAATTTCGAACGATAACATTTCATTAAAATAATTTTTTTCTTCGTGAATAAAGAAGTATAAAGAAGTATGCGTGAATTGCAAATTTCTGGCGCTCCTTTTTCTATCACGTCTTGTCTGGAAGACGTTACAACTTTTTTTTCTGCATTTACGTGTCGTCTATCAACTAACATTTAGATAACACAAACGCCAATATGGGACACAAAACAGGACATATTACGAAAAGATAAAATTTTGAATCATTATCCCCCGGTTTCTTGAACGAGTTATCGTAAGATAAATACTATCGGTTCCATAATTTCTGTAGAAACACCAATCAGATCATCTCTACCTTAGTAACTATCTAACCCATAAAATTTATCTAACGAAAAATCGTTCAAGAAATCGGGGGTAAGTCGCCTTAATCGTCGGTATAAAATTGTAACAGTTAAACTGAATGCAGAAATTGAAGATTTACAACAAAAAACAATTATGACGACTAGAAAGATGAATAGAATTTAAACCTAAATGCTTTGTTTAAGGAGCTCATGATGAGAATATTTGTAAAAATAAATCAACGAGTAGAGAAAGTGGTGATACTATAAGAATAAATGTACTGGCGAAAAGAAAGATAAACACTTAATAGACATCAGTTCAACTAATAATATGAGAAAAACTAAATGCGACTCGCAAAATAAAAGTTAATTGTGATGATATTTATTAAATTTAGTTTGTTGTCTTGACTTGAAATTCTGAATTAACTTACTCTTGTCTTGAGGTTTGACAATACCAAGACAAAAAACAGTACCTTTTCATTGTAACTGGCTTCTAAAAAGTAATTAATTTCAGGATACAGAGATAAATGTTTTAAAATTAAAAGATCTATCATCAAGAGATTTAAAAAGTACTAAATTATTGGATTTTTCTTTGATCACATCTTTTTTGGTTTTGAAAAATTGGATTTACCTTTGCCTAATATAAATGTCATGTTGGCAAATAAACATTTTATTTTGTCTACATTGAAAAATATAATAAATCGATTGACTTATTGTACTGTGCTTCTGAACTGATTTTTTATTAATTTAATTTTTATCACAATTTTTTTGAGAAATGTTTTTATGGATTATCGGTGTTACCCAAAAGTACCATTCTATAATATTATAGTTTAATACACAAACTTTATAAAGTTGTACCTTGCAAGCGTATTGTCAGTCTTATCGAGAGCATGTTAACAAACAGAAAATTTAGAGTTTTTGTCGGTGAAAAATCAAGCAAAATCAAAACTCTCAACAATGGTCTTCCTCAGGGTGCAGTATTATCTCCTTTACTTTTCAATGTATATACGAGTGACCTCCCTGAAACGCTTTCAAGAAAGTTTGTCTATGCTGACGATATTGCACTGACTTTTCAACATAAAGAATTTTATCGATTAGAGGAACAACTTTCTCAAGATGCTTCTGTTTTGTGTGATTACTTCAAACAGTGGCGTCTATGTGTAAATCCAACAAAAACAGAAGTTTCCTGCTTCCATTTATCAAATTCTCAAAAAGAAAGGAAATTGAACGTCTCTTTAAATGGAACACTACTTAAACACAACTTTCATCCAGTTTACCTTGGTGTCTCTCTTGACTGTTCGCTCACCTACAAGTTTCACCTTGAAAAATTAAGGCAAAAACTGAAAACAAGAAATAACATTCTACTAAAGTTGGCCGGTTCGACTTGGGGTGCTAATGCTAAAACTCTTCGTGTCTCGGCTCTTGCATTAGTCTTTTCAACGGCAGAATATTGCAGTGCTGTTTGGATGAACAGTTCACATACAAGCAAAATTGATGCACAGTTAAACACTGCTATGCGAGTCATAACTGGCACTTTGAAATCAACCCCCACTGAATGGCTTCCAGTATTGTCTAATATTGCTCCACCGATACTAAGAAGAAAACTTTCAGTCAAGAAACTGTGGATCAAATATAGCAGACATCCCCAAGATTATCCAATATGGTCTGATCTAATTGCCCCCGAAAATCGATTAAAATCCAGAAAACCTTTTTGGGTTGACACTTCTGACATCGAAAACTTTTTCATTATTAATGAGTGGCGCAATATGTGGTCAAATATCCAACTTTTCAATAAAGATTTAATAGAAGATCCAACAAAAAGTGTACCTGGAATGGATCAACCAAGGTGGGTCTGGGTGAAATTGAACAGACTAAGAACTGGCCATGCCAGATGTAATTCAATATTATTTAAATGGAATGCTATCGAAAATCCATATTGCCAATGTGGTCAAGTGGAAGAAACTGTCCAACATCTTGTCGAAGAATGTCGACTTACGAGTTTTCAAGGAGGCTTCACCGAAATTCATGAGTTGTCGCCAGAAGTGAAAACTTGGTTGTCCACTATCAAAGTTTTGTAATTTCTTCTATGTACAAGTATTATTGTACTTTTTGTTGTCATACGAATATATATATATATAGTTTGTACTTTCCAATAATTGTATATTTGTTTGAGTTTAATTGCTATTAGAACTTCAGATAACATCTTGATGTCTTGAGAAGGAAGTACTCAAACTTGACTTAAATTTTAACTTGATATTTTAACAAAATTAAGAAATTAAGATTTTTGTTTATTATAAACATTTAAAAAAAATAGATCACTGTTTCATTTAGATCTCATTATGTACTTATTCAGTAATTTTTTTCCAGCAGTTCCATAAAATTCTATTTTTTAATTTAGATATACGTCGTTGTGGCATTTTTAATATGTTTATTATTTTTTTATTGTAAAGAATATGTAATTTTTAAATTAAAAATAAACGTATTCAACGTTTGAAATAGTAGTTAGTCGTGGAATAACTTAAATGTTCTAGTGGACTGCAATAGTAGTGACGTTATAATTTTGCTAATACTTTTACCACAGATAAGAATTCGGTGCTTGAATACTCGTTTTTTGTTTAATTAAATTTATTGACTGGGAATACAAAATGAATATCATTTTATACACTTTATGTCTTAGTACTATTGAAAATATTATCATGAGTAGTTAACAGGATTAGGATTGGTTTTACCAACGATAAATAATTCGTTAGTGACTTGATAATAATTTTTATTTATTTGTTAAAAATTAAAAATTGTTTCACTAAATTTTTGTTATTATCCAATTATTTACCTGAATACGACTTTTTTGACTTGAGAGAGTACAATTGGAGTTAAATTTGGGCAGGGCCGGCTCTAGGGGCGGACAAATCGGACCCCTGTCCGGGGCGGCAAATTTCAGGGACGGAAATTGGCGAAAATTTGTAAAATATATTTTTGAAAACAATATTATTTTTTAATAAAGTACCATAACAAAATCAAAAAAATAAAATAAAATATAAAATACTACTACACAGCTATTTAAAAAATAAGTTTTGAAATAAAATACTAAATACATAGAACATTCTTGGATTTTTCGAACATTCGAAGTTTCAAATTTTTTGTGAATAAAAGAACATCCATAAATTTCGGTTTTAGTTGTGTTTTAGTTTCAGTTACTGTTTTTAATTCATATTATGTTTAATATACATATTACAAATTTGCGTGTTTTTTAAATTTTTTATAATGAATAAAATTCAACGACTATAATTTTTTTTTATTTAACTTTCACAGTCACAACTGGAAATAATAATTTATTAATAAACTCACTTCTAAATAAAAAATATTTTTTATAGTAATTTTTATTCTGTGAGGGCGGCATTTTACAGTTTTTTCCGGGGCGGCAAATCCGTTAGAACCGGCGCTGATTTGGGACTAATATGCGTCAATTTGTTAAAAAGGATCATTAATTTAAGTCACTACTACAAAAGTAAAGGATAAGAATCGTCTTACTTTTTGTAGAAGGAACAAACGAATTTTTTTAATTATCATATAAAAATATAATAAATGACATTCTAACAAAACTTAACATTTCAATTACGTTCTGTTTAGCTGATCTAATGAATGAATGGTAACCCTACGTTGTGGAAACAATAAGGCCCGGCTTGAAGAAGACTGAATTACAATTTAATTGTCTGTTCAAAGTTAAGCTAAGTAAAACGTTAAAAAACAATACTGAATTATATTATTTCTACATTACTATTATGTAGATCAAAAAAAGATTTTGATGTGCCTTTTATAGTAAAAAGAGGTTTTAATTTTTTAAAGATTTTGCGAAAATATCGAAAACAAATCGAGAGCGGCATGCTGTTTTGACAAATATAATGTTGTATAAGCTCAAGAAGCAACTAATCATGGTTTTTGATGTTACTTGTATTAGCGTAATATTCGTAAAAATTAAAATGTTTGTTGGCTGTTTTGAGTTTACAGTTTTTTTTAATAAAATGTCGATAAACGTCAACATTTGAATAATTAAAAAAAAATACCGATGTTAATATTGCAGTCGTTATACATAAATGAAATTAAGTTTAGTAACAAATGAATAACAAGTAAGTAAATTAAACCAGGGTTTATATACTCCATCCGGAATTAAAATCAATTGTCAAATTGTTTCAACGTTGGCAACATTTAAAGTTAGTCATCCCGGCTTCTTTTCTATAGTAATGTTGCAGGGTTCCAACATAATTTCAAAAATTTTGATATTGACAATTGATTTTAATTCCGGATGGACTGTAGTTATTTATTAAATAAGGGTCTTACAAAAGTTTAAAAGCGAGAACGAAGGGTAAAAGAATCTTTTACTCCACACACAACATTTAATTAATAATATTATTGGCTTAATATTTTTAAAAGTAATATATTCTCTAATAAAAATTAATTAGTGAGATTGGTTGTCACTATCAGTTTAGCAGAACAAAGTATAAGTATTCTAAGTAACAAACGAATTGGTGGTAATAAATTTAAAGAGCGATTCTGTATTAATAGGTTACCTTAAGCCGGGGTTTAAATGTATTTATCATATTAAGTACTGAAGTACTGATAAATATTGATAAAATATTTTACTTTAGGTGATTAAAAAAATGTTTTACTCCCCACACAACATTTAATTAATAATATTCTTGACTAAATAATTTTAGAAGAAGTTAGTTCTTATTTTAATAAAGTTAATTATTGAGATTCGTACCCATTTTAGCAAAACCAAATATAGGTATTTCAAGAAACAGTCATATAGGTTGAATTAAAGTTAAAAGGCGATTCTGCAGTATAATTTTTTTCAAATTGCGCGCCGAGTGTATACCTGTTTAAAAGTAGAAGTTTATATCGTTTGCGACTCCTTGCAGTGTTGCCAGATTTCGGAGTCAAAAACGAACTATGGATGCATGGAGTTGATTGCGACCTAAACACACATTTTGTATAAGACCGCAGCGCCATCTCTATAACCAACCCCGAACCTTGGGTATGTTCGTATATGTATATAGGTCGTTTTGGACTCCGGGCAAAAATTTGCGAGAGCACTGCCCCCACCCTAATTCGTGCAAATCCGATGAATACACGGCAAGACGTTCCCGACTCCGAAATCGGAGTCGAACACGTAAAATCGGAGTCAGAAACGTTCTATTGACATAGCGATCGGAGTTGTATAAGTACTAATTGCATATATATATATACAACTCCGATCGCTATGTCAATAGAACGTTTCTGACTCCGATTTTACGTGTTCGACTCCGATTTCGGAGTCGGGAACGTCTTGCCGTGTATTCATCGGATTTGCACGAATTATATATATATATATATATATATAAGTCTCGCGGACTTCACTTCCAAATACACATTGCGGTAGAGATGGGCAAAACTGTCGCCTATAGGCGACTTTAAAAACGTACATGCTTTCATGTCGCGAAAACCCCATTCAAAAATTTTGATGCGTTTGTGAGTAGTCTCTTATAAACTTTTACATTGCTTTTGCCCTATCTACGAATCTTAGGACTGGCCCCTTAGAAATCTGGAGTGTTTGTCTCGAAATAAATTAGGAATTCCTTCTAAGAAATGATAATACAATACTATTGGTTTTCCAAAATTTGATCAATCGGAGAGAAATACAGTTACTAGTATTTTAATAAAATGCATTTATATTTAATACATGAGTTAAAACGTCCCAGTTTATCATTTTTTTAACATTTTTGTTAACTTTCAAAATAAAATTTACATATGCCCACACGAGTACAATTTAATTTTTTATTTAAAATTTGAAATCAATGGATTCAGTTGTGAACGAACGATCATTATTCTATTTTAAATTTTTCAACTGTGCTTTTCAATTTTTGAGTGCGCCCTCTATATTCCACTAGAAACATTTTTGTCCCAAGTGAAACTTTAAAACAATGTTTGTGGCCGAAATAGTCAGATGGCATTCGAACATAATGGGATAAACCCAACTCACCGTTGACCAGTTCGTCAACTCGCATCTTACATACACCCATATATATCATCAACAGACAGTTGCTATAATGTGGCAACTCATCGAAAGAACCAAAGAACATTTAATATACAAGTGTTAATTCCATAAACACATGATTAGAGTATTCTAGGAGCTAAAATGATAAAGTCAACTGTTATAGATTTTTGAACTCGGTGGAAATTACGTTCACATAATGTCTTAATCTGTGAATAGGTATTTTAATACATAAAAATAACATACACTTTTTATCAATTTAAATATTTTATTGAATGAAATAAAATAATTTAAACCAGCAGGTAGTGATTTAAACAAAACAATATAAAATTCTTAAAAAAAATAAAAAATAAAATTCTTAATACAAAAAAAAAACAGTCTTCTCTAAAGAACATAAAAAGAGTACATGCAAAGCCTTACTGATAGTGTATGTAATGACTACAAGCCTGCAGAAAATCACCAATATTTCTGTTCTCAAAATCTCTTATTATATTCAACAGTCTTTCATTAGCCTTTTGGTATTCATTTCGAGCATACAGTTGCACAAACGAGTTCTAAACGAGTGCATATAAAATCGGTCCTCATTTGCTCTCTTATCAACTTTTCGATGACTGTATACGGATTTGGGTGATGAGAACTAAATATATTTGCAAATGCGTAATGCCAGAATTCTGCTGATTGGATGTTCTTGGTAAACCTTCCAACGAAATATTGTTGCAGTTCCACATCTCGATTGGAAAACGAGGTCTTCTGCGTGGAACAGAACGTCCAACCCAAGTTGCTATAAAATATTCCAAAAATTCGTTACTTTCTTCTTCCCCAAAGCTTTCTAACAACTCCTGGGCCAAAACTTCAAAAGCATCTGAAACTTGCTCTGGAGGGACAAATGAGAGTCCACTGAGTGATTTCATTATTGTTCTAAAGTATTCATCATTCCTGTAATTCACAACCATTCCGAATTCGGAAATTTTTCGCCAAATTGCTTGTGAAAAATGAAAAAAACATCCATGTATATTTATATTGGGGATTAGTCTTTTGAAAGTGTTAACTACCGTCATTTCAAAGTCAATTATGACAGTTCTTGGTCTTGCTGCTGGACGAATTGCCAAGACAGTTGTTAAAGCCCGCTCATAAATAACTTCACTTTTACTGGGCAAAAATGCAAAAATAAAAGGTACTGTTTTATTGAAAAAAACTCCATGGATTACCCATAACTGGTACCATAAATTGGGAGCGCTTTTAAAAGTCCCATCAACAACCCAAGTATCACATTGTATTAGACGATTGACGTCAGTTGTGCAGCCAAATATTATTATGCGATTTGCGTCCTCCGTGCCACTATCACTTAGTATAAAATTTTCTTGGGTTGCTGTTTTCGTTCGTCGAAGTCTAGGTGGTATGTCTATTTCCACCAACGAATGAGGTACCAAACAAATAGCACCTACATTTTTACGTTTTCTACTAACGGTCTGCTGTAAATTTTTTAATTCGGGTAGATGAATTTTAACTCCGTCAGATATTCCCTCTAAAGAACTATTAACTAGATCTCGAGGTGTATTAGGACTTGTAACAGCATTTTCTTTAATAGTAGATTTGACTCTTTTGACAGCAATCTTTGTTGGAGATGGTGCATGATTGTGTGGCTGCCCAAGAAAAACACTATTATTTCTATCAGTAGTAGCAGTTCCTCCGCATTTTAAAGGTATTTCATCGCATCTCCAGTAAGTTTTACCATCAGGACCATCCTTCACTTTATTGTAAGAGTATTCTTGAAAAATTAATTTCCTAGCGCCTCTTTGGGTTTTTATAAAGGTGGCCATTTTGAGTTTAATTTCTAGAAAACGCATAAGAGTCGGTAACTTAAGCATTATTAATAAATTTACCTGGCAACTCTACGACCTGTCACTCGGTGAGTTGCATAGATGTGAGTTGGTTTGTATATAGGTTATGTTGTATATGTTTGGCGCGTATATGATCTGTCATTCGACGAAAAGTCAGTCGATGAGTTGGGTACGACCCGAACATAATAACTAGGAATTCAGATCACTGCGCCACCTTCAGGATATTTTTTAAACTATTTTTCGGAGGATATTCAAGGCTATCTGACATCTGAGAATAAGATAATCAATGGTATTACCCAAGGCTCCGCAATGTAGAGGTGGGTTGTTAAATAACAATCTGTTATAAAATAACTGTTACTCAAAAATAACAGTAACAGGTTGTTACAGAATATGAAAAATAACAGATACCGCAGATACCTGTTTACTTGCTGTTAACCGAACCGATTAGTTCAATGTGGACAACATCAGAGCGCCCAGTTACATCAAGTAACAGGTTGTTTCTGGATCTGATAATATTATCTGTTGCGATTACGAGTTATAACCTCGGCTATAACTGTTATTTGTTTACAGCTTTGCGTTTGTGACTATAAAGCTACAAAAGTAAAGAAACAGATTACGCATTGCTGTTGCGTCAAAGTATAATAGGCAGCAGTTAGCTTAGCTAATCGCGCGAAGTGAGAATACTTTTGTAATTGTTATTTTGAGTTATTGAGTACTAGATCATTTGTTGTTGAGGCAGCGGTTAATGCAATATGTAATTTAATGGGAAATAATACATAGATTTTTAAAATGCGTAGGTATTTTTAGCTAATTATTTTATTTTACAAAAAAAAACAAAAATTTAACGAATAAATTTAAAACAATTAGAATTACTTAAATGGAAGTGTTGGCATTAATTAACATTATCTGGTTAACTTTGGAGGCGGACAACCGATTGCGTCGGTCAGAAATAAGTTGTCCGGTTTTAGAAAATAATCTTTCACAAGGTACGGAGGTGGCCACGGTACCAAATTTAAGAAGGACAGCTTCACTTAAATGTGGATAATTGTAAGAATTTGTTTTCCACCACTTGACTGGACACTGCGACCGGCTTAACAACGGCTCTTCCAAATACCTTTCCACTTCGATAATGGCGCGCGATTTATTATTGATTAGAGTTGGTTGAAATGTTGATGCCTTTTTATCAAAAAAATCCCAAATTGAAGAACCCACTTCACCTGCTGCGTCATTATTTGAAGTTTCTGTGATTTTTGATTTATCCTGAAGTGTTTCCGCCGATCCAGCACCTGTATTTTTTTCGATTAATCTGCTTACAAAATTAACCACCAAGCTCTTAGCGCTTTCGGCAATATTTGCATTTGAAAAACCAACGGTTTTGAACCTCGGATCTAAAAAGGTTGAAACTTTAAGGGTGTTGCTGTTTTCCAAATTGCCCAAGCGATTTTCTATGCCCCTTCTAATAGTGGAAATTACCTCTTGGGCTTCTTCAGAAAAGTCATGGTTTAACGAGAAATCCCTGTACATATTTGTTAGTCCTTCGGTGATGACAATGATTGAAGAACTGGTGACATGTCTCTCGCCACTCATCATTTTGGTCGCGGATTCCAATGGTGATAAGACTTTAATCAAGTCTTTGATTAAAGCAACTTCAGCATTAGTTAACATCGGCCAGTCTTCTTTGGCAATCATAGCTAGTGCAACCCTAATGTACTCTTCTAACTCGGCAACTCGTTCGAACATATAAAAAATTGAATTCCACCGTGTTTCCACAGATTGAATTAATTTTTTTAACGGTTTGTTGCTCTGTTTTTGAAATTGTTCTAATTTTAGAGTGGCATTACTGCTTTTTTTAAAATGGGCCACAATACGCTTAGTTTTTTCAATTAAATTTTTTACTGAAATCAAAGCATCCGACACAATCAGGTTCAATGTATGTGCAAAACATCCTAAATGTTTCCATTGAAGAATGTCTTGCACAGCCTTTTTTATATTGGCCGCATTTTCCGAAACGGCCAATAAAATTTTGTCTTCAATGTCCCATTGTCTCACAACACTTTCTAATTTGTTCTCCAAATTTTCGCTAGTGTGAGCTTCTGGTAAGGAGGCAGCTTCAAGAAGGAGAGACTTGATTTCAAAATTTGGATCAATAAAATGGACAGTGATACCAATGAAAGGTGTATTGTTACACGATGTCCAGCAGTCTGTCGTTAATGTAACAGATTTAGCCCCCTGAAGCAGTAGTTTAGTTGCATCATACGTCTCCAAATATTTTGCTGGCAAAAGTGTGCTTGACAGAGTTTTGCGACTAGGGAAAACGTAAGAAGAATTCAGAGTCTGGCAAAATTTTCGAAACCCTTCATCTTCAACGATGGAAAACGGTTGAAAATCTTTCGTAATTAAGTTAAGAAGAGCCGCATCAATTTGTTTTTTTTCTCCAAATCCCACTTTTTTTTTTTAAAGAAAGTGAAGCTTGATGGAGCTTTCGTTTTTTGAGTAAAGATCCTTGTGCTTGTGTACTTGTGGATTCAGGATTGTCGTTGTCAGCAGAATGGACCTGTGCATCAATGGAAGTAGAGGGTCCTGGTCTTGGATTATCGGGATCTTCGGGATTTTCATATGGTGGTCTTCGTTCGACGGAAGTCGATGATGTCGATGACGCCTCTAACCGAATTGTGGGATGCTTTCGTTTTATATGGCTTTTTAAATTAGAAATTGACGCCTTGTACTTAAACGTTTGTTTGCAAAAATTGCAAGATACTTCAATTTCATTAACTGGAGTGAAACAATTCCAGACTACCGAAGTTTTCCGATTAAGGCTCATCTAAATTAATTTAAATAAAATACTGATGCTCAAAATAGCTACCTTACTGTTTATAATTTATATGATGCACATTGAAAATTCAAGGCACTTTTGGAAATAAAAAATGAAACAAAATAGGCACTTAAAATTGGTACTGTTTGCGGACCCAAAGCAGTTCAAAGCTTAACTTCAACTAAAGACTCAAGCCAAGTCAAAAATATATTTATTTTACAAAGCTGGTAAATACTTTATTTTGTTGTTTCACATTTCCATTACCTACTCAATATTGCCAAGCTCCAAAGCGATAAAATGATAAAAAGTTTCGGTTTCCTTTCATTTGTGATTTTGCATATCAAAGCCGTGTGCTTACTCTGTAACTTGATATAGTTGATAAAGTAAAAAGTGCTTTGACGCGTCACTGTTTACTAAAATTGAATCGGTCATTTCAAAAACCGAAACCGCATAAGTCAAGTTTTTTCCAAAAACAGTTTTTCTGTTGCAAACACTGTTAAAGGTAGACCTTTAATTAGGTCAAATACCGCAAATGTTAGTACATTCGTTCTCTTTCTGGTTCTTTTGTTATTAATAAATTAAAAAGATTTTTTAATATTTCAAATGTTTTATTCAATCATTATGTTTAACTCAAAAAATGCCTTGAAATGTCGTCCATTTCTTACAGTTTTTATTGATTCCTGAAAATTCTAACTGTGTGACATGTGATTTTTGAAATGAGCGATTTAATTGTAATAAATAAAACAATTTTAAGGCTAATAATGAAGTACCAGCTACCAGCTTTATTTTCCTTTCAGCAGTAGAACCTTTTGTCTCAACCACGTTCTTAACATTCGGGATTTAAATTCCCTTACTTAAATGTTTAACAAATATTTCTTTGTACACTATTTACGGAAACCAGCTAATTAATTTGTTGCGAACAAAATCAGTCGGATAAAATAAATAAAAGTGAATTTTCCACCACTTAAATATAACAGTCCAAAATAAACCTTAACTAACTAATTTCGACTGTTTCGAGTGTATATATATATAAGTCTCGCAGACTTCACTTCCAAATACACATTGCGGTAGAGATGGGCAAAACTGTTATTTTCGCATAACAGTTACAATCTGTTACTGTTATTTTTATGTAACAGTTAAAAATAACAGATACTGTTATTTTATCTCTTTAGCTGTTGCGGATACTTTTGATGTTTGAAGGCCTACGTAAACAGCCGCCGTTTCTCTTGTGTGATCGTTCACTGTTATATGACACTCGAAACAGTCGAAATTAGTTAGTTAAGGTTTATTTTGGACTGTTATATTTAAGTGGTGGAAAATTCACTTTTATTTATTTTATCCGACTGATTTTGTTCGCAACAAATTAATTAGCTGGTTTCCGTAAATAGTGTACAAAGAAATATTTGTTAAACATTTAAGTAAGGGAATTTAAATCCCGAATGTTAAGAACGTGGTTGAGACAAAAGGTTCTACTGCTGAAAGGAAAATAAAGCTGGTAGCTGGTACTTCATTATTAGCCTTAAAATTGTTTTATTTATTACAATTAAATCGCTCATTTCAAAAATCACATGTCACACAGTTAGAATTTTCAGGAATCAATAAAAACTGTAAGAAATGGACGACATTTCAAGGCATTTTTTGAGTTAAACATAATGATTGAATAAAACATTTGAAATATTAAAAAATCTTTTTAATTTATTAATAACAAAAGAACCAGAAAGAGAACGAATGTACTAACATTTGCGGTATTTGACCTTTAACAGTGTTTGCAACAGAAAAACTGTTTTTGGAAAAAACTTGACTTATGCGGTTTCGGTTTTTGAAATGACCGATTCAATTTTAGTAAACAGTGACGCGTCAAAGCACTTTTTACTTTATCAACTATATCAAGTTACAGAGTAAGCACACGGCTTTGATATGCAAAATCACAAATGAAAGGAAACCGAAACTTTTTATCATTTTATCGCTTTGGAGCTTGGCAATATTGAGTAGGTAATGGAAATGTGAAACAACAAAATAAAGTATTTACCAGCTTTGTAAAATAAATATATTTTTGACTTGGCTTGAGTCTTTAGTTGAAGTTAAGCTTTGAACTGCTTTGGGTCCGCAAACAGTACCAATTTTAAGTGCCTATTTTGTTTCATTTTTTATTTCCAAAAGTGCCTTGAATTTTCAATGTGCATCATATAAATTATAAACAGTAAGGTAGCTATTTTGAGCATCAGTATTTTATTTAAATTAATTTAGATGAGCCTTAATCGGAAAACTTCGGTAGTCTGGAATTGTTTCACTCCAGTTAATGAAATTGAAGTATCTTGCAATTTTTGCAAACAAACGTTTAAGTACAAGGCGTCAATTTCTAATTTAAAAAGCCATATAAAACGAAAGCATCCCACAATTCGGTTAGAGGCGTCATCGACATCATCGACTTCCGTCGAACGAAGACCACCATATGAAAATCCCGAAGATCCCGATAATCCAAGACCAGGACCCTCTACTTCCATTGATGCACAGGTCCATTCTGCTGACAACGACAATCCTGAATCCACAAGTACACAAGCACAAGGATCTTTACTCAAAAAACGAAAGCTCCATCAAGCTTCACTTTCTTTAAAAAAAAAAAGTGGGATTTGGAGAAAAAAAACAAATTGATGCGGCTCTTCTTAACTTAATTACGAAAGATTTTCAACCGTTTTCCATCGTTGAAGATGAAGGGTTTCGAAAATTTTGCCAGACTCTGAATTCTTCTTACGTTTTCCCTAGTCGCAAAACTCTGTCAAGCACACTTTTGCCAGCAAAATATTTGGAGACGTATGATGCAACTAAACTACTGCTTCAGGGGGCTAAATCTGTTACATTAACGACAGACTGCTGGACATCGTGTAACAATACACCTTTCATTGGTATCACTGTCCATTTTATTGATCCAAATTTTGAAATCAAGTCTCTCCTTCTTGAAGCTGCCTCCTTACCAGAAGCTCACACTAGCGAAAATTTGGAGAACAAATTAGAAAGTGTTGTGAGACAATGGGACATTGAAGACAAAATTTTATTGGCCGTTTCGGAAAATGCGGCCAATATAAAAAAGGCTGTGCAAGACATTCTTCAATGGAAACATTTAGGATGTTTTGCACATACATTGAACCTGATTGTGTCGGATGCTTTGATTTCAGTAAAAAATTTAATTGAAAAAACTAAGCGTATTGTGGCCCATTTTAAAAAAAGCAGTAATGCCACTCTAAAATTAGAACAATTTCAAAAACAGAGCAACAAACCGTTAAAAAAATTAATTCAATCTGTGGAAACACGGTGGAATTCAATTTTTTATATGTTCGAACGAGTTGCCGAGTTAGAAGAGTACATTAGGGTTGCACTAGCTATGATTGCCAAAGAAGACTGGCCGATGTTAACTAATGCTGAAGTTGCTTTAATCAAAGACTTGATTAAAGTCTTATCACCATTGGAATCCGCGACCAAAATGATGAGTGGCGAGAGACATGTCACCAGTTCTTCAATCATTGTCATCACCGAAGGACTAACAAATATGTACAGGGATTTCTCGTTAAACCATGACTTTTCTGAAGAAGCCCAAGAGGTAATTTCCACTATTAGAAGGGGCATAGAAAATCGCTTGGGCAATTTGGAAAACAGCAACACCCTTAAAGTTTCAACCTTTTTAGATCCGAGGTTCAAAACCGTTGGTTTTTCAAATGCAAATATTGCCGAAAGCGCTAAGAGCTTGGTGGTTAATTTTGTAAGCAGATTAATCGAAAAAAATACAGGTGCTGGATCGGCGGAAACACTTCAGGATAAATCAAAAATCACAGAAACTTCAAATAATGACGCAGCAGGTGAAGTGGGTTCTTCAATTTGGGATTTTTTTGATAAAAAGGCATCAACATTTCAACCAACTCTAATCAATAATAAATCGCGCGCCATTATCGAAGTGGAAAGGTATTTGGAAGAGCCGTTGTTAAGCCGGTCGCAGTGTCCAGTCAAGTGGTGGAAAACAAATTCTTACAATTATCCACATTTAAGTGAAGCTGTCCTTCTTAAATTTGGTACCGTGGCCACCTCCGTACCTTGTGAAAGATTATTTTCTAAAACCGGACAACTTATTTCTGACCGACGCAATCGGTTGTCCGCCTCCAAAGTTAACCAGATAATGTTAATTAATGCCAACACTTCCATTTAAGTAATTCTAATTGTTTTAAATTTATTCGTTAAATTTTTGTTTTTTTTTTGTAAAATAAAATAATTAGCTAAAAATACCTACGCATTTTAAAAATCTATGTATTATTTCCCATTAAATTACATATTGCATTAACCGCTGCCTCAACAACAAATGATCTAGTACTCAATAACTCAAAATAACAATTACAAAAGTATTCTCACTTCGCGCGATTAGCTAAGCTAACTGCTGCCTATTATACTTTGACGCAACAGCAATGCGTAATCTGTTTCTTTACTTTTGTAGCTTTATAGTCACAAACGCAAAGCTGTAAACAAATAACAGTTATAGCCGAGGTTATAACTCGTAATCGCAACAGATAATATTATCAGATCCAGAAACAACCTGTTACTTGATGTAACTGGGCGCTCTGATGTTGTCCACATTGAACTAATCGGTTCGGTTAACAGCAAGTAAACAGGTATCTGCGGTATCTGTTATTTTTCATATTCTGTAACAACCTGTTACTGTTATTTTTGAGTAACAGTTATTTTATAACAGATTGTTATTTAACAACCCACCTCTACATTGCGGAGCCTTGGGTAATACCATTGATTATCTTATTCTCAGATGTCAGATAGCCTTGAATATCCTCCGAAAAATAGTTTAAAAAATATCCTGAAGGTGGCGCAGTGATCTGAATTCCTAGTTATTATGTTCGGGTCGTACCCAACTCATCGACTGACTTTTCGTCGAATGACAGATCATATACGCGCCAAACATATACAACATAACCTATATACAAACCAACTCACATCTATGCAACTCACCGAGTGACAGGTCGTAGAGTTGCCAGGTAAATTTATTAATAATGCTTAAGTTACCGACTCTTATGCGTTTTCTAGAAATTAAACTCAAAATGGCCACCTTTATAAAAACCCAAAGAGGCGCTAGGAAATTAATTTTTCAAGAATACTCTTACAATAAAGTGAAGGATGGTCCTGATGGTAAAACTTACTGGAGATGCGATGAAATACCTTTAAAATGCGGAGGAACTGCTACTACTGATAGAAATAATAGTGTTTTTCTTGGGCAGCCACACAATCATGCACCATCTCCAACAAAGATTGCTGTCAAAAGAGTCAAATCTACTATTAAAGAAAATGCTGTTACAAGTCCTAATACACCTCGAGATCTAGTTAATAGTTCTTTAGAGGGAATATCTGACGGAGTTAAAATTCATCTACCCGAATTAAAAAATTTACAGAAGACCGTTAGTAGAAAACGTAAAAATGTAGGTGCTATTTGTTTGGTACCTCATTCGTTGGTGGAAATAGACATACCACCTAGACTTCGACGAACGAAAACAGCAACCCAAGAAAATTTTATACTAAGTGATAGTGGCACGGAGGACGCAAATCGCATAATAATATTTGGCTGCACAACTGACGTCAATCGTCTAATACAATGTGATACTTGGGTTGTTGATGGGACTTTTAAAAGCGCTCCCAATTTATGGTACCAGTTATGGGTAATCCATGGAGTTTTTTTCAATAAAACAGTACCTTTTATTTTTGCATTTTTGCCCAGTAAAAGTGAAGTTATTTATGAGCGGGCTTTAACAACTGTCTTGGCAATTCGTCCAGCAGCAAGACCAAGAACTGTCATAATTGACTTTGAAATGACGGTAGTTAACACTTTCAAAAGACTAATCCCCAATATAAATATACATGGATGTTTTTTTCATTTTTCACAAGCAATTTGGCGAAAAATTTCCGAGTTCGGAATGGTTGTGAATTACAGGAATGATGAATACTTTAGAACAATAATGAAATCATTCAGTGCACTCTCATTTGTCCCTCCAGAGCAAGTTTCAGATGCTTTTGAAGTTTTGGCCCAGGAGTTGTTAGAAAGCTTTGGGGAAGAAGAAAGTAACGAATTTTTGGAATATTTTATAGCAACTTGGGTTGGACGTTCTGTTCCACGCAGAAGACCTCGTTTTCCAATCGAGATGTGGAACTGCAACAATATTTCGTTGGAAGGTTTACCAAGAACATCCAATCAGCAGAATTCTGGCATTACGCATTTGCAAATATATTTAGTTCTCATCACCCAAATCCGTATACAGTCATCGAAAAGTTGATAAGAGAGCAAATGAGGACCGATTTTATATGCACTCGTTTAGAACTCGTTTGTGCAACTGTATGCTCGAAATGAATACCAAAAGGCTAATGAAAGACTGTTGAATATAATAAGAGATTTTGAGAACAGAAATATTGGTGATTTTCTGCAGGCTTGTAGTCATTACATACACTATCAGTAAGGCTTTGCATGTACTCTTTTTATGTTCTTTAGAGAAGACTGTTTTTTTTTTTGTATTAAGAATTTTATTTTTTATTTTTTTTTAAGAATTTTATATTGTTTTGTTTAAATCACTACCTGCTGGTTTAAATTATTTTATTTCATTCAATAAAATATTTAAATTGATAAAAAGTGTATGTTATTTTTATGTATTAAAATACCTATTCACAGATTAAGACATTATGTGAACGTAATTTCCACCGAGTTCAAAAATCTATAACAGTTGACTTTATCATTTTAGCTCCTAGAATACTCTAATCATGTGTTTATGGAATTAACACTTGTATATTAAATGTTCTTTGGTTCTTTCGATGAGTTGCCACATTATAGCAACTGTCTGTTGATGATATGGGTGTATGTAAGATGCGAGTTGACGAACTGGTCAACGGTGAGTTGGGTTTATCCCATTATGTTCGAATGCCATCTGACTATTTCGGCCACAAACATTGTTTTAAAGTTTCACTTGGGACAAAAATGTTTCTAGTGGAATATAGAGGGCGCACTCAAAAATTGAAAAGCACAGTTGAAAAATTTAAAATAGAATAATGATCGTTCGTTCACAACTGAATCCATTGATTTCAAATTTTAAATAAAAAATTAAATTGTACTCGTGTGGGCATATGTAAATTTTATTTTGAAAGTTAACAAAAATGTTAAAAAAATGATAAACTGGGACGTTTTAACTCATGTATTAAATATAAATGCATTTTATTAAAATACTAGTAACTGTATTTCTCTCCGATTGATCAAATTTTGGAAAACCAATAGTATTGTATTATCATTTCTTAGAAGGAATTCCTAATTTATTTCGAGACAAACACTCCAGATTTCTAAGGGGCCAGTCCTAAGATTCGTAGATAGGGCAAAAGCAATGTAAAAGTTTATAAGAGACTACTCACAAACGCATCAAAATTTTTGAATGGGGTTTTCGCGACATGAAAGCATGTACGTTTTTAAAGTCGCCTATAGGCGCAAAAATAAAAAAATAAAAATATTTGTTAATTAAGTTTTTTATTTTTTTTGTTTAAAAAAATATTTTTTTAACTTTAAGCCTATAGATTACAACAGTTTGTTTTCAGAAATTCATAAAAATTATTAATTTAATTTTTGTCAAATAGTTTAAAAGTTATCTCTAATAAACTTTTGAAATTTTAACGCGAGCAGTGCACTATCTGTCCTTCACAATAGCTATCCTTTGCTAGACTACCTGATTTCATAGGTTTTCATTAGTTTATGAAGTTAAGCAGCACTGACCCCGGTCATTCCTTGGATGGGTGACCGGATAATGTAATGCCAAAAACATCGCAACTAATTCGTCTTTCGGAGGAGACGTTAAGCCGTCGGTCCCGGTCACTACTAGTTAGTGGTCGTTAGGTCAGGTCAGAGGCTGTAGATGCGACCTGAAAACTCTGGCACTTGGGTGATGGCATTACCACCATACGTACCCAGCCCGACTTCGGGCTTCGTAATTTTCACGTGTATAAATCGTTCCCCCAGCATTAGTACTATCCACAGGCACGGATGGCGCATTTTCGCCTTGGCTTCGTAAAGTCGGTTTATACCTCAAAACATACACGTTTAGTTCGAGGGTTTGCCGTATAGGGGGCGTACGGTCGCTGATGTATATACACTGTAGATGTTCTCCGGATGTTAACCACCCCATGACGTTCAGCGCAGTATCCGAAGCCCGTCAACGTGGCAAACGCGCACAGCGCATTAAATGCCTTCCAATATTAATTTAAGTATTAGAACTGGTGGATGGATGAGCAAAAAGCCTCCAGACCCGCAAATCTCGATGTTAGCCACCCCAAGATGTTTAATGCAGTATCCTAAGCCAATGTAGCAAAAGAGCACAGCGCATTAAATGCTTCCCAATAAAAGGTGCTTTTTCCATAAATCAATCAACCTGGTTATTTCAGAAAACAAACCAAAAATTAAAAAATACCGAGGCAGGTGATTTTTTATTTTTAGAGGAACACTTTTTAATGTACTTTTAAAAGTTGAAGATCCAACCCTTTTTATAATACGAACAACTAATTCAAGGTTTTAAATAAAATTACCCCTTTTGTGATTCCTTAAGTATAAGAAATTTTGACCAGAAATTAGGCAGTGCATGTCTTTTTGAGTTTGGATATTATTTTATAAAGTTACATGGTGCTAAATTACTTGAAAATAAAAAAGGTCGTTCATTAATAAGTTGATTATTTAATTTAAATTCAATGACTTGCTTAGTCCAAATGACTACTGTAGTTTTTGAATACTGCCATATCAGTCACATCTTTTAATTGTAAGAGTTTTCTCAATTTTTGCATTTTTCGAAAAAGTTGCTTTAAGTGTAGTGAGTTTAAAGTAACGCATAAAATTCGTAATTCTTTTATTTTTAAAAAATAAAAAAAAATGCAGAAACAGGTAACTTTGCATTTTAATTCTGCTCAAATTTGACCTAACTGAATCAGTCATGGCGGCCAATATGGCGGCGCCATGACGTCATCATAATTTTTTTTTAATACAACGATACAATTTTTTTGTATAATTAGAAGCTGTACTAATAGGCCTTTACAACTGTGCTACTTATTTTGGATGTGAGTGAGCCCAACGCAGAAAAAAAAGTTAAATTTTTATAATAATATTGTTAGAGATTCAATTAACGCGCCTAATTGTTTTTCCTCTTTGTTAAGTTGGCATTTGCTATTTACCGCCTTTTTTAAAATAGTTGCCTAGTGTCAAGTTGTATTGAAAAGTCGCCCAAAATAAACGTTTCTTTATCAAATTGATTTTATTGTGTTTCACTGCGTTTAAACCTCGCTAACAGGTTATGGGCCCAGACAGTGATTAACACAATTAATCAAATCATAAATCGAACGAGTAGAAAGTCGTAAAAACGTGCAAATGGCACAAGCGACAACGACGAGACTCGAAATGTTGTCTCGCGACAACTACGACACGTGGCGAATTCAAGCCGAGGCCCTGCTCGTGAAAAACGATCACTGGGGCTACGTTTCCGGCGAAGAAGAGCAACCGGTGGTCGAAGGCGCAGGCGAAGCGCTGGTAGCAGCGCAAGCCGCAGCCAAAATCTGGCGGACCAACGACCGCAAGGCAAAGGCCGATTTGATCTTGGCGATCAATCCCTCGGAGCTGACGCAAATCCGAGGATGCATCACCTCGCGGGACGTTTGGGTCAAGCTGGAGCTTGACCAGCTCGGAAAGCGACGCTGCTGAAACGCCTCGTACAACAAAAGATGCAAGATGGCGACGACGTCTCGAAGCATCTCACCGAGTTCTTCGACGCCGTGGACAAACTCAAGTCCATGGAGATCGACATCAACGGAGAGTTGATGACGATCATGTTGTTATACAGCCTTCCCATCAGCTTCGAGAATTTCCGAATCGCCATCGAATCTCGCGACAAATTACCCGACGCTGAAGCCCTGAAGATAAAAATCATCGAGGAGTACAACGCTCGGGAAAAGTCGAACGAAAATGGCGCTGCCATGTTCATAAAAGGCCAAGCTTCCTCAAGCAAGAACAAGTTCCAGCGAGGAAACAAAGGTGGAGGCAGCACAGGCGACGGTAGGGACACCAAAAAGGGGAAGAAGGACGAGAAACGCCGAAACAAGTGCGGATTCTGTCACAAAATCGGGCACAAAGAGACTGATTGCTGGCAAAAGCAAGCGTCCAAAAACAAACCAGATGAAGTTCATTGTACTTTTCTCATCGACAAAGTGCGCGATTCAAAAAGTGCAAACAACCTCTGGTGCTTGGACTCCGGGTGCACGTCACATTTGTGCAAGAATGAGGATGTTTTTGTGAATATGCGCGATAATCTCGGACAGTTAAAGCTTGCGGACAACTCGATTACGCGAGTGTGCGGGAAAGGTGATGTGCGTATCGCAACAGCAGACAACCCGGACAATGTTGTGATGTTGAAAGACACTCTGTACGTTCCGGACTTAAGGTCCAACCTCCTCTCGATCTCAAAGATCGTGGATCATGGTTACGAGGTTACGTTCAAGAAGTCGTGCGCGATCGTCCAAAACAGTTTCGGTGACGTGAAACTAGTGGCCGAACGCATCGGAGACTTGTTCTTTCTTCGCGAAAGTGAACAACGCGCGATGACCGTCTCAGAAACGAACGAGTCGAAATCCGACGTCGAGGTGTGGCATAACCGATTAGGTCACCTGAACGCGCGCGACCTGTCACTGCTGGCAAAAGGCGGGAACGTGAAGGGACTGAAAATTAAATCAATCGTCGGCGAGATTAAGTGCGACACCTGCATTTCCGCCAAGATATCGCGCGCCCCGTTCGGAGTCCGAGAGACGCACTCCTCGGAATTCCTCGAGCTGGTTCACACCGATCTCTGTGGACCTATGCGAACACAATCGATGAGAGGCGCACGCTATTTTATGACGTTCATCGACGACTATTCCCGAGTTTGTATGGTCTACTTCCTCCAGAAGAAGAGTGACGCCGTGCAGAAATTTCGAGACTACAAAAATCTCGTCGAAAACCAACTCGGGTGAAGGATCAAGGCAGTCCAATCCGACGGTGGCACCGAGTACGAAAACAATGAGATGGAGAAACTACTGAAGGAGTCCGGCATCATTCATCGCACGACAACGCCACACACGCCACAACAAAACGGTGTGGCCGAACGAAAGAATCGCACGTTAGTCGAAGCCGCACGATGCATGCAAATCGATGCGAACTTGCCCCCGTCGCTTTGGGCCGAAGCAATTGCGACCGCAAACTACGTGAGAAACCGGTGCCCAACGAAAGCACTGCCAGATGGAGTTACGCCGATCGAACTGTGGACAGGGAAAAAGCCTAACCTGTCGCACCTTCGCTCATTCGGCGAAAGAGCTTTTGTCTTGGACAAAACTCCCGGAAAGGGGAAGTTCGATCCAAAGGGGATCCCAGGACACTTCGTCGGCTACTCCGAACAATCCAAGGCTTATCGCATCTGGATACCTGAGGAGCGAAAAGTTCGAGTGTCTCGGGACGTCAAGTTCCTGAACGAGTTCAAGCCGGGCCCAGCCCGGAAGCAGGATGCTCCTCGAGAACACAAGAAGCCGCCCAAGGACGCCGACGAACCAACAAATCGCACCTACCTGGACCTTGTGTTGGATGCCAGCGTCACGAAACTCCCAAATCATCCACCTCGAGTTATTGTCGATCAAATCAACGAACAAGTCGACGAAATCGACGACGAGGAAGTTTTGGAGCCCTTCCACGGCTTCGAGGATGATGAAGCAGGGGAAGCAGAGCAGCGGTCACCACGAGGAAGACAGGTAGCGAAAAGAGGACCAGGCAGACCCAGGACCATGAAGACTGGCAAGAGGGGTCGCCCGTCGAAGCAGTACCACGAGGCGGTCATTGCAGAAGAGTCGGACGCCGAAAAGCAAGTTTTCACTCAGAATCAAATCGAAGAAGACGACAACGCCGACGAGAACTTCAATGACAACAATGACCAAATCGATGATAACCACGCTTTCTATCAAACCGACCAGTGCGTAACGATGACGGCCATCGAGATTCCTCTCAACAACGCCCTGGAAGGAGAAGACAAGAACGAGTGGTTTGATGCAATCTACTCGGAAGCCAAGTGTCTGGTGGCGAACGACACCTGTAAGCTGGTTGACAGACCTACCAATCGCAATGTAATTTCGTGCCGTACAGTTTTACGCAACAAGTTTAATGCTGATGGAAGTTTGGATCGACGTAAAGCCAGAGTTGTTGCTCGCGGATTCGTCCAGAGGCCCGGTATCGACTTTACCGACACATTCGCGCCTGTGGCGCGACTAGACTCGCTACGGTTTCTACTGGCTTTGGCAGCCAAATTCAACCTCCAGATCTCCCAGCTAGACATCACCACGGCGTATCTCAACGGCGAGATGGATACCGAGATGTACATGGAGCCGCCGATCCTATTGAGGGAATCGTTGGAGAGGATAGTTGCCACCGAAAGAGACAAAACTCTGATCGCAAAAGCTCAGCAAATGCTTAAAGCGCTAAAGTCAGGAGACAAAGTTTGCCTATTGGTTAAAGCCCTCTACGGGCTACGTCAAGCTGGTCGACAATGGCACGCAAAGGTCAACTGCACCTTTAAAACGGTGGGGCTGGTACCAACGGAATCCGACCCCTGCGTATACGTTGATCATCGTTCTGGGGGATGCACCTACGTCCTGCTGTACGTAGATGACATCATCATCGTCTCGAACAACCCGGAACGCGTCAACGAGATTAAAAACCACTTGACTGAAGAGTACCAGGTGAAGGACCTCGGACGCATCAAATACTGCTTGGGCATCGAGGTCAAACAGCAGAAAAACAAGGTCTCCATCTGCCAGAGCGGATACATCCGAGAAATCCTGGACAAGTTTGGGATGTCCAACTGCAAGGCAGTCAAATCGCCACTCTCCGCCGGCACAAAACTCGAGGCGAGCTCCGGAGGGAACGAGGCAAAGTTTCCTTACCGCGAACTCATTGGTGCTCTTATGTACCTTGCCATCGGAACACGCCCGGATATCGCCTATGCGGTCAGCATGCTGAGCCAATTCAACTGTGCACACGATCAAGTTCACTGGCTCGCCGCAAAACGGGTACTGAGGTACTTAAAAGGCACCGTGGATCGGAAGCTGGTCTATATACAGGACCAGAACGGGATCATCGGGCATGCGGACGCAGATTGGGGAAATTGCCCGATCGACCGAGTTTCGTATTCGGGATACTCGTTTTCACTGTCCGGAGCAGCAATCTCCTGGCATTCACGCAAGCAGAGGATCGTCGCCCTGTCATCAACGGAAGCGGAGTACGTGAGTCTCTCCGAAGCCATGCGAGAAGCCATCCACCTATCGAATTTCGCCAAGGAGCTGCGCCGGGAAAGACTGTCGAAGATCGTTGTCTACAACGACAACCAATCGGCAGCAAAACTGGTATACAACCCGGTCTTCCACGCGCGCACCAAGCACGTGGACATAAAGTATCATTTTGTTGGAAGGCTGTTCAAACTTACCCACTCAGCGTGGATTTTTTGCCGACAGAGGAAATGACGGCCGATATCTTAACAAAACCATTATCTGGAGTCAAGCTGGAGAATTGTACTCGCGGCTTGGGCTTAAAAGATTAATCTTTTTGTTTTCGATTTTCGAAAATTTATTTTTACTTGTCATTTGCAATTAACCTTGTAATTGAGGGGAAGTGTTAGAGATTCAATTAACGCGCCTAATTGTTTTTCCTCTTTGTTAAGTTGGCATTTGCTATTTACCGCCTTTTTTAAAATAGTTGCCTAGTGTCAAGTTGTATTGAAAAGTCGCCCAAAATAAACGTTTCTTTATCAAATTGATTTTATTGTGTTTCACTGCGTTTAAACCTCGCTAACAAATATTCATATTTTTGATATCTTTCTAAAATATAATAAGAATGCACAAACAGGTAACTTATTATTTTAAGGGTGCTCAATTATGACCTAAATGGATCAGTCACAGCGTCTAATTCATATGAATGTTTTACCTTACTTTAGACTAATTATAATTTTAATTTTTTTTTTTCGTGTTTGCTTCACTTACATTCAAAATAAGTAAAGGCCTATTAATAAGACTTTTAATTATAAAAAAAAAGATATCGTTCCATTTAAAATTCCATAATGACATCATGGCGCCGCCATATTGGCCGCCCTGACTGATTCAGTTACGTCATTTTTAAGCCCAATTAAAATGCTAAGTTCCCTGTTTTTGTATGTTATTAATTTTGAAAAATAAAAGAAATATGAATTTTATACTTCACTTTATAATGGTGAAAATTTACGTGTTTGTTGTAAAGGCCTTTTAGTAGAGCTACTAATTAAGCAAAAAAAAAGATATCGTTCCATTTAAAAAATTCTGTGATGACCTCATGGCGCCGCCATCTTGACCGCCATGATTGATCCAGTCAGGTCAAATTGGAGCTCAATTAAAATGGTAAGTTACTTGTTTCTGCATTTTTTTTATTTTTGAAAATCATTTAAATTCACTCTGTATAGTTGGTTCTGAAAATCTATTGGATCTGGTACTGGTTGACGTAGATAAAAATACTCAAAATTAAAAAAACACAGACAGCCGAATTTCCGGTAAAAATAGCTTTCATTTGAAGTATAACAAAAGGGGTACCTAATGCCATTTAAAATTTTGAAGAAGTTGTAAGTATTACAAAATAGGTTGGTGCCACAATTTTGAAAAGTCTCTAAAATGTGTCCCAGTCTAAAAAGTCTAAATTCAGATAAAAGTGAATTTATTTTAAATAAACCGCTGCGACTCCAGAGCTCAGCACGTTGTGCGCAGGTCACTCAGACAGCATGCCTCCGAGGAGCTGAGATTTTTAGTAGAATTAGTACGTATTTTACGATGTTTTTGCGTTGGAGAGTAGATATTCTCCAATCCTTCTCTCTCACACTGACTGAGCTGGAGGCAGATACTCCTCTTTTTTAATCCAATAAGAATTATTATTTTAAATTTGCCGGGAATACCGAGATTTGTCAAATTTGCAAGAGTTTGTTTTTGAAGAGTGTTGCGTTGTAGGTTAAGTCTGACTAGTTGTTCTATTCAGAAGATTAATTTTTGTGTTACATTGTGTTTAATTAGATTGTGTGAAATGTGGCTGTGGAAGAAGAACTTTTGAAACTGTCTGGTGTCTAGTATCGTCTTTATCGTGAGAAATTTAGAAGTTGAATTATTTTATAGGGAATAAGCATGGCGTTTATTCTCCGAATTGATAGCTGAGAAGAAAAACCATATGGACGTAAAAACAAATACTGTAGTGTAGACTGTACTACTGGATACTGCTGTACATGTGCTGAGATGTACGAATACTTATCCGTTTTTTCCCGAAATCACATTTTTTAAATTTTAAATAAATTTGAAGTGATATGCAACCAACATTATGTTTGTGCACTATTTCTATCTCTTTACGTACGATTCCAATGACATATTAGCCTGGAAAAGTATTAACTGTTTCAAAAGTATAAAAACACCAACGTCGCATTTTCTCTTAAAATTAGTTGTTATAAATTTTTCCTGCACTTCAAAAAATGAATAGCTAATAAAACTTATAGTTTCAATGAGAGATGTAATCATTAATAACTATTTTACATTTTTATCAACCTTATTTAAAAAAATAATTCGGTAAAATGCGACGTTGGCATTTTTATAGTTTTGAAACAGCTAATATTACTTTACGGACTATTTTGATAACTTTACAGAGGCTATTGCGTTGAGATGGTAATGTAAGACTTACAGTGTCTCAACTCCCCCCTAAATCTGTCTAAATCTGGAGTTGAAACACTGTACCTTTTACCATTATCGTTGAGATAAATTAAACATAGTGACCACACAGCACTTCATCTTTAATTTAAAAAGTCAAACCTAGTGTCAAACCTTGCTGAGTTTTTAACTGAATTTAGTGAAGCTTATGTACTAAAACGTTTAGCAATGACTAGAAGATCAACATGGTTCTCATTTATGGAGAATCTCGTGGAGAATGTTTGAAAAATGCTTCGTAGGCTGCACGTTTATACACGTATAATATCAAAATAAACGGGCTCCGAGTGATACAGTTTTCAAACACGTTGAAAACAAACTGCGGGAAAATTGTCCACCAATTAAAAGAAATAAAAGAAGAGTAGCAACATCAGATGGAAATGAAGCTGCAGTTGTTGCAGTTATTAATGAAAATAGATGGATAGGAAGGAGTTCCGTGTATCCTTGGCTCTCTAGAAGTCCCTATATGACGCCTTTTGATTATTTCGTCTGGGGAGTGCTTAAGAAAGGGTTTTATAGTGCACCTATTGTTGATCATTTAGACAACCGAATTGTTGGAGAGTGCGAATATTGTGCCTAGAACACTTGGTAGTGCGAGAGGATAATTCTTAAGAAGAATTGATGCATGTGACGGAAACTGTGGTCAGATCTGTGAATACCTTTTAGATTAAGTTGAACATTTTGAATGTAAATCAATTTATTTACGTTTGATTTAAATGAAATTCTAAAACTGGAGTAATGTCAATATGACTGATATAAATTTGTCAAAAATGAAAATACGACCACTATCTTTAATTAATTGAAACCAAATATTTTAATATCCACGTTATCATTGAAATGTAATGTTGGTTGCTTCAAAAAAATTCAGGCTCTATTACTCGTCGACCAGCCTGTATACATATATTTTTTTTAATTGTCTGCCTTCTCAACAGAAAAGACTGCGAGCCGCCACTGCCGTTTATCACATCAGTTGTCTACTTATGGACATAAAACATTTATTTGTGAACGTTCTTTAAATCATTTTAAAACCGAAGATATGTCATTACCTCGCGAAACATCTTTGAAATTTAAAAATCATCTTTATAAAGAAAAAGTACTTTTTGTGATTTATGCTGATCTTGAAAGTATTTTGGAAAAATGTTCTCAAATTGATAATAATATTCACAGTAAAACTACCCCATACCAAAAGCATACTGCTTGTAGTATAGCTTATTACTTAAAGTGTTCATACGATGACTCGCCTTCAAAATTTCAAGTATATCGTAATCAAAATTGTATTCAGTGGTTCGTTAAGGAACTAAAAATTGCCGAACAATGTGATAAAATATTTAAAAATAAATTACCCATGGAAAAACTTAACTATGATCAAGAACGTTCATATAAAAAGTGTAATATTTGCCACATTTGTAATAAAACTATTGAATCAGATCAAATTAAGGTTCGAGATCATAATCATTTAACGGGAAAATTTAGAGGACCGGCTCATCAACAATGTAATTTAAATTATCAAGATTCATATACGATTCCTGTTGTGATCCATAATTTTAGTGGATATGATGCTCATTTTATTATTAAAGAACTGTCAACAGCTTTTGCAGGTAATATTAAATTGCTACCAATAAATAAAGAAAAATATATCATTTTCCAAATCTGTGGGTAGAACTGATATCACTTTTCGATTTATAGATTCGCTTCGTTTTATGTCCAAGAGTCTTGATCAACTTTCATCAAATTTAAAAGCTGAACAAAAAATAATAACACGAAAATTCTGTAATACAAATGAAGAATTCAATTTATTAATAAAAAAAAGGGGTATTTCCATATGACTACGTTGATAGCTGGGATAAACTCAATGAAACAAAGTTACCATCAAAAAAAGATTTTTATAGTACTATGCATGGATCTAATATACCTGAAGATAGTTACAAACATGCTGAAACTGTGTGGCAGACATTTAAAATTCAAACATTGGGAGAATATAGTGATTTATATCTACGTACTGATGTTATTTTGTTGGCTGATGTTTTCGATACTTTTCGAGAAATATGTTTAAATACTTATAAATTAGATCCACTTCATTACTTTACACTTCCAGGATTAACTATCGATGCAATGCTGAAATCTACCGGAATATGTTTAGAGGTATT
Source organism: Tribolium freemani (assembly GCA_939628115.1). Lineage (NCBI taxonomy): Eukaryota > Metazoa > Arthropoda > Insecta > Coleoptera > Tenebrionidae > Tribolium > Tribolium freemani. The sequence continues at coordinate 2,865,809 of OW626793.1, forward strand.
AAATGATATAGATATGATAATGTTTATTGAACGGGGTATAAAAGGAGGTGTTTCACAGTGTAGTAATAGGTACGCAAAAACCAATAACCATTACATGAAAGATGGATATAATTCAGATGAAGAACCTTCATATCTCATGTATTTTGATGTCAACAATCTCTATGGTGCCGCAATGTCTCAATATTTACCATAAGGTAACTTTAGATTTTTAGATGACTTTAACATTGCAGAAATTTTAAATACAGAAGATACTTCCAATGATGGTTATATAATTGAATGTGATCTAGAATATCCAGCTTCTTTACATGATTTACACAGTGACCTGCCTTTAGCACCACAACATTTAAAACCACCAAATAATTAGAAAAATTACTTTTAACATTGTTTCCAAAAACTAATTATATAGTACATTACCGCAATTTAAAAATGTATTTAAGACTTGGTTTAAAAATTACTAAGTACATCGCGTCCTAACATTTAAACGGAGTCCATGGCTTAACGAATATATTGATTTAAATACTCGTTTAAGGCAGCAATCACAAAACGAATTTGAAAAAGATTTTTTTTAATTAATGATCAATGCAATATATGTGAAGTGCATGGAAAATGTACGTAAACATAAAGACATTAGAATTGTAACTAGGTGGGATGGTAGGTACGGTATGCGCGATTTAGTTTCAAAACCCAATTTTCATAGTTCTGTTATATTTGAAGAAGACATGTCAATAGTTGAAATCAATAAATTAAATGTGGTACTAAATAAACCAATTTATGTAGGTTTTTGTATTTTGGATATTTCAAAAATATTTATTTACGAATTTCATTATGACTATATAAAAAATAAATTTGGTAATAATGCAAAATTGTTGTATACAGACACAGACAGTTTAATATATCATTTTAACGGAGGATATTTACAAAAATATTAAAGAAGATATTCATCGTTTCGATACATCCGATTATAAACCGAATAATAAATATAATATTGAATTAAAAAATAAGAAATGTCCAGGTTTGATGAAAGACGAAAATCATGGCAAAATAATGCTCGAATTTGTGGGGCTTCGATCTAAAATGTATTCCTACACAGTTGATTCAGACATTGAAGATGAAGTACATGATTATGATGAAGTAGGTCTAGCTATAAAATGTAAAAAATTTGTGAAAAAGTCAAAAGGGTGCACAAAATGTTCAATTAAACATATTACATTTAATGATTATAAAAAATGTTTATTTGATTTAGATATACTTCGTAGCACGCAAAGACTCATTCGATCCAAAAAAACACTCTGTGTATTCTATAAAAAAGAAAAAGTGGTCTTAAGTCCATATGATGATAAACGCATTCTCTTAACAAATACTACAGATACAAGACCTTGGGGATACAATCTTAATTCAACTTGAAGTGAAGAGGAAGATTATATATCAGCAGCAGCAGCAAATATCAGCAGCGGCAGCAAGAACCTCAATTAACGCAAAACCTGATTACAAATCGTTGTCTTCAAAACGAATATGATGTCTACACCTAAACACATAGAGAAGAAGATCCTGAAGCACATCTAGGTTGGAGCACTAGGTTCAGCACGATGACTTTCAATGAAATTGTCAGATTATAAAGATAATTTCTTTCACTTTGTAAGCTATACTTGTGTAATATGTTTTTCCATGTATGTATTGTATTTTTTGTGAAATAAAACAATATATAAGTTTTGTATGTGTTTTATTAAACAACTTTATCATACATAGTAAAAATAAATCAAATATTAAAAACAGATATAAATAATATTAAATTAGTAGCTGCACTGTAAGTAAAGTAAACTAAAGTAAACTGTAGTAACAATATCTTGAGGTGTTGATCTTGAGAGAGACTTGAGATACCGAAGATAAGCATACATTAGAGAAAACAAAACAAAAAATAAATAACACCAAAAATAATTATATACATTTTAAATTAGCACACTACACAACACGGATAACACCTTGGGCTGGAATGTATTTCGCTACTCTATCATATAGAATTAGACAATGGGCAGTAGTCGTCCCTGCGATGTTGGTTCTGGTCTCAAACTCGAGTCGGATGGAAACAGGACTCCTTTTGAGCACTTCGCTCTGCTTGGTGCAATCAACAATTACTATCGGTGCAATGGTCTTGAATTCTTCAGGCGTGAAGATTGGTTCCCCCACTTTATCCAAAAATGATGCTTGGAATTCGATGAACATTTCATATAATGCGGCAAAGGAATTATTGTTGAAATTCAAATTTAGGTTATCATATAGATACATTTCATCATTGAGATAGACTTTAACGTTTCTCAAATTGCAATGATCGAATTTAGTGTAATCTTTAGAAAGTTGATTTTTGTATCAGTTTGAAATCCAAAAAATATATATTGTGGTTTTTCGATTGATGTTTTAATACACCATGCATGTCGTTGAGTTTGTGGTAACAGAGGATACTCATGCAATTCTCTGCTTCTAAAGGGAACATCTAGTTCACGATTCTTTGATAACGTATCAATTAGACGTAATCGTTCTGCATCCGAAACTGTAATATGAGGCATTTTCCAAAAGATTTTTGAAATGTTAATTTTCACGTTATGTACTGTGTCATCATTAACAACTAGAGCATTTAGATCAGTATTGCTTCGAACAAGAACAAGTTCTTGGCGAACATTCAATATTATTTTTCGAAAATCTTCACACAAACCCAATATTAGTCTCAATGGAATAACTACATTAAAGTATTAATGTTATTTAAATGGAATGCTATCGAAAATCCATATTGCCAATGTGGTCAAGTGGAAGAAACTGTCCAACATCTTGTCGAAGAATGTCGACTTACGAGTTTTCAAGGAGGCTTCACCGAAATTCATGAGTTGTCGCCAGAAGTGAAAACTTGGTTGTCCACTATCAAAGTTTTGTAATTTCTTCTATGTACAAGTATTATTGTCCTTTTTGTTGTCATACGAATATATATATATATATATATACATTAAAGTATCCAGAATCTTGATCAATAATTGTTGATGGAGATTTGGGAAACCATCCAGCATTTTGAAGAGCAATACTTTCATTAGTATTGTACGTTGCATAACCTTTCATAATTGATGCTAAACCAGGATTTCGAACTCTATCAACTACATTACCAGCAATCTCATATCTTACTTCATCAAACATTAACATTATACCATTAATAGCAAATTTGACGTTTGTTTCATGTTTATCATTTGTTGCGATTACTTTTCCTTCAATATACAATGAACTCAACCAAGGAAGAGTATACATATCTTGATGTTCGATTGGTAATCGTATTTCATCATTCAAATTGAAAGAAGTGGATGCGTATGGTTGATGCGTACGTTTTTCAGCATAACTTATTGATGTATTAAAAACAGCTTTTTCATTTACATTTAATATTTCAAAATTCATTATGGATATTTATTTAAACACACAAAGTAATAATAGACGCACACACTTAGTTCACACTAATACAGTTAAACCGAGAGATTTAAGAAAGTTCTTGTTTTTCGATGTTAATCGTTTTAGTCTACGATGTCGACTAATTGGTTTAATGTTTGTTGACGTATTTATACAATTTTGATTGATACTAGACCGTTTACGGTAGGAATCAAAAACTAATCCCATAATTTTTTTGGTTTATGATGAGAGGAGCTTTTTAAGATGCAACCTTATTGTGATGGCTTCACCACGAAAATTGACTACATTTCCATCTTGATCCGTTATTTTAAGTATCAATAAGGAAATTTCATTTCGATTAATTGGTAAATAGATTACGTTGATTGGCGCTTCCACAATTCGATATCCGGGAGGTACAGTTGGAAAAAACTTATGTAAAACATGTACTGCTTTTCCATTTCTATATGAAGATGATACCAAATTGCAATGTATGCATAGCGCGTTTACTTTATGAATTTTAGCAGGTAAAGGAGAGATATGTTTTACTCGTATATTAGGTTTTAACACAGTTGATGTAAAGCCTAATATACTGGCTATGGTATTTTCTTTAGTGAAATCAATCGTTATTGTTGATTTGATTTCTACTTTTAAAGTGTTTGTGTTCGATTTTATTGATAAAATAGGTGCACTTCCTTCGTGAATGCTGCTATCAACTATTTTAGTTGAATCTTTATCAACAAGTATTATGGGATTAACATTATTCTTGCTATTCTTTTCTTCATCTTGTTGTTGGATGTGATAATATTTTTTAACAATTTCTTTATTAAGATATGTATTAATATCATCAATTTCATAAGATCCTTCTGGTATTTCTATACATTATCTTCATTTATATAATAGAACTTATTATTTGTATGATCAATATTCGGAAATGAATTATAAGTTTTTAAGTTAGTTAATCCAATCACATAACTTCTGTCATTTTCTATGTTATTGATGGACTATATTCAGATGTTAAAATTGAATTGTTTCCAGTTAAAGTAAATGTCATCGACATTTTATCGCACTGGTATATAGGTTAGTAGAGGTTACTCGTATTAAACAACCTTGCTGACCACGAGGTAATGAATACCTACTATCACTGAGTGTCTCTGATAATTTTACGTCTTTAAATACTCCTTTTATAACCGATTGTTTGCTACATTGACAAGCACATTTTTTGAAAGGTCGTTGTGAGCGTTGCAAGGTTTTAGATTACATAGCAAGTCACGACTACGTTTCACCTTGCATAGCAATACGAGAACGAAATGTAATCAGAGAATCATTTACATTTGTAGTTGTTATTATTGTACAAGAATTGAAGACATAGATGTCCACAATTAACCGTACCATACTTTTGAATTTGCTCATGATTGTACAGGATTTTACATGACCCATTGCTTTCTAAATATTTAAGTAGTTCTCGTGGTGGTTGACGATTACCATAACTATCAAAATATATAGTACATTTGTAGGCAACAAATCTCTCATAAAAACACCTCGAAAATTTCGAATTTTTAACATTCTACAATACTTTTTTATATCTACATCAGTAAGAGGACGTTTGGGAAGCTTTATCGGTATTTTTTTGGAAATTTTGAACGATCTAAAAAAAGACCGAGACCTGTTTTATATGGTTTCAAATAAAGTCCATTTCCATCTTTGTTCTTTCCTATGCAACAGCTTCCATTGCCTGATTATGTCGTTTATTTTCCTTAAGTTGTTCATTAGCAACCTTCGCTTGGTTGACGTCTCTTTCAACGGCTGCTGCACCACCACCCAAAGATCCAAGAGCCCCCAAAGCAACAAAAATTGGAATAAGAGGCAGTGCACCACCCGTCTTCGGTACTGAAATCACTCTTTTTGGATGTACCTTTTTTTCCCCTCGAAGCTGTTTTACAGCTTTTATTGCTGCACCTATGGCACTCTTCATATCATCAAATTTTCCATTATACAATGTGTTTTTCGCTTTGCTTATTAAATCACTAAATTTAATTAATCCTTTTCATAATTTCTTCACTTTACCAATTCGTCTTCTATGTTTTTGAATTTTATTATTAGGACATCCCATTCCAAGTTTTAATTTGGCACTCATTGCTGTTGAAACACCTAAAGCAGCAGCTTTCTCACCAAAAGAAGCATCAGGGGCACGTCTTCTCTCTTTCGCGCGTTCGAGTAGAATGAGGTCAGCTTTATGTCTATTTTCTAAATCTTGATGTTCGTTATAAGCGATATCGTGTTCCCTGCACGCTTCGTCTAATTTGTTAATACCACGATCTCCTCGCTCTAGTCGTTTTTCAAGTTTGGTTCCTGGACCACAGAATTGATAACCAGGAATGTGCAATTCAAATGGTAATTTATTAATAACAGAATTTACAATTCCTGAACCAACAACCACACTTTGATGCCCTTTCTTTCTTTTCAAAGCTCTACTATGACTGATAAGTTTTGATCGTTTTTCGAACATTTATACTTTTTTACTCTCCACGAAGACACAATATTTAATAACAACTACTTAATACAACTAATAACAACTACTATGCCAATGGGTTGAAGTTGGACTATTTATACTTGTATCGCATTCCTCTTCAGTTTTTTTCTCTCTATGTTACAAATTTTCAGTTCAAGAAATGGTTTAAGAATCATTTCTACCTCACGAATTCGTTTTTGAAACCACATTCTATCTCTTATCCAATAACCTTTTCGATCTTCATCAGCATCATTCAGAACATGAAGAGTAACAACTTCATTAAATCTTACAGTTTTTGAGTTATTCATTTCTGAATGTATAAAGAGCTTTCAAGTTACAATGTAATTACTAAATGAAGTCCATTTTGCATATCAACTGCACAGCTGTGCGAGGAAGATGAAAGCTAACCGTTATTACACCTTCTTATCAAAAGGAATGTGACTTGAATTTCATTCAAACATACACACATGAGTCTGGGTGCAGATACAACTGTATACTACAACTTATGCAATCCTGATACCATCTCTTAAACTTTCTTCGCTAAATGGAACAAATTTAGGAAACCAATAGGTGTGAGGGGCTAAATTTTACTTCAAGATTCAAGAATAGACGTGTCATCATGATCCAACGATGGTGGTGATTCATCGATCCAAGAATAGACATGATATCATGATCCAACGATGGTGGTGACTCATTGACCTTAAACTAACCATGGCATCACAATTCAAAAATAGCAATTACGTTAGGGATTCCCTGAAAGAAGCGGTGATGTCATGATCTAAAAATAACCATGATCACATCGGGTGTTGTTCTCACAATTTGTATTGGGGAAGACTGAAAGCCAGCCGTTCTTATCAAAAGGAATGCTATTGGGTTTCAATTGAAGTATGCCACCACCCACGCCTCCGCTGCAGCCGCTTGTATGTTTATCACATGTCTGCTGCTGGATACAACTCTATGCTGTTGCAACTTATGCGATCCTGATACCTTCTCTTAAACTTTCTTCATTAAATGAACCAAATTGAGAAAACCAAAAAGTGTTAATTTATATTAATCATGTCATAGACCAAGAATTGTAATATTATACATAATATCAACAATGACTCATCGATCCGAAAATAATTGTGACATAATAATTTAAAAGCAACCATGACATCATGGTAATATCAAAAGGGGATTCACATAATTTCCAGTGTGGGATTCCCCAGGGGATTCACATCCTGTCGTCATGATTCAAAAATAGCCATGATATCATGATACAAAAATAGCACTGACATCAGGGGAATCACATAATTTTCAATGTGGGATTCCCCAAAGTGACGCATGCGCATACAAAGACAAGCCATGACACCATAATCCAAAAATTGCATCAACATCAGGGGATTCCCACGTTTTGCACCGGGGAATCCCTGAAGTGGCGCATGCGCAGACGAAGTGAATCTGAATCGGTACTGCTTAACTACTGACATTTTTGCTATTTTTGATCTTAGAAAATCTACAGTAGATGACTTTATCAAAATTTTAAACAACCGTTTTCAAAGTATTAAATTCACTTGTGAAAAAGAAGTAGATGGAAAGTTACCATTTTCAGATACACTAGTTATTAGAGCTAATAATAGATTAGAACTTGATATTTATAGGAAAAATACTAGTACACTTCGCTATATCACTGCTGGTTCACAACATTGTCCTCAACATAAAATCGCAAGTTTTAATTTTTTTAACTTTCCCTTGAGTAATGCAAGGTTTGAAAAAGGGCTCAAAATTATAAAAGATGCAGCAAGGTGTAATGGTTTAGAGACAAGAACAACTGACAAAATTGTTCGAAAAGTTAAATACAGAAAGATGGTCAAACAATCCGCGACTTTTAAAAACACACCAAAGAAAACAAATTTCATAATTTTACCTTATACTCCCTCAATCACAAGATTGAGGTTTGAGTAAAATTTACAACTCGGGCACAAGTCCCAAGAGTTTTCTCGGAAATCCAAAAGATAAAGTTGGACAATTGAAAAAATTGGGGATTTGTGAAATTAATTGTAAAGATTGTGAAAAATATATTGGACAGGCACGTCGATTAATTAACACTAGATTTAAAGACCATTTAGCGCATTTAAGATTCAACAGATTAGAAAAATCAAGTGTTGCCCAACATATTTTTGAAAAAGACCATAGGATTGATAACACTAGCTTAAAAATTGTTAGAACAGTTAATAATTGTAAATTTCTTGACGCTTTCGAAAGCCTTGAAATATTTAAAAATAGAAATATACTTATGAATTCAGACAACGGCCCCATTCCTTCCTTTTTCTCCCCTCTACTCCTTAGTTGGGGGTAGGAAAAGTAAAAGTTGGCAAAATTAGTATTTAAAGCATGACACTGTTAGAGTTAGTTTAGCACACAAGATACAATAAGACAATCAACCTCGAACCACGACCGAGACCAGACGTACCTCCCTTCAGTGGAAGGAAGTATTGAGTCCAGTTTCGCTTCGCGCTACGTGCGGAAAGTGTTCTTGAGCCAGTGATTTTAAAAACAAGTTTTTCTATTTCGCATACACAAATTAGAGATGGGCAAAACTGTTATTTTCGCATAACAGTTACAATCTGTTACTGTTATTTTTGTGTAACAGTTAAAAATAACAGATACTGTTATCTCTTTAGCTGTTGCGGATACTTTTGATGTTTGAAGGCCTACGTAAACAGCCGCCGTTTCTCTTGTGTGATCGTTCACTGTTATATGACACTCGAAACAGTCGAAATTAGTTAGTTAAGGTTTATTTTGGACTGTTAGATTTAAGTGGTGGAAAATTCACTTTTATTTATTTTATCCGACTGATTTTGTTCGCAACAAATTAATTAGCTGGTTTCCGTAAATAGTGTACAAAGAAATATTTGTTAAACATTTAAGTAAGGGAATTTAAATCCCGAATGTTAAGAACGTAGTTAAGACAAAAGGTTCTACTGCTGAAAGGAAAATAAAGCTGGTAGCTGGTACTTCATTATTAGCCTTAAAATTGTTTTATTTATTACAATTAAATCGCTCATTTCAAAAATCACATGTCATTCTAACATGTCAGTTAGAATTTTCAGGAATCAATAAAAACTGTAAGAAATGGACGACATTTCAAGGCATTTTTTGAGTTAAACATAATGATTGAATAAAACATTTGAAATATTGAAAAATCTTTTTAATTTATTAATAACAAAAGAACCAGAAAGAGAACGAATGTACTAACATTTGCGGTATTTGACCTGATTAAAGGTCTACCTTTAACAGTGTTTGCAACAGAAAAACTGTTTTTGGAAAAAACTTGACTTATGCGGTTTCGGTTTTTGAAATGACCGATTCAATTTTAGTAAACAGTGACGCGTCAAAGCACTTTTTACTTTATCAACTATATCAAGTTACAGAGTAAGCACACGGCTTTGATATGCAAAATCACAAATGAAAGGAAACCGAAACTTTTTATCATTTTATCGCTTTGGAGCTTGGCAATATTGAGTAGGTAATGGAAATGTGAAATAACAAAATAAAGTATTTACCAGCTTTGTAAAATAAATATATTTTTGACTTGGCTTGAGTCTTTAGTTGAAGTTAAGCTTTGAACTGCTTTGGGTCCGCAAACAGTACCAATTTTAAGTGCCTATTTTGTTTCATTTTTTATTTCCAAAAGTGCCTTGAATTTTCAATGTGCATCATATAAATTGTAAACAGTAAGGTAGCTATTTTGAGCATCAGTATTTTATTTAAATTAATTTAGATGAGCCTTAATCGGAAAACTTCGGTAGTCTGGAATTGTTTCACTCCAGTTAATGAAATTGATGCTTCTTGCAATTTTTGCAAACAAACGTTTAAGTACAAGGCGTCAATTTCTAATTTAAAAAGCCATATAAAACGAAAGCATCCCACAATTCGGTTAGAGGCGTCATCGACATCATCGACTTCCGTCGAACGAAGACCACCCAATGAAAATCCCGAAGATCCCGATAATCCAAGACCAGGACCCTCTACTTCCATTGATGCACAGGTCCATTCTGCTGACAACGACAATCCTGAATCCACAAGTACACAAGCACAAGGATCTTTACCCAAAAAACGAAAGCTCCATCAAGCTTCACTTTCTTTAAAAAAAAAGTGGGATTTGGAGAAAAAAAAACAAATTGATGCGGCTCTTCTTAACTTAATTACGAAAGATTTTCAACCGTTTTCCATCGTTGAAGATGAAGGGTTTCGAAAATTTTGCCAGACTCTGAATTCTTCTTACGTTTTGCCTAGTCGCAAAACTCTGTCAAGCACACTTTTGCCAGCAAAATATTTGGAGACGTATGATGCAACTAAACTACTGCTTCAGTGGGCTAAATCTGTTACATTAACGACAGACTGCTGGACATCGTGTAACAATACACCTTTCATTGGTATCACTGTCCATTTTATTGATCCAAATTTTGAAATCAAGTCTCTCCTTCTTGAAGCTGCCTCCTTACCAGAAGCTCACACTAGCGAAAATTTGGAGAACAAATTAGAAAGTGTTGTGAGACAATGGGACATTGAAGACAAAATTTTATTGGCCGTTTCGGACAATGCGGCCAATATAAAAAAGGCTGTGCAAGACATTCTTCAATGGAAACATTTAGGATGTTTTGCACATACATTGAACCTGATTGTGTCGGATGCTTTGATTTCAGTAAAAAATTTAATTGAAAAAACTAAGCGTATTGTGGCCCATTTTAAAAAAAGCAGTAATGCCACTCTAAAATTAGAACAACTTCAAAAACAGAGCAACAAACCGTTAAAAAAATTAATTCAATCTGTGGAAACACGGTGAAATTCAATTTTTTATATGTTCGAACGAGTTGCCGAGTTAGAAGAGTACATTAGGGTTGCACTAGCTAAGTTGCTGAAGTTGCTTTAATCAAAGACTTGATTAAAGTCTTATCACCATTGGAATCCGCGACCAAAATGATGAGTGGCGAGAGACATGTCACCAGTTCTTCAATCATTGTCATCACCGAAGGACTAACAAATATGTACAGGGATTTCTCGTTAAACCATGACTTTTCTGAAGAAGCCCAAGAGGTAATTTCCGCTATTAGAAGGGGCATAGAAAATCGCTTGGGCAATTTGGAAAACAGCAACACCCTTAAAGTTTCAACCTTTTTAGATCCGAGGTTCAAAACCGTTGGTTTTTCAAATGCAAATATTGCCGAAAGCGCTAAGAGCTTGGTGGTTAATTTTGTAAGCAGATTAATCGAAAAAAATACAGGTGCTGGATCGGCGGAAACACTTCAGGATAAATCAAAAATCACAGAAACTTCAAATAATGACGCAGCAGGTGAAGGTGAAAAGGCATCAACATTTCAACCAACTCTAATCAATAATAAATCGCGCGCCATTATCGAAGTGGAAAGGTATTTGGAAGAGCCGTTGTTAAGCCGGTCGCAGTGTCCAGTCAAGTGGTGGAAAACAAATTCTTACAATTATCCACATTTAAGTGAAGCTGTCCTTCTTAAATTTGGTACCGTGGCCACCTCCGTACCTTGTGAAAGATTATTTTCTAAAACCGGACAACTTATTTCTGACCGACGCAATCGGTTGTCCGCCTCCAAAGTTAACCAGATAATGTTAATTAATGCCAACACTTCCATTTAAGTAATTCTAATTGTTTTAAATTTATTCGTTAAATTTTTGTTTTTTTTTGTAAAATAAAATAATTAGCTAAAAATACCTACGCATTTTAAAAATCTATGTATTATTTCCCATTAAATTACATATTGCATTAACCGCTGCCTCAACAACAAATGATCTAGTACTCAATAACTCAAAATAACAATTACAAAAGTATTCTCACTTCGCGCGATTAGCTAAGCTAACTGCTGCCTATTATACTTTGACGCAACAGCAATGCGTAATCTGTTTCTTTACTTTTGTAGCTTTATAGTCACAAACGCAAAGCTGTAAACAAATAACAGTTATAGCCGAGGTTATAACTCGTAATCGCAACAGATAATATTATCAGATCCAGAAACAACCTGTTACTTGATGTAACTGGGCGCTCTGATGTTGTCCACATTGAAATAATCGGTTCGGTTAACAGCAAGTAAACAGGTATCTGCGGTATCTGTTATTTTTCATATTCTGTAACAACCTGTTACTGTTATTTTTGAGTAACAGTTATTTTATAACAGATTGTTATTTAACAACCCACCTCTAGGCAGTTGTCGGTTTTCCGGCACTGGGAATAGATGGGTGGAAGCTGGAGGGTTGTGGAAATTGATAAATATTTCGCTCAAAATATAAAGAATTTTGACTATCGCACTTGAATTGTTTAGCGAAAGGAATAAAATCATTAATTTTTGAGTTGGAAAGTCTCACAGAATACACCGTTAAAAACAAAAGTTGGTCTGGTTTATTATTTATTCATTTATATCATTTTCAATATAGAGTTTATTACTTTAATTTCTTTATTTTCAAATTTGTACAATTATAATGTCTAATTTATTATCAACAACAACATTCTCCATAGTGATCATCAGTCCGGTTAGTAAACTTGATATACACTTAAAATTACTACCACAATTCGGCCAACCTGACTGTCGACCTCGATCAAAATTCATAAAAAGCACAATGTTTACATCAATTTTCATAAGCACAACGAAATTCTCATAATGCCCATCAACATTCCTGAATTGAACTAAGTTCACATAAGACATAAGACATAATTGAACCACCAAGTTCACATAAGACATAAATTGAACTACCATGTTCACATATTGAACCACCAAGTTCACATAAGACATAAATATTCATAAACTGATCCTAGTTCACATAAGGATTCATAAGCATTTACAAACATTATGAAAATCTAGCTGCAATAATTAATAAAGACGTTAACATTTTGCCCCGTCTACGGCCACTTTCACAAAGCTGTAGTCGCAATGTTTTTTCCGGAATCATCACAAGTAGTTGAAGAAGGGGTTCCGAGTGAATTTTCCGAAACTACAAGTCCAGCGACATACTCGTTGTCTTCGGAGCTTCTTCGCCATTAATTTCAATTTTGTACATTAGAACAGTTCTATGTTCTCCATCGTACATCCAGACACATAATTTCTTCAGTTCCGCTCATAAGTTCTTAAGGTACTGCTCACGATTCCTATACCACTGCACATGGAATCCTTTACCCCACACCTGATTATTATAGAGTTTATTAATTTAATTTCTTTATTTTCTAAATTCAAATTTGTACAATTATAATGTCTAATTTATTATCAACAACAACATTCTCCATAGTGATCATCAGTCCGGTTAGTAAACTTGATATACACTTAAAATTACTACGGTGGTGTTAGAAGGTATGGTGATCCAACTCCCTTCATTTGTTTTAAACTGGAACGAACTAACAAGGTCGGGAACCATTTCACATATTGGTCATTAGATAGCGCTTTTCGCTAATCTGATACAAGGGAATCTTCATTACCTACCACATTTTGAACTTCAAATTTGACTTCGGTCACAGTAACATTTTGACAGATAAGATTTAATATATTGAAAAAAGAAAGATATTGACTCTTTTACTGGTCTTCGCTAGTGTAATAAACATTTCACGGACACATCAAACTTCTATCTTGTGATTGTTCGTGTTTTTAGCGTGATTTACTGGTTTTCACGTGCTGTGAATTCGGAACTTTGTGAAGCACCATTGAAGATAGTTGACTTATTTATTTATTAATACGATCTACTAGTTGCAGTACACTGCAATTCAATCGTCTGGTCTGGTGATGGCATTACCACCATACGCATATTTATATTTATTTTTACTTCAATATTTCAATATTTTTCTATTGTAATGTGCTATTCTTATTCGACGAAAAAATTGCATCAAGGGCTGGTTGGTATACCTAAGTGATCTTGATTGCAAGGATGGTTACTACTTGATTGATTAATATTCTTCCTACATAGAGAGTTCAGAATCATGTATTCTGTGAGACTTTCCAACTCAAAAATTAATGATTTTATTCTTTTCGCTAGACAATTCAAGTGCGATAGTCAAAATTCTTTATATTTTGAGCGAAATATTTATCAATTTTCACAACCCTCCAGCTTCCACCCATCTATTCCCAGTGCCGGAAAACCGACAACTGCCGACTCTCGGCTCTGCTCTCAATACCATCGGGTCAACCCGACTGTCGCCCGCTCGGCTCTCGAGTTTGTGCCATTACTTGTCGTGCAAAATGTATATTTTGTTCGACCCAACTGCACATACTCGACAATTTTTGAGTCTTTAAAATTTGCTTTGTTAATTTTTGTTATATGGTCAATGACACTAAAACTTAAATTATGTTCAGCTATTAACAATACATTTCTTAGAGTTGCACATACAACATCAACATGTTCTTGATTTTTGCTAAAATTATCTTTAAACATAGAATCTACTTTCTTAGTACCTTTAAGTTTTTTTGTAGCTTGCTTATGTTTATGCGAATTTGCATGATTTATAAGGTCACTATATTTTGCTTTTAAATAAACAACACAAGCATTGCACTTAGCGTAAAAGACATCGTGTTCAGAAGGTTGTATCCACCCTCGCAACTTGGGATCTTCCAGCCATTTTTGCGAAAATCGTGGAACTCGATAACTGTGCATTGGAGTGGATTTATCCTCTGGTACATGCGTTCTTGATGCTTTTTCTTTTAATTCTTTGATGGCCTTATAGCTTCATTGCTGTCGCTAAGGTCCGAATCGCTTGTATTCTCAATCTACGAATGTAAAGATATGGAACATTATGCAATATTACTATTTTGATTAGAGTGCACCAAGCATAATAAAGTAAAATATTTAGTTTTTATAATTATTATAACTTACCTGCGACATTTCAGCCAGCTTATGAAGAAAATAAAAAATTAGACAGCTCAAGTCTGATTACTCTGGTTAGTTAGTTCAGTCATCAAATGCATGCGTAGTAGTGCAAATACAAAGCGATCAAAAAGTCCTTCTATCAAGTAAGCATAGAAATTAAACAACGTATGTCTGCGCAACGCAAGCCAAATGTCAAAGAAAATCTGTCAAAAAAATTAAGCAAATTATTGTTAAGTTGGAAGTTCAATCCCGAACTTTCAGTCCTCGACATGCGAAGATAAAAAAAATAATAATAAGTCAGTCTATTTAAAATTAAAGAAATTCCGCTACTTTGTGAAAAAAATACATTTCCGCCGTCACGCCGCTACAAAGGGAGTCGCAGGCGCAAACGCGTAATAGGAGAAAATCAGCGAAGTGGCTGACATCTGGCGGGCATTATCTGAACTAATGAAATAGGGAAAACAAATTTATTTACATTTGAAACTGTACGCGGTTACAAGTCGAATTTGGTCGAATTATTGTTAAAAATAAACTAATAATGACAAGTACTTCTAAGCGTTATTGTTTCGTGCCACAGTGTAATACGTATGTGAGCAAAGACATTTCTTTGCATTATTTTCCAATGAAAGACGTAAAGTTGTGTAAGAAGTGGTCAGATGTTTTGAAGATTGGAAAGTCAGTATCCAAGCATATGAATATCTGCAGTAAACATTTCTTGGCCAGCGATTTCAGACCATCAGGTATTTAAATGTGGTAGCCAAAGCTTTTCACTGGTGTTCACGTGAGATTGAACTTTCTTACAGCAAAGTCAGGCGCTTGAAACCCACAGCCATTCCCTCACAAAACTTGCCAACGCGAAAATATGATAAACCAGCAAAAACACGACAAACTAGGAATAGGTAACAATAGTTGTACATAAATTTACAATATATAATTATACATGTTTTTTTTCAGTGCGTTATCTTCAGAAAGAGAGGAACCTATGGAAGAAGTGCCAAACCTAAAAGAAGTACCTGAACCAGACTTGGAAGAAGTGCATGAACATGAAGGGAATAAAAAAATAAATATATATATGCGTATGGTGGTAATGCCATCACCCAAGTGCCAGAGTTTTCAGGTCGCATCTACAGCCTCTGACCTGACCTAACGACCACTAACTAGTAGTGACCGGGACCGACGGCTTAACGTCTCCTCCGAAAGACGAGTTAGTTGCGATGTTTTTGGCATGATTGAAGCAGATGTTGCAGATGCAAGCTCATCACAACAATCAG
Source organism: Tribolium freemani (assembly GCA_939628115.1). NCBI lineage: Eukaryota > Metazoa > Arthropoda > Insecta > Coleoptera > Tenebrionidae > Tribolium > Tribolium freemani. The sequence continues at coordinate 2,881,862 of OW626793.1, forward strand.
AAAAAAATGGCAACTTTCATAGTTCAAACTTATCTGTAACAAGAGAAGTGACAACTCATAAGTGTGGATGTACTGTGGGACCTGCAAAATTATTTATAGACCAGGGGACACAAACTGATGATCCTGGTAATTTTTGTAATTTACAATCAGTTTTAAATACTGATGAAAAATTAAAAGCATTTACTAGTGTGGGTTTTGAAGTGTTTGAAACATTAGTTGAATGTACCAAAGAACTGGCTACTTATAATAATAAGACAATAACTGATTTAACTCTGAAGATCTTGCTTGTCCTTATAAAAATTAAACTAAACATTCCATTCACATGTTTAGCTATTCTTTTTGGTTTATCTGTTTCATCAGCCAGTAGGTATTTTTATTCTACACTGTCATTATTGTCTTTGTCTGTAAAACCTATTGTGTACTGGCCTACTAAAGAAGAAGTTTTGGCAAATATGCCTAAGTGTTTTAAAAAATATCGACACACAAGGATTGTTTTAGATTGCACTGAAATCCAAGTGGATAGGTGTAAATGCCTGAAATGTAGGATTTTAACATACTCTCATTACAAAGGACGGCACACTACTAAATATTTAGTTGGAATAACCCCAGCAGGAACAATTTCATTTGTTAGTTCTGGATATGGTGGTCGCACAAGTGACAAAAAAATTTGTAATAAGGAAAAAATTCTTGATAAGTTGGATATGCTAGATGGAATAATAATGGTGGATAAAGGTGTTTTAATAGAAAAAGAATGTGAAGAACGTTTACTGAAATTAATAAGACCCCCCTTTTTACGAAAACAAAAACAATTCTCAAAAAGTGATGCAGAAGAGACTGCTGATATAGCCAGAGCGCGTGTTCACGTTGAACGCGCAATAGAGAGAATAAAAACATTTAGTATTTTGCACGGCCAAATTTCGTGGTATATGGTACCTTATACCAATGAAATTATGACAGTTGTGGCGGCGATGGTAAACTTATCGCCTCCAATTTTAGCGGACGATAAATTTGAGCCCATTGATGAATGTAGAATATCTAGATCCTAATGTATACCCTAAATAAAGGAAATTGAAAGATTTTTTTTTGTTTTACTTGTGTTTATTTTTACAAAATACATGTAGCATTTTACTTAAATATTTGTTAGATACTGTTTCAATCAATGACCTGGCAAAAGCTTCATCAAAATTAACCAAAACTTGGACAAAAGATTTAGAATAAACAGAATAAATAACTAAATGTGTTTGAGGTAAGTTTAACAAGGCCATACCCAATTGTATTTGTCCAAAAATTCTATGTTTTTTCTTCAATGTTAACGTATTATTTATAGTTGTTAAATAGTCACATGTATTAACAAATTCACTTGCAGGAATGCTTTTACCTAAAATTATTGTTCACATACCTTCTAAAGTAAAGATTTACTTTACCAGCATAAGGGCACTTTATTTCTAATAAAATATTAGGAACAGCTAAATATCTTTATGCGCGCATGCGCATTGCTTTTGTATTGCTTGCTGTCAAAGCGCTGTCACGCGGACTGTCAAATTACAGGTCTCCTATGCTGCCAAATGCTACTCCTAGGCGGGCTAGTTCAAATGTTCAAATTACTTTCTTGTTAAAATTTTAAATCTGTTCTCATAATGTAGTTTTCATTTAAAAATAATGAGCCGTATGCTTTCCCTGTATAATAAATAAATTTATTCGTGATAATAATTTCCATTGCAACGTTTGTATCTTTTTCTAACTCATTGAAACGGCATAAATTGGCATAAATCTATATCGTTTTATGTTGACGCTATTAAATTTATCAGTAACTTTATTTACTAGGAAAGCATACGAGCCAATATATTTATGTAACAATAAGAAATGATATAATTAAAGACAAATATCCTTTCATAAATCATAAAATAAAAAAAGAAAAGCAAAGTCATTTAGTATTAGTTTAGAATTTGTAACAATTCCAAGTGCAATTTTATATTTGTTAACCTGTAATTAAATCTACCTCAGCGCCAAAAACTAGATCAGGGATAATTCTTTACAAGATATAACACGCTATTAACGTGCACATAGGTACTCATATACATACCTGCGTATACTTAACATATACCATAATTATATTTTAAAGTGAAAATTTTTATTTTGAGTTATAAATTATCTTACATTTCGTTTAACTTTTACAAATTGAAATTTAAATGATACAAATTTAAAGTACGCGCTTCTACCAATTTCCACCTCTTCCCTGATTTTCATCAGGAATTTCCCGCCACCCTTGCCCACGTAATCAACTTTGTCAAGTGTCATAAGAAAAAATTTCTTCTTAATAATTTATCAAAATTTTTACATTAAATTTTACATAACTATTTTTTTTAGAATGTCTTGATATCAATTACTGTTAACTTTTTAGTACCGTGACAATATGCAATACTTGCGGAAAAAAATTCCATTCAGTGTCGTCTCGAAATCGACATTTAAGAGAGGTTCATCAAAAGTTGCCTGACAATTTCAATAAAAGGGAACACCGCATTTCTTGCGTTCTGTTCTCTACACCTTTTCCCTCCTTTGAGTTTTATGTGGAGCACTTGAACCACGTTCATTCCGTAAAATGTGAAGTAAAGCAGTTGGCTTTTTCCGACAGAGAAGCGTTTAATTTCTGGAAAGAAAAGACGGAAAGAGAGACAAAATCCTTCTATTTTCTGAAGACGTCAACTAACAGTACATCTGGCAAAACATTGTACTTCGAGTGCCACAGGAGCAATTTCTTTGATTTTAAAAGTACTTGTAAATTACGAGCACCTAAAATTTCTGGCTCCATAAGAGTGGATGGTGTGTGTCCTTCTCGCATTAGGGCAGAAATTTGCAGCGCCACTGGAACAGTGACTGCGAAATTTACTTCTACGCATGTTGGGCACGACGCAGAACTTCGATGTCAACCATTATCTGAAACGGAACAAAAATATATAGTTGGCCAAATTAGGATGGGTGTATCTTATGATACTATTATTAATAGAGCAAGAAGTATTGCAGAGGGGCAGGATTGTTCCAGACTTAATCTTTTAACTGTTAAAGACATTCGCTACTTAGCAGAGAAGAATGGTCTTAGCGGGAAAAGACATAAGTCTGACTTGGTGGCAGTCGACCTTAAAGTGGCGGAGTGGAACTTGGGGGGAAAGAAAAATGTTTTTTTCTATAAAAAGATAGGAGATGACCACGAGATCCTTAAAAAAGATGATTTTGTGCTTGCATACATGAACGATGAAATGCAACATATGCTGACAGTGTATGGAAAAAATATCATCTGTATGGACGGCACCCACGGAACCAATCCGTACAACTTTGAGTTAACGACTATTTTAATCCTAGATGATAAGAATAATGGTTACCCAGCAGCCTTCTTAATTTCAAACAGAAAAGATACCCTTGTACAAGAAGTGTTTTTAAAGGAATTAAAAAAAATCATTGGGGTGCTTGTTCCAAATTATATGATGACGGACGACATGTATGTGTACTACAACGCGTGGAACAAAATTATGGGTCCTTTGCCACATCGTTTACTTTGCACGTGGCACGTCAAAAAAATTGGCTACAACACACGAGAACAAAAATTCTTGAAAAACTGAGGAAGCAAGTTGAACATGACTTGAATGTCCTGTTAAAAGAAACTGAAGTCTGCGAATTTAAGAGGCTTAAGGAAGCATTAGAGCAATATTTAAAAACTAACAATGAAATGACGTTTTTAAATTATTTGGAAACATATTACTTCCAAAGTGAAGAAAGGATTAAATCGTGGGCTCATTGTTTCCGAAAGCATGTTGGTATAAACACCAACATGCATTTGGAATCCATGCACAAAACATTGAAATACAAGTATTTCTGTGGGAAAACGGTCCAACGATTGGAAACATGTTTGGACGCCTTAGACAGGCTTATCAGTGATAAATCTTGGTCCAGATTGGCATCAGTGTTAAGACCCACAGCCACTTATCAGGACCTCTTAGTAAATAAAACCCACCGAAAAGCCACACAAATGAGCTTAGATGACGTCGCTCAAGAAAGTGACTCTAAATTTTTAGTACATTCCGAAAGAGAAATTAATTTCTATGAGGTAGTGCTAGTAAATTCAGGGTGCAATTGTCGAACTCTTCGCTGTGTGGTGTGTAAAACTTGCATCCATAAATTTACCTGTACTTGTCGAGACGCCACCACCAACAATCATTTTTGCAAGCACATTCATCTTGTAGCCATCTTTCTCAAAAATAAGGGGCTTCAAAATGCTGCTTCAAGTTCTGCCGAGGAAAGATTCACTCCACAATTCAAGTCTTTAGATTCCGGTGCCGATCAGCAGGTTGATGATCTGAATGAGGAAATGGCCATCCGCATTGCTCATCAATCTGAAAAAAACAGGAGTAGCGGAACTAAAGACAAAGAATTGTGGCGTGCAGAATGTCAAAATCTTTTTGAATCAGTGCTTGAGGATTGCACTTGCGAAAATGACTACAAGATGATAATTGGTAAACTGTCAGAGGGAAAGGAGATTTTAAAGAAAAAACAGGGAGCGCACTTACCTGAGCCTTCTTCTCAAAGAAAAAAGAAAATTGCACCCCAAACGTATTTCCCGACGACAAAATCAAAACATACCTAGTAGTTGATTCCTCCTCCGTCGCCCTGAAAACTCTTCTTTCTGTCTTCATCGCAGTCTTCTTTCGTTGTTTTCAATAAAACTCATTACCATTTAGAAGTTATTTCAATTAAAATTAAGTAGACTTGTTTTATGGACGGTTAACACGTTAAAAACGACAAAAACAAACAAGTTCCATGACAACATTTTGGTAGTGTGTTGACAATGTTGACAGCCAATTGACAGTTCATACGACATCAAGCAAAACAAAAATAATGCGCATGCGCGCATAAAGATATTTAGCTGTTCCTTAAAATATTAGGTTTTCCTTCCATGATCACAATCCCATCAGGGGAGTATCCCAGCCAAGGAAAACGTTTACAAACTATTAAACCTAGTGTCAGGACTTCACACTGGTTACTAAGTTTGTAAAAATTTAATGCCTCTTGCTCATACATAGTGCCATGTTCTGTATACTTTGAACTAAACTCTGAAGGGAAAAAGTAATCAATAGCTTTTTTTTCCCAGTCATCTTTTGAAATTGTGAATATAGAATAACATCTTGAACCTGCAGTACACACAACGTATTTTTTAAAATATAAAAAAGTAGAACCTGTTATTCTTAATTGTCGTTCCTTTTTCCACATGTCTGATTTTTGATTATACTCACTTGCAATTGCAAGCTAATCACTATTTCTCACGTCACATATAATTTTTTTACAACAATCTTCTAACTAAAAAAAATAAATAAATATGCGTATGGTGGTAATGCCATCACCCAAGTGCCAGAGTTTTCAGGTCGCATCTACAGCCTCTGACCTGACCTAACGACCACTAACTAGTAGTGACCGGGACCGACGGCTTAACGTCTCCTCCGAAAGACGAGTTAGTTGCGATGTTTTTGGCATTACATTATCCGGTCACCCATCCAAGGAATGACCGGGGTCAGTGCTGCTTAACTTCATAAACTAATGAAAACCTATGAAATCAGCTAGTCTATGCAACTAACTGAAATGCAGATAAATTCACATCAATTTGGTCCAAATATGCAGATTGGTTAGCTTGCTTTAAAATTTCTGATAATTTGTGCATCCGGGTTGGTGAAGATGCTACCCTAAAATAATACAAACAGCAGAAAAGGAGGAACTCAAAAGTAAACAAAAGTAGTAAAATAGTAAAATTGCCAAGGCTTGATAGTGCCATAATCAATTTTTTTAGTTGAAATACACCTGGGCACATTTCTTGACAAATCATCTAATTGATCCTTTCTCTCTGTAAATTTATATATAGCTGAAAATTTATTACCTACAAATTGAGCATTTCATAAAAAAATTCAAACAAGTATTGCAAATATTCAAGACTTACAAAGTATCAGTCTGTCTAGATTACGCTTGTCTATTGTTTCATGAAAAGAGAAGTTCTCTCTTTTGGGTTTATGGCACCAAAACTCTTCTATGTTATTCTTTTCATACATTTCATCTATTCCTTTTTTTTCTTTGCCCCATACCTGCGTCAGATCTGTGGAGCTGAGTAATTCCAAATCTTCATGTCTACAATAATAATATGAACTTTGCTCTGTTGTCATAACCTCAATCTCTTGCAATTTTACTTAAGTATATAGTAGTAAATCGGTAATCACAAGCAAATAGTTCAAAATATAACTTATTCTGCAGACGTTAATTGTACACAGAAATTACAATTATATTTATACCTACCTGTTTATATACAATAATGTGGCAACAACATGTTTACAGAATCCGGATTGTCCAGCTTTGCAAGAACATATACACTGCCAGTCCTTTAAATCCTCAGTAACTTTGATTTCAATTTCATGAGGCAGAGATTTCAAAGAACTTGTTTGTAAACATAGACTTATTATTGTTTTCGGATCACTCACTTTTACCCCACACAAAATTATATGACCCGCCTTGAAAACCGCTTCACCTTCCTTAATTGGTCTATCGCGACCACCAATGTAATTAATAATGTCCAAAATAGAAATATCTATTTTTGGCATGGTTTAAACACGTTTATTCCACTTAAACTAATTCACATCGAGCAATGTTTTCCCGATTTCACTCTTATTTGACAGATTTTTGACAGTAAATAGCGCCATCTAGTGACCGCTGATTTTCTCCTATTGCAGCTCGCTGGCCTGCGACCAGCGCGTCAGCCGGCCGACTAACCAGTGTTGCCAGGTCGAAATCTGAAAAGTTTTTAGATGGCGCTTGGAAAAGTCACTAGATCGGACTAAAATTTCACTAGATTTGAAATTCGAGTGGAGGGGGAATGGGGATTTTCAAACTCTTTTAATTTCATACAAACATAGTAAAATTGTTTATTAATTTAAAAAATACACACTATTTCATATAGGAACAATAATATGTTAACAATATATTAAATACATATAACAATACAAAAATTTGACAAAAAAACTAATTATACATTTTATTATTATGATTATTTAATAATTCAGTTGTAATTTCAAAATCATAACAATTCTTCTCTAAAAATTAAACGTTTTCGATAGAGAATGCCTGCTAGGGTATTAGTGTTCAATCTATTCCGCACTTTTGTTTTGTTCAAATTTATTGTGCTAAAAATTCTCTCGACACTGCTGTGCGGCAAAGCAAATAAAATATTAACAAATTTTGAAATTTCAGGATAGGCTAAATTTCCATCTCCTTTTTTTAAGTCACATGTTTTGCCAAAACTTTATTTCATCCATCTCGAAATCTAGGTCAGAATTTTTTATTTGCCTATATTCTCTGTCCAGTAAATTAATATCTGTATTAATCCCTGGGAATTTAGATACTAATGGACCAATACTCTCGACATTTATGATTTTTTTGGGATTTAAAAAATCGAGTTGTTTTAAAATTTCTTATCTCTGGACTGAAAAGGAAACCTTTTGTAAATTTCATGTGCAGCTTGAACGTAAAAATTTAAGCAATTCGAAAGGAATGTGTGTAAGAAGCCTTCATCCAATATTTTTTCAGTTAATGCTCCTGCTACTTTTGGCTTTAAATACAATTTATCTAGAGAAAAATAATTTGCGTGATTCCGATATTGCAACTTACTTACATCTGTCACTATTAAGTAATCCGGTTTAGTATAAAAACTTAATAATAATTTATAAGCAGAGGACATTCTCTCATAAAGTGGCGAGCAAAAAATTTCGGACACCTTTGACATTACGTTGACATAATCGTGTGTAATTCCCTATCCTTTTTGACAATGAAATGACAAAAGTGTCCGAAATTTTTTGCTCACTATTGTACAGCAGATGTATTTTAGGTGCCTCAGATTGAAATTCTACATTCATATCTGTAAATATGGGTAACACAAATTCTAAAAATTGAAAATACAGCGTGTTAGGGAATGGTTTACCATAAATCGAAAGGTAGATAGAGAATGGCAAAACGAATGGATTAAGTAAAATTTTTGTAAATCGAAAATGCATAGTTTTCCCAAAAAATCGTTCTGAAATTAATGTCCCAAATTTTGAGAACCGCTGAACTAGAATGATAAAAATTAGCGTAAATTTTAATATTATTGACAAAACAGCAGAGGTAAATTAACTTCTTGGTTCACTCCGTAATTCTTCTATTTAAATTTCTGTTTTGTGATCAAAATTTCTTAAAAAAAAACTAAAAGAAATTTATTCGAGAACTGGGGTTCGAACCTCCCACACAATGACCAAGCGATCTACGATTTTGAAAAATTCTCAAAACGTCCATGCGCCACTACGTCCACTTTGTTTAAAGAAAAAATTAACTCCTAATAAACTACCATACACAACACAGTGGCTCTCAACAGGTGGGTTAATAAATTTTTTTGAAGAAAGTATGCACTTTTTGGAAAAATAGTAGAAGGCTTTTTAACTCGTCTGGTCATGACAAATGCACACACGAAATATTGCTAAGGCATTCCCTAACACCCTGTATAGCTTGGTTACGGGATTATTAAGCGAATTATGAATTTCAGCAGCACCAGATATTCCATCATATGTTTCATTTGTAAAATACAGCTTCAAAGCTTCATGTTACTCCAGAACTCTATTGATTACTACGTTTAATGACAACCATCTAGTCTGAGCAGGGTGCAACATTTTATATGGTTTTATATTTAGGAAAGTTTGGAACTGCTGAAATTCTGATTTTCTTTTAAAACTGTACTGCATGTATGTATATCGGGTGAATGTATACCAAAAATTATTACTATCATTGAAGCGTCCAACTACATTAGAGTTCGTATATGGGCGCTCTGAGACTATTAGAGCGTCCGTATTTTATATTCGGACGCTTCAGTGATGGTAATTCACAAACGTTCGTATATTCTGAACGCCGTACTTCGTGGATTTGATTTTAGCAAATAAACCAGAAATAAAAAAGGCTGGAAATAAATAATAAATTAAAAACGTAAACATTTGACATGACGACTAAATACCTAACAATAAATTTACAAAAAAAACACAATAGCAAATCTGACCTAAAACAATAATTTCTAAAAGTGACTTCAACTTTGTTTATTTTGGGAGTTGTGTTACTATAACAAAAAAATGCTTAATTTTAATACATTTAACAAAGAAAAATAGTTCAATGTCCAAAAAAAATAATTTTTAATAAATAATAATATAATAAATAATTTAATAAATAATAAAAATAATAATTTTCTTAGTTGTTTTTATTTTATTTATTTTATTTTTTTTCTGGCAGAAGTACCAACCACGGAAGAGAAAAGGAATGTTATAATTTTTTCTGTACATCATTTTTATATCAAATTTGTTTTTCAGCAAAATCGGTAATCGTAAATTCTTGCCTGATTGTAAGTATAAACTGCAAGGTTTTTGAAGTGGAAACAATTTGCCAAATAATAATATTTATAATAATTATCTATCAAAACTGTTTAATTTTAATATATTTAACAAAGAAAAATAGTTCATTGCCAAAAAAAAATATAAATTTGAAGCACAATTATTTTAAATGTTTTTATTTTATTTATATTATTATTTTTTCCGGTAAAAGTACCAACCACGAAAGAAAGAAAGAATGTTATAATTTTTTTTGTACATCATTTTTATGTCAAATTTGTTTTTCAGCAAAATCGGTAATCGTAAATTCTTGCCTGACTACAGGGTTTGCGAAGTCGAAATAATTTGCCAAATAATAATATCTAGAGTAATTTTTTATCAATATTTTTCTTATTTTTCTGAGTGTCTACAAATAGTAATTATAAAAATTTAAGGTACTAACACTAAAATTCATTTAGAAATGTTAAAATAGTCATCTGACATTAATAGACTGAGATTTTTAAATATTTATTACCTCGGGTTAAAGTGGCAACACTGTCGGACGCCTTATTGATAGTGTAGCGGAAATTGTATACCAAAAAGACGCGGTAATGATAGTACAATGGATACTCATATACATGCTGAGGACGCCCTAAGCTGGTTTTTTGTACGGACGTTGCAATGATACCAAAGTGGATACTCATGACTCCGATTTCAATGAAACTTGTATTGGGTGACACCTATGAGTGCACTGAATACATTTCTGAAGTGTATATTCAGAAATCTGCAAAAAGTTTTAGGTGGACGCTCTAAGCTGGGTTTATGTACGGAAGTGCTAATGATAGTGGGATGTAAATATATATATATATCTATATGTATAATTTTGCGCTTGGTAATTTGATAGAAACTGTGAGGAACAGCTAAATATCTTTATGCGCGCATGCGCATTATTTTTGTTTTGCTTGATGTCGTATGAACTGAAAGAGAGAACTTCTCTTTTCATGAAACAATAGACAAGCGTAATCTAGACAGACTGATACTTTGTAAGTCTTGAATATTTGCAATACTTGTTTGAATTTTTTTATGAAATGCTCAATTTGTAGGTAATAAATTTTCAGCTATATATAAATTTACAGAGAGAAAGGATCAATTAGATGATTTGTCAAGAAATGTGCCCAGGTGTATTTCAACTAAAAAAATTGATTATGGCACTATCAAGCCTTGGCAATTTTACTATTTTACTACTTTTGTTTACTTTTGAGTTCCTCCTTTTCTGCTGTTTGTATTATTTTAGGGTAGCATCTTCACCAACCCGGATGCACAAATTATCAGAAATTTTAAAGCAAGCTAACCAATCTGCATATTTGGACCAAATTGATGTGAATTTATCTGCATTTCAGTTAGAAGATTGTTGTAAAAAAATTATATGTGACGTGAGAAATAGTGATTAGCTTGCAATTGCAAGTGAGTATAATCAAAAATCAGACATGTGGAAAAAGGAACGACAATTAAGAATAACAGGTTCTACTTTTTTATATTTTAAAAAATACGTTGTGTGTACTGCAGGTTCAAGATGTTATTCTATATTCACAATTTCAAAAGATGACTGGGAAAAAAAAGCTATTGATTACTTTTTCCCTTCAGAGTTTAGTTCAAAGTATACAGAACATGGCACTATGTATGAGCAAGAGGCATTAAATTTTTACAAACTTAGTAACCAGTGTGAAGTCCTGACACTAGGTTTAATAGTTTGTAAACGTTTTCCTTGGCTGGGATACTCCCCTGATGGGATTGTGATCATGGAGGGAAAACCTAATATTTTAAGGAACAGCTAAATATCTTTATGCGCGCATGCGCATTATTTTTGTTTTGCTTGATGTCGTATGAACTGTCAATAGGCTGTCAATTGGCTGTCAACATTGTCAACACACTACCAAAATGTTGTCATGGAACTTGTTTGTTTTTGTCGTTTTTAACGTGTTAACCGTCCATAAAACAAGTCTACTTAATTTTAATTGAAATAACTTCTAAATGGTAATAAGTTTTATTGAAAACAACGAAAGAAGACTGCGATGAAGACAGGAGGAGGAATCAACTACTAGGTATGTTTTGATTTTGTCGTCGGGAAATACGTTTGGGGTGCAATTTTCCTTTTTCTTTGAGAAGAAGGCTCAGGTAAGTGCGCTCCCTGTTTTTTCTTTAAAATCTCCCTTCCCTCTGACAGTTTACCAATTATCATCTTGTAGTCATTTTCGCAAGTGCAATCCTCAAGCACTGATTCAAAAAGATTTTGACATTCTGCACGCCACAATTCTTTGTTTTTAGTTCCGCTACTCCTGATTTTTTCAGATTGATGAGCAATGCGGATGGCCATTTCCTCATTCAGATCATCAACCTGCTGATCGGCACCGGAATCTAAAGACTTGAATTGTGGAGTGAATCTTTCCTCGGCAGAACTTGAAGCAGCATTTTGAAGCCCCTTATTTTTGAGAAAGATGGCTACAAGATGAATGTGCTTGCAAAAATGATTGTTGGTGGTGGCGTCTAGACAAGTACAGGTAAATTTATGGATGCAAGTTTCACACACCACACAGCGAAGAGTTCGACAATTGCACCCAGAATTTACTAGCACTACCTCATAGAAATTAATTTCTCTTTCGGAATGTACTAAAAATTTAGAGTCACTTTCTTGAGCGACGTCATCTAAGCTCATTTGTGTGGCTTTTCGGTGGTTTTTATTTACTAAGAGGTCCTGATAAGTGGGTGTGGGTCTTAACACTGATGCCAATCTGGACCAAGATTTATCAATGATAAGCCTGTCTAAGGCGTCCAAACATGTTTCCAATCGTTGGACCGTTTTCCCACAGAAATACTTGTGTTTCAATGTTTTGTGCATGGATTCCAAATGCATGTTGGTGTTTATACCAACATGCTTTCGGAAACAATGAACCCACGATTTAATCCTTTCTTCACTTTGGAAGTAATATGTTTCCAAATAATTTAAAAACGTCATTTCATTGTTAGTTTTTAAATATTGCTCTAATGCTTCCTTAAGCCTCTTAAATTCGCAGACTTCAGTTTCTTTTAACAGGACATTCAAGTCATGTTCAACTTGCTTCCTTATGTTTTTATCAAGAATTTTTGTTCTCGTGTGTTGTAGCCAATTTTTTTTAACGTGCCACGTGCAAAGTAAACGATGTGGCAAAGGACCCATAATTTTGTTCCACGCGTTGTAGTACACATACGTGTCGTCCGTCATCATATAATTTGGAACAAGCACCCCAATGATTTTTTTTAATTCCTTTAACACTTCTTGTACAAGGGTATCTTTTCTGTTCGAAATTAAGAAGGCTGCTGGGTAACCATTATTCTTATCATGTAGGATTAAAATAGTCGTTAACTCAAAGTTGTACGTTTCCATACACTGTCAGCATATGTTGCATTTCATCGTTCATGTATGCAAGCACAAAATCATCTTTTTTAAGGATCTCGTGGTCATCTCCTATCTTTTTATAGAAAAAAACATTTTTCTTTCCCCCCAAGTTCCACTCCGCCACTTTAAGGTCGACTGCCACCAAGTCAGACTTATGTCTTTTTCCGCTAAGACCATTCTTCTCTGCTAAGTAGCGAATGTCTTTAGCAGTTAAAAGATTAAGTCTGGAACAATCCTGCCCCTCTGCAATACTTCTTGCTCTATTAATAATAGTATCATAAGATACACCCATCCTAATTTGGCCAACTATATATTTTTGTTCCGTTTCAGATAATGGTTGACATCGAAGTTCTGCGTCGTGCCCAACATGCGTAGAAGTAAATTTCGCAGTCACTGTTCCAGTGGCGCTGCAAATTTCTGCCCTAATGCGAGAAGGACACACACCATCCACTCTTATGGAGCCAGAAATTTTAGGTGCTCGTAATTTACAAGTACTTTTAAAATCAAAGAAATTGCTCCTGTGGCACTCGAAGTACAATGTTTTGCCAGATGTACTGTTAGTTGACGTCTTCAGAAAATAAAAAGATTTTGTCTCTCTTTCCGTCTTTTCTTTCCAGAAATTAAACGCTTCTCTGTCGGAAAAAGCCAACTGCTTTACTTCACATTTTACGGAATGAACGTGGTTCAAGTGCTCCACATAAAACTCAAAGGAGGGAAAAGGTGTAGAGCACAGAACGCAAGAAATGCGGTGTTCCCTTTTATTGAAATTGTCAGGCAACTTTTGATGAACCTCTCTTAAATGTCGATTTCGAGACGACACTGAATGGAATTTTTTTCCGCAAGTATTGCATATTGTCACGGTACTAAAAAGTTAACAGTAATTGATATCAAGACAGTCTAAAAAAAATAGTTATGTAAAATTTACCTCGACATTTTCCCAAAAAATGCACTTGATAAATTATTAAGAAGAAGTTTTTTCTTATGACACTTGACAAAGTTGATTACGTGGGCAAGGGTGGCGGGAAATTCCTGATGAAAATCAGGGAAGAGGTGGAAATTGGTACAAGCGCGTACTTTAAATTTGTATCATTTTAATTTCAATTTGTAAAAGTTAAACGAAATGTAAGGTAATTTATAACTCAAAATAAAAATTTTCACTTTAGTTATAAAATATAATTATGGTATATGTTAAGTATACGCAGGTATGTATATGAGTACCTATGTGCACGTTAATAACGTGTTATATCTTGTAAAGAATTAGCCCTAATCTAGTTTTTGGCGCTGAGGTAGATTTAATTACAGGTTAACAAATATAAAATTGCTCGTGGAATTGTTACAAATACTAAACTAATACTAAATGACTTTGCTTTTCTTTTTTTATTTTATGATTTATGAAAGGATATTTGTCTTTAATTATATCATTTCTTATTGTTACATAAATATATTGGCTCGTATGCTTTCCTAGTAAATAAAGTTACTGATAAATTTAATAGCGTCAACATAAAACGATATAGATTTATGCCAATTTATGCCGTTTCAATGAGTTAGAAAAAGATACAAACGTTGCAATGGAAATTATTATCACGAATAAATTTATTTATTATACAGGGAAAGCATACGGCTCATTATTTTTAAATGAAAACTACATTATGAGAACAGATTTAAAATTTTAACAAGAAAGTAATTTGAACATTTGAACTAGCCCGCCTAGGAGTAGCATTTGGCAGCATAGGAGACCTGTAATTTGACAATCCGCGTGACAGCGCTTTGACAGCAAGCAAAACAAAAGCAATGCGCATGCGCGCATAAAGATATTTAGCTGTTCCTCATTTCACTCCAAAAAATTCAAATGCGCAGTTGCAAATTTCTACTACGAAATGAAATGGGATTTAGTTATTAACATACCAAGGATGTAAGAAATGTTATTACAGCCGCAGATGTCAGCTTGAACTCCGAGCGAGCTTGCGAGCGAGGATTTTAAGACATCTAAGGCTGTTATGAAATTCTTACATCCGTGGTTTGTTCAAGATTTTATCGGATTCTGTGGATTTAAAAGAAAGAAGAGTTCAACGCGCTTATGTCAGTTTGACCAATCGATCTGTAAAATTGACATATCGGTAGGTAAAATATTCTCTCTTTTAAGAGGAAGATTACCTGTATAGGTATATAATGTTACAAACTGCGTATCAAAAGGCAGGACGCCGCCAAAATAAAAGAGGGGCTGGAGCACGTGACCATCGGCGCGATGCAAAGGCTTGCTCAAAACTCAATGAACATAATTCGTCATAATATGATTCGAGTAATAAAAGCAATTCTTCGGAATGTGATCTAAAAGACGACGACGCCTTCCTAAAGATGCAAGAGGAAAGTCAAGTAACAAATCATGCGGGCAGAGATGGGCGTATTTGTATTCGTAAATACGAATACGAATATATTCATAAATAATTTTACTGTGAATACGAATATGAATACATTCGTATTTACACGTGTGAATACGAATATATTTGTATTTACAGATATAAATACGAATACGTTTTTATTTATATTTACCTATAAATATTCGTATTCGCATAGGCGTATTCGTTTGCTTATCACTTATCAGTCACGGAGGGGCCTTTGTATATTCGTAAATACCTCAATAAATACCAATGTAAATAATTTAACTACTAACGTGATGTCAATATGGGATTATATTGCTATAAATATTTCGTATTCGCGTACCTACTCGTATTTAGAAAATTGTATTTGCTTATTACGTGAACAAGCAAATGTCCCTTTATAATGAAAATGTAAACTGGTGTGCGAAACCTAATTTACAATGTTAGTTATAACAGTTTTAACAGCTGTTCTAAAATGACATGTCAAAAATCAAAAACCGTTTAATAAATTGTAAACTGTTATTTTGATAACTTAGGTCAACCCCTAAAGGGTGTTAAATAGGGGGGATAAAGTTAGTAGAAAACGCTGTCATTGTTGAAGATATCTCCATGAAAATTGGTATTCTTAGGAATTCCACCCGCAAGATGGTTAAACAGGGGATGAAAGTGTATCAAAAGCCATGATTTTTGTAATAAGTTTAATAAAAATAGGTATTTGGGTTTTCGAGTAAATATGAGAAAAATGTGATTTTGGATGTTTAGAAAGTCCATCCATGTTAAATCCATGTTAAATGCGAAGATTTGGACTTTTTGAAGTTCTCAAAGTTCTCAAAATTATACCCCCAAGGGGGATAAATTCAGGATAATTTTTTCAAATGAACCACTGTTAATATCTCAAAAAATAAACAATAAATTGAAAAATTTCGAGCCAAGTCAATGGTTATTTAAAGGGAGACACTTTTAAGTGTGCTTTTGAAAGTTGTAGCACCACCCCTTTCGTAAACAAACAGTTGCTTTAATATATAAATGGCATCACCCCCTTTGGGATACCTACTTCCAATGAAAGGTATTTTGCGATGTCTTTTAAGTTGCGTTAATTTTGTATAAGGTTATATGGTGTTCAATTATTTGATAATCCACTGTTCAAAAATGGTTCTTCAGCAATAAGTCGTCTATGGAAGTCACATTCCATGTGCCACTTTGTTAAAATGACTATTGTCGGTTCTGAAATGGTCCGGAGCATCATACAACTCTATCAAATCTTTTAATTATATTTGCATTTTTCGCCAATGTTGTACAAACGAATTTGTCTTGTAGCAAGACCTAGGGTTTGTCTTGATTTGTGTTTTCATGCTTTCTTGAATTGTATAGGCTGTCGTTTTTATGTTGGAAACGTTTTTGCTTTAATTTGATAGATCCCTCACTTATGAGTTATGACAAAATTCACAATTTTGATTTAGCGGCACATTTGTTTTATATTTTGCTAAATTTTGTTCTGTGTAATGTAAATCAAAATACTCAAAACTCAGAAAAACATCACACAGCCGCATTCCTGCTCACAATGCCTTTCATTTGAGGTGTCATAAAGGAGATGATACAATTCAAAATTGAGAAGTTGTTTGTATTACAAAGAAAGTTGGTGCTACTACTTTCAACTTAAAGGTACTACTTTAAATAACAATTGACTTGGCCCAAAATTCTTTAATTTATTGTTTACATTTTGAGATATTCAAAGTGGCTTGGTTAAAAAAAATCATCCTGTATTTAACCCCCTTGGGTTTAAGAACTTTAATGTATTTAATGTATTTTTTTATTTTGAACCGTACCTAAGCCCAATTGCCCAAATATCAAGTTTTATAAATATTACTTCAAAAAGTCTAAATCTTCGCATTCAACACCCTTGGAGATGAATGGACTTTCTAAACATCCTAAACCACACTTTTCTCATATTTACTCGAAAATCCAAATACCTATTTTTATGGATAAAACTTAAAAAAAAGGGTTTAACCCCTTTGCTGGTGGAATTCCAAAGAATCCTAAGCACATTTTTCTTCATATGTTTAATCCCAAGTCCGAATAGCAATTTTCATGGAGATACCTTCAACAAAGCCATCTTTTTCTACAAACTTTATCACTCCTATTTAACACCCTTTAGGGGTTGACCTACACGTGTAAATACGAATGTATTCATATTCGTATTCGCAGTAAAATTATTTGTGAATATATTTGTATTCGTATTTATGAATACAAATACGCCCATCTCTGCATGCGGGGCATTTGCTAGAGCGAGAAAAATTGCTCGAGCTCTTGTGACGTGAAAGTGAAAACTAAAAAAAAAGAGGTGGTGGTAGCGTAGTGGTTGAGGCGTTTGCTTCTCAACCCGAACATTCGCTTGATTGTTGATTCGAATTCGGCTTTGGCTAAGAGAATTTTTCTCTTACCCACATTTCTCAGAACATCATACACCCCTCCGTGCCTCGGAGAGCACGTTAAGCCGTCGGCCCAAAAATTATTAACAATTGTGTGAAGTGAGTTTCATAGGCGCAAGTCTCAACTCAGAAAACTACAATAATAATAATATTGTAAACAGTTTCAGCGAATCATATGGTTATGCCATGCTACTAGACTAGGTAGCTCCTAATTGACAGAATCTGATAAAATAAGTAAATGTTTTTACTTTAAATTTTCAAGTCTTTACTACCAATTGTATGCATAAAAAATAGCAACTCCTTATTAGTAAACACTTAAAAACCTACCATCCTTATTTGTTAAGCTTTTACTTAATTTTCCAGCAAAAGCTCAAATAAAAATGCATAAATTAAGGATTTACTAGTAATTTATAGTAAACACTTCAAAATTTTCAAACTGGTTTTTAAGCGACTTGAATTTTACTAGTATCAAATTTTTCCAAATTTTTCGCGGTGAATTAAATTTGATTACGAAATCGGCCCTAAACGTTGTGTATTGTTTTTAAAATATCTTAAAAATTAGAGCTGATAGAAAAACTATGTTAACAGCTTTGAAATCAGTGACCAGCAGTTACTTAATATAACAGCAAAAAAATCTGAGCCAACACGTATACTTAGGGTTGCCAGACTTTCTATATTTAATAGAAGTCTTCTATATTTAACTAAAATCTTCTACCTTCTATGTCTCTAAAATATAGAAGCAAAATTTTCTATATTTCGATACTTCAGCTTAATATTAGGCCATTTTGATTTTTGCAATCCGGCAACACTGTTCTATAAAACGAGAAACGTTTTCCGACCAATAAAATTGCAGCAGCTTGGGACACATTTGGTGCGCAAGTTTAGATGTCAGAGCAGTTAGCAATTTGTCAGCTACTCAGCTTCATGTCCTGGGCCAGCAGTTCAGCACTACCAGCCTAAAACAGTCTAAAGTTTGTCCGCCAATACGTTAACGATTTAACGATACGTTTACACCAGTCACTATGGCTAATTCTGCCATGCACATTAGCAGTGACAGTAGCAAAAGTGATAGTGCCGACATCGACAAAGTTGTAGTTCAAAAACGAAAACGAGTAAAATACATTTCTTCATACAAGAAAGAATGGGAACAAAAATTCATTTTTTTAAAAAGTGTACCGGATAACAAAACTAAAGCAAGGTGTATCCTTTGCCACAAGGATTTTTCCATCAAAAATCAAGGAGTAGGACAGGTTGCCATGGCTTTAGTGACTCAAACACTAAAAGTAACCATGTTTTAATTATTTTTAGATTTTGCAACACCAGGAATGCCAAGAATAACAATTGTTATTGCGTAAAAGAAAGGCTATTTAATTGAATCCAAAACAACACAAAAAAAAAACTTACCGAGTAGTCCGTCAAAGTGCAGATCGATGTAAGAGGGAAGAAGGAAGGAAAGAGGAAGAATAGGAAGAAAAAGAACCTTGACGGCACGGCACAATTAAATTAACAATTAATAAATACACTGCGAAATGCGGCGTGTTGCTGCCACCCGATCGCTTCTCGACTACTACTTATCTCTTAGTAAAATATCACAAAAAACCCCTAAATGAAAAGGCGCGCTAACATTCCCCCCGACCGTTAAGGAATGAACTTAACTAAAACTAAATTATCAACTAAAGAAAAGAAATATAAGTTCCCTTCCGCATAATAATAATAAATATTAAATTAAATTAAACTGCAAGTAATTGCATCAACCCAAAAAGAAAAAATAACTAAAAACAAAATTATAGGATCAAAACGATCACTGATTTGGAAGGGGACATAGACGAACTATAGGTCGTTTATAAAGACCATTGGGAGTTTTGACGCTGGCGACGCGAACTATCCCATCCTTGCCAGGAAAGACCTCTTGAACGACCCCTAATGGCCAATGCAACGGTGGGGTGTTATCCGTCCGCAAAACTACGACCGTACCGACCTTTATTGGAGAAGATGGCTTATTCCATTTTTGACGAACTTGCAAATTATGTAGATATTCCACGTGCCATCGTTTCCAATACGTTTGCAAAATTTGATCGAGCAGTTCTTTTCGGGTTACTAAATTAGTCGACATGTCTAAATTTTGAATTGGTAGCGATTGAAGGGGCGTCCCTGTCAAAAAATGAGCAGGCGTCAAAGCTAACGGCCCGTTAGGATCCGAGCTGAGCGTACACAATGGTCGAGAATTTAATAAAGCCTCTATTTGAGTAATAACCGTCGTAAATTCTTCATAAGTCAAAATTTGGGTGCCAATAACTTTAGTTAAATGAGACTTCACACTTTTAATGTTTGCCTCCCAGATTCCTCCAAAGTGAGGTGCTGCTGGAGGATTAAATTTCCATACTACATTTCGTTTTATCAATTCATCATCAATACTAGAATGATACTCTTGTGAGGTCACAAATTTTGACAAATCGTCTAAGGCAGTTTAAGCTCCAATAAAATTTGTACCACAATCGGAATACAAAACCGAGCAAGGACCACGACGGGATAAAAAACGTTTAAAGGCATTAATAAAAGTCGCAGTGGATAGGTCAGAAGCCACTTCTAGATGTAAGGCTTTGGTAACTAAACAAATAAATAAGCATAAATAAGCTTTCTGGCTTTTTACACCTCTACGACGAGTCAGAGTGATATAGAAAGGTCGGGCATAATCTACACCGGCACATCTACACTGTGCAAAAATGGTTTCGCTTCTGTAATTCTAGGAGCGGGCAAATCCGCCATATATGGGAAAGTTGCGCGAGGACGAAATTTAAAGCAAAAATTACAGTTGCGAATGCGATGCCTAACAACATTTCGTGCAGCTAAAATCCAAAATTTCTGACGCAACAACGACAGTGTAAGATGCGGACCAGTATGTAAATTACGTTGGTGAAAATAGTCTATTAAGAGATCCACCAAGTGGTCTTTTTTTGGCAGCAAAAACGGATGCTGCTGATCATATTCTAAATTTGAGTTTGATAGACGTCCTCCTACTCTAATAACTCCATCTTTAAGAAACGGACATAAGGCACGAATTTTAGGCGAACAAGGTTTATTCTGCTCTAACAAAGCTAAATCTGAAGCAAAATGTTCTCTTTGGACAAGTCTAACTAGCGTTAATTCAGCGGTTTCTAAGTCTTTGAGTGTAATAGGATTTCCTTTTGGCAATATCTTAAGAAATCTGAGAACATATACAACTGCATTGCGCAATTTACTATACGAAGACGATCTATCTATAAATTGTCGTAAAGGGTTGACACAACGTGAGAAAGTGACGAGAACTATCGGTTTCTCTTCGAGTGGAGGTTCGTCTATATTAGTTGAAGAGTTAATAGGCCATAACTGTTTGTCCATAAATAACCAACTAGGACCAGTTAGCCAAATCGGGTGGTTTAAAAGGTGCGCCGGTGTTAGACCCCTAGAAATTGGGTCGGCTGGGTTTTCCTTCCCATCGACATGATACCAATTAACCGACGGCACTAATTCTTGAATTTTTGCCACGCGATTTGCTACAAAAGTGTGCCAACGATGTGGAGATGCGTTTATCCAGTTAAGTACGACCGAAGAATCAGACAGAGCAACAATGTTTTCTATAATTAATCGCGATTTGAAAGTGCTTTCTACAAAATGGATCAGTCTAGCTAAAAGAAGCGCAGCACAAAGCTCTAATCTGGGTATCGAAAGTGACTTTAACGGAGCAACTTTTGATCTAGCGCAAATGATTCTAACAGTAGGTACCTTTTCTGGAACTCTTACATACACTACAGCTCCATAACCCTTTTCTGATGCGTCTGCAAATCCAACCATTGTCACAGGTAAATTACTACAAGTTCCTAAATGACGCGGAATTTCAAAGTTTTCCAAAAGATGCAACTCTCTTTTTAAAAGACTCCAAATTTTTTGTATATCAGCCGATACAGGATCGTCCCAACCAAGTTTTTGAACCCAAATTTCGCGAATCAATAATTTTGCATATAAGGTAACGGGAGCCAACAATCCTAAAGGATCCCAAATGCGAGCACTTATTGACAAAATATTCCGTTTCGTACATTCTATGTCAGGAACACTAATTTTAAAACCAAGCAAGTCGGTTTGCGAATGCCACTGAAAACCTAAGACCTTCAAGGAATCATTGCTAAATTCAACGGGCTGAAAGCAGCGTTCCGGTTCTAAAATTTCTGACAATAACTCATTAGAATTTGTTGCCCATTTGGTTAAGCTAAACCCTCCGGCCCTAAACAAACCAATTAAATCGCGGTACAACGCAATAGCTTCTTCACTGGTAGGAACACTAGTTACAACATCGTCCATGTATGTATCTCTATTTACAATTCCTGCAGCTAGCGGAAAATTTCTAGATTCGTCTGAGGCAAGTTGCTTAACTGTACGAAGCGCTAAAAATGGCGAGGCTTTGACTCCAAAATAGACCACATTGATTTCGTATGTTTGGAGAGGTTCATTAATCGAAAATCGCCAGAGAATTCTTTGAAAGCATCGATGATCGGGATTAAGCCAAATTTCTCTATACATCTGACGTACGTCAGCGGTCATGGCTACAGCAAATAGTCTAAAATTCAGTAGCAAAGAAACTATATCGGTTTGTAATTTTTCACCAGTATATACAACATCGTTCAAAGAAAGCGAATTACTACCTTTTGCGCTAGCATCAAACACAACTCTCAGCGGAGTACTAGTACTTTCCTTAAAAATAGCATGATGCGGAATGTAAAATGAAGATTCGCTATTCAATCTATGTGGCTCTACTAAAGACATGTGACCTTGATCGATGAAGTCTTGTATTGCATCGCTATAACTTCGATGAAATGCTGGCATTGAGCGAAATTTTCTTTCTAAAGCTAGATATCTTCGAAAAGCGTTTTGAAATGAACTACCCAAATTAGGAGGAAATTCTTTAAAAGGAAGCGAGACTATGTATTTTCCGGACGGTTCGCGTTTAACCGTAGAAACGAAAAGTTCTTCACATTTTGCGTCATCTTTATTCAATGAAACAATGAAACAATGAAACAATGAAACTAGGTTTACTGAAAGGAGCGCTATAGTTAGTTCGATTGGCTGTTGTAGCAGTTGATTTCGAAGTACAAGCTAAGATTTTTGTGTCATCCTTTACAAAGTCGACAATTTCCTTGTACAAAGGAATTTCAGATTTTTTCTGTGACAGCTCAAAATGTCTACGAGTTTGACCATCTAATTTTGAAAGTGCGATTGAACTTATAATAAAGTCCGAAAGATTTTCTATGTCTAATTGTTTCAAAGCGTTCACAGCTGTATCAAACTTTTCCAAAAATGTATTTAAACAAACTACCGATTCATTTTGTAAAGGTCTAAAGTCAAGAATTTGCGACAAATAAGTACTAGCCAGAAGACGTTTATCATCATATTTTTCTACGAGCGCTTTCCATAAGATAGGATAATTTGCTCCTGTTGGTTGTATTTCAGAGCAAACTAGCAAAAGCTTTACCCGTCAATTTTCCCAATAAGTAATGCATTCTAGTAATATCGTCTAAATCGGGATTTTCGTGTATTAAAGTTCTAAACGTCTCATAAAAAATTGGCCAATCGGACATTTCTCCTGAAAATTCCATCAATTCGATCTTGGGCAATTTTGCTATAGCTTTCACCGGCTTGGGCGAACTTTCGGTTTTTGTAAAAACCTTTTTTGCTGCTTCTACTATGTGACAATATAATCCGTCCACCGCTTCCAACTCAGCAAAGCTAGGCGTATAGTCAGGGTCGAGTTCTAAACTTAATAAATTTATCGAATCAATGCAATTACTAAACAATTGGCGCGTTTCTTCTAGTGTAATATATCTAATTTTAAAGTTCTTGCAAACTGTCTCATCATCCAGGTTTCTAGAGTCGTCATATAAACGCTGAATTCTCAAAAAAAGTGATTGACGCTTGCCTTGAAGAGACCTTAATTCATTCTCTTTAATTGGAGCCATGATAAATTTAAACGAATAAGCGAGGACGTATGCGAGCAACAGCGACAAGAGATAAGCCAAAGCGATAACTCGATAAGCGAAGGGTTTTTGCAACAACGCGTTCCAAAAATAGCGATACCAATGCTCTAGATTTAACTAAACGAAAATCCGGTTCGAAGGACCAAATGTTATTGCGTAAAAGAAAGGCTATTTAATTGAATCCAAAACAACACAAAAAAAAACTTACCGAGTAGTCCATAAAGTGCAGATCGATGTAAGAGGGAAGAAGGAAGGAAAGAGGAAAAATAGGAAGAAAAAGAACCTTGACGGCACGGCACAATTAAATTAACAATTAATAAATACACTGCGAAATGCGGCGTGTTGCTGCCACCCGATCGCTTCTCGACTACTACTTATTTCTTAGTAAAATATCACAAAAAACCCCTAAATGAAAAGGCGCGCTAACAACAATGTTATTAATAATTTCTTTTTAAAAAGTGAGGACACTTCCGAAAGTGATTTAATTAGTGCAGCAGAATTAAGTATTATTTATCATAATGTCCAACACAATCTTTCGTACAATAGCCTTGACTGTTCAACCAAATTGCTTAAACACATTTTTTGCCAAAATGATCAAATCAAAAAATTCATTTAGGGAGAACTAAAGCAAGAGCAGCAGTTCGTAATATATTAGCTCCCGCTGCCTTAAAATTGGCCATTGAAAATGTAATTCATGGAAATACATTTTATGCAGTACAAATTGATCCATCCAACAGAAAAAATAGAAATTTTTTCCTATTATCATACAATTTTTTACATCAGAACTTGGAGTACAAACTAAGTTAATAGATTTCGCCGAAAATTCTGATGAAAGTGCCAACGGAATGTTTCACATTGTGATGAACTCTGCAGTCTTTGAATGAACTTGTCAATTGATCGCCTTATCTGTTTAAGCGCCGACAATTGCAACGCCAATTTTGGTGTGCATAATTCTCTATATACGAGACTTAAAGAAAAAAATGAAAATATTTTTAAAGCGAACTGTCATACTGCTCACATACTGCACAACGCTGTCAAAAATAACTATTGGAGGACATATAGGATCAGTGAGGATTTTTGCTATTCAAACTCTGTGGGGCGAATTCTAGCGAATTCTAGAATTCAACCTCCAAACAATAAATAAAAATTAAACAATAGAAAAAATAAACAATAACTGCAGCGACGTACAAAAAGGAAAGTACAGAAACATACTAATTTGGGTGGAAGGTTCGAATCCCGGTTCTGGCAAATTTCTTTTTGTTTTTTTTTTGTAAAATTGAATCACAAAACACAAATTGAAATAGAAGAATTACGGAGTGGACCAAGAAATTAATTCACCTCTGCCATTTTGTCAATAATTTTAATATTTACGCTAAGTTCAGCGGTTTTTTTTTGGAAAAACTATGCATTTTCGATTAATACAAATTTCACTTTATCGACTCCTTTTGCCATTCTCTACCTACCTTCAAAGGAGAAGGTTCCCGTCTTATGGAAATCCAATGACCACTCAAGTTCAGATTTTTTGGTATCAAACGATAGCTCTTGAAATAAGGATCAATTCGTATCATTGCGCCGTTAGGTCATGTCAGAGACTGTAGATGCCACCTGAAAACTCTGACACTTGGGTGAAGGCATTACCACCATACGCATATTTATTTTTTATTGCGCCAACTTTGCAACTCTTCAAATAAAGTGGCTAAATTAATTTAAAGTTCAAATGACTTCTGTCACAGAGTTTATAAAAGCGTCACCAAACCGACCCTTTTGCCCGCAGGTTATTTTCAAATCAGGAAATGCTTTCTTATTCTCAATAGGTCCCAAATCTTATTGCACCCATCATGGCGTTAAGCTTATTACGGGTAAAACTAGCTTTGATGATTTATGGACTCCCAAACTTCCCTACCACCCGATTCCTCTTGCATCGCACTCTTACCAATGCATTTCGCATTTGCCGTTTT
Source organism: Tribolium freemani (assembly GCA_939628115.1). Classification (NCBI taxonomy): domain Eukaryota; kingdom Metazoa; phylum Arthropoda; class Insecta; order Coleoptera; family Tenebrionidae; genus Tribolium; species Tribolium freemani. Next base: position 2,907,469 of record OW626793.1, read on the forward strand.
TAATTTTTCAATCTCTAATTCCGCCTTTATTTAAAGAGATACAGTGTTGGCGCTATGATACGAATTGATCCTTATTTCAAGAGCTATCGTCTGATACCAAAAAATCTGAATTTGAATGGTCATTAGATTTCCATAAGGTGGGAACCTTCTCCTTTGTGCTAAATCATTCTCTAACACGCTGTATGTGTCCCAAGTGTTAAATTATGATCTACAGTCACACCTAAGAATTTTATATTCGTTCTTGAACTTTGTCTTTATTCGATTGCAACTTATTAATATTAAACCAGTTTTGTACTTCCGTATGCTCTTTTGCCGTGGATGAGAAAAAGTATCCAAATTTGACTTGTCATGCCTCTACACATTTTATTCACTTCAGCCTGGGTTTCCCCTTTGACTATCTGTTTCAATCTCTGGCCTTTATTCTTAAGCCCAGATATCAAGTTTTGCATCTCCTTAGTTTCAACCTCAGGAGTATGCTCTCTTTTACTTTTTGCATGCACCTCAAGCTTTGGTGTTTCACACTCTGTTAGGTCCACAATTTCAGATGCCTCACAGCTACTTACGTCCGCAACCTGAGGTCGTAGATTTTGGTCATCCCCCCAAATATATGCTCTATGTCTTATCTGCGGTGGTGTGCTCATAACCCTCGTAGATGCCCCGACTTTGCTTTCCTGCTTCTCCCAGATGGTCCGCCCACTTGGTCTCACCGACTTCCTCATGTTTGTATTTAAAATTGTTCATGTTACCCACGTTTCGGGACGATGTGATTGGATTCACTCCGGGTGACGCCCTTTCCCGGTTCCCGGAGCAAGACGATTTGCCATACAAACGGGGAGACACGATCCACCCGCCGACATTTCAACGCGCGGAGGTGGGACTCCTCCCACCCATGTCCGTCGCATCCCTCCCTGTCGTGTCATGGACTAGACATGCTCCATTGCCTCTGTAACATATCAAATAATTTGTTGTAGGGGCCCCTCCCTGCCCCTTGCTGTGGGTCTCGATCACAGTAGGTTAGACCCTCCAATACCAAGGACCCACCTCATCGCCCCCTGGATGGGTGGGTCCTCCTTCCCGGCCCTCCTAGTTTCGTGTCCGTTCTCTCGGCGATCTCCCGAGAGATGGCCGTTGCATACTTTGGACACCTGGTAGAACCTGCCCGATGTCCCTCCTTCTTACACGTGGCACAACGTTCTGTGCCCTTACAGGCCTTGGCCTCATGTCCCTTTTCCCCGCACCTATAACAGCGCTTACCTTGTTTACACTGCATAGTGCGGTTTTCCACAGAGCCATATTCCGTGCAACAGGAGACATGCACATATGGCCGCACTCTGCAACTGACGAGCCCGACTTTCAGGATGCCCTTTTTTAAGAGCTTGTCAGCCACTTCTTTGTCCAAAATACTCGGGCATTTTGGGTACCTCCTTGTCCAGCCTATCTCAGGTACTCCACCTCTAACGTTTTCGAGTCGGACGCCTTGGGGCATGCAACAGCGATTGCGTTCAGCACGTCCTCTTTGGTTGTCGTGACATCCCTGACATATAGAGTTAATGTCCTTGTATTCTTACCTCTGACCTCTTTCCCTGTTGTGGATTGGCTCTTATTTCCGATCATGGCGACATCAGCACGCTCTCGGAAATTGAGGAGAAGATCTTCCTCTCTCGTCTGGATGGCTAATTTCACGTCCGCCTCGATTGCTTCTTTGCCCATCGTTTCCTTCACTTCTTTCAAAAGATCAGCGAAACTGGTCTGACTTCCTTTCTTCACCAGCAAAGTGCTGGTGCTGTCTACCTTTTTGGACTTTCCATTTGATCCCTGCGTCCTTTCTGCTTGCCTCTTCGGTGCTTGTTTCGCCAGAGGGGCCACCTTCTTTGCTTCTGGAGGTAGAACACACAGGGTTACCTCCGTTTTTGTCCTTCTAAAAACAATGTCCAACATCTTCCTGAAAGACATCATTTGTTCCCCCTGTGGTAGCATGACGTCAAGTTTCTCTCGCTTGAGCGTATGCCGCCTTTCTCAGCCGTTCCAGGGCAGAGTACCATGTTTCCATGGCCTCGCCCTTCCTTTCTCCTTTGACACGGAACACATAGATCGTATCTGCTCCCATGTCAGTTTGACCTACCTCTGTGACGCGTGTCGTTACCTCCACATACGCAACTCCAGCATTGTTCACTCCTTCTGTTAGCTTTGGATGTAGCGTTAGCAGTAGTTGAGTCACCGTTTGCTCCTTTGCCGGTTGTGGCCCGTGCATTACTGCCGTGTTCTTGCCCCTCAACTGGCCTAACGGGTTGGTCTGTTCTAGGCCCACCTGGAAGCTAGCCATGCGCCACCTCTCGTTCAACAGGGCCTTGGCATCCTGAAAGGTCTCTACCATATCCCTGTTGGACATCCACACCATTCCTTCCTTGGCGAGATCCTTCTGAGTGCTCACATTCTTCCTCGATTTAAGGTGTCATTCATGACGCCTGTAAGTAGATTCAACTGCTGATGTGCTCTACTCATCTGTTCTAACGCTGCGGTCCCTGCTCCTTCTGGCAGTTTCTCCACAATGTCCCTCAATTCCTTTAAGGTTTCCCAGAGGTCTCTGATGTTTTCAGCACCTTGGGTAGCCTCTTCGGAAAGCCCCAAATTCCGACGTTCGGCCGAAGAATTGGGCTGCCTCGTCCCTGCGCCCATTGCTGCCTCCGCATATAAGCCGCCTTCCTCCTCGCTCTATTTGCCCGTATTTTTTTATTCATTTTGTGCTAACCGTTATTTAATTACAACTATTTTTATAAATTTATGGCTCTGAAAACTTGACGATAATGGAACGAACAACTCTCTCTGGCGACATAAACGGATCTATCATGGACGGGGACGTTTTATTTGTACGCCGTTCCATATCCTAAGTAACTCTGACGAATATTTATAACAATTATGTCACCTTTGTCCACAACATCCGTCATTAGCAAATTGCAGAGTTCGTCTTCACGGCATGTCCCCGCAACACCTATTACAAGAATATTTACGTATTAATATTAATAAACAATATGATGTAAACGTGCACTTATTTAATCGCGCTGTAAAGCCGCATGCGTTAAAAATTTTGTAATGTTTTCTTTTGAAAACACAGAGGACTTTTTGGGGTATAAATATTATTTTGTCTTTTTAGATAACTCATTAATTAAAAAAAATCGAAATGTCTATGTTTTCTTTGAGCTTAATAGTGGCTTTCAGCATGGAATAGTGCACCCATAGGGTAGATGCCTTCTTACCATTCGCGTATTTATTGAAAGTTCACAGCAACAGCCCTGTACCTCTCACGAAGCACAGTACCTTATCAGCTGGAACTCTCTCGATCGCATCAGGCTTCAAATAATGGGACGCATATGCAGGACAGTAGCAAAGAATATGAAGAGGAGTTTCCTCATCTTCCGCACAACCTTTGCACACATCATCTTCCCTGAGACCGATAAGGTGCAAGTGTTTTTTCAGTGGGCAATGCCCCGTGTACATGCCCACTAAGAGCTGGAGGTCTCTTCTGTTGAGACTCAACAGATTTTCACTACGTGCTCTGTTCGGACCTTTAATAAAAACCTTCGAATGCCTCAGGTCGTCATGACTTTGCCATTCAGTTTGTTGGACTTTTGCAGTGTGATTTTACTGATTTTCTGTCGCCTTCTAGCAACGCCCAGAGCTGTCTCCGGCCCGATGAAGTCTATTTCTGAACCTCTACGGTTCAGAGCGTTAGCTACCTCGTTGCCCTCAAGGCCAGAGTGTCCAGGGATTCAGCATAGGACAACTTCTTTGTTGCGTTCTGTCACTTCCTGTATTCTTGTGTGACAATCCCAGACAAGTCTTGAAGTGTACCAGCACGACTGCAAAGAAGCCTAACTGTCGGTATAGATACAGCCTTTTGAACACACCGCGTCACACAGATTGTCAAAGCAGAAATTTCCGCTTGAAAAATGTCTACATGTTTGCCAAGAGGTGTCGACTTCTGAACACCAAGCTTATAATATGTACACTCCTCAGCCAGCTTCATCAGAGTGGATCTGCATAGCAAACTGTAGTGTCTTGTTGTATTCTTAGCTAATAAATAACAAATAGCACAAAACATCGAACAGTTTAGAGACCCAATGAGACGCAGCGAAAATGGCGGACTGCTGTCTCTGATGTTTGTTAATAAATAGTTTAAGTTAAATTAACCGTGAGTTTTCATTAACATCAGCCCACACAGAACACAATAGAAATTGGCGAGGAGTATAAAACCATCAACAGCAACAATGGAGAACATTCCAATGTCAATTTCACCGTTCCGAATGTATGATGACGCAACAAACCTTGGAGTTCGTTGGGAAAAGTGGATGAACCGATTTAAGAACTATCTTATCGCAGCCCACATCCAACACCCAGCTCGGAAAACAGCATTATTACTTCATTACGCAGGTGAGGAAGTGCATGAACTTTCCTTATCACTTCCAAATCCAACACCCGATCCTACGACATTTATCAAACAACAACTCGGAAACTGAAAGCGTACTTTCACCCTAAAGTCAACAAAAAATTCGAGAAATTCCAATTTTGGCAACGAATTCAACAAGAAAACGAAACCATTGTTCAGTATTATGCAAATTTGCTGAAACTGTCAAAAACATGTGATTTTCCAAACATCAATGATGAACTCAAATCACAAATAATTATGAACACGAGATACAGTGAGCTACGAAAATTTGGATTAACCGAACAACCCAATCTGGAAGACTTGTTAGCTAAAGGTCGTACCATTGAAGCAACAAAACAACAATTGATAAAGACTGAAGAAAAACAGCAACAACATGGAAGTGAACAAAGCGAACAAAGCAATCGAGTACAACACCATAAAAGAACATCAAAAAGGCCTCCCACTCATAACAAACACAAGAATGCCAGCGATAACAAAACAACATTTAGTCAGAACAATAACACACAACGTAATTGCAAAAATTGTGGAAACAAGTGGCACGTAAATGGCAGAGAAACATGTCCAGCCAGGGTTAATCAAACACTGCACCGCATTTGATTGTTGAAATTCATTCTAATGACGGCTCGCCAAACAGTGACCTCTTCGGCAGAATTAGGTACCCTCGAAAAAACTGCGTGACATATTTTGTGACATTTTAAATTATTTGAGGTTAGTTAATGCCAAAATTGACCAAAGTTACACTTAAAATAGACGAAAAGCACGCCAATGTCTGTTAGAACAGTTGAAAATGCAGTACATACGCATGTATAACAATGTAAGTAATATATTTCTTCTAAAAAAACAACAGCAAAATCACAATTTTAAAATTTTTCGACTTGGTGGCTTAAATTCCAAATAAAGTTTTTGTTTCAAGAAGTCGGTCTTTTCTCTACAAAATAACTGGCTTAATTGTGGCTTTAAGTATGATTTCACAAACTTCATTTTTATGTAATAAACATTTAAATATGGGATTTTGCAATAAGGACGGTTGAAGAAGGTTTACTAGACGACAACAAGAATTTGAATATGTTAGAAGTGGAAGAAGTGAATACACAAGATCGGCGATTGCTTTGACAATTTCAACAAATCTAGAATTTGGATACTTCAAATTTCCACGATCTTGAAGCATTATTAATTTTAAAAAAGGGCCAGGTGTAGTTGTAGCGAGCAGCGCTGCTAAACAAACATCACAGTTAAATTTATCTTCAAGCTTTTTTATAATAAATTCCGCAAGAACTGCAACTAGGGCCGAATCAATAGAAGCGCAATTCGGTTCTTTTTCTAATCGCAAATTGCAAATTTTGAGTCTTATATCGAAAGGTAAGATCAAATCTTCGTTATTTGTTACGGAGTCGCTTGGACTGTAATTTTTTTGTAGTGTGGCCGAACTTGTGTACTCTACAACGTCTGCTACATTTGCAGAAGCTGAGGCTTTAAGAATTCCACATCGCAAAATTTGTCTTAAAGCATACTCCGCTGCTCTAGCATCTGTTGTGTCGTTGGACCCACCCTTCAATCGAATGTGTGAAAACATAGCTTCCACAGGGTCAGAACTAAAAGACCTTGTCAACACATAATAGAAGCCAACTTGTTGCAACAAAAACTTAATGCACAAGCACGTGCTTTTGGCAGTAAACTGCAGGGCGTGAGCTGTTTCTTTTGTTAGTCCGAGCTTGCCAACATTCTCTGATTGTTGCTGGATGTCTTCAATGTAACGCGGAAATACGCGCTCCAGCCACTGTAACCGTTCATCGGAGACATCAGAATAAGGAGCAACAGTTCTGTCCAACAATCGATAATAATGTGTCTTATTGGTCACATTGTGTACCTGGAAAAACTTGTACATAGTCTCCATGTAGTAAACGGTCCCATCAACATTTCTAAATTTTGGGTATTTTTCTTCTTTTAAAAATTTTAAGGAAGCTGTTACAGCAGGCGAAAATAACTGGACTGCACGATGAACATTCATTTTTTCGAAGTTGGATGGGTACAGATGCTTCTTAGACAAATATTTCACCGGCTTTACAGGCATATCTTTTTGAAGGTCATATAATCTTTTTACAATGCGAGAAGATATCATGCCTATCTCTATCCAAATATATGTTTCTGCCATTTTTTAGGGCGTGGCAATAGTCGAAACTCAAAAAAAGCGGCATCTGTGGCAATATTGGATGCGTTATGTAATTTTTTGGCTCTCCTCCAGACAGTTTTCCAAATAAACCAATGTTTGAAGGGTGATTATCGGTCACTATACGTAGCACCAAAAAGCCGCATTCACTTATGAATTTTAAAATATTTAGGGTCATCTCGAAGAAGGTCTCTCCTGGTAAAATATTATGAAAGTAATATCCAGCTGGAATAGTATACTTTGTAGACAGGCCGTGGATAACATAGCATAGAAGCTTATTAGCAATTTGGACATTTTCCCCAATAGTGCCAGATTTGGTGTTGTCCAAACCATATATATGATCTTCAGCTCTACTGTAATGGATCTTTTCTTTTATAGAGATATCGTCAATAATAAGCGAACATAATTTTTGCGCGGGCACTTTCAAAGCTGCAGCCTCAGCAAGTAATCTTTGTTTGCAAAGATCGTTTGGTTTCTTTGTATATAAATACCTCTGCAGTGTGGATTTCGATGGTAATCTTAACACATGTCTGCGGCAATGTTCATATCCTTTTGGAGAGCAAAACCGCCAAACTGTGCATATTCTCACCGACAGTTCCGACCAACGAACAGCTTTAATTTTTTTACTATAATTTTGAATTGAATCTGCAAGGAACACTGCTTTCTCTTCTCCATTTTCGGCATCTTCAAAAATTTTGTTTACAATCTTTAATATTTGGTTATTTTGGCTTTGCTCCAAAATCTTCATTTTCTCAATTGTTTGAGTTAATCTTTTTTCCGTACGCTTTAATTTAAGTTGCAATACTTTATTGTGATACTGAAGATTTTTAATTTGATCGACCGAAACTGTATTAACTTGAACACTTTTTGAATTTTGAAAAATATTTGTTCCAGATTCACTTGGTTGGTTCTCGTCACTTATTGAAAGGCCAGTAAATATGCTTGGGATGGCCCCTTCAATTAGCCGAACAGTTTTGCCATGCTTTTTAAAACTATTGTGATCAAAATGATTTTTGCAAACAACAGAAAAATCATTGACGCTAGAAGAATCTAAAAAGATGTAAATATAAAAAAAGTTGTAATTGTGTTTATTTACCACAACATGGTTTAATCATTTCCAACCAATTATCTCGTTCTGCAGCAGAACTTGGAAGCTCGAACAAAGGCTTTTCCGAATTTTTACAAATAATGGATTTATGTTTACCCATGGTAGGAAATTGTAAACAGGAACAATAAATGTAACGAAACAAATTAAATAACAAACCAAACGATTAAAAAATAACGGCAAACGGTATCAGTAAAAAATGTAACAACACAAAACAAGAAACAGCGAGAAGGAAAAAATTTTTAGCAGTAGAGTGATTTGCAATTTGCGAGATTTACGTTTTGACGTGGTTTTGACTTGAATGAGACACAAACGTACTAAATTTATTTAAATTTCGCGGGTTTTGTTTCATGTTGTAATTAACAGATGTCGCTTGTTGGCGAGCCATTCGAGAATCAAAATGTCATGCTAGGAGAAACGGCCAGATGATTAATAGTAACTACTCATGCCATCTTTTGGTTGTGTGATTTCAAATAAAATCCAAGAATAAATCCAAAAATCCAAAATATTAAGCAACCTTTGGCGCGCAATGTCACATTACATTCAACATTGTCAAAAGGTTTTTTTCAATTATAACTGTTTCTATTTTAGTTTAATTTTAATTAGTTTTAGTTTAAGTTTAATTATTTGAATTATTCTGCTACGTGTTTTGGTCGTGATTTTCTCTTTTTATTCTTATTTGGATTCGATTATTTGTGTTATCTACTCCATTAAGTACACTGAAAAGCATTTAAATTTCGAAGGCTCGAATTTGGTAAGTCGGAATTTTTTTGCCAACAAAAGTACTATGTAATACACATCTCTAGCTGTGGTATGGACCTACACCCTACAGCGTTTATTAAACAACTTCTGGGTGGCAGGAACATATAATTCTGGTGGAAACAGTGCTTCTTTACTTGTGAGGGCTATTCAGGAACAAATCGACTTGGGCACGAAAGAAAACTCAAAGAATTTAAACAAAATTTCATTTTTTGAGTTGACATCTATGATGGACACTTTTTAAGACTGATGTAGTGAACATAATTTAATCTATTTAACTTCTACCTTGCACATGGTGTTTCGAATTAAATACGCGCGTTCATTTCGGACCAAAGCCACAAAAATAACTCCCATTTTCCCGTTAAGGTGTATCGGTCCAAAATTTCAAACAAAGCTATAACTGCTCAATGACAGTCAACACCAATGTGGAGTCCATACAGTAAAAACAGAAAAACCTCTTACGCATAAGAAGTTCCAATAGGTAAATTTGTTGTAAAGTCATCCGCGTGAGTATACCAACGAAAACACACAAGAAACGTTCACACAAACTATTAAATGCATTGCTTCTCTGTGAAAACAGAATTGTGCACATGTTGGCGAACGTACAATACGCCATCTGAAACTTCTAGACCAGCAGTACCTTATTAGAGTCCTTATTTACTTATTTAGTTCCTTAAATTTTTTCAAATTACAAAATAATGTTAAATGACCGTTTTTTTGAGAAATAAGGGAGTCGCCAATTTAAAATGTGAAAATCATTAAATACATTTGTTCCTTTCAGTTGATGTTTTCATAATTTGTGAAAAGTTGTTAATTCATTAATAAATAATTTTTGTTGTATTTTGTTGTATTTCTTTCTTTTTTATATTTAGAACATTTAACGAAATTCTGCTATTAAACACACTTAACCGATTTTCAATAAAATCGGTTATGAGTGTTTAAATTGTAGAAAAATGAAAAATAAAATTGTGTAAATAATAATAGAGCATTTAAATTTGCCGCCAATTTTAGTTCCTCATACTACCAAGATATGGCGCCACCATCGAAATTTTGACGATCAGTGAATTACATGTAACTTGATTTTCTATAACTACTATATTCTATGTGTCCAGCCTACAACATAAACTGTCATATTTGTCAAAAACGGGGACACTCTGCAGCTGTGTGCATGTCAAAAAACATACCAGGTACAAGTCGTCAACAACACAAAAATCAAATTAACTTCAATGAAGCAACAACTGACCAATCAAGTTCCGAAAATTCATTCAAGCTAACAACTGAAGATGTCAACAGTATAAGTAACATTCCTAAGGTAAAGATTGAAGTCAGTGGCACCAAAATTGATTTTGTCATCGATACTGGATCATCAGTCAACATTATCAGCACAAAAACCCTAAAGCAACTCCCTAAACAGCACCTTAACCATGTCACAACTTCCGTTTTGCCTTACAACTCGCGTCAACAACTAGAACTCGTTGGTAAATTTCAAGCAACTTTAACATACAACAAAACAAAAATAGAAGCTGACATACTAGTAGTAAAAAGGATCAGATGGAATCCTTACTTAGTTTTGAAACATCTAAACAACTAAGTCTAATCCAAATGTCACTCAGTAACAACGTTAGACTATCAGCAAATGACGTTCAAAAGAAGTACCCAAACTTATTTCGAGGAATTGGAAACCTCAAAGGAACAACAGTCAAGTTACACATTGATACAAATGTACCCCCTGTTGCCAACAAACACAGACGCATTCCATTTCACTGTAACGTTTATAAAAAAAAACTTAAATTCTTAATAAAATCATGCGCGAAATATTTGGGTAGGGGTAGAGGTCGAACGGTCAGTAGGTGTCGAGAGGTCCAGTTAAGAACATCTGCAACAATTACCTGTGATCTTAAATTAGTTAATTATTTGTTAAAAATCCGACACTTAGAACGATCAAGCAACTTTTGAGGGCGCACACCACCAAAGTAGGTTCATAACTTTAGTTTTTCCGATCCCTAATACCCCATTTTAGGCCCTCAACCCCAGTATCATCCTAAAGTCCGACACGCCAATTTCGTAACCGATCAGAGGAAAATCCGAGGTCCTCAAAGTTTCTGTTATTTCGTATCTGAAGGGCTCCCTTAAAGTCGATTAGAGGAGGACTCCCTTCTTCAAATGGTGTGACCTTCAGGAACCTCATAAACGGCCAAAGACAGGACGCAGATAAGTCCAAGATATCAGTTCTTCGTGATTTCCAATCTTTTCGTTATAATATATTATTCGACTTTCCTTTCTTAAAAAAAAATATTTCAATTTTCAAAATTTCCCTTTTTAAATTTCAATTTTTATGTAACTATTAGTAATTTTTTGTAACTTATAATTTCAATTAATGTGAGCGAGCGAATTGGCCAATTCTAACGTAAGGATTCGTGTCAGTATTTGATTTAACCATCTGGTCCCAAGAGTAACTTTTAATATACGGAATTTTAATTGATCATTCAATAGTTTTCTTATCTCCTTCTCAGTTGGGAGCTTGGATATCGATAACTGAGTGGCGCCCTTAAATTTTTAGCTAACTTAAACCATCAATAGTGAAATCCTTGTCCCACGACCTGCCACCGACCAAAAAGAGCTGCCGCCCTCGTGTACCTGTTGCGAATATAAAAAAAAAACAAAAAAAAAGGTATGCAATAACGGTACATCACTTTCGAGCAAAAGTGGAAGAGGAGATCCAACGACTTGAACAACAAAGAACTGCAGAAAAAGCAATTGGTGAAACAGCCTGGATATCACCCATTGTCATCGGAAAGAAAAAATCAAGACAAATTGCGAATTTGTGTAGACATGAGAGAAGAAATTATCTCAACATTAAACGGTGCCACCGTATTTTCGAAAATTTATTTGAACGACGGTTATCATCAATTAACACTAGATGAAAACTTACGTTACATAACGGTATTTTCCACCCACTTAGGTTTATATCGCTACAAACGGTTAAATTTTGGCATAAACTCTGCAGCCGAACTCTAAGAATTTAACAGTCAATCGGAAGAAACTTATCTTCAACACTAACAGAATAAAATTCTTTGGTTACATTTCCTCAGCCGATGGTATACACCAGACCCGGAAAAAGTGCAATGTGGCATGAATTTAGAACCCCCAGAGAAGATCAACATGAACTATGAAGTTTCCTAGGTACTCTAAACTACGTTGGAAAATTCTTACCAAACTTAGCTAACAACACAAAAGCCAGTAGGCATTAAGGGTATAATTTCGGCCTCATCCTAAACGCCACGAATTTTACAACTATACTTTAACATCGACTTTAGAATAATTGTTTTTTAGATTTATGCAGTTTACACCAAGTTAAGTGTCATACACATCGAAATTCTTAAGAAAAAACAATAAATTGAATAAAAATTGTAGGGTTTAAAAAGTGCTATTCTTAGTATGTCAGCTTGCAGCAATAAGCATCATTTTTGTATCAGAACATCGACAGACCTTCCTCTACAACATATTAGAAAAATGGAGGGGCGTACTCTCTTGTTTTGTTATTATCGGTCCCGGAAGGTTTAACAATTTTTGAAAAATTCGCATAAAACACAATGTCAAAGATACGCTTGCTCGATTGGATGGCACGCAGCAATAAGCTTCAATTTTATATGAAAACATGACAAGACCTTTCTCTACTACATTTCAGCTATCTTTTAGTTATAGCCTGTGTTATAACTTATAATTCACGGTTAATTTGACGTTTCAATTTTTTTAATAATGCATGTTACTGTCATTGTGACAAATATTTTTTATTGACAAACAGTTTCAGAAAATAGCAAACTCTTTTACGCTTTAAAACTCAGAGTTATAAATAATTTTGTTTCTTGTTATTTAATTCAGTGCTTTTAGGTTTTTGTTCTTGTTTGTCAGTTTTTCGTTTAAGTAGATTTCTGTTCACAATGTCCCCACCTAAAAGTTCGTCTCATTTGAAGTGTGAAATATGTTTGGGACGGATAAAATCCAATGAAAAGAAAAGGCGTTTATCCTTTAAAGGAATTAAAGAGAATGTTATGAATTACTCTAAAAAATATAATGTCACTCTAGACTTGGACAAATTAATCTGAGATAATGGTGAGACAAAGGTGGCATGGAACGCCACCTGTCGGGGTGCATGGGGACTCGAGACCTTCACATCGACGAGCGGGAATTTGCAAAGCAAATCTCCCATAGCGCCCGCCGAGAGAGGTAAACCAGCATTAGCCAAAACAGCTACTCCTCGGGCAAATACCCCGCCAGGCGCTGAATTACATGACCAATGCCGGCGCCTCCGGCGCGATATTTCATTAAAAAATAATAACCAGGATGTGCAACCTTTTAAGGAAGAATTGGCGGGCCATCCAATTTTACACAAGAAGATTTAATTGTCGCGGAGAATTTATCTGATTTATCATTTGATAATAATAACTGCGATAATTTTTTAGAATCACAAAGTGATACTCATATATCAGAAGAGTTATTTGATTACAACACAACAGAACCTTTTGGCCAAAATCTAACCCCCGAAGCAAATCTCATAAATGAGGGCTGCACGAGAAAAACGGTTCAAGAAATCAAGCTTCCAATCTTATCTTGCGCTTCTTCTCAGAACAAGTGTTGCGTCTGTGGAAAAAAAGTAGCCGTCGCAGATGCTTTTGCTACACATAAGATTTTAAAGCCTGATTCATAAATACCCGTTCTGTGTTTACGTCCCGCTGACGTCCCCGCTCTGTACCCGTTACGAAATGTGTTTCCAATTTATAAATTTACGTTACTAGTAACAACGTCGTGTTTTGATTGGTTGTGTTTATTTAATTGAATTTCAAAAACTTTAGGTTTACATTGTCAATATCTGGTTAATCCGAACGATAGACACAATTTAAATGTTTTCGGCTAGCTGCGAAATTGTGTGCCTAAAGGATGTCACGACACGTCCCGTTAAAAGACGGTTGGGATAAAATACGTGCAAATAAATCGAAAAGCGCCCACTTGTCCGTCACGACCCGGCACAACCCGTTCCAGCAAAAATTTCAACGAATGGGATCGTTTCTATCCGTTTCTTTCAGGCAAAATACGAAGCACGCCGGGTCGTGCCGGTCAAGTGGGCGCATCGCCGGCCGGCAACGGCAGGCTTTGCGCATGCGTAGATATTTTCGGAAGCACTGACAGTGACTTCAAATTGAATTTAAATTGATATAATTTGTTAACAATAATGGACGAGGAAAAACTTATTTGTGTTATTGAAAAGTATAAAGAACTTTATGATGCTAGCAATAACAACAACCATAATCAACAACGGAGGGAAAATATTTTGGAAGAAGTTGCTAAAGAAATGAATACATCAAGTAAGTACAAAACACTTTATTTAGGAGTTAAGTTGTTCTTTATACATTTTTTTTGCCTATTTGTATCATGGAATTTTGCCACGATACAGAACCTGCGTCCGAATTGAAATAATTTTTAAATTTATTGCGTATTGCTATTGCTGTTGTAGTAGAATTTCCTCCTATCCCTTGCATATCGACTAGTCCTTTTGTTGGTGTGTTGCTTTCATCAGCTTCAGACCAATAACACCTATCGTTGGTAAGAAAATTATGCAAACAGCATGTGGCCAGAACTACTCTGTCTAAGTTTTCTGGGTGAATTTGTAAATGCCATTGATAAATTCTGAAACGTTTTGTTAATATTCCAAAACAATTTTCTGATACTCTTCTCGCTCTACTATGTCTTTAGTTATATATCTTCATTTCATCGTTGTTCAAAACTGCAGAACCAGGGTACGGACACATTAAATGGAAAGGAAGGAAAAGCCTCATCTCCGACAAAAACATGAGGAAGGGGTCCAATACCATCTGGTAGACATTTGTCTTCAGGCAATTCCAAAGTGTTTTTTAATAACTTTCTTCCAATAGCTGAATTTGCAAATATCCCCCCATCACTATTTCTTCCGTACGCTCCAACATCAATAGCAGTGAATTTGCAACTAGCTACTAGCATCAACAAATGCTAATAGCACTATACTAAAGGTTTTTTTATAAGGATCCACTGTTGGGCGGTTTATCGGTAACCACATGTTTACCGTCAATAGCTGCTACACAGTTGGGATAATTCCAAAGTTGTTGAAAGCTTTTCTCGTTTTTAACCCATGTTTCCTTAACGGGAGACGGCATAACTTTTGGTTGCAAAATTTTCCATATTGCATCGCTTGTTTGGTAAACAATGTTACGCACTGTTGTTTCCCCAAGACGATAGCTAAATGCGATTGTTCTAAAAGTATCTCCAGTGGCAAAAAACCTGTAAGAAAAATTTATACAAATCTTATTTTGTTTTTGTTGCACTGTATATTACAGAGAGAGTAAATTGTGATCTTAGATGCGTACCTCCATCTACGATTGTATTGTTGTGAGCACCTATTGTCAAAGCAATTGTGATGCAATTCATTATTTAAAACAAACCCATTGTTAAGAAGTCGGCGTAAATTAATATTTTTAGCGGCATTTAAGCAAATTTCAAAAATATACTACAATTGATTCACCTCTTATTTTAATCTAGAAACATCTAATAATAGCGAAACGATTTATTGTAGTTGGTGAATGCAAAAAAAGATGGAGTTCTTTGAGGGACAGTTACAGAAAAGCACTCAAATTACTGAAAACTAAAAGCGGCGATGCAGCAAAAAATAAAAAAAATGGCGGTTTCAAGAACAGATGGAATTTGTGCGGCCATACTTGGCGGATAGAAAACAAATTAGTAATATCGAAACATCAGAAGAGGAAAAGGAAAAAAATAGCAACAGTGAAGAGTGCCACGAATTTGATGTTCAAAGCTCTTGCAGCAGTTCAAGTTTTACGCCAACTTCTGGTATCAGTCACACTCACAAATCTACACAAAAAGTTACAAAGAAAACTATTGCAAAAAAACAAAAAACAACTGTATCTACTGCGGAAGTATTACAAAATTATTTGACCGAAAAGAAAAAAGAAAAGCAGATTGAGCAAAATATACGTAGTTCAGATTCTATTTCTAGTTTTTTCACCTGCATGGCCGAAACAGTTAAAACATTCTCTCCTGAATTGCAAGTTGATGTTAAGTCAAAAGTGTTTAGTATA
Organism: Tribolium freemani; assembly: GCA_939628115.1. Taxonomy (NCBI): domain Eukaryota; kingdom Metazoa; phylum Arthropoda; class Insecta; order Coleoptera; family Tenebrionidae; genus Tribolium; species Tribolium freemani. The sequence goes on from OW626793.1 coordinate 2,923,071, forward strand.
ATTAACGCAGTTAAACAAAAAAACCTCATTTCTCAACGAACTCAAACTTCTCCCAATTGTATGACAACACCAAGTCCCCAAATGTATCAACCTTCGCAGTTTTATCATGTCCCTAATTACACTGCTTCACAAGACTATAGTTATCCATCAACATCTTATATTCAACCACAAACCTATAGTACAACTACCCCAAAAAAATTAAACAGTGAAACTATGGATCCGGTTTAAATTCTTCTATTAGATATAAATTAATCGTTAAGTTGAGTTATTATTTATTACTTATTCCTAGTTACTATTACAAATTTATATCCAGGTTCAATTTCATTTTATTTTAAGATTTGAGTCATTCGCTTTGTTTTGTAAAGTTATTATAAATCAATAAATTAATTTAAAGAACAATAAACATCAACGTTTTTTTACTTACCTCAGTGTAACAGCAAGTCGTTCTTCTTTGGAGACAGCTCTTCGAAAGAAAGTGTTTTCATACGTAAGTTCGGGTTCAAGCAAATCAAGAAGCTCTAAAAATTTTTGGTACGATATTCGAAAATACTGAAAAAAATTTTGCTGATCTTGTTTTAAATCTTCAAAAAGATGGTGAAATTCTCCAAATTTTTGGCGCTTCTTGTTTATTGGATGAACCCACAATTACTCTCGTTTTTGGTTTCTCTTCTGTTAGAAGAGAAGTGACGACAACTATTTCTTCGTCAGATAATGACATTGTGTCTGACTTTATGAAGAATACACTCAATACACTGCACACTAAATTCTAAACTTTTATCAACTTTTGTGCGGACGGTGACCGCATAATGCGCGGTGCACTCTCATTTCACTGGACGGCGACGGCCGGCACCTCACGGACAAGTGGGCGACATCCTTAACAGCTTCTACCGCACATTTTTATTTTAATCACTTCACTTGCACCTTAAAAAATTTGACGTTACCGCTTCAATATCATTGGCCACCGCTTATCCCGTTCCCGCAACGCAACGCAAAATTTGGATCATGGGCATCTGTTGCGTAAACGGGTGCGTTAGTGGGAACGTAGCGGGATTTTATAATATAAACGTCGTCATATGAAATAGCATGTTGATCTTTTGAGGTAGCGGGAACGCCAGCGTCACGTAGACAGAACGGGAATTTATAAATCAGGCTTTATACCATACCAAAATAAAGTTTGTAAAACTCACATTCAAAATTCAAAGATTTATAAGAGGATTCTTCTACATGCAACTTTTTAATCCGCCTTTTGTACTTTTTGAAAGGTGTAGGTATAATGTGTATTAGAAAGATACTACATAAAATAATGCCATTTATAAAAAGCATTTTTTAATTTCTTTATTGGCAATTTTTGGTGAATCCAACAAAACACATGTTAAATATTAACATTTATTAAAAAACAACGAACAATGATAAAACATAAAACAACAATAATAATAATAATAATAATAATATTTTATTAATTCCAACTTATGTAATTAATACATGGGAATAAGTCGTAAAATTCGCTGACTGTGTAAAACGCGTTACTAATTAAAAAAAATTAAAAAAAAACAACTATACACTAAAACACAAACTAAATACAACAAAAAAAAAACTAAAAAATATAAGAATAACCTTTAATGGAGGTGGTTGTGAACCACACCCCCGATTTGTAGTTATGTACGTTGACATTTTTATTCTTCGTGTCTATATATTAGTTCGATTTTTAAATTACAAAAAAATATATATTTATTAACTATACCTGAAGCTCCTTTTGGGCCTCCCATTAATATTGAGGGGCACTTGCACCACCTCAACTGGATTATTTCTTGCTTTTGCCTCCTGAGTTTAAAGAATTATTATTTTTATTGAGTTTTAATACAGATACCTACTTCCAGCTCTTTTTCAAGAGCTTGAACCCGCTAGGTGAGCCTCCTAATTGTGTCTTCTGGGCTTTCCTGACTATTTCTTAGGAAAAATCACATTTTAAAACAGAAATTACTTACCATTACGTTTGACTTCACTACTTCCCTTCACAATCAATAAATAATAGATCACCCTTATATCACTAACAACAAGAAATAAATAAATAATTTTTCTTAGAGTTCAAAGGTTTGTTGATTGATTAAATGATTTTAAAATCTTAAAACATAATTAATAAAATTAATTATATTTTACGTTTTCTTTTAAAGTAAAAATAAACCACTTGAAAATAAAATCTCAATAATAATAATAATAATAATAATAATAATAATAATAATAATAATAATAATAATAATAATAATAATAATAATAATAATAATAATAATAATAATAATAATAACTATAATACCGAGATTTTTTTGTAATTTTAAATATACCTACCTATGTATGGATGCAGTTAAATTAAAACATAAGATATGTCCATTATTGAACTATTTCCAATTTGATACCTCATTTTTTTCGGTTATAAAGTGGCCCACTCGTATAAAGTGGCGAGCAAAAAATTTCGAACACCTTTGACATTTCGCTGACATAATCGTGTGTAATTCCCTATCCTTTGTGACAATGAAATGACAAAAGTGTCCGAAAGTTTTTGCTCGCCATTGTACATGAAGTTCACTTCGACCTCCGGCGTAAACTTAACATTAACAATAAAAATAGTATCTGGTACCTGTACTGATGAGGCACAGGTACTAAATAAATAACTGTTAAAATATTGTTGTATTAGATTGTGAATAAATCGAATATTCAATCTAAGCAGTTTCAATCTTGAAAACATCTTTTGTAAAAACCAGTATCATCTTATTATTTGAACAGCTAATTTCTCTTTATCTCAACAGATAACTATAATAATTTTATAACCATTTAAATATCATAATACTGGGTATTATTACAACAGTCGTCATGTTCTTGTACTTCTACCTGGTGATTGAAATTGTTTTTTTTACAAGAATTACTACTCGTACACACGTACAAGTACGTACATACAAACTCGTAAAGGATATATTAATTTGAATTAGTTTATTTACTTTGAAATAAAAATTATTTCTTTGTTACAAATACTTACAATGCCACCACTTTGCTATATATGCTCTTTCAAAGAGACCTTTAAAATAGATTATAATAAGACAAGTTATATATCTTTCGAAAACTTAATTTATTACCTTTAATTTAGCATGGTACATATATTTTGATTATTGTTTCTGTTAATGTGAGAACTCGACGTATTAAGGTTGAACTGTACTGAATGAAAAAAATATTCGTCGTTCAAAAATTATGAAAAAAATACCATAATCTTATGATGGCCTTAGTAACAACATATATAAATTTTAAAGCAATTGATATTGTCTTTTAAAAATAAAATGAAAAAAACCTCTATTTTTGACGTTTTTATTTTTTTATTAAAAAACTTTACTAAGTTTTTTGTTAATGAATTTTTGGGGGGTAGTAGATAACGTATTCATGTTACTGTATTTTTTTCACGTGATTTGAACGTAAGGTTTTTTCATAAAAAAATTAAAACTTTTGAATTTTCCAATTCGTTACAAACATTTAAATTTAAATGATAACCAACCTATGAGGTAATGATTTAATTCAGGAGCAAGATACGACTGTAAAAAACCATTTCGATTACTGTTTTTTTGGTGTAAATTCAATTTCAATCAATCAATTTCGCCCGACAGCTTCTTTCTCAGCGTACACTGGCAGCTGGCGACAAATTCTTGAGGTGGAAAATTTTGGAAACGGCGTTGCACGATAAAAGTGCCATCTACGTAACAGTAGAATAAATAGTTTTTGAGAAACTGTAATTTTGGTTTTCATTTTATTTGTTCTCCATACAAATTTTGGACGCATCGGAGTTGGGCCGGGTACTGGGGGTATCATAATCCCCAACCATCAAACTGTAATTAAGCGGTCCCTTATATGATTATCTTCTAAAGTGATCGAGTTGGACTGAAAATTCGATACCTAGCTAAAGTTTCCAAAACTGTGTAAGTAAAATTTTTAACACGGGGTGAAGAAGTTGAGATTCAATTAGGTGATTGTTGAAAATAATCTGCTTGGTACTAAAATGACCGCATAATCATTATTTTTAACATTTTTATTTTTTGCATTAAGTACTCGAAAATGGTACCAAATGTAAGAGGAATTATCGTAAAAAAACGGTTATTGTTATTAATCATAAAAAAATTAAGTTTTGTGTGGCATAAATTAAAAAACAGTGTTCTGCTAAAGTTTTTTCATCAAGTACTGTTTTCAACATTATAACCAAATGAAATCGCACCCAGAACCTAAAAAAAGAACCAAATATTTAGAGGCGTTAAATAATAGTATTATTGTAATTATTGTAATTATTATTGTAATAGTATTGAGTAACTTAGTAGAAAAAATAATTCAAAAATAATTTGAAAAAAACTTCGAAAACACAACTTCACCACTGAAATAACTAAGCGCGAAAAAAAAACGTGTGGAATAGTTGAGGTCGCTATAAGCTTGCAGGGGATTATCAAAATTCCCTGCTGCGAACAGGTTCAAATCGGATACTCCGCAAATAAGGTATGACGTCATCGCCGAAAAGCCGAAAAAAATTGCAGGATTGGATTTTGTCGATTTGAAATTTGGAGTAATTGCTGAATGAGAGTGTGCTATTGGTCGAAATATTAATGAATGAAATAGTCGATGTGAAATTTGGATTAATTGTTGAATGAGAGGAAATGACACGTTTCAAATTAAAAAAAATTGTCGATTAAATCATAAACTAGAATGAAACCTTTATGAGAATTTTAGCCAAGCTGAAAATAGTATCATTGAATAAATGGATTTTCTCCTTATCTAAACGGAATACAGTTGTTTCATCCCAACTACCTGGTTTTGAGCCGGAAATTTGTATCTCCTATGGATTTGGATATGGATTTGACAATGGTTTGGGTTTTCTTGGGGCGTCACCCGATGGATTAGTTGGGGACGACAAAGTAATTGAAATTAAATGTCCTTATTCAGCAAGAAATTTAAATCCATTAGAAGCTCCCCAATTTATAAAAACATTCTACTGTATTTTGGAAGATGGTTATTTAAAATTAAAACAAAATCATGTCTATTATTACCAAATTCAAGGTCAATTGTTCATAACTAAACGTAAATACTGTGATTTTATTATATGGACACCGCAAGGTATTCACATTGAGACTATTACAGCAGATAAAAACTTCATTAAAAAAATACTTCCAAAATTAAAACATTTTTATTATACGCACTACGGTCCAGAATTAGTGGATAGTCGGCATGAACGAAGAATGAAGTTACGGGATACGTAATTAGTAATTACTAAATACATAAGTTAGGAATTAATTTAATTAATTATGGAATGACAAGTTATTCATTATACAATAAATATAAAGTGTCTGTTGAAAGACGTGTTTGTTTAACGGCACAAGTTGCCTGAAATTTTATTATTATTATTATTTTTATTATTATTAGTTATTAATTATTATTATTATTATTATTGCACACAAAACTTTTTGTTTTTTAATAAGTTGTTACAGTGCGACTTCGATAATCCGTACCTTTAATAAATCGGATTCTTCAGTAAACCGGACAAGCATTTTAATTGCATTGTGTACTTTGTAATCCGGATTTCAGAGTACTTGATAATTCGGACCTGCATTTAGAATGAATCAGATGTCTTGTTTTGTAAAAAATTCTTGGTAAAAAACATTAAAATCAAAACAAGTGGTTCCCCGAACTTCTAAAAGCGCACATACATTCGTCCACTGTGAGTTGTTTTCGCTACCAGAAGCAAGAACTGCTTTTAGCTGCATTGAAAATGCCTCCAAAAAGAAGACATATCACCTTAACAATTAAACAAAAATCTGACATCATTGACAGATTAAGCCGTGGTGAAAGTGGCAAAATGTTGGCAAATGAATACGGGGTTGGTACATCAACCATTTCAGATATAAAAAAAAAACATCAGAGAATTAAAATGTATGGTTCAATATTTTTGAAATTGATAATGACACTTGGTAGATTCACTACGTACATACATACTCGTACATGTAATGTACATATGTACCTTCTTCCAGATTTGTTACCAGCTGTGATTCTGGTCCCGGTACCAGAAGAACATTAAGAAAGGCTGAATACCCTGAAATGGAAGTACGTTTGTATGCGTGGTTTTGTACACAACGGTCAAGGCATGTTCCGATTTCGTACGAGATTTTGGCTGCCAAAGCAAAACAGTTTTATGTCGAAGCATATGGAAATGATAAATTTAGAGCTAGCCGAGGCTGGATATCTAACTTCAGAAAAAGACATGGTCTACGTGCTTTAAAAGTGTGTGGCGAAAAACTATCCAATGATCAAAGCTCTGCCGATCCATTCATATCTGCAATTACAGAAAAGATACAACAGTTAAACCTCACACCTTCTCAAATATACAGTGCAGACGAATCTGCTCTATACTGGAAAATGTTGCCCGAAAAAACATTGGTTCGTGGTCAGGAAAAGACTGCACCAGGTCGAAAAATTAGTAAAGAACGCGTAACATTTCTAGCATGTTGCAATGCAGATGGCTCCCACAAATTGAAGCTTTTGGTCATAGGAAAGGCAAAAAATCCTAGGGCCTTTAAAAATGTAAACACCCCTGTTGAATACAAAAACTCTGCCAATGACTACGGCCATTTTTGTGGAGTGGTTTCATAGTTCTTTTATTCGCCAAGTGAAAAACCATTTAAGAAGTCTCAATTTGCCTCAAAGAGCCCTGTTAATTGTTGATAATGCCTCGAGTCATGGAACCGTAGAAGAGTTGACAAGTGAAGATGGAGGAGAATTCACAACATTGTTTCTTCCACCTAATTGTACAGCACTTTTACAACCAATGGATCAGAATGCAATCAGATTGACAAAATTATTTTATCGAAAGAGTCTATTGACGCATATTTTGTCGAATAACGAAGAGAACGTTGTTAAGGTGCTAAAAGGCATTAATTTAAAGGACGCTGTATGCCTTCTATGCAATGCTTGGGGAAAAGTCTCATCAAAAGTTTTGCAGAAGTGCTGGCACAAAATTCTTCCACATTTAGCAATAAATAACGACTCAGACAATGAATACGATGCCGAAGATCTTATTCCTCTCATTGAACTGCGACGTAGTATGCTTTCTTTGGCCGAGGAAGTAACAGATGTGTCAGATATGCTCAATGAACTGACAGAGCAAAATCTCACCAACCTGGAAGTACGCAATTGGCTTGAAAACGACGAAAATGTCGACAGTGATACTGAAGATACAGAAATAAACACAAATAAAACTGTTACAAACCATGAAGCCGTTAAAAGTTTTGATCTTTGCATAAAATGGGCGGAGGAAAATAACATTGCATTACACGATGTTCTAGTGCTCCAAAGACTAAAAGAAACTGCTTTCATAATTAATCAAAAATTAATTAAGCAAACGAAAATTACTAATTTCTTTAGAAAATAATTCAATTTTCTTTTCTTAGATATTTTTTTGAGTTAAAAAACATGTATTTTTGTTTTTTTTATTATAAAATTGTTCCGCTTCTGTAATCCGTATTATTTATTAATTCGGATCATCCTGGTTTTAATTAGATCGGATTATTGAGGTCGCACTGTACTAATCAAATTTGTAATTAGTAAAAAAAATTTTATTTTTTTAAAATACTATTTTCTCTTATTTAATAATCTTGTTGGTATACGAGTAGAGGTGGTACGTACACCTTTATTCTACAAGTGGTTACTATGGTACATTATTTGATTTAGTTATTTTTTTATCTTACTCGATAGAATAAATGTAGGTGGTCATTTGGTGTTTTTTTTAAATCTATTTGGTTATTTTTTTGTTGTATTGGTGATTTTTTTATTCTATCGGTGAAAAAATTTAACAAAAATTTATCAGTGTACCTATAAGAGAAATCGTTGTAGTACACACGTAAAGAAAAGTTGGCATTATCTGCTCGTGATTCTTTTCTGACACAGATAATGAACAACTTTTCATTACATAAACTACTATTCTTATTGTTTAATAATCGTTTTTCATTGTTTTACGTTTACATCAATTTATATTTATAGAAGTTATAAAAAATACGTTTGTTTTGTAATTTGGGTTATTGTAATAACAAAAATGTTTTGTTATAATATTTATAATTATGTGTACCTAATAAATATATTATATTCATTTGTAAATTGTTTTTTTTTAGTTGTACTTGTATATCGTATAAAAACATTCCAATGAACATTAATTTATGCTTAAAATATATCTTTTTTACTTTGGTTTAATTACATTTCTACTTGTAGTATTATTCAGTATGTGAATCCACACCTTTTCCAATTGAAGTTCTGAATTTATCAGATTAATTTCAGATATATTTGCAAATTGTTGGGTCTAATATCTCCTTGTTTAAAATGTTCGAAAGAAATCAGTGTTTCAGCATAATCATAATGTAGATATTCATGTGCACAATTGTGCCTAAGTGTAAGAATTTTTATAGTCATATTGTCGGTAAGAACCTTTGGGTGCTTTTTGCCTGAGGCTAGCAGTCGGTCGGCTTCAGTATGTGTTTACCTAAAGTTCAAAGTCGGAAAAGAGCTCTCTAGTGACTAATAGAAATAGGGAAGGCTTCTAAATAACCAAGGAACGAAGAAACGAACCCAAACTATTTGGACAAAAATGGGCAAGTGTAAGTGTATGATGGGTTATCTAATACGGCGCTAAATACTGCGCCATCCTGTGAGCCAGAAACACAATACTTCCCAGTATTGTTCAACCTTAAGTGCGTTTTGGTCAAAAATCATGAAAAAACCTGCAAATCTCATTTTTCACAATTCATACAGATACATTATGCAAATGAAGCAAGTCGTAAATTATGTGCCACATTAGATAGGCAGCCGGTAAACAATACCAACTGTAGATGTTGGTATTATGATTTCTCATCTTTCCTCACGTTAAGATTTGTATACCCCTACATTTATATATTTCATTTTTTTTAAGAACTACGTAATGCAGAACCACTTCCGTTTCATTTTGTAGCATCAAAGAATGTTTTTACTCATCGGTTGATGATTTTTCACTAACATTTTATCTCTTTATATGTTAATGTGACACTGACAGCAACTGCCAAACAATTTCATGAATGTACAAAATCGAAGCTTCCAATTCATTGATGAAAAAAATGTCTTCTAAGGCCTCGTAAATTCAAAGTTGTTTACGGTTGATTGTGGATCTAGATTCTATTCAAATTAATAATTTTGTTGCACATTTATTTTCTGAAATACGGTATGAATTGGGAGGTATTGTTATTGATCGTACTACAAATCCTGGCATTACTACCACTATGAAAAGTTATGTGTCATTTACACCTAGCGAAAGTACATCGCTTATGTATGCAAGTTGGATACCATTTGATGATATGCAAAGTTTTGATGAAAATACAGGAAATTTTGAAGTTTGTTGGCCACTATCGATGATGTTTGGTTTTGCTGAAGATTATAAAAAAATACTAATTAATGTACGTCAAGAATTAGTACTTATTCGTGCAAGTGCAGATTTAAATGCAACAATAGAAGCAACAGGTGAAGAGAAAGGAACTATAAAACTTACAAGAATTGCATGGAAGATTCCACATGTAAAAGTGAATGACGTGCAAAAGTTAAAATTGTTTAATGTGATTGAAAAGAATATTCCGTTACCGTTAGTTTTCCGAAGATGGGAATTATTTCATTATCCAGTTTTACAAACAAATGGAACAAATTTTACATGGGTACTGAAATCATCATCTTTTCTTGAAAAACCACGATTTGTAATATTTGGTTTACAAACAGATAGACATAAAAGCTGACTCGAGTAAATTTGATCATTGTAATTTGAGAAATGTTAAATTGTTTCTAAATTCAGATTCATATCCATATGAAAATCTAAATCTGAACTTTAATACCAATGAGTATGCTTTGGCTTACAATATGTTTGCCCACTTTCAACAATCATATTATTTTAATAAAAAACCAATATGTGAACCTCTATTAAAACCAACTCAATTTAAATCAGTAGCTCCATTGATTGTTATCGATTGTTCTCTTCAAAATGAAGTTGTTAAAACTGGCGCTATAGATGCACGGTTGGAATTTGAAACTACTGCTGGTATATCTAATCGGACAGCAGCATTTTGTCTAGTTATTCATGATCAGTTTGCAAGTTACGAACCTCTAACCGGTGTAGTGCGTTTTGAGTAAAAAGTGAAGAAAAAACTAAATAGAAAATGTTTTTCATCGATATTCAAGGATTCCAATTTGGAAATTCTCATAATTTCTTTTGCAAAGAAATCGCCATAATTAACACATGTAATGAGGTATTTGCACATGCTATAGTGAAGGCACCTTGTCAAGAAGAAATGTTTAATTATCCAATGAAAAGACAAATCAATTGGTTAACGGAACATTTACATGGTATATCATGGGAAAATTACTATGAAGATTTACCCTATGAAAATATTTCTCACTTTCTCTTGTCGTTTATTGAAGAACAGAATGGTTATGATTATACTTGTAGCAATAAATATGTAGATGATGGGTGGGATACAGTAGATGGAGAAGCAGCTGCAACAGCAACAACAGCACCACCACCAGCAGCAGCAGCAGCAGCAACCCCCATTATTAAAAGTGAAATTTTTGTAAAAGGAAGTGAACAGAAAGTACTGGTGCAGAAATTGTTGGGAAATAATGTTAAAGTGTTGGATATTAATGAAGAAGACCCCTCTTGCTTAAATTATAAACAACTGAAAAATATCTTCAAGTCGTACTATTGTTTGAAACATTATAATAATAATTTGAGCTGTAGTCTAGAAAACGTATTTAATGTATGTAATTGGAATAAATATTGTAAATAATAAAAACATTAAAAATGCCTTTACAAGTAAAATTTATTTATCCTAAATGTAAGGGTGAGGGAGGGAGAAAGGGAGGAAGAAACAGAAATAATAGAAAGAAATTGTGTACGTTGTTTATCTGCTTATAATTTATAGTGATAATAATGTAATCATAATGCTATAAAGTCATTTGTATTTTTACCTTAGCCCTAGAAACATATAATAGATTTATGTATAGTAATATCAAGAAGAGAAAAAGACTTATAGAATGATGAAAGTTATAAAACAGAAAACTTTATTAAATGTTGAAAATAATGATGTGATAGAAGAGAAACTACTAAAACATAGTGTATTGTTTCCAACAACAACGATAAGATGTTTAGTAATTGGTCCTTCAAATTGTGGTAAAACCAATGTTATTATAAGTTTAATCGAACATCCAAATGGTTTAAAGTTTGAGAATGTTTACGTTTATTCAAAAAGTCTTTATCAACCGAAGTATGTTTATTTTGAGAATTTATTGAAACCTATTAAAGGTGTTGGATATTATGCTTATGCAAATAGTCAAAACTTGATTAGTCCATCGAATGCAAAACCACATTCGGTCTTTATATTTGATGATGTGGCATGTGATAAACAAGATGTAATGCGGGAATAATATTTTAGTATGGGAAGACATAACAAGATTGATTGTTTCTATTTATGTCAAACATATGCTAAAATTCCCAAACATTTATTGCGTGACAATGCCAATTCATTTGTTATCTTTAAACAAGATGAACTAAATTTGAAACACATCTATAACGATCATATTAGTATTGATATGACTTATGAACAATTTCGAGATATGTGTTCAATGTGTTGGAAACTACCTTATGGATTTCTTGCAATCTTTAAAGATAATAATATTAATGAAGGTAGATATCGTCAAGGTTTCGATCACTATATCTACTTGAATTCTTAATAAATGTAATCATATTTATTCAAACTTTTGTGAGGGTCTATCTGAAAATAAATAACCCGGTATTACCTGTTTAAAGCGGTTCTCCACCTGTTTAAAGCGGGTCTCGACCTGTTTAAAGCGGGTCTCGACCTGTTTACATTCGGTTCTATTATCAGTGCAATACCTGTTTCAATCAGTTCAACACCTGTTTTAATCTGTTTGTTTTCTGCGTGAAAACAAAAAAAAAATTATGAAGAAACAGAAGCTACCATTATCGTCATCATCATCATCATCGTCATCATTAACATCAAGAGGACCAGTACAGCTTTTGTCACATCAAAAAGAATTAAAAAAAAACTTATAGCAAAACGAAAAATAATTGCCAATAAAGTTGGACAATTGAAACGAGATGAATTTATACATGAAAAAACTTTATCACCAATTACAAGACATTTACAAAATATTGAAAATTTCATTACGCTTCAGGACGACAATAAAAACAAACCTAAGCAACAACATCATCATCATCAACAACAACAACAACAACAACAACAACAACAACAACAACAACAACAAACAAAACCAGAAGTAAAAGCAGAACTAGAAGAAGAAGAAGAAGAAAGAAGAAGATAGATGACAAAGATGTTAACAATTTTACATCAACTCCATTTCAACCAAAACGAAAAATTTCAAGATTAAACTCTGAACCTTCTCAACTTATACGTAGAAATTTAAAACGCCAATTAAATTTTACAAATAAAAATGATTTATACTATGGTGTTGAAGAAGATCATGATGATGACGATGAGAACGATAGTAATGAAATTGATGAAACTGTTCTGGATGATGATGTTTTAGAAGTTGCAAACGAAAAAGAAGAAACAGAAAAACCAAGATTAATAACAATAACATCAACAACAACCAAAACACCACAACAAATCAGTCCTATAGAGAATATTTAGAACAATATAAACCGTTACCAAGAAAATACATTCACGACCTATTAACTGATACTGAAGATATTTTTGATCAGAAATATGGAGTTCGACATGATATAGAAAATGAATCATTTTACATTGGAAATTCTCGATTATATATTGAAGATTCTGATTTAATTGTAAACAATAAACGATATCGAGGTACACAAGGTCTATATGAATTATTATTTAAAAAAGAACCACTTCATTATTCCAAAGATGACCTGAAGGCATATCAAGATATTCTTAAGAAAACCAATGCACACAAACGATATTATCAAGCTACACAACAAATTGATGGTAGTAGATTAAAGAAATATAAAAAAATTATAGCACCATTAGTACTTGGACGTACCAAAACAACTTATTCAACTGGTGGGAGTGGCTTAGTAGAAAAAGAACTTAATAATAATGCAATCGATTTAGTTTATTGGGATAATCCAAACGAACTTGTTGATCGCTTACGTTTATTAATTGCATCACATAGTGCTGGAAATAACAGTCATCAAAATGAAATTATTAGTATAATTGAAGAATTAAGGGAAGCTAATTTAATTGAATAAGAAAACACAACAAACAATAATGACTCCGAAAAGAAGAAGAAAAGTTGTCTCCGATCCAACTCCCATAAAAAAACAAGTAGTAAATGAAATTCATAAACAAGCAAGAATTAATTTCCAAAGAAGAAGAGTAATTTTGAAAGCACTAAACGATTTGTTTCAAGCTGATTTAGTTGAAATGATTCCTTATGCAAAAGAAAACAAAGGTTATAAATACATATTGGTTGTAATTAATTGTTTTTCCAAGTATGTGTGGGCGTTTCCATTGAAAACGAAAACTGGAAGTGAAGTTTCTAAATGCATGGAAACAGTATTCAAACAACAAACACCACACAACCTTCAAACTGATATGGGTAAAGAATTTTTTAATACGAATTTCAAAAATTTAATGAAACAGTATAATGTCAATCACTATAGTACGTACAGTGAGAAAAAGGCTTCAATCGTTGAAAGAGTAAATCGCACACAGTGGCGGCGCCAGCATATTTTTTCGGTTGGGCGGTACCCGGCAAAATTTTTATAAGGATGGGCGAGGTGAACACTGACATAAAAACATATTTTTTTATTTTTCATTTTATGTTACTAAAAACTCATTTTATAAAGCTATGTAGGATTACAAATAAAAAAATATATAAAAAACAGTCAAAAAAAAAAAGTAGAACAATATAAAAAAAACATAAAAATATATTTATTGTAAACAGCAATAAGTAAACATGTAAAATAAATTAAAATGCAGAATAAACAAATTAATAAATTACAACAAGAAATAATCTATAAAAATTTACATTATTATGTGCAGTGGCAAATGAATTTACTACGGTTTCTAAATCTAGTTTTTTTACAATGTTTTTTTCAACATATAAAATGCCCAAATCGGTGAGTCTACCTTGTGACATCGTGGTCGTTAAATAATCTTTTATTCTTTTTAGACTACTAAAAGATCTTTTACAGCTTGCACTTGATGATGGAACTGTCATAGCAATGTGGCACAATTTGTGCATTTCGTGAAAAACTAATCTAAATTCTTGCAAAAGTGTGGCAAGTTCATTTATTGTTTTAACTTTGGTTTTGTGATTGACTTCGTATCTATCTATTGTTTTTTGGAGTAATTTAATTTCAGCTTCAATTGAAACTGTATCACACTTATAATGTTTAGCTAACGGAATAAGATGATCCAAATTTAAAAAGATAGAGTTTGATGGATTTAAAGTACTGAAACCTTTTAAAATATTTGAATTTTCTTCAAATCTACGCGAAATTTCTGAAACAATTTTGTCAATTACAGTAAAATATAATTTAATTTTAAATTCAGTTTTTTCCGAAACGCATCTGTTTTCTTCAGACCTTTTTTGAACTATAACCAAATGATTAAATTTTGCGGGTAGTTTTTTTGACCTTTTAGTATTTACATCATTTGATTTAATATCGTTAAATGTGGCTGTCTCAACAGTGGCATTCCAAAGTTTTTCAAATTCTTCCTCCGTTCGATACGATATTAATACCTAATTGTTTTAGGGATTCAATCATTGTCATACATTTTAAAATATCAGTGTCGACACTTTACAAGTAATCAGAAACGTTTCTAATTTTGGATAAGAATTCGCAAAAAACATGTAAATTAAATAAAAATGAAAAATGTATACTATTCAGTAGTCCAGTTGCTTCAGGAGATCGGTTATTATTTGCAGCTGCATATTCATTTAATAAAATTAAAATGGCAGGTAATGTTTTTTTTACAGCCAAACAACTTGATACTTGAGAAGTCCACCTTGTATCACTAAGTCTCTTTAATTCAACAGGTTTAGTTTCTGGATATAATTGCTTTTGTATATTTAAAAATCTACTATGTGCAGCACTTCCGGAAATAAATACATATAAGTTTTCAAGAACAGAGAAAAAAATATTGCAATCTCTTAAACTTTTGCAGACATCTACAACAACTAAATTTAAAACGTGGTTAAAGCAATGAACGTATATAGCCTGTGGAACTTCTTTTTTTAGCAAAGCTTGTACTCCCTTAATTTTCCCACTCATTACATTAGCACCATCATATGTTTGTGCAACACAGTAACTGATGTCAATTTTACACTGACTTAAACGTTTTTTAATAAATTGCAAAAGAGATGCAGCATCTAAGTTTTCTGCTGCTTCTTAACCCAAAAAACGTTTATACAAAACACCATTTAAAAAATATCTGACTGTAATCGATAATTGTTCAGTTTTGCTCAAATCTTTAGTTTCATCTGCCATTAATGCAAAATAACGGGCTTCTCTAAGTTCTTTACTAATATTTTTTAAAGTTAACTCGGATAAGATGTGTAGAATTTCATTTTGAACAGAATGGTGTATGTAACGAGCGTTTTTTGGGCCTTTTTCTAGCCTATTTAATAACGTTGGATTATCATGTGACATCATATCTAACAACTCTAGAAAATTTCCCTTATTATCACTATTTTGAGATTCAGCATGTCCCCTTAGGGCAAGACCTTGTGCAGACAAATAAATAATACTACGGATTATGGTTTTAATATAATTGCGATTTTTTTTTATCAACTCGGAATGCGCAGTACTTATTTGAGCAGCTTTTTGGCTACTTTTATATGACTGCCATGCAATCATAGAATTTTTGTGTTGTTGACTGTTGTCGTGTTGCTTGAATCCAGCATTTGTTTCTGAAGCTCTTTTCCAGTTTTTATAACCTTCAGCAACAAAACTTCTGGATGCATCTTTGGAAAAGAAACGGCAAGGATAACAGAATACAGCATCTTTCAAAATACTGTACTCAATCCAAGGATAAGTCTTATAATAATTTGGCTTAAAACTACGAAAATCTGAACCATATTTTCTTTTAGGAAAACTGGATAGCACTGGTTGCCTTGGGGGTTCCTCCAAAGAATGTGATAAATCACTAGTGATAGTTTTATCCAGATTTTCCATTAATAAACTAGTAGAATTTAATATAAATAATATTTAAATAATAAACAATAAACTTACGGTTTTTTGTCAGCCTTTATGCTATCATCACCGCTGGTAGATTCGTCACTTTGAATACTATGCTCTAGTTCATCTTGCAGTTGTAATTTAATTTTTTTTGAACTGCTGCTTCAGGCACGAGGTTCAATATTGTCACTTAACTCACTAATCTCACAGCTAGGTGTTTCTTCTACTTGTTCAGTTTGTTTTACTTTAAAAAAATCACTGATAGTACGTTTGACACTCATATTGTTTTAACTGATCAACAAAAACCAAAAATCAATTTAAACATTTTAAATGATGCGAAACGTGTAAGGACTTCGTAAATAAATGCGATTTGTGTAACTCAACTCAAGTCCCAAGTGCAAGTGTGTAAGAACTATGGCAAGAACCTCAAATTTAATAAATACATTTATTTGTTTTTATGTTTTTTCCTAGAATGTTTTATGAATGAACGAACTCTGTACGTAACGTTCGTAAAATTCTCGAATGATTATTAGAAAAGTATATACTTATTTTTTTCGTAGAATGTTTTATGAATGAACGGAATTTTGAAACTCTAAGATTCGTAAAATTATTGAATGATTATTAGAAAAGTACTTAATTTGTAATTTTCGAAATAAAGCAATCGTTTTATAAAAGGAGAATTATTTCTTTTTTTTTCCAAATATAAACAGGGTGGGCAGTCGCTTGGGCACGGAGTATTTTGGTTGGGCGCTTGCCCACCCGCGCCCACCCCTAACGCCGCCACTGATCGCACACTAAAGAATATAATGTGGAAAGAATTTAATTACAATGGCAATTATAGATGGATTGATTTATTAAACCATGTTGTAAATAAATACAATAATTCAAAACATCGAACAATAGGAATGAAACCATCTCAAGTTACAAAACAACATGAAAAGTATCTTTTGGACACTGTTTATAATCATATTAAAACTATTAATTTAAAACAAATAAAATTTCAAGTTGGTGATCATGTAAGAATTTCAAAACTTAGAGGTGTTTTCGATAAAAAGTATATGCCAAATTGGTCAACTGAAATCTTTACAATTAGTAAAGTTCTTTTAACTAATCCAATAACATATTTATTAAAAGATTATAATAATAGAGATATTCAAGGTTGTTTTAATTCTCAACAATTACAAAAAGTTAAATATTCAGATGTTTATTTGATTGAGAAAATTTTAAAACGAAATCAGGATAAAGTTTTTGTTAAATGGTTAGGTTTAAATTCAAAACACAATTCTTGGATAAATAAAAGCGATATTACATAAATGTAATTAAGGTATGTAAAATAAAAAAAAGGCTTATAATTAAATGTATTTTTCATTTATTTGTAATAAAAATTATACAATTTATCCTCGCTTTTATCTTAAGACATTCCATTATTGTTTATCAAATTTACAAAGTAATTTGTGCAATGTCATTATTTTTATTTTATTTGATAACAACCTTATCATCTTCTTCCTCTATTTTTCAACTTCGACTTCACTAGTATAGTTGTCGTCGTTTCTTAACGGATTCTTTTTGTTTTTTTGACGATTCAATCATTACGCGTTAGAGGAGGTTATAAAGAGGAACGGATAACACTTTAAATTCCTCTTGATCTTTAAGACAGCAACAACCACAATGTATTGCACAGGTAGATTTCATTTAATAAAGATTTGTTCTTTACGTTTGATCGGCATTTGTTTTTTGGCTCCATATCTGATATAAATTAATTGTAATAAGTTAGTTTTTAATTGTAATAATCATAATTATAAAAAACTTACTGAAATATTTGCTTATACACTGTTAGGGCATTTCTTTTTTTTTTAAGGAAAATGTTTGCATAAAACAACTAATAGATATCAAAACACCTTATCAACAGTTTTGCATTTATCAGGGGTGAACTATTCACCTCTAATATCAGTTGCGCATTCTAAATACTCTTACTGCTCGTTATCTCAAATTAGTCAGCCGCCATCAACTAACAGAAAAAGACGGTTGTATAATGTAAGTGCTTTTTTTCAATGTTTAATATCAATTTTTTGATTTTAGATTGTAAACCATGGACAATTTACCGAAACCGTATGATTTAAATTCTGCCGTAAGAAGGTTACAACAACTATTAGAAGGTATTATTTTTGATATTAGTCACATCCAAGTTTATGATGCGAAATACATTGGATATGGAGTGGATCTGCAGCAACGTTATCAGACGGCAATCACAATTTGTGAACGTTTTCTTTCAAAGAATATTGATATCTACATGTTGTGTCAGTTATTGCGAGAATGTGGAATGGACGGATTTATTGATGAATTAGTACCTTACCTACCACAAAAATTGGAACAACAGTTTGTGTTTGATGACACGGAATATGATTCAAATGTAAACTAAATTACAATTATTAAATAAATAAATGATTTTGAAATTGTGTTTTATTATAAAAGTTGACATAATATTAAAGCTGAGAGGTTGGAAATTGTAAGTACAAAAATGGAAGTTAGACAACACAACAATTATTTTAAATTTCTCAAAATGTAAATTTACCATTTACTAAATATTCCAACGTGTTGTATTACTAATATTAAAAGTTTAATTTAATAAACCAATTTACGGTGGAATGTGAACAAGGAGATCAGAGTGGCGTGGCGTGGCGTGGCATGGCTCGCTAGGCTAGAATAGGATAGACTAAGCTAGGCTAGGCTAGGGCTTAGCAAAGCAAAGCAAAGCAAAACAAACACACACACACAATTTATTTTTATTTGCCGTTTCTCTCTCTCTCTCTATCTCTCACTCACTCACTCCCTCTCTCTCTCCCTTTCTTTTTTGAAAATTGTATAACATTCATTAAACAGCTTATCGGGTATTATCAAATATTCGTTGACCTTTTGTGTAACCTTTTTTTCGCTGATAAAAGATAACAAAAACACACTTGGCCTAATATATACGTAATGCAAGATTACAAGAGGCGGCGCTTATATACTTCATTTTTGAATTTGATGCTTGGCTCTTAATCCAAAGGATACGGGTTCGAATCCCGCTGATGGCATGAACTTTTTTTCATACGTTTATCTTTACATACCATCATCATCATCTATCTATCTACCTATCTACCCTACCTGACAATTACCTGGACAGGTGACAGGTAGAATCACACCAAAATTGCAGTTTCAGGTAAACCACGAAAACACCTGGGAAAAGGGTGTGGCCAGGTAAAAGGAGTGGTAAAAGGGGTGGCTAAAGGGCTGAACTGGGTGTGGTCAGGGTGTGGCAACAGCCTCTGGAGGTCTTGGGCTTCAGCAGCCTCTGGGCATTGACGACGACGACGACGACGACGACGACCACTTCTTCTTCTTCGGCGCTGAAGAACTCTTCAGCAGCCTCTGGTCATTGGCGACTACTTCTTCAGATGAAGAAAGAGATGCGGATGCGGGGACAATGATGCTGCGGATGGACTGTCCCAGAACCCCGCTTGCTATACTACTCTTGAATATGGACCAACGAACATCAAAAAGCCTTCGACTTTCTGAAACAACTGAATTGTGCCGACAAACTAGCATACTATGACACGACCAAACCAACACATTTAATTGTAGACGCCAGCCCCTATCGCCTAGGTGCCATTCTGTCTCAAGGTTCCAACGACAACATCAACATTGTAGCATTCGCAAGCTTAAGCTTGAGACCAAAATTCAATGAAAGAATTTTCCAATTATTCATTCTTAAAACTGATACACGAAAAATATGTGTACCAACAAAACAGTTTTTGTTTATTAAGATTCTCTAAACACATAATAGAGAAATTATAAACGATTTATTTTATTATTAGTAAGGTTACTTTGTGTAAAAAAAACTCTTTTCTTTTTTTTGTTTCGGGATTTTACATCTTACAAATTCATGTAAACTTAGTTTGAAAATCATTTGTTACCATATTAATAAACACAAACCGTCACGAAAATCTTTTATAAAAACATTCATTGAATTTAGAATGAAAGGACTCAAGCAATTAGCAAATGACATTTCCGTTTTGACCTGATAAGGTGAAGTGTCCAAAAGCCTCAACCAGGTAGAAGAGGGTTTCGTAACGCGTAATGTCAATTCATACTTTTATTCACTATAGCTGTTTCAAAACTACAGGGACATTTTTTTAACTCTGAACATAGCCCTATACACCGTTCACAATTGTTTCAAATTCGGGATATCTATGAAAATCTGACATTTTATGTGAAACTACTGTCCCAAGTACCACAGCTTCAACCATTTGGCAATTGCAGCTAAAATATAGTCATGAAAACATCATCAAAACCGAAGTAAATGTCTTTCTTTGCTGCGAATTACCTTATTGCTTTTCAGTCAGCTGTAAATCATACAATTTCAACTCATGTGTAAGCCAAAATACAGCCACAGCATTATCTTCCATTTTTAAGTTGGATAGTGTGAATATGTTAAAAGCCAGTTAACAGCAAAAGCCTGATGGTCCATTTAGTAAAGCCAGAAGATATCGATTCCAGCAAAAAAAAATGCCAATATACAGGTACAGCCAAATAGCTGATTTTAAGACATTTGCTTAGCTTTCCAAAACGTTGTGCAAACATATTACAGTTCTATAGCTGTGAAAATTTTTTGGCTGTTAATAAGTCATTAAAGCCAATACGCTGCGTTATCAGTGTTGCAGCATTTTAGCCAAATTTTGGAATTAGTAAACAAAATAGCTGTTTATACTTGATTTTAGCTAAAAAGTTTGTTGACCAAAATATTGCTTAGAATCTTATTACAACCTTATTTCGTTATGTTAGCTGTCAGTAAGCAATAAAAGCCAATACGCAGTGATATATCGGTTGCAACTTTATTGCCAAATTTTTGATGTACATATTATTACAACATATTACAGTTCTATAGCTGTGAAAATTTTTTGGCTGTTAATAAGTCATTAAAGCCAATACGCTGCGTTATCAGTGTTGCAGCATTTTAGCCAAATTTTGGAATTAGTAAACAAAATAGCTGTTTATACTTGATTTTAGCTAAAAAGTCTGTTGACCAAAATATTGCTTAGAATCTTATTACAACCTTATTACAACCTTATTTCGTTGTGTTAGCTGTCAGTAAGCAATAAAGCCAATACCCAATCCACGAAATTTTTGGGAGTCCACTTGGACAATGGTCTGGATTGGGGTATACATATTGATCATGTTGTGAAAAAAATCAATAAAGCATTTTATGCTATTTGTCAATTAAAATACACCCTGGACATCAGTTGCTTAATATCTGTTTATTACGGCCTGGCACACTCGCAGCTAAATTATAACATTCTTGTCTGGGGTGCAGCCAAAGACTCCATAAGACTGTTTGTGGCACAAAAGCGTTTGATACGGCTTATATTTAATTTGTCACCGTGTGATTCCTGTAGGACCTACTTTGTTAACCATAATATATTATTAATAATAATAATAATAATAATAATAATAATAATAATAATAATAATAATAATAATAATAATAATAATAATAATAATAATAATAATAATAATAATAATAATAATAATATAGTTGCACATTTTTGCCATTGCAACAATGGATATGTTTGTCAGTTTATATAAAACAAAACACAAAACAGTGAGATTAACAATTAAACCAGAAACAAAAACACTAAACAACCCGTGAACACTCTACATACTATTTTACAGAGTAGAAACTATTGCTTACCAAATTTTTTTTAAAGAGGTCTTAAATTTTGCAAAGTTTTCGATCTTTTTAATTTCTGAAGGTAGCATATTATATAGTTTAGCTCCAGCATATCAAGGAGATGACTCAAACAGTGTAGTAGCATGGTGGTCCAGACGATGTAAATGACCAGTTCTAGTTGGGTATCTGTGACTGTCTCCGACAGTTGGAAATTTTGATATATTTTGTTTTACGTATTTAATTACTGAGTATAAATACATGGAAAGTACAGTCAATATATTATGGTTAACAAAGTAGGTCCTACAGGAATCACGCGGTGACAAATTAAATATAAGCCGGATCAAACGCTTTTGTGCCACAAACAGTCTTATGGAGTCTTTGGCTGCACCCCAGACAAGAATGTTATAATTTAGCTGCGAGTGTGCCAGGCCGTAATAAACAGATATTAAGCAACTGATGTCCAGGGTGTATTTTAATTGACGAATAGCAAAAATGGTTTATTGATTTTTTTCACAACATGATCAATATGTATACCCCAATCCAGACCATTGTCCAAGTGGATTCCCAAAAATTTCGTGGATTGAGTAAATTCAATCAAAGAGTTATTTACCAAAACAAATTTAGCGGGCGGTATTCGTCGCTTAGTGAAAAAAATACATTCCGTCTTATGGGAATTTAGAACTAATTGGTTGCTGAAACACCAACTCACGAATTCATTACAAACTGAATTTACAGATGTTTTCAGTAAGTCAAGTGTTGGGGCTGAGGCGGTTATAGTCGTATCGTCCGCAAACATGGTGATATTTGAATTCAACACAGAATGGGGTAAATCATTTATAAACAATAGAAAAATAAGGGGGCCCAAAACAGAACCCTGTGGTACTCCTAATGGTACATCAAGCTTTCTAGAAGTTAGATTACCAATTTTAACGATTAGATTTCTTTTCGAAAGATAGGATTTTAACCAGTTATATAATTGGCCTCTAATACCTAATACATACATTTTTTCCAAAATGAAATTGAGACTAATGGTGTCAAACGCACTTGACAAATCAAAAAACAGGCCAACAACGTAATTACCCTTACCAAACTCATTATAGATTTGCTGTAATAGTTGTACTGTAGCACTTTCTACAGATCTGTTTTGACGGAATCCATGTTGTTTATCAGTAAGTACAGAGTATTTTTCCAAAAAATTATAAATCCGTTTGTAAACAATTTTTTCAAAAATTTTAGCTAAGGTATTGAGAACCGAAATGGGACGATAATTTTCACAATTTAAAGGGTCATTCTTCTTATAGGCAGGATACACTAGAGCAGTTTTGAAGACAGATGGAAAAGTTCCAGTTTCGAGCGATATGTTGATGAGGGTGCTGAGGACATCAGCAATTTCAGAACCAATATAATAAATAAGTTTGCAAGGGATACCATCAGATCCAGATGAAAAAGTTTGCTTAATACTCTTAATGACATCTAGTACTTCTTGCGAAGAAATATGATCAACGAAGATAGAGTTTGAAACGGCAGGGCATTTTGTACAATTAGCAGTAGGTGTAGAACCAGAGAAATTGGTACTGACTTTTAGAATAGCTGAATTCGAAAAATGCTGAGCAAAGTGGTTAACAATAGTAGTAGGATTTGTGCATATTTTGTTATTAATAAGTAGCGATAAATTGTCACAGATGGTTTTATTATTTTTGGTTATTGTTGAATTAACAATACTCCAAATTTCTCTAGTTTTATTCTGGGCCATATTAATTTTATTTTCGTAAAATTTACGCTTAGCTTCTGCGATACATTTCATATGTTTCTTCTTTTCTTCCTTATAAATTGCACATAATCTTGGCGTCATCAACACATGATGAGAGAGCCAGAATAAATCCTTTAATTTATTACTTTGAACAATAATGTCAGGAGGAATTTTTTGTTTTAGTCCCATTATGTTGTTTGCATTTAATAGGTGGGCAATTAAGGTCAATATAATAACATAATATACTTACAAAATTATCAAAAATTTTGTCGGTATCTCTGCTTGTAAGGTCGAGGCTAATCCAGGTTTCATTTCTTAGTTGGAGTTTTAGGTGATCTAAGTTTTCAGATGAGTAATTCCTTTTAATAATTACCTTATCCGGTTTAGAATTATCATATTGTGAGTATGTAAGACACAACACTTGAGCCAAGTGGTCTGCTATTAAGGGGTTAACTATGTGAGTGCTATAACAAGAATTTGGAAGATCATAAACCATATAATCTATAACAGATTTTTGAATTTTCTCTCCTGTAGAAACTATGCGTGTAGGCTCAAATAATGTTATACATAAATTATTAGATTCAAAGATGTCTGTAAGCACCTGTTTATGGTAAGTAGTTTTTAGAAGATCAATATTTAAGTCACCACAAAGAACCAAGTGCCGGTGTTTTGAGTAAATTGTATTTAAACAATCACAGAGGTTATTAAAGAAAATATGATAATCTCCAGACGGGGGCCTGTATACCGATAAGACACAAAATTTGACATTTTTAATAAGAAGACTAATGCAACACAATTCAATATTACCTTCAAAATTAAATATTTCAACAGGGAGTGATATAATATTAAACCTATTAATAATTTTATTATTGACAAAAATCGCAACCCCTCCATTTTTCTTATTTTTGCGACAGAAGTAGGAAACCAATGAAAAACCTTTAATATACATAAAATTTATATCTTCGTCTGAAGCCCAGTGTTCTGAACAACAGAATATGTCAAATACTTCATTTTGATGAAAAAGATCAATGTTGTCAAGTTTATTTCTTAAACATTGGACATTAATTAACATGACAGATTTTTATCATGTCTGTAAAATTTGATTCTATCATATTACCGCGAATTTATCGTCAAGTTGCATATATCGCTCTTGTCTAAAAAAGTATTTTCATTTGACAAATGTGCATTAGTGGTAAGATCATTTATGACGTCGAGTATATATTTACCTAGAGAACTCATTTTAGACCGAGAATATTTTTCAAGTGGTAAGTCAACAAAGTGGATAGACATATTTAGAGTTGACTGAATTTTTGTAACGAATTCTTTTAGTTTTATATTGTAGTTTACAATCCGGGTTTTAAAATGGTTGCTGTATGTAAGTGGAATCGAGGTAATAATAATATTAGTATTAGCACATAACTTAATTTTCTCCAATATATCCTTGAATTTAGGATACTGTTTTAACCTGAAGTCATTTAACAATCCCGGCATTATTACAATAAAATCGTTTTTGGTAAAGTCTTGACAGAGAGTGGGAACATTGCGAATGACTTCACTGAAGCATATTGACTGTACCTTCCATGTATTTATACTCGGTAATTAAATACGTAAAACAAAATATATCAAAATTTCCAACTGTCGGAGACAGTCACAGATACCCAACTAGAACTGGTCATTTACATCGTCTGGACCACCATGCTACTACACTGTTTGAGTCATTTCCTGGATATGCTGGAGCTAAACTATATAATATGCTACCTTCAGAAATTAAAAAGATCGAAAACTTTGCAAAATTTAAGACCTCTTTAAAAAAATTTTGGTAAGCAATAGTTTCTACTCTGTAAAATAGTATGTAGAGTGTTCACGGGTTGTTTAGTGTTTTTGTTTCTGGTTTAATTGTTAATCTCACTGTTTTGTGTTTTGTTTTATATAAACTGACAAACATATCCATTGTTGCAATGGCAAAAATGTGCAACTATATTATTATTATTATTATTATTATTATTATTATTATTATCATACGCAGTGATATATCCGTTGCAACTTTATTGCCAAATTTTTGATGTACACAAAAACGTCATGTTTATATAATTTTATGCCTTAAAAGTTCCAATGGCCATAATATAGACCCACAACTTTTTTTTACTGTTTCGGAACTCTGGAAACATTTTAGCTATTGATAAATTACGAACTTCTAATATACTTCGATTTGACTGCTACATTTTATAGTAGCTAAAATTAGGTACAAAGAAAGGACTAGGCACACTTCTTATGGGAAATTAAGGACCACTCAAATTGGATAATTTTTATATTAATCGATGCGTCTCAAAAAGCTGAACAATTCATATCATTGCGCCAAATGTGTAACTTGATTAGGAACGCCAGAAATCGCGATTGAATTTGAATTATTCCTAGTGTTCTTCTTGGTCTCGCCAGATTTCAGCCAAATAGCTGTAAAATACATTTTACGGAAAATTAAGCTAAAAACTAACATATTATTCCACATCACAACCTTATAGTTTTAAATGGCCGTACAAAGAAGCAGGAGGACATGTTCGATGAAAGCGAAAGATCCTCCATGTTGTTTTAAAATTTAGAAAAAAATAGCAACAATAAATTTCCATCAGATTTATTCAATTTACCGTCGCAATATACAAGTGTAACGTTACTAGACATGTAAAAAATGTTTTTTCAAATTAAATGGTTTTTTTTAAATGTATTAACAAATTGCAACAAAGACAGATTTATTGTATTTTCTGTTATTTTGAAGGCGCATTACTTTTTTGGATCTTTTTTATGCGTATTTGTCAATAAACCTCAGTTCGCACAAACTTTTAAGTTACTGGGACTGAATATAAAGTCTAATATCATTTTATCAAGAACACAAACAAAGTAACGTCATCCAACAGAGTCTTACATCTGGTGTAGCCATATTATAGTTATTTAGTTTTCTGGATGGATGCATAGCAGCATATACAGGTTTTTGCTCTTCTCTATCTACAATATAACCATTTTCTCCCCAAAAGCGAATATTTTGACCATTTGGCCATAAGAGCAAATTAGGTTAAAAAGATGTTTTTATGGCTATTTAGCTTTTTTTCCTACATTATTGCTTGCTAGCTTTAGAAGTTTAAAAGCTGCTACTTTGCAATTCTCACAGCCAAATGGCTGTATTTGAGCAAATATTGATGGCTGTTTTAAAGCTATAAATGCCAAAAAATGGTGCGCTAAATCGGTCGGTACAACGTCACAGAAACTTTACCAAAGCGCTTCTGTGGCTAGCTGTAAAAGTTAAATGGCTGTTCATTTTGCTGCGAAAACGTTTTGGTGACCAAATAAAAACTGTGTGTGCTACTTGGGGTGAGTTGTCATAAAAATTCTATTTTAGGTTCTTTTTTGAAAGGATAACGTCTTAAAGACAGCACCTCTGACAGGACCTGAAACCAACCTAACAAAACTATATCTAGGTCTGCTGCGTGTTTAAAACAATCGTGAACGAATATTATTATTATTATTATTATTATTAACTTAAAGTAAGAGCTGAGCCGTTTGGCTATTGAGCTCTATAAATATTAAATATAAACTTAGAATGGGAGAAACTACATTTACTCAAAATTTAAAAAATTATCAAATCTACTTTTAAATATTAGTAGCGATGGCGAGTTTGCTATTTCATCGGGCAAACTATTCCAGTCGTTTACGACTCGGGAGGAAATAAAATTTTGTTTCACTTGCATTTTAAATTTAGGTTTGGTTATAGTAAATTGGTGGCCCCTAAGCCTCTCATTGTGCCTTAGGTGAAACAAGTTTTTAAGAATAGGATGTTGATGCTTTAATACCTTATATGCAAATATTAAGTCGCCTCTTCTTTTTCTGGATTTCAACGATATTATATTAAGGTTTCTTAATCTGTTTTCATAGCTAGGTCTTCGGTGTCCATAGATGTACCTAGTAAACCGTCGTTGAGTTTTTTCGAAATTTGCGAGGTCCCGTTGATTATCACACTACATTAGCACACACTACATTAGCATATTCTAAAATCGGTCTGATGTAAGTTTTAAAAATTTTAGACAGAATTAATTTATTTCTCCAATTGAAAGATCTATGAATTAAATACATTTTTGAATTTGCTTTTTTTATTTGTTTGTTGATGTGATCCCCCCATGACAGTGTTGAATTTACTTCCCAAATCAGTGTGGCATTGAACAGGTACTAGATTGACGTTGTTAATGTTGTATATAAGTTTAGGATTATTTTTCCCAATGTGTAAGACTACACATTTGTTAATGTTTAGAGGTAACCCATTTAAATTACTCCATTCTAAAATTTTATTTAGATCAGTTTGCAGATTACCACAATTTGTTTCTGGTTGGGCAAATATTTTAATGTCATCTGCAAACATAGCACAAGGGGAAATAAGAAGAGAGGGGATTTCTGCTGTAAATAAAATAAATAGTTTGGGCCCCAGAACTGAACCCTGTGGCACACCACTGGTAACTTTAACTAGATCACTTTGTGAGTTTCCTACTTTTACCATAAATTTTCTTTCGGACAGAAAAACAGGGATCCATTTATGTAGAAAACCAGCAAACAAATGGGAACTTTGTCGAAAGCTTTACTGAAGTCGAGATAAATAACATCAGTATTTAAATTATTATCTAAATTGTCAGCCCATATATTTAAACATGATAATAGGTTTGACTCAATTGGTCTACCTTTAACGAAGCCATGCTGCTCAGATGGAATAATTGAGTTAGATGTTAAATGAAACTCAAACCGGTCTACAATAATAGATTCCATGACTTTGAGCACAACGGAAGAGAGACTTATAGGGCGATAGTTATTTACATCAAGTCTGTTGCCTTTTTTGAATATTGGTTTAACAAAAGCAATAGTCCAGTCAGAGGGTAAAATAGCTTCATTGAATGATTTCTCCATAATTAACGAGAGAGGATAAGAGATACTAGAGCAGCAATTTTTTAACACTAAAGGGGAAATGTTATCAAAGCCAGCAGACGACGTAGTTTTTAAATTTTTAAGCTTGCCTAATACTAAGGCTTGCGTAAATTCGATGTTTGACAAATTCGTAGTATCATTTAGTGGTACATTATGGGCAAAAACTGCACTAGAGATAGAGAGAGGAGAAAAACATTGACAAAAATGTTTTGCAAACAAGTTGGCTGTTTCGCACTCTGAAGACGTTAGAGTGTTATCTGGTAGAACAAGTAGAGGTAGGGTTCAGTGTTCAATCTGAAAAAAAAAGCAGATCAAAGCATTGATCTTATTTACGTTACCAACGATACGTAAAGGTAATTATTTGATGTCGAGTTATTTGAACCAATTTGAAGTAATTTCGAATATTTGTTAAAGTAATTTATCATTCCTTACATGTTACTATTACCTGATGATTATTAAATTTCATAACAATTAATCTTTCTTTACTTAAATAATCTTGGAAGATTTAATTGACAAGTTGAAATTTTTGACAGTGCGTAGAATAATGAGTTGCATAGCAATACTCGCAATGCTTTGATCTTTTTTTTCAGATTAAACATAGGGCTATCTTCAGAGTTAAAAAAATTTCCCTGTATATAAATTCCAACGTCACTTTTTCTCTGAAAGTTAGTTGATGTAAATAATTAAACAAAGGTGATGTTAATAAAAACGATTAATAATCATTTAAAAATATAGTCTTTGTTTCAGGTGAACCTTATAAGGTGTATTAGCTGTTTCATAACAATAAAAACGCCAACGTCGCATTTTACCAATTTATTTGCTGTGCCTAAGTTGACAGATTTAGAGGAGAGTTGAGACACTGTAAGTCTTACATTACCATCTCAACGCAATAGCCTCTGTAAAGTTATCAAAATAGTCCGTAAAGTAATATTAGCTGTTTCAAAACTATAAAAACGCCAACGTCGCATTTTACCGAATTATTTTTTTAAATAAGGTTGATAAAAATGTAAAATAGTTATTAATGATTAGATCTCCCATTGAAACTGTAAATTACATTTGCTATTAATTTGTTGAAGTGCAGGAATAATTTATAACAGCTAGTTTTGGGAGAAAATGCGACGTTGGCGTTTTTATAGTTATGAAACAGCTAATATAAGGTTATAAGGTGTACCTTATTCAATGGTATGACGATTAAAAATAACGACTACAAATTATGGGAAACACCAGAATTAAGACCATTCAAAAATAGCAGAAACGAAATCACGAAATATAATGGAATCCTTTTAAGAACAAATCAAATAATAATTATTCCAGCCTCTCTACAACAACGAGTGATCGAACTAGAAATAGTATGTGTGTTTTTAAATTTTGATAATAAAAATAAAACAAATTGGAAACATACAGAATTTCATAATCTACATTTATATAAAAAAATAAATAATAGTAAGTTTGTGCAAAACTTTATTATTTGGTATTATAAATTATAGTTACAATGTTTTTAAAAACTTTTCGTTTTTTCTAAGCCTTTGTTATATACAACTATCAAAACATTTCTCTTAACATGTCCTCTAACTGCAATTTCTAGTAATTTTTGGTTTAGATGCGACTGTTGGCAAGAGTCGCTCATATGTCAATTTTTGGGAGATCTGCTGACAATCGGGGGACGTGTCATATACCCGACCCGATGAGACGCAGCGAAAATAGCGGACTGCTGTCTCTGATGTTTGTTAATAAATATACTCGGATCACTTTTGTAATATTAAACAAAATCGCATCAACTTGAAAATTTTGGCATTGTAAGTTGCGTCATTTAAGTGGAAATCCTGGCAACGCTGAAATTATGTTCCGACAAAGCCCTACACATTATAAAATTGCAAGCTGAAGACGCGCGCAGGCAAAACAGCAATGGGCTAAAACGGTGTGCCTTTAAAACCTTGTGGAACTAAAATAATAAATAAATGAAAACGAAATCGACTAAAATAGTGCATTTATAAAAAAGTACACAACAAAACGTTGCATTGTCAAAATTGGAAATCCTTATAAAGTTGTAGTACTAAAATCAGACTTTTCTAAAATGCTGCAAACTAAACTGATACACAGTCGAGGTTCAGCTATGTTTAGTTCAACTACTACCGCACAGATGTCACTACAGATGCTATCTAAATCTAAATATCGAAAAACACAAAATTTCTATTTATTTTATTTTTACAAAGTTGAAGACCTCGACGGAAGAAGGAGGGAGATGTGTCACAAAATGTAAATTTTACAGGAAAGACAAAAAATTTTTTTCAGGGTGTAGGTTTCAATACATAAATACCGAAGTGATTGTTGAGAATTGATGTAGTACAAGTTGCATACTTTTTTTAGACCTGGTTTCGGTGATAGCTGTCAATTATCCGACAGGCATCCGACCTTCACCTTGGGGTGTCTCATCTCTTCTCATAAAATGCAAATAATGTAAACCAAACTGAATTCTACTACCGCCAACCAATTTGTCTTATTTCAAAGATTCAAGCAACAATTCAACAAAGTGAAAAATAAGCGACCCATACATAGGAGTATTTATTTAATTTTTACCAATTTTATTCTGCAACGTCATCAACTGCGATGTCTTAATAATCTTTATTTGACGGAACATTTTACGAAAATTTTTAGGATGGCAGGAAGCAAATTCTGGACCGTATATTTGCCAATTTCTCAAATTTCAAGGGGCGTTCAGGCAAGATTACCTTCATCATCAGACATACTCGTGTTTTTTGACAAAATTTGGATAAAACAAAAATTTTAAATCAAATTTTCACTTTAAAAACTGAAACATTACCAATCGTCACAAAAATCCCTAAATCGATTAAAATAACAATTTTTGTTTAAAAACGGCAAAAAGGCAGCAAACTACAAAAAATAGTATAAAAAAGAAGTTTTATAAGACCTTGAAGGACTCATTCTGTCAAAAAACTTGTTACCTAAGTAACACAAGTTGGTGCCAGCCGGCTCTGGGTGTTGGACGTGGGTGATCACAAAGAACTATAAACCGAAGTTATTGGGCGCCACTAGTTGTATAACCCCAACTAGAGGGTAAAAAAAAGAAAGGAAAGAAAAAAAAGATGGCGGACTCGGATGAGGACGCTAATTTGTGCTTGCTCTGTTCTGGTGTCTTTGAAGATCAAAAAAACATTATAAAGTGTACAAAATGTAGTAAACTGTTTCATAATAAGTTAACATCGACTTAAGAGGATTCCACTTGAAGAAGTCCACTTGGAAGTGTTTTGGGTGTGGCGTATCCACGGCAGAGTCGTCCAGAGGTGCAGTACCTAAGAAGAGGCTGAGATTAGATAACGGTGGTGATCAACCATGTAGTTTGGAAGATGTTATGTCTGTTATCCAGGGATTGGTAGTCACGGTTGCCGAGTTGAAGGCCAATGTGCAGGAGCTGCTGCTCGATAATAAAAAGCTTCGTACTGAGTTAGGTTATGTCAAAAAAACCAACTCAAATGTAATCAACACCTCTGTTGCCTCATGTGATACAATAGGCGAAAATGTCAAGCGTAAATTTAACAGGCACAAGTAACAATTTCCCAACAAGTTTCAACTTTGCGTTGCCTAAACGCCTGGATCCTAACCTCGAAAAAAGGAAAACCAAAGCCCCGAGGAATCTATCATCTTCGTTGTCTCTCACGTCGACGGCGATGTCAGCAACATCAGGAAATATTTCTAGGAATGACTATTTTGCTAATATTCCATCCGTAGAGTCTTCAAAACAGAAAATCTCCACGTCCTCAAATTATGCAAGCTTCCTGGGGAAGAATCTAGATGATGATGGTTTTCGTGATGTAAGTCGTAATAAAAATAAGAAATTTGTAAGAGGAACAGCCAATAATGAAGATACATTGATAAAAAGTGTTGTGCGTAGAAGCTACCTGTATGTTGGTAATTTAGCTCCTGGAACTACCAAAAAGGAACATATTGAAGACCATTTAAAATCCTTGCATCCTACGGAAGAATTTGTTGTTGAAGAACTTCCTAAACGGGAAACCGCCAAAAGCGTTGCTTTCAAGATTGCGGTTAGTAACACAATAGTTAAGTCATTGTATGATCCTGAGGTGTGGCCGCGAGGTGTTATTGTCAAGAAGTTTTCTTTTCCAAAAAAGAAGGTCACCAGCGAAGTGCAAACTCAAGAAAATCCATTGCAAGTACACCTAGAGGAGTCCATTCCGTAGGAAACCATACTCACGGCTTATGTGAACAGTCCACATTTTCAGTCTACTGTCAAAACTTCAGAAGTTTAAGATCAAAACTTAAAGACTTTTACTGTGCTTGCTTGAGCGAAGATTATAGCGTGGTTGTATTAACTGAAACATAGTTGTCATCTAATATCTCCAACCTGGATTTATTCGACGACCGTTACGAAGTTTTCAGATGCGACAGAAGTGAAGCCAATAGCACCAAGTCCACTGGTGGTGGTGTTCTCATTGCTGCTAGGAAAGCTTTTAGTCCTTGTGAAGTGTCATGTAAGTGTTCCTGTGTTGAGCAAATCTTTATAAAAATGTGCATAAACTCCCGTGATGTAATTATTGGTGTTGTTTACCTGCCTCCGAACTCTGATGCAACAAAATACTTAAGGCATGTTGAATCTGTGACAAATATCTGTAATTGCTTTACCAATGCTGATGTAATAATACATGGTGATTATAACTTGCCTAATGTCGTCTGGCAATCAGTTAACGATTTACCGGGATTTGTGCCTCTCTTGTTGGTCAACAAAAATGTTGAAATTGTTGTTGATGGATTA
Organism: Tribolium freemani; assembly: GCA_939628115.1. Classification (NCBI taxonomy): domain Eukaryota; kingdom Metazoa; phylum Arthropoda; class Insecta; order Coleoptera; family Tenebrionidae; genus Tribolium; species Tribolium freemani. Next base: position 2,956,530 of record OW626793.1, read on the forward strand.
TCATCATGTTCATTAAATCAATTTAGTAACATAAGGAATAGAAATGATAATGTATTAGACCTTTGTTTCTCAAACTGTGATAACATAAATCTATCTATATGTGATAATGCCTTGTCTGTGATAGATGTGAGTCATCCTCCTTTTGTTATTGAATGTGATATAGTCTGTGATATTTACAACAATACTGTGATTCATTATTTTGATTTTAAATGTGCTTGTTATTCTGATATATGTAATTATTTTTTGTCTATTGACTGGTTTGGATGTTTTAATGATCTTGATGTTGAAGGTGCGACTAATGTCTTATACAATCATATTTATAAGGCGTGTGAGTTATTTGTACCTCTTAAAAAAAGAACTGTTTCAAGTTACCCTATCTGGTTTGATCATAATGTTATAAATCTTGTGAAAGCCAAAAAAGCTGCTCATAAAAAATATAAAGATTCCAAATCCATATTAGACTACAACGAATTTGCCAATCTGCGTAAATTGTGTAAAATTTCTATCAAAAATGCATATACTAAACACATTCAAAATGTTGAAAATGACCTAGTTCGCACTCCCAGTAATTTTTGGAAATTCATCCGCAAAAAAACAAATAACAATCAGATCTCACTACCAATGAAGTATGGTGAAGATTCATTTTCAACGCATCAGGAGGTTTGTCAAGCTTTTAGTACGTATTTTTCTTCTGTTTTTGTTAAAATTCAAAATACGAATTTTAATATTTCTTTTGAGTCAAGCGTTAATGTCAGTTGTATTGAGGTTCAAGTATCGGAGATTCATCAAGTTTTAAATAATCTAGATGTCAGTAAAGGAGCGGGTCCAGATGGTATTTCTCCTAGATTTTACAAAGAATGTGGTCCATCACTGGCGCTTCCCCTTCAACTTATTTTCAATTTGTCTTTAAAATCTGGAACTTTTCCATCTGTTTGGAAAGAAGCACATATCGTTCCTGTCTTTAAATCAAATAGTGGAGAATTACCGACCAGTCTCAATTTTATCCACTCCTTCTAAAGTTTTCGAGTCCATAGTTTTCAACCACATGTTTTCAAATTTCAAAAGTATCATATCTCCTAAACAACATGGTTTTTTTCGTAATCGGTCAACTGTGACAAATCTTTTAAATTTTACCACTGATATTGTGAATGCTTTGAGTGAAGGCTTGGAGGTTCATGCTGTTTACACCGACTTCAGCAAGGCATTTGACAAAATTAATCATCATATTCTATTAACTAAATTATCTGCTTACGGGATATCAGGTAGTATGTTAAACTGGTTTTGTAGTTATTTGCTTGATAGAACTCAAATCGTTAAGTTGCATAATTATTTTTCAAGTAAACAGCAAGTACCTTCTGGGGTTCCTCAGGGCTCGATATTAGGTCCTCTCCTTTTTTCGATCTTCATTAATGATATATGCGATAATTTTACATGCAACTTTGAGTTATTTGCCGATGATCTAAAGATTTATAAAGTGATTAAAAATTCTACTGATATTTATAATCTACAACATGATCTGTGCTTATTATCGCAGTGGTGCGATTTAAATCATATGGTATTAAATAATGACAAATGTCAGGTCATAAATTTTAGTAGAAAGTTAACACCAACAATTCCTCAATATAAAATCAATGGCAAATATCTTAAGGTTGTACCTAATATTAAAGACCTAGGAATTATACTTGATTATAAACTATCTTTCATTTATCATTACGAATATATAATATCGAAAGCTAGCAAAGTGTTAGGTTGTATAAAAAGATTTACTAATGATTTTAACAGTACTCGTACCATCAGTGTTTTATATATTGCACTTGTAATATCTATCCTGGAGTATGGCTGTATAATTTGGTCTCCATTTTATGTCTCACATATTAATCGAATTGAAGGTGTTCAATAAAAGTTTGTTAATTCTCTGAAATATAAGTTACCGATAAATGTTAGGAATTCTTATCATTTGTGTTTAAGTTACCTTGGCCTGAAGGAGTTGGACTCTCGTCGCAAAATTCACTGTGCTTGTTTTGTTTACAAATTGTTGAATAATATGTGTGATGCACCTGACATTCTTGTGAAAGTTGGTTTTAATGTTCCACAATATCATCTCCGAGTAGCTTCTTTATTTGACATTCCTCACTGCAGTACTAATTACACTTTGTTCTCGCCACTAAATTCAATTTTATCTGTGTGTAATAGTGTCTGCGGTGAGTTAGATTTCTTTGCGGTGTCTCTCAATGAATTTAAAAATAAGCTTGTTAGATGTGTTTAGGGTCTGTTCGTCTGTTTAATAAGGTGTCTCTTTTGTATTTAAATTTTGTATTTTGTATTTATATTTTTGTATTTTATTTGCATTTGTAAGGGTAAAGGTACTTGTGCCGTTAAATAAATTATTATTATTATTAAAAAGGGGTTTCCCCGAAATTAAATTTTAATGGATTAAAATATTATATAACAAAAATAAAAAAAAATGTAGGAAATTAAAAATTATTAAAGAAATAAAAAAAAGTACTATTCTATCTACGCTGGACAAGTAGACAGGAGGAAAGTGATTCTCTTATACCGATCACGTGCTCGGAATATTATTCTTTGTCGGCCGCAAACTCATAGATCTATGTTTTGTGACTGATATCGATAAGCGCAAAATTAATAACCGAATCTACCGACCGATATGTCCAGAGACGATTTACAACGAAATTATATATATTAAATTACAAAATGAAATCAGCAAAATTACTTTTGATCGTGAGGCGATCAAAAAATGGAAGAAAGAGAATACACGAGGCAGCAAAAAGGCTCGAGGTTAGGGGGTTCCGGCGCGTCCGTAATTAACAAAGGCTTGCCTGACCGTCTTTTCGATGAGGGGCTCCCTCAGAGGTAGCTGTCGACCTCGCAGATGGCGGGTTTGGTGATAACGGCGAAGGACCACGTCCGGAACGAGAGATTATGGGATGTTAGGTCCCCTCGAAGGTTTTACTTCCCCAATTTGAAGCCTTTAAATCGAAATACACACTGAACCAAGAAAACGAAGAAAAGGGCTCATCAGAATCAATTCGGTACCTTTGATGTTGGGCGGCTTCCTCGTGTTAGCAAAAGAATTTTGTCCTGCGAATCCGACTATCCGACTACGGCGATGGTGCGAGCATTTACCACGAAAATCTTAGTGAAGCTGCACTCACAACGAATCACTCCATACGATACTTAAATTTTCACACTCGATGACCGCAAATCTCCACAATAATGTGAGATGATCTAAAATCTGATCACTGGAGATGACTCCCACAACGCAGCTAGGACAAAAGTGCCAGAACAATTTCCGTTCGGAGTTTTAAAGAACGAGACTCAGAAAAAAGTGAAACTGAAACGAAAATTTAAAATTTACGCGCTAAACAGAAGATAAGAGAAAAACTAGGGAGTTTAGAAAGGTAACTAAGATTGACAATTACAGGTTAGATTCAAATTCAAAACAGATAAGAAAATGTAAACAATGACATGGGCAATTAAACTAAGGCCCCCATAGCCCACATGGGAACCCCTAGGACAGGCAAAAGGAAATAAGGAGGCTATCCGGCCCTAACGGATAGCATTTCCGACGATTTTCCCAACTAAGTTATCAAGGTACCAACCTACGGTTTTAACCAGAAACATTTTCAGGACAGTGGGCACTAAAAGGCTGCGACATTCAAGTTTGCCCACAACTGAATGCGGGACGCACCGAGCCACATATAAGGAAGAAAAAAACATTTCTTTGTAAGGTTGACAAAAAAAAAGGGGACAACACAGAAGGAACAGGAACATTGACGCTCCGACGTCAGCCGTTCACTCTGACGCCGTTAAGGGCATTAAAATTACACCCTGACCCGCCCTTCTAAGTCAGGGTGGATTTTTCAAACGTAACAAACTCGTGATTAACGCCTATCTTTTTTGAAACTTGAATTCGTGCTTTAAGAATGTTTTTATGAAACTTGTTTTTTAATATACTATTATGCACTTGAAAAAACTAACACCTAATATAACTTATAGTTTTAAAGGCATTGGCAACTTAATTTACCTCTGATATGTTTTAACGGAAATTGAAAAAATCGTTCGTTTTATACCAGTACATTCGGTTCACTTTCATAAAAACCATTGTGGTGGAAATTGGGTACTCTTGACATTAACTTTTATATGAGTTGTCATGGTAACAGGTTAGTCAATTGGCTTTTATGAAAATGAACCGAAAGTAGGTTATTTTCAATTTTCCTACGATGAAAAAAAAATAAGCAAGATAATCGCTTCGAAGGAAAGAAATCGTGACGTCGTAACCGCCTCTCATCATAGAATCCTCTTATCACTGAACCCTCTCAATCACCAAAAACGTGACAGATATTTGAACATTTTTCACACATCTTTCACAAAATCAAAAATTAACTGCTTTTTCGACTAATTTCTGTACGAAATTTGTCTTGAACTGCGCAAAAACAACTGAGGAATTTTGTCAAGTTTTGATAAACTTTGTCAGTGTCACTTAAAAGTCAAAAACCATTTGATCTTAATATTGTACCAAATGCTCGATAAGCGGTTATGACGTCATAATTTTAACTTTAAATTGAAAAAACTTGAGTTTAGAGAGCAGATACAGAGAAACGGTTTTCACGACTGTGATAAACGTTTTCAGTAGGCTACTATCATTTAAAACAAAGTTGTTTTTTTAAGTTGCCAATGTTTTTAATGAGAGATCTGATCATTAATAACTATCTTACATTTTTATCAACCTTATTAAAATAATTAAAGTAAAGTATAAGTATAAAGTATAAAATTAATAAGTAAAATGCGACGTTGGCATTTCCATAGTTTTGAAACTGCTAGTAATAATTGTAATAAATATTCATTTTTGATTATTTATTATTCCACAAAATAAAAAGCAAAAGCAATGTAAAAGTTTATAAGAGATAACTGACAAACGCTTCAAAATTTTTGAATGGGGTTTTCACGACAATAAAGTATCTACGTTTCTAAAGTCACCTATTGTCGTATAAATCACAAAAATTCATCTGTTGATAAATTTTTTTATTTTTTTTTTGTTTATATAGTTATTTATTTAACGAGTTTGAGTGTAAATCAGGTCTTTATTTCACGAGTGGATTTTTAATCGTCGACTGTTAACGAGACGTTTAACATCCACGAGGTGAAATAAATGAACCGATTTACACTAAAACGAGTTGGATACAACATTTTATTCTTCGAATTAGACTCAACAAGGCTTAAAATTGCTTTAAATCTGCTAAAAATAATCTAATGTTTCGTATTGACAGTTGTCAAAACTTCCTTACATAGGAGAAAAACCGTAAATAATGACAGTGTCGAAGAATAAATAGTTATTTATTGTATAAGTGTTTTAGAAAGCATTTTACCCACGCAAGAATGAGTAAACACGAGGGCGTCAGCCCGAGTGTTTAACATTCTTAAGTGGATAGATTGCGACTAAAACACGAATGCAATACACCGTTTTATCCACAATCACCACATTAACAAAATGGAAATAATCGAAGTTAAATTTTAAATTTTTTCTTTATTTCACTAGTGGTATAAAGTTACTTTATTCCACTAGTGGATAATAACAGTGGAATAAAGTTACTTTATTTCACTAGTGGATAATAGGTCTGTTTATATGCTTCATAAGTGTGGATAAAACTCCAATTATAATGTGATTGTGGATAAATATATTTTTTTAACTTTTTAAGACTATAGATTACAACAGTTTGTTTGCGGAAATCCATACGAAATTATTAATTTAATTTTTGTCAAATAGTTTAAGTTACCTCTAATAAACTTTTAAATTTTAAGGCTAACAGTGTATTATTTGTTCTTGGCAATAACTATTTTTTACTACTCAGCTAGCAGGTAGCGGGCTGCACCCTTGAGAAAAGATGCAAATTTTTGGTAATAATGTAAATCAAGTGTTATAACAAGATTCTAGATTTTAGTAAAAATAAATGTACTATTGGAATAAAAGTAACATTTGCTGCAATGCTCCTAAATAGTTGCGGTTAATCGCAATAATTAATGTTCGGATGGCATTCCTTCATAGTTTTCAGTGGTTGATATTTTTTAGGGAGTTGCCACTTGACGCATTTATTTAATAAAATTATAATAATTACAACTAGTCATAATCTTATCAATTACAATTATTATAATTAGCATTTTTTATTATTACAATTACAGTTAGTACTTCTCTGTTACAATAATTTTGAAATTATAAATTATTTTTTTTTTGCACGATTAAGCTGTTTGATTGTTTACCACGTCTGTTTCCAAGAATGTACATTGCGTTTACTAGTTGCTACGTCCAAGGTGTCGGTAAGTAATTTTGCCGACGCCTTGGACATAGCAACCGGTGAACATAACCTGCTGTCTTGACATTTTTTGACATTATTTAATAAATCTCTAAAAAAGTGTAAGGTTCGTGCAAAAAACTGATAAGCATCACAAACGTTATGGATTACCGATCGAAGACAATTGTTATTGGCTGAGATCGGTAAAATCTCCTTACCGATTGATATTTAATATACTATTTTAGCTCAGAAAATTAATAATAATAATCATTTGAGTAACGTGGTATAGAAACTTTTTTAAAGCTAAATTGTTTCGTAAAAAAAATGTTATGAATTAATTTTTTTATTGTATATTTTTTCGGATTCTTCGATAAAATTATCCAATTGCAAGTTCAGCTAAATTGCAGCAAAAACACAAATGGTGTATTTGATTTTTATAAAAGTTATTACTCTGCAGTATTTTTTTTACCAAAACACAGAACACAGTAACAATTTATTTTTATATTTTGAGTACCTACTCCTTTGTATGGGTCGCTTATTTTTCACTTTGTTGAATTGTTGCTTGAATCTTTGAAATATGACAAACTGGTTAGCGATAGTAGAATTCAGTTTGCTTTACATTATTTGCATTTTATGAGAAGGGGTGAGACACCCCAAGGTGAAGGTCGGATGCCTGTCGGATAATTGACAAAACTATCACTGAACCCAGGGTGTCGATTCTAATTCATTGCGACTGGAAACGGCAAGTCGAGTCGAAATCTGATGACGTCAAAGCGACTTGCCCTACGCGACTGTCAATATTTCGACAGTCGAAATAATCTGTTCACGTTTAGTGAGGTTATGTTTAATTTAAAAAAAATCAACACGTTCAAATAAAATAAAAATACTTTTGACCGTGACACTGTTTCTAGAAAAAATAATTAGGGTCAAAAGCAATTTTTCCTACCTCAACACCCTGATTCACTACAAAGAGCCGGACCAACATTGCGCGTAAATTTGTAAATAAATAATTAAAAATAATTATGTATTTTATTTAAAAACATTATTACAATTTATTAAACACTTGCTTATAAAATCCCAATACTAATTATTTTCAACCAAAATTTAACAAACGCCTTTAACAAAAATTGTATTTTTCTTTTAACTAATGGTTTTCTTCGCACTTTTATCACTAACGCCGTTGAATTTCTTTTCTAACGTTCTCAAATAGAATTTATTAATAAAACACACTTAAATAGTGTTAACACAGGCAATTTTGAGTGCAATCCACCTTGCACATAACCAACTTTAACATAACCACCAAACGTCAAATTATTTCAAGTCGAAATCTTTACTCAACATGTATGGAGCAGTTGAGTTTTATTTCGACTTGAAAAGGGAATTAATGACGTCACAAGCGCTTGGCGTTCGCGCCGCCAGATGGCTCCACGATCACATTGCGACAGTCGAAACCCTTTTCGAGTCGAAATATTGGTTTAGAATCGACACCCAGGTCTAAACAAGTATGCAACTTGTACTACATCAATACTCAATAATCACTTCGGTATTTATGTATTGAAATCTACACCTTGAAAAAAAAATTTTTTTTGAAAATTTACATTTTGTTACACATCTCCTTCTTCCGTCGAGGTCTTCAACTTTGTAAAAATAAAAAAAATAAAAATTTTGTGTTTTTCGATATTTAGATTTAGATAGCATCTGTAGTGACATCTGTGCGGTAGTAGTTGAAGTAAACATAGCTGAACCTCGACCACAGAGTAAATAGCCAAAGCAGAGCCGTCACTCTGTTCCCGCGCGCTGTGAGGCTCGTTGACCTTGGACATGCGTATTCATGAATGAAGTATTGAATGATATTAGTCACATTTGCTGCAACTATAAAAATATTTTTATGGCTGAAACAATAAAGGTTTTTTGAAAATATGAATCAGTGTCGTTATTTAACTCATTTCTAATAGTTTTTTATACAAAAATTATTTTTTTATTAAAAACATAAAACCATGTTATTTCTACAATGCGCTAACTTCACACCAACCCCACTTAAAAACATTGGAGGGAAATTTAAGCGCGAAATGGCAAGAACCGCCAATTTTTCCCTCAATTTCCAGACTTCCGAAGTGTTTCATGTGATTTTCTTGTGTGATTCTTCGAAAGGCGTTAGAGATAATAATTACCTTTTATTTAACCGTAGATTATATTAACCACCGCAATAGTTAATAACAACATATTTACATAGATTATTTAGTTAATATTAATATCCATTACCTAATTTACTGTAGTAGAATTAGTTTGAATGGTAAAGTAGTAATTAGTACTTAATTGTTGATAATTAGTTTACGTAGTTACTAAGTAATATATTTATTTATTGTATTTTTGATATTAGACTTCTTCTTTAAAGATGAGTATTCGTAAGACATTTTTACATAATCATTGTTCCTTTTTAGAAAAGCCATCAAATTAAAAGTAGCGAATACAATGAAAACAGTTGCGACCAACAACATTGTAATCAAATTTAAGATGGACGCAGTTTTACCTTATTTGAACTGGAAACTGTTTTAAACGCAGCAGATTTAATTTTATTCATTCTAATAGTGTAATTAAACACTTATAACACACTTTGTAATAATAATAATAAACAATTTTAAGGTTATGTTATAGATTTTACTATAATAGTAAACACGTAGTAAAAATGTAGGGAAGTAGGTTGGCAATATTGATTAGTACCAACAATTTCACCAGAAAGGCGACTCCAGAATCATTCATAAATACGGCTTCGCCTGGAGTCGCCAATCACATTCGACCACCGAGGTCATTGCGACGCCATCTGTAATTTCATGCATAAATAGCCGAGTGACGGCTCTGCCTTGGCTATATACTCTAAGCCTCGACTGTGTATCAGAGTTTGCAGCATTTTAGAAAAGTCTGATTATAGTACAGCAACTTTATAAGGATTTCCGATTTTGACAATGCAACGTTTTGTTGTGTACTTTTTTATAAATGCACTATTTTAGTCGATTTCGTTTTCACTTATTTATTATTTTAGTTCCACAACGTTTTAAAGGCACACCGTTCTAAGCCCATTGCTGTTTTGCCCGCGCGCGCCTTCAGCTTGCAATTTTATAGTTTGTCCGGTTTTACGTTAAGCTACTTTTAGAGGCATACGCGTCCCCGAAATCCTGCAAAATACCTTAAGTCAGTTAAGTTTTCTGCTAGTAAGTAGCATTTTTTTAGTCATTTTGAAGATATCTGAGTACATTATTTCCACTTTTAGCTGCCAAAAAGAGACATTCAGACGTTCATAAAACTGCTCCACTCAAGCTTATTAACAGTCAAAAAGTGACGAAAACTATCAAATATAACATATTGTAATAACAAGCCTAAATAAATTAATGGACAACTAATCAAACAAACTTGTGTGTTTAAAATATGAGCGGACAAAAAAAAGGAGACCGGTTAACCTAACTAAAATAATTTGTACAAATTATTTTAGACAAATAATTAGTTATTGTTTGTTAGAAATTGACAAAAACCCTGGCGAGAAGTAAATAGAGAAGACTTTTGAAGACTTTGCGGCGTGTTTTACGTTGTTTTGTGAGCCGCAGATTGATTTAAATTCTCTCGCCATAATATTGAAAATAACCTTTGTTAGTGGTTGCAAAGCGTCTTGGAGGGCCCCCATGCCAATTCTATAGGGTTACACATACAGAATAGGGGGTTAGTTCGTTGGCTGCTTGCTTAATTCTTTTAAATTCGTTAATTTTGACAATGCCAAAGACACACTTCAAATTTTCATGACAGTAGTGAGAGCATTGCCAACTGTCAAATTTAGTAACAAACCTTGGTCCGAATATAACAGAATAAAAATCTATAGTCTCCCAATATTACAAAAGTGATCCGACTTTAGTTTAAGTTAAGTTAACCGTGAGTTTTCATTAACATCAGTCCACACAGAACACACACAACACAAACGAGCCAGTCTTTCTTCCTGAGATGTCTCGTTGATTCACACCAGTTATTGCGTGGAGAAATTTTGTGGTTTATTACCAGGCCCCTGAAGGTTTATAGAGATTATGGGTTCACTGCCAGCGGTGGGGCAAAGGGGGGAAGTGGATAAAATAGTTCAATTGCTTCACGTCTGAGGTCGCGTCAGTAGCAAAGAAATCTGCAAATTTAAAGGAATCTGTAAAGCCACTGGGAAAACTTCTTGCTAATGAACAAAGAAAGAACGCCGCGCGACGCACTTCTCTTTTTAATGTTTTGATTTAAAAACAGTGGATTATTTTGCTTTCGTTGCGGTTTTTGGCGACATGTTGTTTAAAAGTGTTTTTTAACGATTTAACGTGATTTTTAGGGTATTTTTGTGATCAAACATCTTTTTTTATTTCGATCCTTTATTTTGATCTAGTGTATAGTTGTATAGTGTAAATTAACAGTCTTCAATTGAATGGAGGATGAATGAAGGTAAACGTTATTGAAACGTGTGTACAACAATTAATTGCGATTTCCAGTTGGTGATACATCGAGGAGGATCACACAAACCCCTCTAAGGGAATTTCCGGAGATGTTGGAGACACAGGTTGGAGATGACAATCGTCCTTGGAGATGACAACCGTCCTTGGAGATGATGACCATTCTTGGGATGAAATTGAAAAGCCCACGAAGAGGAGTTAAATGTAATGTGTAGGAATTAATATGCAGTAATAATAAACAAATTTACTGTAGGTGCGAAGCCAGTATTTTGTGAGAGCAAAGGAATGTAGAACTTGCTATGGATTAAGGTTTTCAAATTCGCCATGTCCGTCTACGTCTATATCTTTTATGCAGACTAATACACGATGTTTCAGACAATTTTATAAGGCCTATGCCTGCTAAAAACAACCAACAATCTGTGCAGCCATTTGAAATTATGTTTAGTTTTCTGTATAATTGATACAACTCTAAATTGTCATGAGTTGTAGGCTGTGGTTGTAGGTGAGTTTGTGATTAGAATATAGGATGTCTTCTCTTTTCTTTGTTAGAACTGTTTTTGAAAAGCAACCCAAAGGTTTCCAAAAATCAGGTAAATACTAGTAAATGTAGATCTTTTCTATAGGTATAATTATCTGTGATGTGGTGACTACTGTAAGTTGAAATGCGACCCTTAGGGGCAGGCTTCGTAAAATTATTTGAAATGATTTAATGCTCTGTGGATTTTATTTTATAATATTGTAAGAAAAATACAATTGTAAATTAGCAGTCTCCATCAGAGACAAGTAAAGTAATTAGGTTTATGTATCAAGATTATACCATACGATCATTTGAATTTATAATTAGAGTAGGAGGTTTTTCTTTGTTATTTCTAAACTATTAGAAACTAAGAGAAAAAATGTATTCTAATTAAATATTACCGTTCCAAATTTCCAAATGATCAAACTTTTCATACAAATTAAACAATATTAAAGCCTACTCTAATTATAAATTCAAATTATTACATGGTATTAGCTGTTTCCGCATTTTCTCTAAAATTAGTTCTTATAAATTATTCATGCACTTCAAAAAGTTAATAGCTAATGTAATTTATACTTTCAATGAGAGATCTAATCATTAATTACTATTTTACATTTTTATCAACCTTATTTAAAAAAATAATTTGGTAAAATGCGACGTTGGCGTTTTTATAGTTTTAAAACAGTTAATAGTTGTAATCAGTTAACTTTCGATTATAGTAATGGATAACAGATATCACACTATTTATTGCGTCATTATTAGGTACAAATTTAAAATAAGTTTATTAACAAGCTTTAGTAACTTTCTAACTTTCTTGTGCACGAGTAATTTACTAATAACTATAATGCAGTTTATATTACTTTTAAAAAAATTACAAAACTTATCAAGAACTTCAACATTAAAGTATTATACGTTTTAGGGCCGCTTTTACAAACGTCCATAACTTTATAACCGGGAATATATTTCGAAAAATACATTGTTGAAACAATTGCATACATGGATTCAGCTTGGTTTGCATGTGGGGATGAGCTTCTTCCCTGTTATTCATGCTTTGATGACTAAAAATTCAGTCATAAGTGTGTAAACAAATAGTATGAGGGTCTATAAGAAGATAATATGTCGAAAAACTACATTACATTTACCATTGCTTTAAAAAATTGTTTAAAATAGTGAGCCACACGCAAACCGTAGTGAACTGACCCATAACCATAGTAATTATACCACAAATAATAACTTATCGGGAGTTTGTTCATCTGAGGGTCGGTTTCACCAACCCCAGTTAAATTTATTAGTAGAAAAAATCCACAGAAACGATTGTTATAATCATAGTAACAATTGTTTTTAACTGTTTATTAAATTTAACTAATGTTGGTGAAACCGGGCCTGAGAATTGTAAATTGTAAATTAGGAAAATTGTAAATTAGGAACTCAAAAATTTGACTAATGTTGTTTTAATGTATATTTCGTAACGTTACTATCAAAACTTTGATATTTTTTTTGCTTTTCTGAACTGTGTATAAAATAGTAATGAAACCTGTGAATGAAACCAATAAAACTGGTGTATTTATTATATTTGGTCATTGTATTTATATTACTACATATACGTATGTTTATAAAGAACAATTCGAGTTAAAATAACTTTGCCTATACATTCCATGCCGTTATTTTTTTTTAATAAATTTTTATGGGAAGGACTTTGTTTCATTTTATTACGCGATGTTAAATGTTTTTGTGCTATTGCAACTGTTGCAGATGTTTTTTTATTAAAATGTCTCGTAACAGTGCACGGGTACAAAAACATTTAATATTTATAATCTTTTAAATATGGAAAATAAATAAAATGTCCTGTTTGAATTTCCCGCTATTGTCGAGTTAGTTCGCTTGCTTCTCGCCAGGTAGCGCTTTCGGTAAAAACGAGGGGTAGACAGAGAGATTCGCTTCTCCCTCTCTCTTGTTCTATGGTTTATTACCAGAGGTAGTTGCCGTATGCCGTGTGTATGCCGTAATATCGCGAGCGAAGACTAAGCGGTATAATCGCCTCCTCATTGGCGTACGGACCGAACCTAATCCCGTCTAATAAATCTTCAAATTAAATTTGGAGGATAAATTTAAATTTTTGATATAACCTAATGTGGAGTATTTAAAAACGTTTAGTTAAAGAATTTCTTGTTTCATCCCTCGAGAAAAGGTTGAAAACTCGAAAATAACATGTTTTTTCAAAATCGGTAAGAGCTAGAAAAAAAAGTTTTAAATAAAAATTGTAAGGCAAAAAAAATTACGTAAATCATCTTTTGAATTTTTTATATATTATTTAAATTAACAGAGTTTAGGATGGTAAAATGAAAAGGGATGATGTGTAACAATTTAAAAAAATATCATTAACACTTGATTGTTATGTAAAATTGTCTGCTGAATTTAAATCCACAGGTTGTTTAATTTGGAATTGCTTGCATTATGAAAAACACGTTTCAGCTAGAAATTTACAAAAACCTAAAATTAAACAAATTTTGCGTTTACATCCTCGTAGCTGCCTTCTGGATAAAGCTAGAAACTTCATTTTTTTGCAAAAGATTTCTCAATCAATGCATACACATGAGCTTTAGTTTTCCAAGAAAAAACTGAGAAAATACCAATTTTTTTATAACGTGTCATGTGTGTGTTGTGAAATTTCCGAGATGCGAAAATTTTGTTTACGTTAAAAAATAGACCCCTACATAATCAAGATGAAATGCAGCTAATAGTTAAAATAAATTTTTGGGGAAAGAATCACTTCGATATCTGTAACATCCACCAAATAATTGCAATTTAAAATTATTGCAAATGCGTTCGAGATCGCGGCGTATTTCCCTTGCAGTTTCAAGCGCTGACTCACGCTCCCCTGAGCAATTAATTTTTCTATCACAAACATTTCGCGGCCCAAAAAATAGTAAGTAATCACAAAATCAATTAATTTTATGTCAAAAAACAGCTCATTTACGTCCTCAATCATTTAAAATCGGTTAATGTTATGTAATTTAGCGACACTACGACTACCACTTCAACCGCCTGTTGCAGTAAATTTAAATTGCAATAACACGATGAGTGTTACAGATATCGAGATGATTCTTTCACCAAACACTTATTTGAACTATTAGCTGCATTTCATCTCGATTATGTTGGGGTCTATCTTTTAAAATAAAAAACTTTGTCGCATCTCAAAAATTTCACTACACAAACATAGCAAGTTACAAGAAAATTGGCATTTTCTCAGTTTTCTTTTGCGAAAACTAAAACTCGTGTGTATACGTTGCAATTTGCATTCAATGAGAAATCTTTTGCAAAAAAATGAAGTTTCTAGCTTTATCCGGAAGGAAGATACGAGCATGTAAACACAACGTTCCCCAAGTTTCGCACAATTTTTACAAAAACCGTCTTTGTCATAATGAAAGCAATTCTAAATCGAAAAACGCGTTAGGATTCGAAGACACGTGTGCAGTTGAGTCCGGAGGAACGTCCGGAGTGTCTTTTGAGGTGGACTGCTCCACGATTATAATTTGGAGGGACGAACAAGCCCAGAATCCCAGACGCGACGCTTCTGACTGGCATCTGGCTACTGCGCTTGCTTGATATCGGGACAACTACCTTTGTTTATTACACTTCTGGGTGTCATACTGTTGTACCCCATCTCGAAGATGGGGTCCAGGGCCAATATCCTTGTGGACATTGACTGATGACCTTTACCAGTTGATGGTTTCCACCGATTTACACTACGGAGTCGCAGGAAGCCCATTAATAGAAAAACCTACCTGTTTTAACGTTGCTTGAAATTTAAACGACTTTAAATTATGTATAAGTACATATAATCAACGTGAAATAAATATTAGAACATAACGTAAGTTTTTAAACAAAATTATACATACAATTAAGGTACGTTGATCTAGAGAAAAACATAACATCTAAAAAATAGTAACGTTTTATAGACGTTGAATTTCTTAACGTACTTTTTTCAACTAATTTTAAACCGTTATATTTTCAACTGGTAACGACATTTCAACTGAACCAACGTCATAAAAACGTTGAATATACGCATGTGTGTTTATTGGGCTTATATCAAGTCTTCATTATCTTCTGTTTGCATTAGTAGTTCATCGTTTTTAATTTTTTGTTTTCGTAATTCAAAATATTTTTCTTGCACTGTCTGTGTAACAATGAGTCTTAAAAGTATGAAGTTGTTTTCCAAATAATTCACAGCAACATCCAATGAAGTTTGATGTTCAGTGAGCTGAGGACGGCCACTAGTTTCATTCCATTGTTTAAACTTCATCATAATATCTTCAGAACGAAAATTAAATCTTTGAGGAAGCAGTGTGTATTGTAAATCGTCTTCGCATTGGTCACATATACTATGTTGTATTCGCGAATTCGGACAGGGATTAGTACAAACACACCCGTCGTACTTATTGTTCGTTTATTCTCGAAACTTTACAATTTCTCTCCTTGGTGGCTGGATCGGACTACCCCAAAACACCCAGCTTAGGTCCCAACAAATATGAACTCAAACTACCTGCCTCCCTCCTCCTACATAAAGGCACATTACAATAACTGTAACAAAATCTTGGATTTAATACTTTTTGGTATTAGAAATATGGGAAGCATATTTTCCAAACAATTAATTGATTAAAAAAAGGTGTAAGAATTCCTTGAATAAACGTTATGTTGTGTTTGTGTTTTATTTAAAGGTACCGCTAAAAATAGATCAATGAGAGGTGAACGGAGATAACTCAATAAAAATATAAACAAAGTGTTTTGTTACTATGGAAATGCTTTTAAGTTGCTAATGCCTTTAACAAACTGTCCCCCCTTACCCCCCCCCCACTTGTAAAATTTATGAATAGTAATTTACAAGAAGATAATAATATGATATCTTATTTTAGAAGACGTGACGTGAACTCGTAAAGATTTGCTTAGCTTTCGACAGTTTTGTAAGTTGATCTGAAGACTTGTTGAGATAGGGTGGTGATAACTAAAAATTTTTGTTTTTTAATTCCGCATTGATTGACATGAAAAGAAATGGTGTTGAAATCATCTTGACATGTATTCATTAAATTTGCTATTACAATTTAAAAAAAATTACGAAACAAGTTTCCAGCAAATAACTCCAAATGCGTTAGGATTTACAGTAACAAAAATGTTTGTTATTTAATTCCCCATCGAATGATATAAAAATAAACAGGTGTTGCTATTTGAAATAAGCAAAATAAAATGCTCTAAAATTTAAAAAGTTTGGAAATAAATTGTAAACACCCTGTAGTAATTCAGATCGGTGAGACTTAATTAATAGGCCTGTTAGACCTTGTTCAACAGGTACATAGTAATAATGTCATCAAAAAAGCACTATTTATATTTTTTATCCACATTCACATTATAGGTAATTGGAGTTTCATCCACACTTATGAAGCATATAAAGAGGTCTATTATCCACTAGTGGAATAAAGTACTTTATAGTGAAATAGAGAAAAAACTAAAATTTAACTTCGATTAATTCCATTTTGTTAATGTGGTGATTGTGAATGAAACGTATTGCATTCGTGTTTTAGTCGCATTCTATCACGCCCTTGTGTTTACTCATTCTTACGTGGATAAAATGCTTTCTAAAACACTTATACAATAAGTAACTATTATTAATTTTAAAAAATAAAGGTGTAAAACCGACTTTTTTTAGATTTATTTTTGTCACAGTTATCCCTGAACCAATTTGGAAAAACTTTAGGAACATGCAAGAAGCTAAAAAGGTATTCTAATGAGCACAAAAAATAATAGCATGCTATAAAAAATAAATATTTTTTGCATAATCAAAAATATTTTTCTGAAATGCGTCCTAGAGTATAAATATATAACGTCTACAAAGTATAAAAAGTCCAGCTAAGCTAATAAGCTAGTCCAGCTAATAAGTAATAACTATAGGCCGGACCAAATAGTACATTTTCGCACCAGCCGCGGCGATTGAAGATTGTCTAATTAAATAGAAAATTTCGATAATGGGTTGAATTTTTGATAAAAGTTTGTATGAGGCATCTTCTACCTATACGTGGCGGTAAATTTGTTTTTAATCTCTGGCGACCCTCGTTTAATTTAAAGTTTTCATGATGGATCTACAATTCTAAAAGTCGTGTTTTTTAAATTAACTATTTAACCAATAATTTTGCAATTCGGCTCACGTATGTAGAAAACCATTGCGCAACTAATAGTAGTAGCAGATTTAAAAAAAAAACAACGAATTACTTGGCATAATCTTTATCGTACTATTTTGTCCTAGCTTTAGTAATAACTAAGCCACAAAAGACGGAAGCTGAGTTGGACCTCCTGTATAACGATGCGCAGCCTCTCTTATTTATTCTACAGATTGTTCTTTAGGTGCCTCTCAAACATAGTTATCCATTATCTAAATGAAAAAAAAATAGTGACTCTGTTGCAAAAGTAAAAAAATACGGACGGGACATTTTATTTTTGATGGCTGTATTGTTTACTTGTAATAGTGTACCAAATAAATTTTCAGGTCTATGCGAATTATTTTGTAAATTGAAATTATATCTATTTTGGCTGTGACAGATGAGATCTTATGAATGTAACTTTTGAGAGCTGATTTCAGAGAATACGGTGGTGTAATTTTGGTGGCCTATATTACAACTCGATAACTTATTAGGATAGATAGAATTTTATGCAGTGACCGCAATTAAAATTCGAGATTGGTACAAGTAACCGATTTTTAGGGTCAGTTTACGGAAAGCGAACTTAAAATTTAATTCAAAATTAAACTAATTCGGCTTTAAATCCCTATTTATTAAAATGTATTGACAAATGTCAAATTAATCTTGACTTAAAATTAGATTGCAATTAAATATTCTCTAAACCGACCCTTATAGATAAGTAAGATTAAGATCATATATGACTTTTTGACCAAAACATTCTTACTTAAATTGTTGTGAATTCTAAAAAATTCAAACATTTGTTAATGGTTATTTGATATAGAAAATCATAAAATCATCCATTCATACAAACACTAAATAATATAGGGTGATAAAAATTGTCGGACCAATTCTCGAATGGTAATAAAAGACGTTCATGTAAGCATAAAGATGAATTCTGTTTGTGTTGTTGTTTTCAAGCAATTTTTTTTCTTTAAAACAATATTAATATTGTTGCTCTATTTTTTTTTTCAAATGTCGCATTTAATATACAGGGTGATTCACATAACTTTACGACCCTGACGAACTTTAAATGCAACCCATTATACATTATTCATTTATAACTTGATATCCCTAGTTATGTTTAATTAGCATGAAATCCGGACACCCCTGACAATACTTGACAATTCTTTTTCAAACATTTATTAATCAAAATGTGTTCTAAAATGGCGAAAGGGTCGACATGCTATTGATTTATGGTGAGTGGCAGAAGGCTGGAGTAAATAGTAGCCAAAATTTTGTACCGGTGCCGGTATCCGAATCCTAGCATTCGACAGATAAAGTTTTTAGACAATTGGAGGTTGAAATGCGCCTGAATTGGGCGAAACAAAAACGCCAGAGACTGCAATTAATCCTGATAGTGAAATAAGAGTGGAAACTGTGGTCAATAACCCGGACAGCACAGCTAAAGGCAAATTATTTGGAGACAAACTGGGATTAACAAGTCGTCGGTTAACCGGATTACCAAGTCACATTGGTCCAACCGTTAAAGGAAGCTGATTATGAAAGCGAGTTCTCTGTTGTTACTTTATGAGGATAAAACGGACCAAGAACCATATTTTTTAAGGTTTGTCAGGGATATCCAAATCACAAACAAATTTATAATTAATAGTGTTTTTGAATCAAGTTATAATTGAGTAATGTATTACTGGTTGCATTTAAAATTCGTCAGGGTCGTAAAGCTATGTGAATCGCCCTGTATTGTCGAGTTTGTGAACAAGTTCGTTAAATGTTTTCTACACCATAAGACACAAATTGTTTTTTTTTTTTTCAATAATTATGTTTAATATTGCAAGTTCAGCCCTTTTCCCTAACTAAATTCAAAAAACTTGACCTGCAGTGCCATAACTTAACCGAAAATTCAAACGTTGTGAAAAACTAGGTATAGCTAGTAGGATTCTAGTAGGTGTCGAAGAAGAGGCGCAATATTTAAAAAAATTGGTGCTTAAATGTTTGGTACAAAAAATTCGTAAAAAAAGTCACCAGTCTCAATTAATTTTGTGAACTAATGGCCGGTTTACCTTAATTGTAATTACATTTTATTTGGTAAGTAAATTCGAATAAATTAATTTAATTCTGAATTAAATAAATTTTGATTCTATGAACTGCTTAAAAAAAAGTACAAAAACCTCAAAGTTTCATTTTTTATTACAACTCTCGTATTTATTTTTACAGTTACTCACACTCGTAACCTTTCACCTTTTTGTTTTATAGCTACAACGTGACCAACATTGCAGACTAATTTCTCACAACTTTTTTCCATACTTCAGATGAAAGAAACACGCTCCAGTCAACAAATAATATACAACGATTTTATTCAGGTACAACAAGTATTATTATTATACATTGACACACTTTATTATAATCTCATATTACAGACACAATACAATAATACTCACTAACAATAAATAAATAAATTAGCTATTTTACATACTGTACAAATTCTCTAATCCACAATTTCTGGTCACCTGTTTTTATTATTCGTGTGACGAGTTTTCTTTCTGTAACCGTGATTAATGTAAACGATGTGTTCCTCCTTTTCCGTGTCAAAAATATAACTCCTGATTAGCCCAAACAGGGCCATATTGAACGCCATTTGGTTGACCATCGTAACAGCCATTACGACCATTTTGATGCCCGGCAGAATCCAGGGCAGAAGCCCCGCCATCAAGAAACCCGGAATTATCATATAGGGCAACATATTGTTCATCGACATCTTCATTTTTCTCTGCATTTCCGTGCTATCTTTGGTGTGTAAACGAAGGGCAAGACTGCGATTGCCCTCCTTCGAAAGCTGCATCTCCAACCCTTCGACGATTTCAAATTTCCAAATGTCTCTAATCACTTCACTTGCGTTTTTCATCCTAACTTTGTGCACACAATTTTTGTCCATTTTGTCGTCGTTGCACTCGAAACAATGAAAACACCACAAGAATACTAAACACGTGACTAGAAACCAGACATGCATTCTGTAGGCGCTCACATGAGGAAATGCCTCGGTCTTGTTTGGCGAGAACTGATGCCCCAGATTTTATAGGAAAGAAAGAGAGACTTTGCGGACCGTTTCGGGCTCCTCCATGATCACTCATTCATAAAATTATGCTCTAGGAGGTAATAACTGATGGGTAATTTAGTTTGAAATTGAACACTTTGTATCGGGTCGTGGAAAGTAAAATTTACTTTCAAAAAGTTTGATTTTGTGTGTTGAGTTCCGTTTTTCGTTTGATGTAATTACATACGCGGATTATTATGAATAAGTGGATCAATAAACAGCCCAAGGTTTGACAAAAACCATCGGAAAAAGTGGTTAGAAACGAGCCTAATTAAGAACTAGGTGACTTAGATTATATCAGAGTATGTCAGATCCCGATGTTATAATAATTATAATTTTAAGTTTTTATTTTTCTGATCGTAATTTATGGGCGACATAACGAGATGCTTGTAGTTTTGTTTAAATTACGCATTTTTGCCAATTATTTTAGAAAAAGCTTGAGTTTGTGTTAATTAAGATCACTTTTTATTCTGTTAACATTATCGTTAATAAGTAGGATATCATTAGATTATTTATATGGGCATCATTTGAAATTTATTAATAGTTTAACTGTTAGGTGTCATAGTTTTCCTTTTAATATTTGGTACAGAACGATTGAAATTTGCAACTGTGTCAACTTTATTTTTTTAATTTAATTAATTGTTAGAATTTTCAAAAAAAGATCACCGGATATTATGTAACTGCTAAACTTTTTTCTGAGAACTCATTGAAAACCTGTTGACTGATATAAACATTGCTGAGATGCAGTTTGTTTACAAATATATTTTTTTCTATAATAACTCTAAACTTCAGCAAGGATTTTCTGACAATTATCTAAACAACTAATCGGAATGCAAACAATTTTAATACAAAAAAATGTTATTTAAACGTACTAAGCAAATGTTTAGTAATAAAATAATAACTTCTGCCAGTGCTTCTAAAAAATTAATTAAGTGTTCAGTGTTGATAAACCAATGAATTAAAATTTTCGATGATAATTGAAGTTGCAAGGAAAGCACTGTTGTTTCTAAGGTTAAAATATTATCATCATAAATAAATGAAGATTAATAAAAATGATGTTTTTACACACGTTTACATACATTAGAATTAAGGCTTTCAAGGCTTAGCTTTCAAGCTAAAACTGGCCAGTCTCAATAACTTTTGATATTGACTAGATATATATTCATTCAAAAACAGATCGATTAGGAATGCAAGGGGGAGGTTTAAAATCAACATTAATTAAATTTTTTGAAACAGTTTACGTAGAAAAAACGTTAACTAACCGTTATAAACTAAAAATATTTGTTGATATGTTTTTGAGTTTGGGGTGATTTTACTTTGTAATTTTGGGTCCTAGTGACCTTTTATTTTAAGAAATTATTTTATTACTAATAAAGTTAGATAGCATTATTCTATTTTATTGCGTTACTTATTAAAAATTTAAATTATAAATCTTATGCTACAGCTATCTACTTGAATTCGTTACTAGTTTAGTCAAATAAGCCTTTAAATCGAAATGTTGTGGAAAAACTTGCATTTTTGATACAAGTTATGATGAACTATTTAAAAACGTCCACAATCACATTATAATTGGAGTTTTATCCACACTTATGAAGCATCTAAAAAGACCTATTATCCACTAGTGGAATAATGAAAAAATTAAAATTTAACTTTGATTAATTCCATTTTGTTAGTGTGGTGATTGTGGATAAAACGTTGTATTGCATTCGTGTTTTAGTCGCATTCTATCCACTTAAGAATGCTATTGTTATGCTGACGCCCTCGTGTTTACTCATTCTTGCGTGGATAAAATGATAAAAGTATTAGCTTCATTTCGTTTCGATTATGTAGAGGTCTATCTTTTAAAATAAAAAACTTTCTCGCATCTCGAAAACACTACACAAATATGCAACGTTATAAGAAAATGTTTTTTTTTGGTTTCTCTTTATCAAAACTCAACCTTGTGTAACTAAGTAATACGCTGCATTTATTGAGGAATCTTTTGCAAAAAATGAAGTTTCTAGCTTTACCCGGAAGGAAAATACAAGAATGTAAACGCAAAATTTGTCCAATTTTAGGTTTTTATGAATTTTTCGATAAAACGTGTTTTTCACCCCTTCTCGGAGGTTGAAACAAAAACTTTTTTGACAAAACATTTTTAAATACTCCAAAGTAACTTATATCAAAAATGCAAACTTTTCCACAACATTTCGATTTAAAGGCTTATTTGACTGGACTATTATTGTTTATTTTGATTTTGGTTTGCCAAGAAACTAAAAAAAACTATTCCAGTAAAACTTAAAAACAAATAATTTTTTTTATTTATTTTATTACGTTCAATAATAGTTTTCCTCTTATAGGTGTTAATCATGTTGTTGTTTATTCCATAGATTCTTTTATTCTACTGGCCGACTATTAAAGATTGTAATTTTTGTAGTCAGGTTGGTAACAAATTTGAAATCTTAATTTGGCAACCTCGTCTATCAAATTTAAATGTCCAAAATTTTATACTCAATTGCCATTCACTTCTGACCTACGATTGCTGACATGTCAGTCAGGTGAAACGGCTCCATAAAAAAAGGCTAACATGGAGGCCATCAACCAATAATTAAATCATTAAAAATCACCCAGTACAAGTGATTACTATGGTATTAGCTGTTTCAAAACTATAAAAACGCCAACGTCGCATTTTCTCTCAAAATTAGTTGTTTTAAATTATTCATGCACTTAACTCATTCGGTAAAATGCGACGTTGACGTTTTTATAGTTTTGAAACAACTAATACATTATTTGATTTAGTGACTTTTATTCTATCAGTGAAAAAAATGAACAAAAATTTATCAATGGAAAGATAATCTAGAATAAGTAATGCATGGCTATAAGGAGATTTTTGTACTGAAGAAACTTCCGATGGATTTTTTTGGCATCATAATTTCTAAATGTGATGTAGTGACTGACTATGAAATTCATTATCACCAGCTTTTTCCTAAAAAAATATTCCAGTTCGGTTTTTTCTTGTAAAACTTTTTAGTGGTTTTCCTTTGCAACTGTATTTAGTTTTCTTCTTTGAATCACTACTACGAGTATTACTTTTACATTTTGTAACCTAGTACATAATACAACTTACAGGATACCCAGTAAGATATAGAGAAAACGAAGAATATGGAGTAGGTAATACATTGTTATAGAACAGTATAGACACAAAAAACTTAGTGAAATTTATATTTTATTGATGGTAAATAAATATTGTCCAAATTGAAGGTATTTTTTAATAGATACACAATTAAACATTTAAAATTTTATACATGGACTGACAACATTTAAAAAAATAAAAAATGTTTAATGAAGTTTTAACAAAATAAATTACTGGAGTGTGAAATAATAAAATCATGAATTAGACATTCTTTGTTATTCATAGACCATTTCGACAATGATGTAGGTATCATACGTAATTATTAACGCACAGACTATTGTTAATTAAATAACCTAACGAACAGAAAAATCGTTCTCTCATAACAAATATAATAACAATACTTTTAATATCTTTTAATAATATCTTTTATTCAATTTTGACATTATAAAGTGACATTATTGATTTCATAGTAACACGCATAAGTAGTGATTTATTCACTAGTGAATTAAAACGGTTTTAATTCACTAGTGATTTAAAAATTATTCCACTATTGATTTAAATAACTTTAATGAATACCAACAAATACTTTTATTTAAAATAAATGTTACAATTACTGAGGCTACTGAAATGTACACCATATCTATCATTAATAGTTTTCTGTACTTGCGAAAAACGCAATGGCAGGAATAGAGTTACTTCCATTGATGATAGTAAATGTTCAAAAAGCAGTGTCTAAAAACTTTTACATTTCTTCGAAGCTAAAGACTTTAGATTTCTTTGGTCTGTGCCCTACAGAGTGTTGTTTTAAGAAAGCAGATAAACAATATAATCCTCACAAACCTGCTCATATCGATATTTTCTTTAACAGATAACATTTTCTTCAGTTCGGAATAATACGCCCACAATGACAAAGATTTTGCATTTTTGGATCGTTCAGAAATATAATCCAAAATTATTCTCTCGTCTACTCCCTTTGCATCCTTCCGCTTCCTCCATTCACAAAAATTTGAATACTCTTTTTCGTATAATTGTTTAGATTTTGCTGGCACCACTTTATTTATAGCTTCTGAAGCTTCTTGAATGACCAATTCAGGCACGAAAACCTGGTTTTCCTCTTTAAAATCGCTGATTCTAGCCATTTTTTCCATACGCGTTACAATTCTGGCACTTTTGCAAATAAATAAACAACTCGTTGTTATGGAAATTTGATTCGCATGTGATATGATTTGTATAGACCGAACGGTTAATTTTAACATTTTCTTGCATTTTTTGGTAAATTTTGGTCAAAATTGAATAAAAAAATATATACGACACGTGAATTAAACCTATTAATTTGCTCGAAGAATTAATCCACTCGCTTGCGCTCGTGGTATTAAATTTTCTTCTCGCAAATAAACAATGGTTTAATTCACTTATTGTATAATATTTATTAATTAATTGAATTAAATGACTAGGGACTTGCATAATTAAATTGAATTTTTGCGTGTTAATAAAGACTCTTGCAATTCTCAAAGCTTTATTTTTTTATAAACGACTTAATTATCTCAATTGTTATTATCTGTGAAAAAATGTTGTAGTCTCCTTCCTAAAAATGTATGTCATGTCATTTAATCTACCAATTTCATCTATTAATGGTAACAGTAATTACCTACGTGAGAACTTTACGTTTTACATTTGACATAGTTAGCCTCTTTCCCTAAAAGTAAAAAATTTATTATACAAAAATTATCAACAATGGAAACTTGGCGCCAAATAAAAAACCCACATTTCATTAATTTATTCGCAGTTCACGATCTCCAAACTATAACAAATCGGAATTTTTCAATTGTCTTTACATTTTGGTACCTACCTCCAGTCTAACATGTATTTACTGCTAGGGCAACGTGACTGTAATTGTAATTTTTGAATTCATTACGGATACATATAGACTATACGATCAAAAGGAATCATTATTTTTCAAGTATTTGTTGACAGTAGACAGTAAAACACAAAATGAATGCAAAGTTAATTTTTGGTTTTGTGATTGTTATATTTTGTTTCGTTAATACTTGCAGTGCGAATTCGGATGAGAAAAGTTTAAATAATGAGACGGAATTTCAAGTTATTGGAAGACAGTTGGTGGAACAAGGTATTTAAATATTTAACTTGGAAAAGAAAATAAATTGACAGGAAATAATTGTTGTAAATTGTATTTTGTAAAGAGGTCGCAGACGTAAAAATGAAGTTTTTCACTTAACCTACGCACAAGTCAAAGGTTACATTTTTTCAACTTTCTTTCAACTCAGTGTCGATGACACACGCAACGGTTTTATTATAAAATTTCATTTTAATTTCTGTTTCCATAAAGTGAAATTCAAATACATTTATATTACGCAAAGTTAATTGTTTTAGATAAATTTCAAATAATTACTTTCATGTCACCTCACAACTCAACATGTAATAATAACTGAGAGATAGTGTTGATTAAATCTTCTTGTAATGCAATTTGTCAGCATAAAATAATTCAATTAGTGTGTTTGTGATTAAATGACCAACAAGAAACATAAATCACACAAGTTGTAATTAATATGTCTCATAATTTTCACGCCTGTTGTCTTGTCAATTGTGCAAATATTTATTTATCCATATGGGAGGATATGTAATAGAATTGCACATTTACTATCAATAATCTTCTTTACTTTGTGATAAAATTTAACTGTTTAAAACAATTTTAGAAAGCCAATTTTTACATGCCAAAGCTTCTAATATATGCTTATTTGCAAAAGGTGCGAAAAGCTGAATGTCACTGCTTGTTTTATGTTCTTGTAGAGTCGAATTAATTAGCACCGTTTTTAGGCTCAATCATTTAAATGTTATTTAATTATTTCTACAAATTTATTTAAATTGTATTAGTAGATAATTAAAAATAAAAATTTAAAATTTTTAATTTTCATTAAATAATTCTATAGAATTTTAAAAATTGTGTCAGTGGCACAATGTTTTTACTGTATTTTATTTTTCGACACTCAAAATTTCTGATTTTTCTCCTATGTAAAACAGTTTTGACGACTGTTTGGCATTTCTCAATACGAAACGTCAAATTATTTTTAACCGATTTAAAACAATTTTAAGCCTTGATGAGTCTAATTCGAAGAATAAAATGTTGTATCCAACTCGTTTTCGTGTAAATCGGTGCATTTATTTCACCTCGTGGTTGATAAACCACTCGTTTTCACTCGTGGTTTAATAATCCACTCGTGAAATAAAACGTCCGATTTACACTCAAACTCGTTAAATAAATAACTATTATTTTATAAATTTACTAATTATTATTAATTGTAGCGCCAAAAATATAAGAGGGAAAAAATCTGAACATATATAAAACGAGATAAATCAATCAAACCTAGTACACGCTTCTCAATTATTAATTCCTTCAAAACAATTTTAAAAGAAATAAATATTTTGTCAATGATGTTTTTCATAAAGAGAATGTCATTAAAAATTCTACTTGTTCTGAGATGTGTTGTTACTTTCAAATACCGGTACAAAAATTCATTAATACTTTTCACGAACTTAATCTAAATAATTTGTGTCTCATTTAAACAGGTGAACTAAATGTTTAGTGTAATTGGCTGTTAATTATTATCTCAGTAAAAATTACGGACGAAACAATTTAACACCCGACACACCAAACTTTAAGTAAAAATAAAAAATACATAAATTACAACGTACACATCTTTTTTTTTTCAATTAAGTTATTATTATTTATTATTATTATTAATTATTATTTATTATTTATTATTATTATTATTAGTTATTATTATTATAAGGAACTCTTTCTCGAAATAAAACTTTGTACCTCAGAGCAAGAATGTTACATTTTTTAAATTTTTTAGTTTTTTTGTGAATTTCAGTTTTCTCTGATTCTTTTAGGGGGAAAAAATATAATACAGTAATTTTTACTCTCAATGCTTCTGATAAGTGATAACTTTTTGGGAAGTTACTGCCTTTTCTAAATAATCAGAAAAATTATTACGTTTCTTTCTTTTGTACTCGTCTCTTCTTTTTCTTCTGATCTTCGTTTTTCTTGTTTTCTTTTTTTTCTTATTCTGCCTCTCGCTGTTTCTTTTGTTTCGTCATCATCCCTCACTAAATCGGATTTCTGAACCGGTTTAACGTTTTTATACTCGCACAAAAAGGGGTTCGATCATTTATTAGAGAAAAAAACTCATTTTATTGACAACTTGGTTTACAAAAATTAACTCCTGTTTTACATATTCCAATGTGTCATTTTGTCAAAAATATTTCAGGCAATAATAATATAAAATACATACAGAGTGGTCCCTAATAATAAAAAGCCTGAATAAATTTGAAACATTTTCACTACTATCTTGGATATTAATAGAATTACAATAAGATCATTAAACATAGTAACCTTAATGCTTGTCAAAGTTTTTGACAAAAACGTCCCAAAATTAAAGAAACAATTTTTATTTATAATTATAACAATTAATGCAATAAGTGTTCGAAGTATTGTCCCTCATTTATCTCAGATACCCCAATCCGGTTCCAAAAGGATGTTTTAACACGCATTAAAGTCTCGGGGGTAATGGCTCTTATCGCTTCTGTAATTTTCCTTCTAAATGGTCCACACTATTTATTGGTGTGCTGTAGACCCTATCTTTTACTGCGCCCCACAAAAAGAATTCTAGAGGTGTCATATCACACCTTCTTGGGGGCCAAGGATTAATTGAACCTCTTTCAATCCATTTGTTCGAAAAAATTTCGTCCAGGTAATTCCGCACAACTCTGTGAAAATGGGGAGGGGCACCATCCTGTTGGAACCATAAATTTTGACGAAGTTAAAAATTGATATCTTCGAGTAGTACCGGTAATGTGTCGCGAAGAAAATTTAGATACAAATTTTCATTTAAAGAAAAAGAAAGTAAGGACTAATAATGTGGTTTTCTAATATCCCACACGAATAAAATGTTTAAAATTGACCTTGTCTAATCCAGTGAGGGTTGTTTGGGGCGTAATAATGGCAGTTATGTTTATTAACTCCACTATTGTTCGAAAATTTCGCCTCATCAGAAAAAAGAACCGAATCATAAAAACGAACATCCAAATTTTGTTTTTCTCTGAAAAAATTGCACAGTGCCAATCTTTGTGGGTGGTCAGTGGGTTTTAGTTCTTGAACTAAAGTCAGGTGATATGAATGAAATTTTTTGGCACTAAGTATCGATTGCACCGACGTTTTACTAATACCAACTGTTGCTGCAATTGCTCTTTGGCTGCAATGGGGATCTTCGTCAATCATTTCAAAAACTGCCACTTCGGTAGCTGTTCGTCCTCGGAGTTTTTTCGTAACTGGCCAGTTCTCTCAAGAAAGTACCTAGTCTTTTAAAAATAGTATCTGTAGGTGCTCTTCTTTCCGGAAAACGTTGAGAATAAACACGGGCTCTCAAGGACGCGTTCTTTTGGCATTCATCGTAAATTAACAGCATATCTACTTTTTCGTCTCTTGAATACATTTTTTTTGAACGCGTATGACAGAAACTGACAAATTTTGAACTTTCCGTCAAATTTGATGTTTAAATTGCTAACTATGTTTTTCGTTTTAAAAAATTCAAAACAGGAATCTAGAAAGTAATGAAAATGTATTTTGTGTTGCATTTCAAATTTATTCAGACTCTTTATTACTGGTGGACAACCTGTATAATGTATTTATTGACTAACGTCTATGGTAGACTAAGAGTATAGATAACTACAAATACAAGAAATTGTGAGAAAAAGTATAGATTTATCTTCTAGTGGGGACAAAAAGTAAAATCAAAATCTTGATCAAACTATATCTACTTTTTTTAGACTTTTTTGGCTGATTAGAAGATTTTAATTTGATCCTCTTATCATCATTGGTATTTAACATATTATTTAACATTATTAGGAAGATCATTCTGAGATATCTTTGGTGTACCACAGTGGCGGCTCGCAGTCTTTTCTGTTGAGGAGGCAGACAATTAAAAAATGTGTATATATACAGGGTGGTCCACGAGTAATAAAGAGCCTGAATTTTTTTGAAGCAACCAACATTACATTTCAATGATAACGTGGATATTAAAATATTTGGTTTCAATTAATTAAAGATAGTGGTCGTATTTTCATTTTTGACAAATTTATATCAGTCATATTGACATTACTCCAGTTTTAGAATTTCATTTAAATCAAACGTAAATAAATTGATTTACATTCAAAATGTTCAACTTAATCTAAAAGGTATTCACAGATCTGACCACAGTTTCCGTCACATGCATCAATTCTTCTTAAGAATTATCCTCTCGCACTACCAAGTGTTCTAGGCGCAATATTCGCACTCTCCAACAATTCGGTTTTCTAAATGATCAACAATAGGTGCACTATAAAACCCTTTCTTAAGCACTCCCCAGACGAAATAATCAAAAGGCGTCATATCGGGACTTCTAGAGAGCCAAGGATACACGGAACTCCTTCCTATCCATCTATTTTCATTAATAACTGCAACAACTGCAGCTTCATTTCCAGCTGATGTTGCTACTCTTCTTTTATTTCTTTTAATTGGAGGACAATTTTCCCGCAGTTTATTTTCAACGTGTTTGAAAACTGTATCACTCGGAGCCCGTTTATTTTGATATTATACGTGTATAAACGTGCAGCCTACGAAGCATTTTTCAAACATTCTCCACGAGATTCTCCATAAATGAGCACCATGTTGATCGTCTAGTCATTGCTAAACGTTTTAGTACATAAGTTTCACTAAATTCAGTTAAAAACTCAACAAGGTTTGACACTAGGTTGGACTTTTTAAATTAAAGTTGAAGTGCTGTGTGGTCACTATGTTTAATTTATCTCAACGCAATAGCCTCTGTAAAGTTATCAAAATAGTCCGTAAAGTAATACTTTTCCAGGCTAATATGTCATTGGAATCGTACGTAAAGAGATAGAAATAGTGCAAAAACATAATGTTGGTTGCATATCACTTCAAATTTATTTAAAATTTAAAAAATGTGATTTCGGGAAAAAACGGATAAGTATTCGTACATCTCAGCACACGTACAGCAGTATCCAGTAGTACAGTCTACACTACAGTATTTGTTTTTACGTCCACATGGTTATTCTTCTCAGCTATCAACTCGGAGAATAAACGCCATGCTTATTCCCTATAAAATAATTCAACTTCTACAATTTCTCACGATAAAGACGATACTACACCTTTTTCAAGTGTAATTCAGAAATCATCACATGTAATTCAGTATAGTCAATTTAATTTCAGAAACCGTTAATTGTAATTCAGATTAGTCAACTGTATTTCAGAAAGTGTTATTTGTAATTCAGAATAGTAAACTGAATTTCAGAAAATATCACATGTATTTCAGATTAGTCAATTTAATTTCAGAAAACGTTAATTGTAATTCAGATTAGTCAACTGTATTTCAGAAAGTGTTAATTGTAATTCAGAAACCATCACATGTAATTCAGATCCAGTAACTTACATGCATGATACTATGTATACATAACCAAAAATATTTTATATTCAAAATTAAATTACATAAACATTGTTTCCAAAGGTAGGTATTTTAATAATTTAATGTTTAAATGAAAATATTGAATTCTGAATTACAATTGACGAATTCTCAATTAGAAATGACGTATTCTGAATTACAATTAACGCTTTCTCAAATAAAAGTTACTAATCTGAATTACAGTTAACGTTTTCTGAAATTAAATTGAGTAATCTGAATTACATGTGATGTTTTCTGAAATTCAGTTTACTATTCTGAATTACAATTAACACATTCTGAAATACAATTGACTAATCTGAATTACAATTAACGGTTTCTGAAATATATCTTACGGTTTCTGAATTACAATTGAAAAAGTTGTAGACACCAGACAGTTTCAAAAGTTCTTCTTCCACAGCCACATTTCACACAATCTAATTAAACACAATGTAACACAAAAATTAATCTTCTGAATAGAACAACTACACCTGTTTCAATTGTAATTCAGAAACCGTAAGATATATTTCAGAAACCGTTAATTGTAATTCAGATTAGTCAATTGTATTTCAGAATGTGTTAATTGTAATTCAGAATAGTAAACTGAATTTCAGAAAACATCACATGTAATTCAGATTACTCAATTTAATTTCAGAAAACGTTAACTGTAATTCAGATTAGTAACTTTTATTTGAGAAAGCGTTAATTGTAATTCAGAATACGTCATTTGTAATTCAGAATTCAATATTTTCATTTAAACATTAAATTATTAAAATACCTACCTTTGGAAACAATGTTAGGGCGCTAAATATTTATGCTGTTCTTATTAATGATTATGTAATTTAATTTTGAAAATAAAATATTTTTGGTTATGTATGCATAGTATCATGCAAGTAAGTTACTGGATCTGAATTACATGTGCAACACTCTTCAAAAACAAACTCTTGCAAATTTGACAAATCTCGGTATTCCCGGCAAATATAAAATAATAATTCTTATTGGATTAAAAAAGAGGAGTATCTGCCTCCAGTCCCACTTAAGCTCAGTCAGTGTGAGAGAGAAGGATTGGAGAATATCTACTCTCCAACGCAAAAACATCGTAAAATACGTACTAACTCTACTAAAAATCTCAGCTCCTCGGAGGCATGCTGTCTGAGTGACCTGCGCACAACGTGCTGAGCTCTGAAGTCGCAGCGGCTTATTTAAAATAAATTCACTTTTATCTGAACCAAAAAAAACGCAAAACTTCAACAAATAACATACTCTTCAGTTAAGATTTGCTTAAAAAATCTCTATTTATGAATCAGAAACAGTAAAATAATTAAAATTTTCCGAAAATTGTTATTAATTTTTCATTTCCGTTTTCACTGGGGAGGCACTGCCTCCTCTGCCCCTGGTCTACCAGTATCTATCCCAAATCAATTCTAATTAAATACCGAATAAATGATTAATTGGATCTTTCATGCAACAAGTGCTTTTAATAGGCTACATTTAGTTTCAAAGATTATCAAATAACATCTAAACATATCAGGACACGCCAAAAAGTTCACAACAAATACACAGAGAACAAGAAAAGAGAAAAATAAGCAGAACTATTTTTAATCTTTTACAGCTCATATCAAAATTCGGATAGTCAAAATATTTCTGTATTGATTGTTATTTTTTTAAGTGAAAATATTTTGATATACGGGTATAATGCTTTTAGTTGGTTTAATTGTTCTCTGCTCTGTTCATAGAGAGATTACAAGATTTGACACAAACAACAGACAATACAAAATAAAGTGACACCAATATTAAAATAACCGGTTAGAACAACGGCCTACACGAGTCTTTCAATTTGTTATAAAATATTTTTTGTGAACTCAAAACTTTTTTTAGTAATTTTTAGTGCATTTTCTCACTCACTGATACCATAGCTAAGATATGAGAAAATAAAACTAGACTAGTAAGATTTAAATGATCCAAGTCCAATTCCATTTTGGAGTTGATGTAGAATAAAGCAGTGAGTCGGTAGTCGATAATTTTTCAAAAATAATATCGATATGATCAGATCAAATCAAAAACAAGATCAATAAATTTGTAACTTTTATTTTGCTTAACGCTGTTGCCATTTATTTTTGCTAGTAGGCTTTTATCTTTATTTTTTAGAAAGATGATATATTAATAATAATAATAAAATCATAATACATTTTTAGTTGAAGGATAATCCGGCTACTGAGCGGAAGAAATAACGTACTTGCCTTCCACATTTCCCTCTCTTGGGCGGTAATAATGTTTTGCCATGTCTTACGTATTATTTGGAAAAACGATATTTTCTAATGAAGCCGTTGAAAAAATCCTATGTTTAATACTGGAAAAAAGAGGTTCTTTCTCTGCCTCGCATAGGCCTTAATTTATCTTTGGGAATTTATGTCTTTCCTCCCCTGGTATACAGATATCTATTTAATAATTGCTAATTGTTAATAAATCATTATTTGAACTAAATATTATTGCTCTGTCACGGGGATTACGTGTACATGCAAAATTGCAGTTCAGGTAAAGCAACCCTCTTAATTTGTTCCAAAAATATGAATTAGACAACAAAGCAAGTTAAACAAAAGCTTGTGAAAAAGACTTTGAAAACCATTACAAGCTTTCTTCATTTCTGTATAAACATAGAGATTGGTGAATTGTGGCTATTAAGTGGACTAACAAAAAAATAGTAATAAATCAAAACTGTACTTTATAGATACAAGAAAATTGCTGTAAAAGTATTACCAAACTTGAATTATATCATTTCAATTGTGCTTTGTCATTTATCACGTTCATTTTCACTAAAACTAATGACTTTCATTTTCCTCGCTCATATTCACCAAACAAATTTCTTTCAACAATACCTATTAAATTTTTCGCTTATTTCTAGGTCGTACGCTAGTCCATCACGCCGCCAAACGGTTCATGATCATTTTACCCGCTATATTCTTCAAGTTAGGAATTGCATTCACGTTACTTATCCTTGTTGCGTTAGCCGCTGTCAACAACGGTTTCATCGGATTTATGCTTCTTGTAGTCGGACTCAGTAGCGTTCTTGCACGTTTGCAAGATACGAGAAGAGCTGCTGCCGTTCCGGTTTCTTACATCAGTCCTCTGCCTCCCTACCATCATCACGAAGTATGGGACAGGAGTGACGTGACTGGAAGCAGGAATGAGGAGACCAAAGCGAGTTATTATAACAGTTATGCTGGACAAGGTGTTCAGTATAACCCAGCTGTGGCCAGTTATTATGCCAAATATGCGAATGCTAAAGTTTAGGTAATTTATTTGTTGACATTGATTTTGTGTTATGTTGTTTATTTTGTATACGTATTTATGTTACCTACTAATTAGTATTTAATATTTTTAATTAAACGTCATTTCTTGTAAAGGTGTGTGTCAATTATTTTTTAACAATCAAATCCTTCTTTTATTTATATGAAACTAATAAAAAATAGAATTAATGAATAAATTTTTAGTTAAGGTTAAACAACAATACACTGGTTTGTGTTATTAATTGTGTTCAGTCATCTTCAGAATAATTACTTTTTCGCCTTTTTCTTACTCGTACTTCTTATAACACATTATCACGTTATTAACTATTGAATGTTTATTTTGCAAATAATTCAGTTGAGCCACATAAACTCACATTTACTCCGAACAAAATATACTATTTTATCCGCAAACGTATTGGTGAAGAGTAAAGAGCAATTTTGAGCAACACTAATTTAAAGGTAAATGAATAAAATAATCAGGAAGCTTTGCACGTGAATCATTACCATAACAATGTTTATAAGCAAACGTCAGTCTCGGATTTTTGTGTTGAGGATTTTCGAATGTGTTGGGTATTTTTTAATTTAACTAGTACACTGATTCTCGTTTCACAATGAGGGAATCATCACCTCTTGAGCGAAGCAGAAAGACACAAGAAAGTGAAAACAATGGTAAGTCATGATGACAGACAAAAGTAAAAAACGCTTTATCAAATAAAAATGATTTACCACATGTCTGAAAAAAGTGGTCCGAGAACTAGATCTTTTACCTGAGCCATTCGGTCACAAATGTTGTCAGTTTTGGGACGTTTGCGGATAAACAATATTTTTTAGGGTATTTATAATTCTTCGACATTTATGTTTCTTACTGAACAAAAAATATCTAGTAAAACATTGACTGTTATCACTATTAAATATTGTCTCTATAAAGTAGAAGTAGAGCACATACCTTTATGGATAAGCATTTTCTCAAAATATTAACACTAGTATATCTACACAAAAATGTCGTCTTGATTAAATCTGCTTTGCTGAAATCAATTAACTTTTTGCTTACATTTTCTGCTCTCAATAAGTGGCTATTAAATATTTATTTTATTTGTAAAATAAAACGAGCCTAGACTAGACTAAAATAATTCGTCTCACTCGACAACTTTTCTAACATAATTAGTTTAATTAACATACAATTAAACCGGGCCACAAGATGTTAATAATCTAATCATGATTTGATAATCGATTAACATAATTAACTAGAACGGTGGTTATAATAAAGTTTGAATAATTCTTACGCATGCCGAGAGAAAGTATTATGTAGGTAACACCAAAATTGGTCTCAAAACGATTTAGTTTTGATGTCACTATGACTTTCTTTCACATACTGGGTCAGGTGAAAAGTTAATGTCGTTTTTACTTTTGTCCAGCCAGTTTCCTGTTAGCTAAATTACTCGATGCTACACTTTTAAATCGTTATTTAAAAAATAATAAGCCTCTATGCTGCCTGTGGTTTTGTACAACCTAATTGATCAACCAGACAGAAAATAGAAAAATTTCTTCAGACTTATTAACCTGAAAATATAATGTAGGTAGTACTCATATTATGAAAAGGAAAATAAGTTTAAAAATCGATCTTTGATTTTGTTCCTGATAAAAACTAAAGTGTTTTGACCTCCATTTTACCCCAGAGAATGAAAAGTGACGCATACATTAACTTCCGCTTCAGTAGATGACTCGTACCTGATCATTCAGTCAGTGATAAATTACTATTATTTGATAGAAATAGGTTATGTATATTGTGGTAAAGCAACGCTTTAGCTGAAACTGAAAATTAGCTGAATTAAATAATTAGATACCTATGAAAAACAAAACAAAACGTTTAGGAAGAGTAAAAAATCAAAATCGCCAAACAATTTTTATTCAATTTTTATATACGAGTATATAACAGGGTGAGTCTACTAAAGTAATAGTATATTATGATACGAGTTTTATAAGACGCATTTTGTCGCACGCACGGAATTCATAATCATAATGGGGTAAGTGCGACAAAATGCCTTATAAACGAGATATCATACACTATTTTTTCTACTTTGCACCTTTTTTGACAAAAAAATTCAATTTCGAAATTTAGGGAATTTTGTGGCAGTTGACACCATTTGCGTGGGTCATGAAATTAAATTAATAATGTGGATCGTCATTAGTTTATTCGTAAAATGTATTCTGAAAGTGTCCAAGACGTTTTGCAATGTATCTACCCCTCAACGAATACGGGCTTTTGTGGCAAATACGCGGAATTTGAAAATTGGCCTAAGGAGAATGGAATCTCAAATTACTTACTTGCACTGGCTATTGAAGTCATGTTTGTACACTACTCGAAAGGTGTTCGAAGGGACTACGTATCAGGGATGGCAGAAAAGCCTCTAAAGGTTCGAATTTGATTCATTTGATTAAGTTATCACTTGAAACAGGTGCCGATTGACACTGACAGTTCTCTCAGATAATTGTCAAAAAACTAGATTGCCATCATTTTCCAACTAAATTACCCTGGTTTTTAGTGTAATTATTATAGCACTCCGTTGGATATTACGAAACCCAAAAGGCGTATCGTAATGACCTCAGTACAATACAAAAGTAGAAAAAGTATATGTTTACTTTAAGGTTTTGTCCCATATAAGACAATGGGCCTAATAAGGCCGACAATTTATTTCAATTCAATTACAAATAAAAAGTATGAAAGTTTATTTAAAAAAATATTACGAAAATTATTATCGAAAAATAAATATAGTACTTTAGGTATAAAGTCCGGAAAGTGAGGTTTTATTGGACGAGAAAGCAAACACCAGGACGAGTCGAAGACGAGTCCTGGTAGCTTACAAGTAGCAGTAGAAGATCACTTTCCGGACGTGATGAGTACAACATTTTTTTCAACCGAGATGAGAATTTATTCCAACATCATTGTCTCGTTTTTAGCGGACTAGTCCGGTAAAATGGTACTTCATTTTCTCGTTTTTACTGGACAAGTCCGGGAAAAATTATCCAGCGGACTAGTCCGGTTAAAAAAAAAGTTATTGAAAATCTATACTAAAAAACTACAATAAAAAAGAGAATATATACTCAAAATATTTATTTTATCCACAGCCAGTCTATTTTTAGGTCATAATATTGCTGCTAGGAGACGTCTTATGATATCAATAAAACGTATAGGTCTTATGAAAACACCATAAGACCCGTAATAAAATTACACTACATTTTCTACAATTACCTTTATATTAAAAACGAAAATAGGGGCGGTTATTCCTTTATGGATGCCAGATTTAGTGTAAACGAAGCCGGAACTAATGCAGTATTTCTATTTTAAAAATGAATTTGACAACCGTCACTTCAAAAGCGTCAAATGAAAATTTTGAAAAATAATTTGAAAATGTTGATTTAGTTTTGGATAAAACGTTATATTGCATAAGGGTCTTACATGTGTTTTATCCGCTTAGGCCTAACTGCACCAGTCTGGCTTAAAATATAAGCTCTGCTTAAAAGGTGTCGCTCTGCGAAAAAGTGCTGATTTTGGTCAACTTCAACTACCAATATCTACTAAACTATAAGAGATACGACTTTGATTTTTGTATATGTTACTGTTAACATCTTTCACTAGGTATAAAGTGTTCAATATTGGTTCTGGTCAGATCGCCTATGTGTGGCAATTGCCACAAAAACGTATGTCTCGGAAACAATGACACATGACAGCTGTCAGTGCTCCGCGGCCAAAAATTCACACGTTCAACTGAGATAACGCTTGCAGAGTAAATTCTTGAACGTCTGCATACAATTATCATGATTTGCAATGTGATTTTTATCAAAAACTCCTAAATGCAAAAATAAGACAGTTGATAGCAAACCATATGAACTTATCACGCAACCTACGTTCATGCTAGAAAGAGAAAACCATAGCAAACCACGACCAGAACCAATATTGAACACATGTTATTTACCAAATTTCAATAATGTACATAAAAAAACAATTGACATAAAAAAGCACAAAATATCCATGTTTTCAACACTTCATCGAGATAATCTTAAGGACCATAATACGTAGATAAATCGGACTGGGACCATTTGAAAACACACACACATATCTAGTGACATTACCCACTTCCGAAAAAAATTGACTTTTAATTAAAAAAAATACGTTTGATGTCTCTGTGAAAGAAACGAAATTTGTTGTAGAAAGTTGGTAATCTTATTAGATATATTCGATTGAAACGATTTGGCGTTTGCCGTTTTTAAAAATGTTTGTTCGTTCTCGAGATTATCTCAAAAAACAATTTTTTGTTACTTCTGGCACCGGCCACCAGTTGTCGCTTCAAATTTGAGCTGTCTGAATTGACGCCTAAGACAAAATATCTCCTCGGGTCCCTCAGGTAGTGGAGAGTCAACCCCTCATTGTAAATTTTATTTGTCCTCATTGTTGTGGCAAAGTTGGAAAAAATAAGATGATTTCGGTACTAACTGTTTGATCTTTAGAAAAGGATTTACATTGATTTATAAAATCCTTTTCAAATTCATTATTAAAATTTTGATTCCGCCTGAGTCGGATTTAAAATCCATACGTGTTAAAATTAAAATTTAATTGAATTAAATTTTAATTTCACCTTCTATAAATTGACCGACCCCTAGTAGTAATTTTTTACTTAACAGATTATACCACTAATTTTTTATTGTAACTATTGATTTTTTGGATTTTTATGAAATTCGATTAGAAAATGTTTTTATACTCGTTTCAGTTAGTAAAACGTCAATTTTTTAGCATTCTAAAAAAATAACTCTTATAAAGTTAACAAATGTAAAAAATTAGTTAAAATGATAAATGATTCTTAG
Source organism: Tribolium freemani (assembly GCA_939628115.1). Taxonomy (NCBI): domain Eukaryota; kingdom Metazoa; phylum Arthropoda; class Insecta; order Coleoptera; family Tenebrionidae; genus Tribolium; species Tribolium freemani. The sequence goes on from OW626793.1 coordinate 2,995,870, forward strand.
GAATATTTTTTTAATTAACGTTTGTTCAAACAAACCTACAAATTATTGAAACATGGGGAGTAAATGACTTTCGTAAATGTTTAACAAAAAACCTAGTAACTTTTAGTAATTTCGTATTTCCAATATTGGCTGTGAGACCAAAAAAAGTCAGTGTTCATGCCATGTCACCTTCAAGCAAGACGTATCAATATTGCAGGTATGTTAAACATTTACAAAACTCAACAAACCTTACGTTTCTCCTTGTAGGCTGATGATGATTTAATTAAAATCGAAACGTCGCTAATAATATAAAGTGTAGTTTATTCCCTACCCTAAACAACCAAAAACAATTTCTTCCGCCATGGGGAGTACTATGACAAATTTAAAAAATCGAAAAAGTGTCTTATTGAAACAACAAAAAATTATTCTTCAAATGCTACACGAGAGTTCGACAAAGAAGAACATTATTTTCCAAAACATTTCTCAAACGGGTTGACATTGGTCATTATAATGTGCTTAGAACTCTGCGGACACAACGTTTACAAAAAGTTTTATCAAATAATTTTTAATTTATTCACACTCTGTTTTGTACGAAGTCTATCGATAAATAATAATTATTATTACTTTATCGATAATAGTAATAATACTTTACTTGTATGGAAACGCTGATTATCATAATTTATCAAGCTGAAGAGTCAAATAAAAACATTTCGACAAGTAGTATTTAGTTAGAATACATTTTTTCCCTCAGTTTGCATTAGTTTATCATTCACAAAGAAAAAAAGATTACAATATTCTTAGGAATATTATAACAAATTTTGCCAACAGTTATCTTCTTTTTCTATTTGATTAAAAATTTAATAATAACAATTTAAAAATTAATAATTATAATTAGCAAAAATTTGCATAAACTCTCAATATTTCGTAAATACATGCATACGATGCCTCTCTGAGTCGAACATTGCACAACGAAACGACCGATTCCTCGTGAAAGAACGATGAGTAATATTTTTAATATTTTGATTCATAACAAGCCACTAGCCCTGTCCGAAGTACCTGCTTGAGATAAAGGTCCCAATGTTTATTGAAGTTGGGACCATGGGCTTACGAGGGGGTTGTAAATTATTAGACAGAGAAACTCAGCCGTGTTATAAATCATTTTAGGCCCAAACATTTTTCGTAATATTCCCATTTGAGCGACCCCTGTGCGGGAATAAGTGTCGTCCTCATCGACTTTCGCCACCTTACTGCACCGTAAATAAATGCAGCTTAAAATTGTCTAAAGCTTTGTTTAAACTAAACCGTACCCTGGGTACCGTTTAAATAGCGCTTAACATCAAAAAAGCAATTTAAATGCACAATTTGAAAACGAGTCGATGAGAAATCGCGTTATTCTTGATTTGCATAATGAAAAAATTTGTTCGATTGCTTCAAAAAACATATTTAACGAAATAAAATTCAATACACCTTCGATATAGTAAAAAGATTTCTCGTTCTTCCTGTCTCTTAAAAATTTGGTAGTAATTGTTGCAACAGCAATTTTATGCAATATTACCAAAAATAGAGATGAAGACGGAAGAGAACCTAGATTGGATGATGGCATGGGTGATCAACATGAGATAAAGAAAGAAAGTGGGCAAATTTCTGCATAACTATGAAGTTATTGATCTTCGAAATAATAATGATCGTGCTAAATTACGGTGCTTTAATCGTTTTTATTTTTTTTTATTAATAGCATTATGAACACAAAAGCAAGGTTTATCAATTAACTAAATAAACGTCCATAGCCAGCACTGAACGGATTTTTCAGCTCAACTCAACTTAACTCTTTCAATTGTCTATCAAATTCTAAAGACTTTTGTATCAATTTGAATTCTTCCAAGATTAGCTCGAATTCTTTTTTTTTCCTTCTCAAATTCTAAATATGGAATAGCTTTTTTAATATTGTAACTTTGAAGCTAGTATGGACTTTTGGACGTCTTCTATAACACTGTTTTTCCAGATAATTGCGGATTGTTTCAAATTTATAGGCTCATACTCGTACTGTTCGTAGTTTATCCAATTTTCAACTTCACTTATTGAAAATGTTGTGATGTAGATGGTAGTTCAAGATGAATTAAAATTCTAGGACAATGCTTTTTCGTCCTCGAAATCGAAAGTTCTTTACTGTTTTTATTGAAATAATGAGTTGGTTTCTTTTTGTTCTGAAATTAACACGTTTGCTCCTCTGTCTACATCATAAATTCTGTTGGTACATTATAATATCTAAACAAGAAAGTTTACACATCTTGTTCTTTTTCTGGCTTCAGTCATCGCTGTAGCAAAACTTTTTTAATAAAATTAACTCAAAGTTAAAAACATAAACCAGTACTCACTAATTTTAATTTCGTTGAATTATTTCGCTATTGATAGCAGAAATAAAAAAATCCGCAACATTATCACGAATTTGTAAACTAGTGACAGGCATTGGGCGGATTAAATTAACTAACAGATAAAATGTCACGGTGCAGCTCGATTTATTTAAACTCCACTTATATCTGTATCCATAGCTTTGTTAAGCGTTACACATAAGCCGAACCGGTGCAGTTAGGTCTTAATTATACTTCATACAATAAATAACTATAAAAAAATACAATTAATAGGTATCAATATTTGGTATGGTAACCATTATTAGTGATGCATTCCTGCAATCTGTGTGGCATGTTGTCAACTAATTGGTGGCATAAATTGGAACCTCATAAATAATTCCAAACTTGATCCACATTATGCCTCAACGCCTCAAGATTGCGGGGAATGTTATTTTCGGCAACAACCGTGTTCTGCTCCCTGACCATACAATCCCACAGGTTTGCGATGAGGTTTAGGTCAGGAGTGCAAACCATTCGTTCACTATTCGGACTCGATGAAAGAATTCCTCCAATTCCTCGGGAGGATACAGGTGGTTTAGAGTGGACACCAATACTTCATCCAAAACTTGGGCATACTGCCAGGTTGTGAAATGTGATGGAGTCACCTGGACAACTTCTCCAGGACCGACATCGCTCATCTATCCCCAAACCCCGGCGCTCTTCCGCTTCTGCGGTTAGGCAGAATATTATTCAATTCACGGCGTATCCCGTCAACAGGCCACAATTTTGTTTGTATGTCTTGTTCAATTCGTCCGGAACTGATTTATTTTATAAGATCTTACGAAGGCACACCTAAAAATCACAACAATAAATCAGTCTGTTTTTGAGCAAAATATTTTTTAATATCACTAAAAATTCATTAAATTGGTTGTTCATCGTCTATGTTTTATGATTAATACATTAATAAGTAACTAATTAGATGGTGAGGAATGCAGACACATTTGGTAGATTATTTATTGTCTATGTTTCGCCACCTTTTTGGTGCTTCTTCAGGACAAATAGGGAACTATTCGTCAAGAGTGACAAAATGGTTCCCCGCGTGTACCATAAAAAATTATGAATTACATCAGACATTTCATTTTACGTGTTTTCCATAAATTTGAAGACAATATTTTTAAAAGGGTGTTTTTTATTAAACAAAATGTTACAATAGTGGTTCGTTCTGGCTCTTGGGTTTAAAGGTGTTTCCATTTAAAAACAACAACTAAAAAAACTATATAATGTTTACATCACTCTTATGGAGACTACTGTAAAAAAATCGTTAATTTATGACCACTTCCTAACGGAGGAATTTAAAAAAATTGAAAACTTTGCCACCCCTAGTGACCCGTTCGCTAGAACGCTGACTTTAGTAAGTATACTTATTTACATTAAAAATAATCTATTTTCAAATTTAGAGAGAACACTCACATTTTTTTTATTACGAACTCCCGGGCTAGAAGTTATGTGGAAGTAAGGTTTTAGGAAAAAAAAGAGAGGAAAGAAGGCAGTATTAAGAGCTTCTAATTTGAAAAAAAAATTTACGGCCACGTCTTAGTGCTAATAAAATCAAAGAAATAAATTCTGTACTACTTTTCTCCAATTCGACAATTTTGGATCGCACGAATTAGATCTTTCGTGGTTCACTAACTAAAATACCAAGTCCGCGTATCAGATCTTCATACTTGATTCGAAGTATCAAATTCGTTTGTTAGTGGAGAAAAATTCTACATTTCTGACGGATTTGATCTGGCTCGTGGTATTTTAGTTGTGCTAAAAGATCTGGCCAGACACTCGTGGTAGTAGTACTTGCAGATTAGATTCGTACGATTTTTTTTTTCGAGCGATACCGGGCTCGTGGTTGTCCATTAGTACACAGATATCTTTACGAATTTGGCTCGATACGTATCAGATATGGCAAATTATCCGCTCATGTATGGGGCGTTAATGTTCTAACTACGTTGTGTTATAGTTTACGTTGTCTTTTAGTCACTGCCTAAAAACTAGGCCACTCTTGTAAGTCAAAACTCGTCTAATGGACTTATTTCGTTATAGTACTGAACACCCCAATTGTATACGTATAAGTATTCCAGAACAAATAAAATTGAGCTACGGTAAAAACACTCAAGGGACTCACAGTGGTGCCGATTTTACCAAACTGTTTTGTGTTGAAAAATTCGTGAAAAATAACGATGAATTTTTTATTACATTTTTTAGAGGTTTCCTGAAACGTTTTCCCATAAAAGAGAGCTTATGCGCCAATTGGTATACACATCCTGTGTACGAATAAAATGGAAAATTACATAATTTTTAGATTGTTTTCATCCAAAGATGCAACGATTTTTTGCGAGTATTTAAGCAAATGTATATTTTATCAAAAATTCAATTTTTTTAATTCAAAAACTTCTAAAAAAAAATTAAAATTGGTGTTAGTATTTTAATTTGTTTCGCCTCGTGTTTTAAACTTTTAGGTTTTTTTTAATCATGTCAAGTCGGAAGTATTTAAGCATACTTTTGAGGCAATATTTTTGGTGAAACTTAACCGAAAAATTACCACGTTAAACCGAGATTCAGGACGTTTTCGAACATAAGATTCATTTACTTTCCAACATCTTGTCAAAACGTGAGTAAAATTCATAATGGAAAATTATGCTATTTTGTTTATTTCAGTCGATTTAACTTGTTTTGTTTCAAAAATAAACCGAAAAACCATGACATGTGATCAAAAATTGTGTAATTTTTATCTTTTTTAGAAAGAAACATCGTTTTTAAACTAAAATCTCAAACAATCTAAAGAATTACTAAAGTAACTCGAAAATTACATTAGTATGGATTATGTTTGCCTTCTTCGAGCACTCTTTTGAGCTATATGACTCATTCCAACCATTCCGTTTATAAAAAAAAGTACCTAACACAGATCAAATGGTTATATTGAGTTAATCTGCTATTCTGGTGAAAATAGGTGCAAATCTGGCAAGTTTTTCAGCTTGGAGCTCTGAAATTTAATTTTTTTGTTTCAGTACTAGAATGACTTATTCTACAGTATGCTTTCTTAAACCATTTTTGGTGACTTTATTTTTGTGATTGGTTGGTTTTGTGGCGGCACTGGAACCACAGGCGATTCACGGTTGCTCGTAACCGTAGCCACACCACTTCCCATGACAAGTGACAGCCCGCCAGAACGACACTAGCGACACCACTTCTTGGCGTCGAGCGTCACACGGGCACGCGTGCATTATTTCAGTTTAGTTGTTTCGATTTTGTTATTGTAATAAAGGAGTTTATGAAAAGTGAGTTTCGTTGACCTCTTCGCGACACACAACTCAACCCACATTGGTGACCCCGTACAACACACGCATCGACAACACCACGCAACAGTGCACGTTACAACATGCCCGATAACCCACCAGGACCTGTCCAGGTCGAGAGGGTTACTGTTAAACCGCCACCCTTTTGGAAAGGTGATCCCAAGCTGTGGTTTATCCAACTTGAAGCCCAATTCAACCTCGGCAAGATCACAAGCGATACAACCAAGTACCACTACGTGGTCAGTGCAATCGACACATCAGTCCTTCAACAGATTGCAGATTTCGTGACCAATCCACCCGCGGTTAACCAATATGAAGGTATCAAACAACGGCTTATTTCTACATTTTCGGATTCTCAGGAACGCCAATTGCGTAAACTACTGTCAGAAATGGACTTAGGCGACAAGAAACCTTCGCAATTGCTTAACGAAATGAAGCGTCTGGGTGATTCGGCAGTATCCGACGAATTACTGAAAACTTTGTGGTTACAAAGATTGCCGACCCACGTACAATCAGTGCTCGCAACCAGCTCTGACCCGATTCAGAACCTTGCACAAATGGCAGACAAAATCGTGGAGATACAACACTTGCCCTCAGTTTGTACAGTTGCGACCCCAACCGAAGATATGTCCGCAGCTATTCTGCAACTCACAAAGGAAGTCGCAGCATTAAAGACTGCCTACAATACTGGATTTAAGCCGCGACGATCACGATCACGACCACAGACGCCAGACCGTTCAAGCAGGGACTCTTGTTGGTACCATCGTACATTCGGCAATAAAGCAAAGAAATGTATCACTCCCTGCAACTTCACTAAGTCGGAAAACCCCACGCCGCGCCAGTAACGGCGGCAAGCGACGCGGCGTGCGACAGCCGCACTATTAATGCAATCCATGCCAGTCGACGCCTCACCATCACCGATCCAACCACTGGTATTTCGTTTTTGATTGACTCTGGTTCGGATATTTCAATCATCCCCAAGAAAGCACGACAGTCGACAGTAAGTGACCTCGTACTTTACGCCGCCAATGGCACTGCCATCCAAACCTACGGCTACGAGAGACTTACCGTCACTTTGGGATTACGACGTCGATTAATTTGGAACTTCATCATCGCTGATACCAAACGAGCAATAATTGGCGCCGATTTATTGCATTATTTCGATCTTTTAATCGATATTAGACGGGCCAGACTAATTGATAGCACGACAGGAATCTCCAGTGCGGGCACATGCATTTCCGCCTCTCACGCTGCAGTGCTGTCAGTTTCACCGAACGCTCGGTATCGCGATCTGATCAGGGAATTTCCAGCTCTGACAACTTTCCACAATGTCGAGCCGACCCTTCCACACGCGACCCAGCATCTAATCGAAACCACCGGACCCCCAGTGGCTTCAAAACCACGGAGACTCCCTCCCGACAAACTACAAATAGCCAAAAAAGAATTCGAACACATGATGGCGCTAGGGATTTGCAGACCCTCCAACAGTCCGTGGGCAAGCCCTCTCCATATGGTCCTGAAAAAGGACAGCAACTGGCGTCCGGTAGGCGACTATAGACGACTCAACGCGGTCACTAAAGAGGATCGTTACCCAATTCCTCATTTACATGACTTCGCTCACTTGCTTGCTGGCAAGACCATTTTTTCAACCGTTGACCTTGTTAGAGCTTACCACCAGATTCCGGTCGAAGCGAGTTCTATTCCGAAAACCGCCATTACCACACCTTTTGGCCTTTTCGAATTTACGAGGATGCAATTTGGTCTGCGTAACGCTGCTCAATCTTTTCAAAGATTCATCCACGAAGTCTTGAATGGTCTCGACTTTTGCTTCCCCTACCTGGATGACATTCTCATCGCCTCCACTGACGAAAGGGAGCACACCGACCATCTTCGCAAAGTCTTTGAAAGATTATTAAAGCACGGCCTTACTATTAATCCCGAAAAATGTTCTTTCGGAAATTCCAAAGTGAAGTTCCTCGGGTACGAAGTCTCGGCAGATGGCACCAAGCCCTTAACCGACCGAGTCGATGTCATTTTGAACTACCCGCTACCAAAGACACCCAAAGATGCTAGAAGGTTCCTAGGTACAATTAACTTTTACCGACGTTTTGTACCTCATGCAGCCGCTCATCAAGGCCCTATACACAATCTAGTCAAAAACAGCAAAAAGAACGACAAAACACCGCTATCTTGGACTCCCGAATCGAAAGCAGCATTCGAGCTGTGTAAACACGACCTCGCTCAAGCGACGCTCTTAGTACACCCTACAGCTACCGATACTATTTCGCTCACAGTCGACGCTTCTGACTTTGCAATGGGGGCAGTACTCGAACAGAACCAAGGAGGAAGTTGGAAACCCTTAAGTTTCTTTTCAAAAAAATTGACACCGGCCCAACAAAAATATAGCACGTACGATAGGGAACTGTTGGCAATTTATTCCGCGGTTAAATCGTTCCAACACTTTCTCGAAGGCCGTCATTTCGTAATATACACAGATCACAAACCACTTGTGTACGCTTTCACGCAAAAATCCGACAAGGCAACTCCGCGACAAGCACGACATCTCGACTACATAAGCCAGTTTACTACTAACATCAACCACATTTCTGGTAAATCCAATGTAGTTGCCGACACCTTGTCCAGAATCAGCGAAATTGACACGCCAACTCCTATCGATTACCAGACACTACGCGAATCACAAGACGTAGATCCCGAACTGCAAACACTCCTGGCACAACCCGATTCTACAGCGCTGAAACTGAAATTGTTCACCGTTCCTGGTTCAGAGAAACAAATTTATTGTGACGATTCTAACCGCAGAATCCGTCCGTTCATCCCCAAAACCTCACGGTATGAACTTTTCAAGCACTTTCATGGTATGGCCCACCCCGGTATCAAAGCCACTACAAAACTCCTCACTGACAGATTTGTGTGGCTTGGTATTAACAAGGACGTCAACCGCTGGACTAGAGCTTGCATAAACTGCCAGAGATCCAAAGTGCAGAGGCATACACAACCACCGATCACAGAAATTGGTACTCCTGACGAACGATTCGCAGTAATCAACATAGATTTGATTGGACCATTACCACCTTCAAACGGCTTTACCTATTGCCTAACTTGTATTGACCGTTACACTTCTTGGACCGAAGCCATTCCGCTAACCGATATCACAGCCGAATCCGTTGCTAAAGCCCTGTATTCCGGCTGGATCTCCCGGTTTGGTACGCCGCTGAAAATTATCACGGATCAAGGCAGGCAATTCGAAAGTTCGCTATTTGCTTCACTTTCCACCTTAATGGGTTTTCGCCGCGCGAGATGTACACCATACCACCCAGCCACCAACGGCAAAATTGAACGTTGGCATAGAACACTAAAGACCGCCATTAAAGCTCACGCTTCACCAAACTGGACGGAACATTTACCCACCGTTCTCCTCGGGCTGAGGACAGTCATTCGCGATGACACCCCAGTCTCAGCTTCAGAAATGGTTTATGGATCAACCATTCGGCTCCCCGGTGAATTTTTTCAAGGTTCAACCAACACCATCGACCCTGCGACTTATGTGGGACAATTAAAAGCAAATATCGCAAACGTTCGTCCAGCGTCAGCTCCACATCATGACAACAGGCAGATATTTGTACCCCAAAACCTCGACACCTGCACCCACGTTTTTGTCCGAAGAGACGCAGTCAGAAAACCTTTTGACCCACCTTATGATGGCCCCTGTAAAGTCCTGAATCGAACCGAAAAGTATTTTACGGTGGATCTCAACAACAAGTCAACCAACATTTCCTTGTGCAGACTGAAACCAGCTTTTCTGCTCAACGACAACCCCATTCGGCATGACCATACTTACGCCAATTGGGCTATCACATCCGAAAAGACTGATTTGAAGAAGACTGTCAGATTCAAATTATAAATAGGTTTAATTGTTTATTATTTTAATTTTCTACTTTGTTTAAGTTTTTTTCTATTCCTCATTGTGGCTCCACCACTGGCAGGGGAGTACTGTGGCGGCACTGGAACCACAGGCGATTCACGGTTGCTCGTAACCGTAGCCACACCACTTCCCATGACAAGTGACAGCCCGCCAGAACGACACTAGCGACACCACTTCTTGGCGTCGAGCGTCACACGGGCACGCGTGCATTATTTCAGTTTAGTTGTTTCGATTTTGTTATTGTAATAAAGGAGTTTATGAAAAGTGAGTTTCGTTGACCTCTTCGCGACACACAACTCAACCCACAGTTTGTTGGTTGAATGACAGGCAGAGGTTATGGATAGAAAAAAAAAACAGAGAAAACATATTAAATCTTATTTTATCATATTTTTGTTTCATCTCTAATTTATTACTGTTGCCACAATATGTGTTAAAATATTCGATTATTCTCACATATACAAAATGATATAGTATTTCCACTGAGAGAATGGACTTTTTTTAAATAACCTGGAAACATTAAAATCACTAAGATATGCGTATTAGCGTGGTGTTTAGTGCGTACTGTTAGGTTGGTAGTATTCCCGCGCTTGTCATGTATTGTCGTTCTGTGAAATTCGATTTCAAAACGTGTTTGCGTCAAAGATTTGGGATTATTGTAGTAGTGTTAATAATCCTTTTTAGTTTGTATTCTAGTAAATATTTATTGTTGGTAGTGGATTTGTTTTTGGTTACTTGAAGACATTTACAAGACGAACATTTTAAAGAATTTTTACTATTTTCCTCAGGTAAATGCAAATATTTATTCCTAGGGGCTTAATCCTAAACATTGTGACTCATCAAAACGAAAAATAAAACATTTTAAAGGAAAAACTAAAATTTGGTCAGGTACTACTTTAATCGCGGAGTGATAGTAACTTGTTTTTCACTTAATTATTGAGTGGAAATAGTATATCAGATCAGAATATCTGAATACTTTCATTGGAGTCGTCTCTGATATTGCCCTACCCAAACAAGAACAATTTTCACGATAACTACAAATTACCGTAAAACAATAGCATTATCAGTTCAACTTGATTAAATCGCCGTAAATAAAGTGTCACAGTTTTCTCCTTTCGGCATATTTTCGTGCTCACTCAACAAAATCTCATTGAGTTCTTTTACACCAAATTTCGTTGTTCAATGCGCTAATTATAAATTTAGAAAGAGAACGCGTAACTGTTCACTAATCTGACGTCAGTTAATTGATAAAAAACTAGAACTAATTTACATCGTTTTCCAGTACATCATGTATAAAACTGTTTTACAACAGATATAATGACACAGTATTTTAAAAAATTGACCCACATAATATTCGTCTTCAACATTCCGGGAACCACCTCCAATTTGAGTGCGTGTAAGTGAACGTTTTTCAAAATTGGAACAGCAACGAGTTGTATCGCGCTCTCGATCGTCACTTCAGTTCTCAAACCGCCTTCGCTGCCAACATGTAACTATGGTTAAACCTGTTGGAAAAGTTAGTTTAGTTATCGTACATCATGCTGATACATGCGGTTGCACTACTGTGTGTGATTACTGTCATTAATTGTGCGTTTATCGATCAAGTGAAAAGAGAAAACAGTATTACTTTATTTAATCAAACCAAAGAGGAAACAGGCCATGCTTTAATTGGTACAGGTGATTACTTTTTTTCATACTTTTGTTAATTTGATTTTACAGAGGCGCGGAAAAAGGGAGAAAAAAATGATATGATGAGCAGAATTTTGCCCTTAATGGTGATCCCCTTTATGGTTTCGACTGCTATGATTCCGATGATGTTGGTTTCTTTGAAGTTTATGCTTATGAAAAGTGCCTTTATTGGAAAACTAGCTGTAATTTTGTTGATTTTGAATATGTTCAGAAATAGATCGAGTGGAGAAGGTGGTGTTTATACGCACAATATCCAATTAAGTGATATGTCGATGGCTCATTACGGATACAACGGTGAAGAAGAATATGGAGCTTATGTTAATGGAAAGAAACGCAGTTTCAGCTAGCTAATGCTAATTGTGTTAGAAATAATTTATTTACTTGTTTAATTTATTTATGTGTACTTCATGAGTACGATGACTGTTTTCTTTGAAAACTTAAATCTGGTGTTAAATCTTTGCTGTTGCTCTTGTTGCAATTAGGGATTCTTGTATAATTGTACTATTTTGTAAATAAACCTACTCTACAATGAAAATTTTTAATTACTTAAATGGGGTCCGAATGAAAAAACAATGCTTTTTGTTAAAATAGAAAGCAAAAAGGAAAGACATTAAGATTAACGTTAATTGAGGGATTGAGATGGGCAAAAATACAGAGTGTTTCACAAGTGGTAATGAACCTGATACTATGAAGAATGCAACCCAAAATACATTTGAAGGGGTAAATGTCAAACTCAAGACTATTATTTGCTAAAACAACGAATGCATTGAAAAGACACAAAGTCTTTCTCCTCCACGCCTTCATACAAAACCTTAAAAATTGAATTCACCAGATTTTAGCTAAAACAGGTTTTTTTCCATAAACTTATGGGTTATTAGAGTTAGAGGTTCGAGCGAAAAAGTTGGATAAAAAAAGACATACTTCTGATCTTTGGCTGAAAGACTTATTTAAAGGCAAAAATTACACAACTTTCAAAATTATTTGGTAATTTTTAGACATGTTTTTACCGAAATTTAGCAAAATTAGTTACATCCTTGGCTAAAAAACCAGCCGGGTAAAAAGCAAAATAAAACTCATACTATCATCGACTTAGTTGCGTTATTTTTATAGTTTGTTTTGGCTAAATTTAGCAAAAACCTCGTTATTGTTGTTTAAAATGTGCCCAAAGACTTGAGCAACATAAAAATGCCATTTTCTTTAAATTTTTTTTGATTCTTGATAAAATTGTACTAAAACGACCTAAGGGCTCTAGAAACTCTAGAAGAAAGCTCTATTAAAATTTTGCACGTTATTAAAAGTTAAGAACGCGAATAGACCAATCAAATTGGTTTAGTTTGGTCATGTCATCATTTAGGCACGGTTGCTCAGTTCGAGCTTAAACCGAGTTTAACTCTAAACTAAGCTTAAGCCGGCACCAAGTCAACTGAGCAACCTCAGTTGCGAAATATCGACTAAGCATAAGCTTAGTATTGGTTTAACTAAGCGGTCGATGCTGGCCGCTTAACCATTGGCTTCTCGCTAAACATTTTCAATATTAACATTATTAATATACATAACTATAATTTTATTGAAATCTTTAACAGATGAATAAAATAAACCGAAGTAGCAATTTTACGTGCCAAGAAAAAAAATTTGGTCAATTTTGATCAAGATTATAAATCTAACACTAGAGTGTAAAAAAGTTACTTGAAAAAATTTGACCATGGCCAAATTGCACTAAGATTTAATAATGCAACAGCAGACAACCGTAGAGGGGCTGCTGCATTACAAAAAATATGCGACAATTAAAAAATTCATGAAATATGCAGACCAACAATGCTATAAAAAACAGATTGGTGGAGGACCACCTAGACCATATACTACTTACTTTCACAAATGTGTAAAAAGGTTGCTTTTAATGATAATTAGTGATAAGGAACCAATAGATTACCGGATTCGACAGTGAATTTGCTGATGATGCATAGAGACAGTTTTTTTAAATAAATTTCAGTTCAGTTTGATAAACAAATAAACTTAAACAATAACAGTAATGAGTGGAGGGTCATGGCAACAACATGTATATTAAAAAAAATCTAAAAAAAAAGTATAATGATAATAATTTACTTATTCTTCTTCCAGTATAATAAACATTATTTTTTTAAGTGGTGCAGCAGAATCCGACAGTCAAGGAAAGAATGATGTTAGAATTATATTGATATGTAAATATTATGTGATTTTAATTATAGCATAAGTTTTTAAACAGTTAAATTATTTATATAAAATTGTTATGCTTCAAAACTGAGGACTCCCAAGTCTTCAAATGCACAAAAACAACAAATAAACTGTACAAATCAATTTATTTCTGTGCTCTGAAAGGAAATGTTAAATTGCATTTTTTCAGAAGGAACCACAATTTGAAAATGCCGCGCTTGAAAGAGCTCCATGAAATAAGAAAAAACCATTTTAGTAATTTATAATTATATTGAGACACATTTTTAAATATAAGATTCTTATTATAACGATAATATTCCTACAATCTACCAACATAATGATAAATGATGATATTATTCCATCTTAACCTAACTTTTCAAAATCAGAACTGTGAAAACAAACATTACATTATCCGGTCACCCATCCAAGGAATGACTGGGGTCAGTGCTGCTTAACTTCATAAACTAATGAAAACCTATGAAATCAGCTAGTCTATGCAACTAACATAAAAAGCTTGAAATATCACATTATTCAGGTAAATTGAATTTTATTTCTGATTTAAGCATTTTCTAAGTTAATTAATTGTGCTATTGTTGAATGGCTGATGATTTCCCATCTGAAGATAAATCTTTACCTCAGAAAAAATTCCGAATTAACAGTAACAGTAAAATAATTACAAAAATATCCTATTCTTTTAAATAAAAGTCAAGTGTCCTCTATTAAAATAAGCAAATGTGAATATATACATGTTAATGAACTACGCGCTAGACCGAGAAAATTAATTGATGAAAAAAATTAACAACTTTGAATACTATGCTCTAGTTCATCCGGTTTTTTTTTGCTGCTTGAGGCACGAGCTTCAGTATTGTGACTTAACTCATCAAATTCTCAGCTTAGGTGTTTTGTTTGTTTTTTTAGTTTGTTTTACTTTAAGAAAATCACTCATTGTAAGTTTGGCACTCATATTGTTTTAATTGATCAACAAAAACCAAAAAAATCAAATTTGAACTTTTTAAATGATACCAACAGTGTAATAAGACTGTAAATAAATGAGATTTGTTTATCCTAACAATTAGATTCGTAAAAGTCTTGAAGCAATCGTTTTATAAAGGAGAATTATTTCTTTTTTTTACAAATATAAGCAGGGTGGGCAGTCGCTTGGGCAAGGAGTATTTTGGTTGGGCGTATGCCAACCCGCGCCCACCCCTAGCACCAGTGGCGGCTGGTGAAATTTTTAAGAAACGGTTCTGCAAAAATTCTAACATTTATGGTAGATAGATAGGTATGAAATATTTCGGCACACTGTCTTCTTATACAGGGATGTTTTTTTATTAGTATACATTGCCCTATGTATACAGTTAAAAAAACCGAGTCAATTTCATTGTTACTATGACGATTACGATTAGGCCGTAGGTCTAGGTGCAGACAACCAATATTACAAAAACTTTAATATCCAAAAATAAAGAATAAACTTTGCAAAACAACAAAATAAATGTAATTAAATGACGCATCAAACCAAGGAAAATATTAAATAATCAGAGAAAGTGCTAAAAAGGCCCTCCTTGCACTTCCAAACAATAGCTCTAGTCTGATACTTTGACCAGTATGGCACGAATAATACTTTTAACTTTTTGTAACATCTGGGTACTATTTAGTATAAGTTTATTTGCGAAATTTCTAGCCACCATAAAATTTTTACATCGGTCCCTAATTATTTCAATGAGTGCGGTTTAAATTTGTTAGATCTTGAGCTGCACTGGTGTATGGCATTTGAGGCTAATGATTTGGGTCTATTACAGGCAAAAATTTTACCTTAGGAGTGTTATTTGCCTAAGACCTTTTTGCCCTGTGTGAATTGTAATTTTGGTTGCCTACACCTAGGCTAACCTAGACCTACGGCCCAATCCTAATAGCACATAATAGTCATAGCACCGATTTATGGATGCTTCTGTCCCCTCACTCTTGGGTTCAAATTTTCTAGGGCTCTACTGCGCACTGCAAATAGAGCACCTAGTGAAAAAAAGGTGCAGATATATATCTCTGTCCTGTTTATTCTAGTAACTTTTCAAGCTTCCAAGTTTGTTCATTCGTGCTGTCGTGAGTACAGTCAAGCAGTCAGAAATTACCGCGCTCAATCACTATTTTCAATTTACCGCGCTGCATCACTATTGGCTACAGCTGTAGCGTCAACAGTGGAAGGGCTGGTAGTTCGGAAGATTTTTTTTACGGCTACGCGCACGTTTGTCCATTTCCAAGCAAGGCCGCCAATTGCCAAACGCCCGACATCAAAGGCACCGACAAGTGGCTGATCAGTTTATTGGTGGTCATAGTAACAATGAAATTGACTCGGTTTTTTTAACTGTATACATAGGGCAATGTATACTAATAAAAAAACATCCCTGTATAAACCCACCTAAATATTTGTTTACACACTGATAGATAGTTAAGATAGTAATTATAATGAGTAACAAAACAGAAAAAACTTAACCACATACGCAAACATTCGTGGTTTCATGATTTTCGTATCTGACACGTATCTGGATCCAGATCGGAGCTGCCCGCTAGACAGAACCGCTGCCCCTACCAAAATCCGACGATTTATGCTTAAAAGTGCTTAAAACTACCTTCTTTTCATATGGACATTTTGTACAGAACGGAGCGGAGAACCGGTGAACGTAGTTTTGAGCCGCCACAGTGGAAATTCATAGTTTTATTTCCTCAATTACATCATTAAAAAATTTTGATCTTCACTAAAAGTTTTTGTACATTGAAACAATAATATGCTATATATATGTACTATATACTACATAGTACATATTTTGCTATTTTTTAATTTTTCTTCAAATTAGCGGTTCTGCAGCTCCGCAGCTCCTATTGAATAACCGCCCCTGCCTAGCACCGCCACTGTGAATAATCCTACATTATTCTACTGCCATATTTTTTTGATTGCTTTATATATACCACCTTCTCTTAATGTTGTTGACTACAACTTAATATTTGATTTTTTGGAAAATTCTATTGACTTTGCCCAACGTGTGATAATATGTGGAGATTTCAACATTCCTGAATTAGTCGAATAAAGGGTTTTTGTATTTCTTTCCCTTAGTTATAATGATAATTTGTTATGCATGTTAGTTATAAGGAAATCTCATATAGGATCAATTAGCAAAAGGCGCCTTCAGCGCACCAATAATTGTTTGCACTACAGGATAAGCATGGAGTTGCATGAACCTGTAAATTATAATTTGTAAATTAGGTTAAGATTTCTGTCTTTGTAGGATTTCTGATCCTCTATCATTTTTGTAATTACTGAATAAACGTTGTTGAAAAAAAAAGAATTAGTCGAATGTGTTGCTGAGAAAAAAACATCGAATCTTTATAACAGCTACGTGCAATTTCTTGCACACAATAACTTAAACCAACACAATACAGCCTTAAACACCAATAGTAGAATGTTGGACTTAATTCTATCAACTGAAGGCTTGCGACTTGATGTGCACAAGCGTGAATTTCCCTTGGTTGTAGAAGACGCTCATCATCCTTGTTTAGCCGTATTATTGGACAGTGATTGAAGTTCAAGTATTTCATGCATTGCGTACAGCAATGCATTACCAAAATTTAATTTTCATAAAGCGGATTTAGTGGCTCTTTACCTAGCCTTGACTGAGGTAGATTGGTCATTTATTGAAAACACCGTCGACCCGGAAGCAGCATGCGAAATTTTCTACAATAAGATGTTTGAAGTAATTGGGAAGTATGTTCCGTATTCCACTCCAAAAACCCAACGTTTAAATTACCCTATTTGGTTTACACGTGAATTAATTAACAAAATTAACAAGAAGAATAAACACTGGAATATTTACAGAAAAACTAAGTCCTTATTCTATTTTGACATGGTTAAGCAGCTAAGACAAGATATCAGACGTGAGACCCGTGTGGAATATGTCCACTTTATCAGGAGATCTGAAACCTCTTTACTGCTGGATCCAACGAAGTTCTGGTCGTTCATTAACCAGAAAAAGAAGTCTACTGGCGTTCCAGGTCGAATGGTATACAACGATAATGTGCTAACATCTCAACAGAATATAGTTAACGCTTTCGCAGATCACTTTTCAAAAATGTTCGTCTGTGATAAACGTAATCATGTCTGTGATACTGAGTGGTGTGATAACCAATTAAAGTCTTGTGATTTCTGTGATAAGTTCTGCTGCCCTTCATTGAAGATTGAAATGAACTGCGGTAACAATCTTAATCTAAGTCCTTTTAGTATTGAAAACTCTGATATTCTTAAAGCTGTTAAAAGAATTAAACCAAATAATGTGCGCGGAGCTGATAATCTACCAGCGTTTTTAATTGTTGATTGTATAAACTGTTTGTTGCTACCATTACGTCATATTTTTAATTTAATCTTAAATTCATCTCAGTTCCCGAGTATATGGAAGATCTCTCATATTGTCCCTATTTTTAAGTCTGGTGAAAAATCAAATATTAAGAACTATAGACCCATTGCTCTTTTGCCAAACATCGCCAAAATGTTTGAATGCATACTATCAGATGTGGTTTATTCTCATGTTATATGTAATATTGTACCGGAACAACATGGTTTTGTCAAAGGGCGATCTACAGTATCCAACTTGTGTGAATTCACTCAATTTGTTTCAACTGCATTAGATAACCGATTGCAGGTAGACACCATATACACTGACTTAACGAAAGCCTTTGATCATTGCATTTTGTTAAAAAAACTCGAAAGCTTCGGCATATGTAAAAAATTAATTTCTGTTTTTAAGTCTCTTTTAACTGGAAGACAACAATCTGTTTTATTAGGTGGATTTGAGTCCATAATGTACAGCGTAGACAGCGGTGTTGGACAAGGATCGAACTTGGGTCCTTTGCTATTTATTATATTTTATAATGATGTAGTTAGCTGGTTAGATTGTAATACATTTATCTATGCCGATGACTTAAAAATAGCAAAAATTATAACATGTGTGGGCGACTGTTATGACTTACAAAATAGTTTAGACAGACTGGAATTGTGGTGTGACAACAATAAACTCGAACTAAACAAAACTAAGTGTAAAAAAAATACGTTTGCTCGTATTGCTAATCCTGTGATTTTTCATTATAACATTAAAGGCTACTCTTTAGAAAACTGTCATCAAATTTTAGATTTAGGTGTTATTATGGATAATGTTTTATCATTTACACCCCATATACTACATATCACCAGTGTCGCAATGAAGTTATTAGGTTTTATATACAGGAACACCAAAAATTTTGAGAATATTCAATGTATTAAGCTATTATTTTATGCTCTAGTCAGATCAAAACTCGAATACTGTTGCGTTATCTGGAATCCATATCATCAAACATACATTGATCTACTAGAAAATGTGCTAAGAAAATTCTCTAAGTACTTACATTTTAAAAGCTTTGGATATTATCCCCCCAGACATTGCGACCAAAAAGATCTCCTTAAAGTTATTAATGAGACATCGCTAGTTAGCAGACGAAACGTATCGTGCCAATTATTTTTACAAAAAATCGTTTCTAGTCAAATATCTAGTCAAACATTACTTAGTTATATACAATTTAATGTTCCTAGAATATACAGTCGATGTCCCGCCACTTTTTCATACAGCACCACCAACAGTCATCACCATTTTAATTGTCCCATGTTATATTGTGTCCGCCTGTATAATTGTATATGTAACAAATTCGATATATTTTTTCATAATTTTGCTAATCCGTCGTCAAGAGACAATTATTGTGTCTGCTCTAGAAATAGTTGAATGTTATATAATCATCATGTCGTGTTATTTATTTGTTTTTTTTATAGTATCTTTATGCTTTATTTTGTTATTCAAAAATTTTTCATTTGTTTTGAATTATATTTTGTAATACTTACATGTAATTATCCACTAGTATAGACCTTTTGTCTGTTGGAAATAAATTTACTACTATTATTATTATTATTATTATTATTATTATTATTATTATTATTATTATTATTATTATAAAAATTCCTAATGGAATAGAGATTGGAGCAGTTCCTAATTCAACAAAAAGAAAAAAATTTGCAACCACCACCTATTAGATATTCATCGGAAACGGATGAAATGAAAAATCTTTTAATAAATGCTCAATTACAGCGCC
Organism: Tribolium freemani; assembly: GCA_939628115.1. Lineage (NCBI taxonomy): Eukaryota > Metazoa > Arthropoda > Insecta > Coleoptera > Tenebrionidae > Tribolium > Tribolium freemani. Next base: position 3,015,522 of record OW626793.1, read on the forward strand.
TAATTTTATTCGAGAATTTAAAAGTTCTTAGATTGCAAAAGAAAAAAACCAGAAAATAATGTGAATGCGAGTATTTTTGAGGATGTAGACTTTTTGGAATAAACAATATGATTTTGCAAAATAGTTATTTTTATATTAAGTGCGGAAAGCAAGGTTTTTTGAGGTTGAGAATGTTAGTTTTTTTTGGATTTGGACTTTTAGGTCGAGATAAAAACACATTCCAAAGCTCAAAAAATCAGGTTTGCAAGCGTAATACAGCGTGATTCTTAAATAGACCGACAAAATTCTACCCATGGTAGTCTGAAATGAGTACATGTTGGGAAAAATAGTAAAAAAATTCCTTTCATAATCGCTTTTGAAGTAATTTTTTTTAAAGTTATGTTAGAGATAAAGCGTACGCTACTGATAAAAGTATAAACACAGTTAGTGGAAAGCATGATAATCATCTGATGACAATGTACTTGATCAATGCAATAATGATAACTGTTTATTATCGATGATCATGATGACAACGAGCACATTTTTTCCAATACAATTAATTTGAACTCATGAGCGTCGTAAGTGGCACGGATTAAGGGGTTTCTACCCCTACGAAATAAAAACGTAAATATGGTGCAGATCGTTTCTGCTTATCCTTGGAAAGCTGTAATAAAATTTTGTCGGTCTATTTAAGAATCACCTTGTAGAAACGTTTTTTTCTAAAATTACAGTGTTTTAAACAGCAAATTCATTATTCATAGTTTAGTTTCATTATTATTCTGACGTTTAGAAATTTTGACATTACAGTGCCCAAAGCATAACAATGAAAAAAACGAATGCATTGTAGGTATACACTAAGATAGTAGAAAAAAATTATTTTTATTTTATTTTAAAGAACAAATTATTTCAAATTGAATAAAAAATTAAATTATATACAGAGTGGCCCACAACTCGCTCCCCACCTGAAAAGTGCATATAGTTTAGGCAATTCTGAATGGAAAGTTTCTTTACAAAAAAGTTCTAACTCTTTGCGTTTGGGAGATAAGAACGTTTCAAAGTAGCCAATCACCAAAGGCCTTGTTCCGGAGGATTACGGGAATAAAACACGTTGCTAAGAAACCAAAAATAGGTAGAACGGATTATAATAGAGTGCACTTGAAACATTTTTCATTCCTTAGCAACGCATCTACTGTAGGCACTACACCTGGGAGGGAGCTTCTGGGATTGGTCACTTTGAAACCTTTTTATCTCCCAAACGAAGAAAAAATGGCCTACTTTTTTTGCATTTTTGTCATCTCCATTGCTGTTCCTCCCACCAGTACGTTTCCGGTGACGAATGAGTTATGGGCCACGCTGTATATGGCTGCTGCTAAACGGCGTTTTTTTCGCCTGCCAGTCTTCTTTATAATTTTATAAATCAAGCATTTAGTAGAGTTATATTTTTAGAAGCATTTGCTTAATTTGTAAGCTTATTTTTATCTTTATTAATACATAAATAAGCATTACCTTATGCTAATCAAAATTAGGAAAACCTTATACCATGGGTTCAGTTGAATTTATAATAATAAGAGTAGGCCTTATCAGTTTTTTAACTTGGAGGAAAACGCCGATTCTGATAATTATTATTCAAGTTAAAGAGACAAAAAGTAGGGCTTTGAAAGGTAATATTCTGTTACAATTTACCCGTAGTTTGTATGTACTACTTTTTTAATCACAAAGACATAAAACTGCCTACTCTAATTATAAATTCAAACGGTCGCATGGTACTTAATACTAATAATTTTTATTATTTTTTTTACTACGTATTCAAGAAAATGTTCAAAAAATTATAAGTAAAAGCAAATGTTTATTTTTCTTAATACGACTGGATATCTAGAACCAACTTTCACAAGGGTTACTCCCTACTGAGTGAGCTAGCTTTTATGCTGGTAATCCTTTAAGAATTTAGACCCTGAAAATTATACCGCATTCATTGATGAAATAAAACGGGAAGTATCTGTCCCTTGTCTATTTTTTTATTTTAGAGCACAATTTTTTTTTATTGAAATTTAACACTTTGGAGGTTTGGAGCACTTTATTGTGAACCACACAGCGTGAAAAATACACAACTTTAATGTGTCTCTTATTTACGTAATTAATATTAAAAAATGGGTTGAATGACTCTCTGCCGGATAAAAAAATTTTTGAGCCTAAATTAAGGTAACACGAAACATTCTAACTGTCGCGTATTTTTTGCCAAGTATTCGTCTCTTCCAAAATAAAGTGTGCCACAAAGTGTTACACCAGCGCTGGTTAATTGCATTAAAATATTCAGAGTTATACTTAAAGACATCCATTTAAACTGTATATTCAAAACCAGAACAACAAGTTGTGCGGAACGGGTTCGAGAAATTGCATCGTGGGATTCATTTTATATCAAACTCTCTTTGCATCAACAACATGTGCTCCTAAAAAGAACCAAAATGAATTTTGTGACTACGCTGCTGTTAACTATTAGTTTAAGTGCCTTTCAAATTAACTGCCGTCAAATTCAGACCGGAACCATTGAAGAAGGTGAGTTTGAATGTTAATTAGACCCAAATTAATTGGGATTGTAGAAGGGCGAAAAAAGCAACAAGAGGATATGATGTCGAAGATTTTACCAATGATGGTAATGCCGTTTATGGTTCAAACCACTTTACTTCCGATGATGTTAATGTCGATGAAGTTTATGTTACTCAAAAGTATGTTTTTGGGGAAACTTGCCATACTTTTCGGTTTTGTCACATTTTTGAAGAATATGTTAAACAACGGTGGAGGTTTATTCAGTCATAATGTTAACGTCCAACAATCACACCATCACGATTTGGCACAACAAAATTACGGTTACCAAAGAAAACGACGAAAGAAACGTGAATTGTAATTAACAGTGAATTAAGCAAACCCTTCTGTGATATATTGATTGTACCTAAATAAAAGTTAAACACCTTGCAACAACGTTCCTTTTTATGGACTCAATAAAACAGATCATTTCCTGTTTCTCCGTCACCTCACTACCTGTAATTCTCCTCTTCTCAGTCCATAAAACAATTTCATCAATAAAAAGTTTTCGGAATTGGGACCTCCTAAACGTTGTTCCATTTTTTCACACTTGAATTATTGTTTAAATATTACTTCGTGGAACAAACAAGTGGCCGGAAAACCCCAATGAATGAGATTAAAATAATCCGTTCAACAGCCTCTCTTCAGGGGTCGTCCCTTTCGCAAAAGATTTCACAAATCCAACCGCCGCCGGAAACAAGCAACGACAAGCAAATTACGAAATGGGGTTATAGATTTGTAGGCTGGGATATTTGCATTCATGAATTTTATTACGGGGAGGTTTATGAGAGTAACAGGTAGGTGGTAGAGTAAAACGATTTAGGGGATCATTACAGAGAGGAAAATACGTCTTGTAAATTATAGCACTGTCTCGGATTGTTTCAGCGAAGATTTTAGTAGGAATTTTGCAGGTTTGAACGGTAAATTATAAACAACTGTAAATTAATTGATTAAAATAAAAAAAAAACATTTTTTGATACACTCTCTTATAAAAAATACAAAGTTTTTATTATCATAATCATTCAAAAATTACAGGTTTAGCGTAACCTAGAACTCATGCGTAAAAATTGCCCAACACTGTAGCCTACTCTTTTCCAGGTCTTGATGTAAAACGAAATTCTAAAAGTGAGCGTTTAAAAATGAGTAATGTGAAATTGTTTCGTTCAGTCTACCCTATTATTTTCAGAATTTCCTTGAATTGATGCCAGAGCTTATTTTTTGATGAAAATTTGGATATTTGCTAAATATTGGGCGATGTTTTTTTATATCATAATTTGACTTAGGTATTTAGGAAATTGTTAGGAAACAAAATCTACCTTAGTGTGTATTTTTTCGCAAACTTCGTTTGACTGAACTTATTTTTCTACTAAAATTGCCCACATTTGAAACAAAAATTAAAAAATATGTTTCAAAATGAGTTATTTTGGTGTTTAGTTAAATTTGGCTTTTTAAAATATATATATTTTTTAATGATTGTCAGAAATCTTAAGATTTTTTAATAAAGACTTGCTGATTTTAAGAGACTGGGTTTAGTCATTTAAAATATTCTCTTGTTTGATTTTGGTTCCTTTACAATGAAAATTGCCTTTAGTTTAAGAAGGTTTGAGTTTCTTATAATAAGCGCAAAAATATGAAATTACTTTAGTTCTGTTTTCCTTTTATAATTAATCTAATTCTGTTAAATTAAAAATAAATAGTTACTACAAATTCGCACCGATGGCGATGCTAGTATTGTAGTCAGAAACACTCTCTGAAAGTCAGACAAAACAAAAAAGTTCAAGCCCAAATATTTCAAATAATTTTCACAACGGTAATCTCATTGTAATCTTTGGTTTCGCTAAAAATTAGTTAAATGACTGAAAATGAAAGTTTATACTTCGCAGTTTAGAACAATTGCGTATTTTTAAAAGTATAAAATCTAAATAACTAAAAAGCATTTTTTGAATATCCAAGAATTGTAATAGATAAATATTATTCAGGCAGGGCCAGTTTCACTAATGAAAGTTAAATTTATTCATAAAATAAATCCACAGAAACAATTATTATAATCAGAGTAACGATTGTTTTTAACTGTTCGTTATATTTAACCAAAGGTGGTGAACCTGGCCTTAGTGAATAAAAGATAAGTGTATTTACGAATTGATGTTGAGCTTGTTGAGATCATATCTTTAAGTGAATAACAATACATTGTCTAATTCTCGTGGTGAATAAACAGAGTTGCTAATAAGTATGGATACAGCTAAATATTTTTTTTAATTAAAATGTCATCTTTTTCAGTTAAAAGTGTTATTTTAATAATTATTTTTAACTTTTACTTATTTTTTTTGACAAACTTCAGGCGGCAAAGAGCTAACGTTAGATAAAGGAAACATTTCCAAAGCTAACAAAATTTTATTAGTTCGATAATTTTTTAAAATAAAGTATGCATGTGTTACATCGCAGAACTTAGAAAAAATGCTTTTCTTAATAGTATATTAAAGCACAAGTTTTATAAGGGTTGATTTGGTGCACGAATCCCAAGTTAGAAAACGAGCCGTAGGCGAGTTTTCTATAGAATGAGTGTCCCTCTTATAAAACGAGTATTTTATGCTATTTTTTATACTTTGCGCCCTCTTTTTTCTTATTTTAATTAAAAAAAATTGTCGTCTAGGGAATTTTGTGTCAGTTGGAACGGCAATAAATAATAAATAATAAATAATAAATGAGGAAGAAATGATGATTAAATCGATCGCACGTGTATTCTACGCATTATCGATGAAAAATCTTGAGAACTAAATATCCCTAAATTCATTAAAGCACACAATTAATTGAGCTTTCTATAAAAAGTATGAATATTTTATGAATAAAATCTATAAAATTTCACTATCTATAAAATTTTCACTGCTTATAATGGTTGTTGCATTATAATTATTATTATAATAATAACAACAATAATATAAAACATTAACAACAATATTTACTACAAGATTTAACAATTTTGTACATACAGTTTTTACAGAACGTTTAAACGAAATACAAGAGCAAGTTGTTCAAAACTCTATACCATTACAATAAAGATTAGATGAATAAAGAACATTATTAAAGGGAGAATACAAAGAAATATTAGATGTAGAACTATCAATATAAAAGGAGATTTTACGAAGGTACAGAATAATAAGAAACACAAAATTTTAGTTAACTCTAAGAATATCAGGAATCAACGAAATTGTTGAGAACATTAAAAATAAAACAAATTGAAAGGTAAATTCTTCTAGTTTCCCATTTGCCTAACCCAAATAGTTTAAACTGTGGGCATAAGTGTTTATTTATAACTGTAGATATAAGTTTCCATTTTATAAAATTAAAAAATGCAACCTGTACATCCTCATTTCTCTCGATGTATGTTTTATAGAAAGGTGAGCATAGAATGCAACTCTACTCTAATATAGAGCAAACAAGTCTAACAAACAAAGTTTAGTGTTGAAATATTTTAAAAAAAATCTTCCCATATCTCTTAAAACAGTCAAAAACTTTATTAGCTTTTGTAATAACACTTTTATAGTGATGGTTAAATGATAATTTATTATCCAACAAAACACAAGTCTTTTACTACTGAATCTATTGGTAATACTTTCGAATTAAGTTTTCTAACTAGGAGTTGAGAGTAGGTACTATCTTTTTAATGAAGGTAATCATTTGGCATTTATCAGTATTTAGAAGCAGTTGCGGACAAAAAAAAATGGGACAAGTCTTGTTGCAGATTTTCGATAATATTTAGTTGATTAAAACGGACTTTGATCTGACGTTAAATGTTACACTACCTGTCAAAAAAAAATCGAAAATAATAAAAACGATTATTATGGTTCATATTAGCAATTTCCAAGAGAATAATTTCTAAAATTGAGTACGGTTGGTCAATAAGGCGGATTGCTCTCTTACAATATTGCTAAAAATTCAGTCTTCAATACAACTGTTTAAAAAAAAGGCGACAATAAGGAACAATAAATAGAAATCCGCGGTGTAAACCAAGAAAAGTTTCTAACCAAAAGCAAAATTAATTTCCTTCGGTGTTTAATTTCTAGTCATATGAATCATACTTTGAATCACAATCGCCTAGAGAACATGTTACACCAGCGAAAAAAAATTGGCCCATTTTTATGATTATGATCTTTTGTAAAAGTTGGATGTCACTGCTAGATGACATTGATCAATAAATTTTTAAATCATCCGCTAGCATGCAAAAATGAATTACGAAGTTATTGCCAATATAGTAGATAAAGAGCGAGAACAATAATGGCCTCAGAATCGAACCCTGAGGAACACCATGACCTGCACCCATTTTAACTTGTTGAGTTCTCTCGGATAGGTAATTGCCAGATCATATTTATGGTTTACTATTTGTTGGCCTGAAGAAGCCCAAAAATAGGTGGTGAAACGTCGGTCCAATAATTTATAAAAACAAATTAAATCTCCCCATTCTCAACAAGTTATTAGTCTAGTGTTGGGCCCAATCGAATGATTTTGACTATCGAATAATCAGTGATCGAATGATTTGAACTATCGAATGAATCATTCACTAAAATTCATTCCTTTATTTCGTTCAATCGTTTGAGTAAATAAATGGTGGTGTACAACCTAATAGCAAATGATCAATCGTTGCATTGTAAAATGTTAAGTTTAAAAGATTCATAATTTGTTTTTCATTTTTGTTATTTTTAATTATTTATTTAATAAATAAGGACTAGTTTATAGAAGCGTTATTAATTTAATCCGCAATTAAATGCGTGATTAACTGATCACGTGACCAAATTTGGGCAATTTGATTGATCCATTCGCGTTGTTAACTTTTAACAACGAATTAAATTAAAACAGAGCTTTCTATAAACCGGCTCTAAGTAAGTGATTTTAATCGAATAAATTTCCATACGCGGATGTGCTTGCCTTTCAGTAGATACAAACTTCGATTGAATGAATTAAATGTAGAGGACATTAAAGAAGTGCACTTTATTTAACTTAACGTTTTTGACAACATGTCATTAGTATGTCACAATTTTTATAACCTTATTCGCAATAAGCCAAATTTGCCCGATATAAATTTGTGATTTTTTGACTTATGCAATTGTCATGCTTGTACCAGTTTTTTATGTCCACCGATGATACAATAGCGGACACGGAATTTTGGACGCTTCTGTCAATTCATTGTCAAAATGTATGGAGTATTCCATACGTTTATGTCAACTAAATGTCATAGGCGTCCAAAATTCCGTGTCCGCCACTGTACGTGAGAAAGAAACAAAAGATTTTATATGAATGAATGAATTTTCTACTATCGAATAATTCGAATGACACACAACCATAGAATTATTCGTTAAATTCATTCGAGTGTGCCTATCACTATTTATTACGTCAAATTAAAGTCCCTAACAGACGATGAAACGTGAATCCAAAAAAATATTCTAGAAAACCTGGGGAAAAATATAATTAATATGTACGTATATTAAAAATTTTAAAACCCGAACTTAATTCTAAACACTCAAAAACATAAGTGAGGTCAAGCCTGCAATCGATTTGTAATTTGTGGTGAAGGTAAAATTTTTAGTTAGGAAGATTTTCGGTCAAAATAAGGTGATACTATTTATAACGATTTTAGAATGTGTAGGTTTTTTTAAACTTGCAGACCTCTTGAATTTTTCAAAATTTTCTTCTTTTTAATTTTTTCTTTCAAAATAACTTTAAATACTAAATTTTACAAGCTCCGAAGTCAAGTATTAATTAACAAAATATACAGAGTGAGTTTAAAGTAACGCATAAAATTCGTAATTCTTTTATTTTTCAAAAATAAAAAAAATGCAAAAATATGTGACTTGGCATTTTAATTGAATTCAAATTTGACCTAACTGGATCAGTCATGGCGGCCAATATGGCGACACCATGACGTCATCATAGAATTTTTTAAATGGAACGATACAATTTTTTTTGTATAATTTTGTATAATGGGAAGCTCTACTAATAGGCCTTTACAACTGTGCTATTTATTGTGAATGTGGGTGCACCGAACGCTGAAAAAAAATTTTGAAATTTTTATTAAAAAAAATCATATTTTGCTAAGTTACCTGTTTTTGCATTTTTTTTTATTTTTGAAAAATAAAAGAATTACGAATTTTATGCGTTACTTTAAACTCACTCTGTATACCTAATTTATAATTCTTAAAAACAAACTTAAAACCAAGAAAATTTATATCATCAAACATATTCAATTGAAATTCCGATGGATTCGAATTGAAAATCTAAAAAAACTTAGTTAATCTGAAAAACTTTGAAATTCTAAAAAACTTAAATAAATCTGAATCAAAAATGCGTGAAGCACTAAACATCTCCAGAAATGGATAAATCTAAGTAAAGCAAAATTTGAATGGAATAGATAAAAACTTAAAATTCATAGTTATCGAAATTCTAACTGAAACATAATAAGAAGTTAAAAATTTAACGTTAAATAAATCTAAAAATAAAAATCTAAACAAATAAAAAACTCAAAATCTTGAAAAAGTAAAACTCAAAATGAAATTTTTACATTTTAAATTTTCCGATTTATGGTCAAAGTTAGATTTTCGGTTACAAATATTATTGTCGGTCCACACACGATACGAGTTTCTGACATTTCGTGAATGGTTTTCTCAGTTTTTCAGTTGTTTTTACTTTTTTTTTTCTCATTTTAATTTTATTATTTAATTCGCATTTCAGTGAATCACTTTAACAAAAATACAGCATTTTTGTATTTTTGTCTTTAAGAAAATACAGCAAAAAAGAGTGCGGACCTGCAGTTATATGTTATATGTTATATGCAAATAAACCGGAATATGCATTTTAAAATTCTGAAAAATTTAAATAAATAAACTCGAATCAAAATACTATGGTCAAACACATCAATTGAAAACGCGAAAGATACGGTAGGTATATTTTGTTTCCTCTGTTTATTGAAAAACCGTAAAGATTCTTGAATTACGTTCCACAATGAAGTAAACTTTATTGCGAAAAATCTGATTGCCAACGAATATTATCCCAAAATTAGGATTTTGATATGAAAATATTTACCTTTTAATCTAGTAAATATTGGAGCTTTTTGGATTAGTTTCAAAAATCTAAGACGGGGTAACAATTCCATTCATTATTTAGTGCAGGACGGCAAAAGCGTGCAACAGGTCCCAACACTGGACACCTTCCGTTCATTATACAGCAGGTACCAAAGGGCGGTCTCTTTGTCGGTAATCATCCCCACTTTACACCCTGTTTAAAACTCACCCCTCTATTGTGACCATGAAACAACCTAAAGTGGTCATTCACAAATTTCCTTTCATTCATACGTTTGTCTCGACAACGCCAAAATGTCCGCAAAAATTTTCCCTCTAGTCGTAAGTTTTCTACTTTCAATTAACGTTTCGTCATGTTGGTCCACCACCATCAACAGTCTCTTCAAATCAAAGACAATCCTCCAATTCAATGTAAGTCAATTTTAGTTTTTTGCAACTTTGTTCATATTTTTTGATGTTTAGCAGGACCTAAACCCTATTATCATCGAAAGTGTGGCAAACGGTGCCCAAATGGCAATGGACGAGTGCAGGAACGTCTTCAAATGGGATCGATGGAATTGCCCACAGTCGGCTTTTTCTCGGCAAAATAATCATCTTGCAACCAAGGAAAAGGCATACACAAATGCTATCATAACAGCAGGGATTATTTATTCAATCACTCGGGATTGTTCCCAAGGTGTGATCAAGGGTTGTGGTTGTGACCCCAAACTACGAAAAAACATCTACCAAGAGTCAAAAACCAAAAATTTAGAACGGGATTGGACATGGGGTGGTTGTTCTGACGATTCGAATTTTGGCGAAGAACTCGTTTTGAAACTACTTGAAGATAACGAAGAAAGTAGCGATGCTCAAGCTTTTGTCAATCGCCACAATAACAGAATTGGACGTGAAGTAAGTAATTTTTTACAAAAACTATTCCAATTTTTTTATTCCTCAATCGTAGATAATTCGCGAAAAAATGTTGAAAACTTGTAAGTGTCACGGCGTTTCTGGGAGTTGTTCTTTCCAAACGTGTTGGATGCAGATGCCCACATTTCCGGAAATCGCCAAACAACTCCGGGAACGTTACGACAGAGCCATCATGATCAGTTTTGAGAGAGTTCAAGGGGCTCTCACTTTGGGCAACTCCGCCAGACATATGCCGCTGGAATCGGCTGAAGATGTTTTGCCCAATCTGCTTTATTTGGAAAAATCGCCAGATTTTTGTGTGGGTAATAATTCGACTGGTGAGTTTTGTGTATTTTTTTTTTGGTGGTTTGTTGATTTTTTGGATTAGGCTGGCCTGGAACCAGAGGCAGGACCTGCTCCAGGACTACGTCCGCATCGATGGCGGAACGGAAAAGTTGTCGGAATTTGTGCCGGTCTTGTGGATTCCGGGTGAGGAAACAGGAGAAGAAAGTTACGAAAAGGTGTAATTGTAAATTTATATGGTGTTGTGAAGTCGAATGCGATGTTTGTGTTGAATATGTTAGTGAATTTACTTGTCACTAGTTTAGGGTTTTTAGTTGTAGGTCGTTATGTGATGTAATTTAAAAAATAAATGTTTTTATTTAAACACCTTTTATTTAAAAAAAGAACCTAACAATAAAGACTTTCCAACAAATAATAGTTATTTATATAACAAGTCCGCAAAAGTGAGTTTTAGCGGACGAATCGGATTAAGGACGAGGCGACGAAGGAGTCGAGTCTTTAATGAGATGAGTCCTCTAAAACTATTTTGCGGAAGTGTTGTATACAAACTTTTTTGGTATCAGCTCTCTAAAACAACAAAATTGTAAAATTCTTTACATTTTCAATCCACCCTCATCATAAGTGCAGTCTATCGATAGTTATAGCAGCGAATGATTTATTGAAACAATAATATGATAAACAAATTACGAGTCCGCAATAGTATATTAAAAAACAAGTTACATAAAACCACTCTTGAAGTACGGATTCAGTTTCAACAACGAGTGGCGTTAGCCACGAGTTTTTTGAAAGAATGAGTGCTTCAAGGTCTTATAAAACGAGTTTTTAATACTATTTTTTGTAATTTGCCCCCTTTCTGCCGATTTTAAACAAAAATTGTTATTTTAATCGACTTAGGGATTTTTGTGACGGTTGGTAATGTTTCAATTTTAAAACTGAAAAATTGATTTAAAATTTTTGTTTTATTCAAATTCTGCCAAAAAACACGACATTGAATGATAATGAAGGTAATCTTGCATGAACGCCCCCTGAAATTTGTGAAATTGGCAAAAATACGGTCGCAAATTTGCTTCCTGCTAACCTAAAAATTTCTGTAAAATGTTCCGTGAAATTATGACTATAATAACATCGCACTTGATGACGTTGCTTGGTTTTATGAGCCTATTAAAATATATAAAAAAAATTTGGTTATAATGTTAAAAACAATAGAGGAAAGTACCCGATTTTCGGATACTTTTTTTAAATCAGCTATAAAATACACAATTAATAGAAATTAATAAAAAAAATTCTATTGTCTTAACATGTAATATCCAAATTATTGATTTAAATTTTAAAAAATGGATACATAATGCACACGGAAAATATAAACGTAAACAATGTAAAATAGTTACATTTTTTTAAGTGGAAAGTCAACTATTAAGACACAAATCACAAATGTAAGTCTTTTTTTGTCGTAATTTGTTTGCAGTGTAGGTATATGAGATGATCTTCAATTAACACTAATTTCGAATATCTGAAATTGGTGTCCGAAATTAGGAGCAATTTTACTTTTAGCTTTAAATGTCTTTTATATCAGAGTTATGAATAGAAAAATATTTACTTTTTGTAAAAATAAAATGCTTATATGCTACCTTTACCTAGTAATCTATGCAAAATTTTACAAAAGGAAATAGAGTTAAAAACCTACCTTCCACGTGTAAAATAACTCTAGAATCAGAGCAAAATTACAGTTAACTAACCGGATGTAAGCAGAACTACCAATCATTCAATATCATTAATATACAACCAATTACGCATGGTGGTAATAGTATATTATTATTAGAGTTGTACAAGACAATCCATTGTCGAACGAGTTCGACAAGATGTCTTGTACAACGAGTGTAATATGCTATTTTTTCTATTTCGCCTTTATTTATTGAAATTCTTTGTTTAAATCATTTTAATAATGACCTAGTAACTTTTGAGATTTTGGGTAGGCAATATGACGTTTATTGAAAGTAAATTACAAATTTCAAATCTTATTGCATTGTTACTGCATATTTGATAGTTTTCTCGTTACTTCGTTTAATTAAATATGGATTCTGAAGGATGTTGTGCACTCCTTCCGAGCTGAGAGACATCGCAAACACTGCTGTGAGTAAATTGTTCCCGACGAAGTGCAGTTGACCCGGCTTCGCCTAATTCTGTAGCATTTCTGTTGTACGACATTGAATATGAAAATTGGGAGGTTTGCGGTTTGACAGAACTGACAGAAATTCATTACCAATCATAAACAAAAAAGTTACTATTTCAATGAGACAAAATTTCATTTTGTCTAACTGTTTCCATTGACAACAGTTGCACAAAATTACATTTGTGTATGCGAAATAAAAAAAAGAATTATCTATACTATACTATAATTATTACAATTAATCTATACAATTTTCGAAACTTCAGTTATGTATCTAATTTTCAGCCCGACGCGACTACTTCAGAAGACAATAATAATCTAAGGGACCGCTTAATTACAGTTTGATGGTTGGGGATTATGATAAGTATCCGGCCTAACTCGGATGTGCACAAAATTTGTATGGAGAACAAATATAATTAAAATCCAAATAACAGTTTTTAAAAAACTATTTATTCTACTGTTATGTAGATGGCACTTTTATCGTGCAAAAAAATTAGCAAGATTAAAATTTAATTACACCAAAAAAACAGTAAATACTTTGTTTTTTTTGCAATTGTATCTTCCTCCTGAATGAAATCATTCTCATAGGCAAGTTATTATTTCAATTTAAATATTTGTAACGAATTGGAAAATTCAATAGTTTTAAGTTTTGTATGAAAATACCTAAGTTCAAATCATGTGAAAAAATACACCTACATGAAAACGTTATCTACTATCCCCGAAAATTCATTAAAAAAATCCGTACCGTTTTTCAATCAAAAAATTAAAAAGGTCAAAAATAGAGGTTTTTTTCATTTTATTTTTAAAAGACAATGTCAATTTTTTAAATAACTTTATACTGCGTGGTCTATAACTCATTCCCCACCGGAATGGTGCATAAAGTTTAGGCTATTCTGAAGGTAAAGTTCCTTTACAAAAAATTCTAACTCCCTGCGTTTGGGAGATAAGAACGTTTGAATGTAGCAAATCATGAAAGGCCTTGTTCCGGAGGACTTCGGGAACAAAAGACGTTGTTAGGAAAATAAAAAATAGGTAAAACGGACAAGTGGGCACTTTAATTATTTTTCATTCCTTAGTAACGCATCTACTGTATACACTACACCTAGAAGCGAGCTTCTGAGATTGGCCAGTTTGAAACCGTTGTATCTCCCAAACGAACAATAAAAGACCTACTTTTTTGCATTTTTGTCATCTCCATTACTGTTACCACTAGCACATTTCGGCTGGGGAGTGAGTTGTGGGCCACGCTGTATACAGCGTGATTCTTAAATAGAACGACAAATTTCTATTCATAGGAGTATCAAATGAGTACATACTGGGAAAAATAGTAAAAAAATTTTTCCTTTTCGAAATATTTTTTTTTTAAATTACGTTGAAAATAAAGCGTACGCCACTGATGATGTTCGTAAGAAGTATTAGAAAGCATGATAGTCATCTGATGACAATGTACTTGATCAATGCAACAATGGCCACTGTGTAGTATCGATATTCTTGATAAAAACAAGTACATTTTTTTCCAATTTAACTAATTTAAACTCATGAACGCTGTAAGTGGCACGGATTAAGGGGTTTCTACCCCTACGAAATAAAAACGGAAATATGGTCCAGAACGTTTTGACATATCCAGGGAAAGTTGTGATAAAATCTTGTCGGTCTATTTAAGAATCACTCTGTATGTTGTTGCTACTCAGATCTGTGTGTTCCCATTGTGATGGGCCAAAATAGGGCCCAGTATTTTTGATCATTTTAAGAAACTCATATTCATTTTAAAACTCATTGCGGAAGAGGCTAAATAAGGGATTCGAATTTTTACGGCTTTAAAAAGTTCCCACAATCATAAAAGACCACCGGACTAATATTATATTTCTATTCATGCGTGAAAAACCAATTAAAAAACTAATTAAAAACCCAGTAGCCAAAGTTTTAATTGCTCACAAGTGTTCGCAAAAATGACGAATCATTACATCATCATTAGACCCTGAGAACAAAGGAAACGACGTCATTTCGCATATAAAAAAGCAGATTAATAAGGGAAAAGAGATCAGTCAGATTTGTGTAAGCAGACTGACAAGTTCGCTAAAGCCGTTGTAGTTACCAATCAGTGCCAGTCGTTATCAGTTTGCTGCTGTCCAAAGAAGCCCATTTCAACTAAAAATGTAAGTTTGATTTGTTTTATTAACCCTGGCTGCTCCAACTTATTCTGCCGTACCCTACGATGTATTTGTACTTTCGAGCGATCCAACTTTCGCTACCGGACTCTACTACGTTTAGTTCCGGCAACTATAAACGCGGCGCGAAGCAGTTAGTTGCCTAAGTTATGAGCTCTTTGCAATATGACACGATGAAGTCACGGGTCGGGGGGAACTTGGAATTTGAAACTAGGAATATTCGGTTTTCGACAATTAAAAGAATGGATTATTTTCGAGATAATGAATTTTCGTTTGGTCTCTTTATCTTAATTTTGATAATAATTGTTTGATAAGTATAATTGTAATAAGTGTAACGCCCATAAAACTAATTTAGTTGGCTTAATCAGCACTTCCCATTGAAGTATATTCGGACACCTTTGCGTTTTTAGCCCTTTTTAGGCTTATAATTATCGTTAACCTGTAACTTTGTGTAGATTGCCCATGTGTAAAATTAAGCCTATTTCCTATAACAATAAGTAAGTCATAAATTAAGATATAAATTGTTTTAATTGCAGATATCAACTATATTCTGTTCGGTGAAATAATTTGTAACCAACCCCAATTATTTTATCTTTTATTGTTTTTATCAATATATTATTAATGATGTAACAACTGAGTTTTTATGACTGCACACCCTCTCCGAAAGTGGTTGACCCCGCAACATGGCCGGGGATTTCCTACGCAAAATAATTTTCTCTGTGATTGGCACCCGCTCGACCACATCATCAAAATTCAATTGAAATAATTCAAAACTCAAACCGCCCGTCACACCATTACATTTTTTTGACACAATTTATAATAGTCATCCGGTAGTTGTCAGTGACGTTTCTGTCATTTTAAGGTTCTGCAAGTTATAAAAACTCAAATTGGACATTAAAGTTTGCTTTATTGAATTTTATATTTTCAGCAAGTGTAAAAAATTTGTCGTCCCATTTCTATCCAACATTTATCATTTTAATCTAAATTAACTAATTAACATTAACTAATTCCCTTTTCTCAACTAATCCTTTTTTTAAGTTTATTGTGACTTAGTATCCGGACTGCACTCATCGATAGGTATATTCGCCAAAATTTTCTAAATATTCAGAAATACATGTATTTAAAATTTGTAAATGTTTCTGTAAAAAAGAAAGTATTAGCACGACCAACTGTATCAATCTCCGCTTGCTTCGCTTCTCTCCGATACGGCCATACCACTTGTCGATTTTGTCCATAAGGAACTAAATTCTTAACCTTGGAAACGAAAGTTCGGCAGGCAGAGCACCCAAGTGACAAGTATGTGAATTAAAATGATGGTTAGACGTCAGGTCAGAAGTCAGAGTGATGCTTCGAGGTTATAATTTACCTGTCATGTTAGTGTCATCTATTCCAAAAATCATACAAAACGTCGCCGACAACATGAAGACGACGATATAAACCAAAAGAAGCGTCCTCTCCACAAATCACACATTTCTGTACCATTATACAGTGAAGTAACACTCGTTTTTTTTTAATTTGACACCTTCAAATTTGACAAGTTCACCAAATAATTTGGGGGCAGCACGTGCTGAACGCCATTAATGTTTTTAAAAACTTTTCGTATTTTTTCTAAGCTTATCTTATATGCAACTATCAAGACATTTCTCCTAACATCCTCTAACTGAAATTTCTAGTAATTTTTGGTTTAGATGCGACTGTTGGCAAGAGCCGCTCATCTGTCAATTTTTGGGAGATCTGCAAATTGGGGGATGTGACAATTGGGGGACGTGCTATACACCCATGGTTTTTCTCCTGTGTAATTTTGACAACTGTCAATACGAAACGTCAGATTACTTTTAGCAGATTTAAAGCAATTTTAAGCCTTGAGTCTAATTCGAGGAATAAAATGTTGTATTCAACTCGTTTTCGTGTATTAAAATCGGTTCATTTACACTCAAACTCGTTAAATAAATAACTATTATTTTTTAAAAACATTAATAGTTACATTTTTACATTTCTAAACTTTTGTACATCTGTAGCCGATTGAACTTCCAATTTGTCCCACCTCACCTCCTTACCTTGAACAGGCGCAGGCGTAACATTATTATAGCTACCGCACTATAATGTAAATAACTATTAAAATGTTATAAGAGTTGCGCACGAAAATATCATAATGTAGCAAAAAAAAATTAACATTTGTAATCAATAGGTACAGTACGAAACATTTTTGAGTCTCCGAAATTGGAGTTTTCATCAGAAATTAAATCGAAGTAATGTCGTTATTTTAAAATTTCTTATTATCGGAGTTAGCATATCTCTATAGCAAGATCCAAAATGCTTCTCTCTGTACGTAATTTTATTAATCTTAGTTGTAAAATACTTACTTGCACTGTCACGTTGTTTAAAGACAAAATACAATCTACAGACTTATCAGCAACTAACATCCAGAACGCAGCTGCTTTATTTTTTACATTTCTTCTTAGTTGTGTAATTATATACTTTTCATGTTTTCCATAGCCGTCAGCTTAAAATTTAAGTTAATTAAAATTCCTTGATGTACACTTCTGTTCATTGAAAAAGCGTATCTACAGTTTCATTTTGGTGGTGTAATTTAATCTTTAATTGTAGAAATGACAAAAAATTGTCACTGTTACAAAATATCTTTTGGTTTTGAAGTTGGACAGTCATTTTAGAAGTTGAAGTTCAGAATGCCATCTCAATGTTTAGAAATAAAAAAGTTATTCGGCGCTACATTTTCTATCACAATCTTTTACACTGCGTCTTTTTTTATTATTTATCTTAGAAACTAAATAAAAAAACACCACAAGACCACCACTGCAGGCTCCATATACAGATTTTATTGTGCTGAACATTGGTGGACATTGACATGGACTTTTTAAAACTGAACATGGGATAATACAATTAATAGTATTTTGTGTGTTATACAATATTCAGCGAAATAAACTCTTTACCAAATAATACAGAAGATCTAAGAACTCTAGTAGTGCATTGATATGAATTTTTTAAAACTAGACATAGAAGTAACAGTCTTATGTGATGTTCAGTAAAATAAAAACCTTAGTGTACAGTCTGTTTTTTACAAACAATTGTTTCAGATGGAATTTTCCTTGCATGGCCTTAAGGCGGCCCCTGAGAACTGTCAAAATGGTAAAAAAAACATGTGTTCATTCTTTTATACAATTTCCAAAAATAGTTCACCGATCAACTAAACAAAAAGCAAACTGATTAGAAATGAGCTCAGCTCAAAACTAGACATTTTTTATTTAAAATTTAACCCGTTTTTTTGTCTGCTGATGCGATAAAGTTGAGACTTGGGTGCCAAACGCAAGATACTGCGCAGATCGGGGAAAAAATACATCATTTATGCACAATCTTATTGTAAATACGCATACAAAAATTGAACCCGCTACTCGCAATAACAAGGAAAAAACAACCTTTAGAAAAATTTCTTTGAGAATGAGACTTTTCAAATTTACCGCTTTCAAACTTTAGTTGGAAGGAAGTGCCAGTGACATTTTTGGAGGCGCCACATCAGTTTCCGGTTGAAAATTGCTGACAATTTGTCAAATTTATTGTTAACCTACAAAATTATTATATTAAATAACTGTCATGATATGTGAATTAAAGTGGTAAAAAGTTCATTTTTATGAATGGGAATTTTACTATTCCCATTTTACTATGGGAAGTTTCCATAGTAAAACGATGTTGAATTGTGAATCTTTTCCTGAAAGGAGTTTGTCATCATCGAGTTCTTCGGCAATGTGTGAAAAAGGCATTAGATTGTGTGTTAGTCGTGTTAATGTAACCAAATTTTAAGTTTTCGTTAGAACTACGGTTGAATCACAAACAGTGCAGTATTTTCTACAGTTTTAGGCGGAAACACAACAGTAATGTGCACAGTTTTGCGATGATGATTAAACGAACATAAATAAAATTTCATTCATTACTTTATGTTATTTATTATCTACGAATTTTGATCATCTGGACATGAATAACCTAGCCGCAGAGATGTTGGTTTTAGTGCCGCCGTAACCATTTATTTGTGACTTGTATAATTGCGTTCAGAGTTTCAGAAGAGCAAGAGGTGGGTAGACGCTTAATTTTTTGAACATGAAAAGCGTGAACTTTTTTGACATCTTTTGAAACACATGGAGATTCCCGTAATACACACCAAGGCGAATTTGGTAATAGTATTAAAGAGCCCGTCTGATTCGATGGTGTTTCTTATTCTCAATAAAAGTAAACATACACTTATTTGGTACCTAGTTTGTTTAATCTGAACCGTACACAGTGGTGAAACTGAATATTGAAAAGTCTTTTTCTTATTCCAACATTATTGAAAAAGAAAAATACTCCAAATAAAGCACCACAGCATCCACTACAGAACTTTTCTTCTGTTATATTTCTGTTATTCACAAGTATTCTTCTGTTTGTCAAATACCTGGAGGTGTATTTTCCAATTTTGAACACAAATTCACAATTGGTGACCCGAGTCACAATTTGATCGGAAATACCGAAATATCCCAAACGATCATCGGAAATCTGTCAAGCCAAAATTTCCAAAAATTGAAATTTTGTATTTAATTTTGATTTCTGCATTCTCATGCTATCTACTGGTGAAAAAGTTTTAGTCGATTCTATAGCTACAGTTTAGTTCGAATTATGAAAACCAAGTAATTTTTGAACGACTTTGGATGTACTTAATAACACTAAAGATATCTTAAACAAGCTTTCATTTTGTTTTCTAGAAATTACACCAAGATTTACACATTTTCGTGCCAAGGTTTTTCGTATAAATTATTTCTAACTTTGTAATAATTTTTTGTGGCTTTTTAGTTTCTCAACATTTATTAGGCCCTGATTTCAAGTTTGGTCACAAAGTTGCACGGGTCGCAGTTAATCTTGACTTGACAACGATAAATCAACGCTCGCCGTAATGGTTCCGAATTGCACCTGCGCTTTAAGTAAATCCTGGACTAGTTTAGGATTAGTCCTAATAATTCTGTAACGAAGCGTTTTAAAAATCATGGAAAACTCCATGATAACGTGGTACCATGCGCTGTGATCAAACTGTAGAGGGAGAAAGTTTCTCCCTCCACGGATCAACCCTGCCACAACCAGCGCTCGGTTTGTTTACATACAGGGCGATGAAACCTAAATGCACCAAGCCAAGTATAGGCGGGAAATTCAAAATCGTTTGTAGTTCACAGGCAATCGCAGATGTCGCACATAAGTTTAGTCAATTTTAGCGAAGCTACCTGTATTATCGGCAGAAATTGACAGTGGACCTTTGACAGTTGATGCAATTTTAAAAAGTAAATATTGCCATTGTGCAAATCGCCATTTTGTGCTTGGCTATGGTGTTTGATTTGTTTGGTATTTGATTTGGGCTTTGTTTTGTGTGATAGTAGTACTGTTTTGTGTTTTTTTCGTGTGTGTGTGTTTGTTTTGAACTTTTTTATTGTGATAATATAAATTTTAGTGCTAGGTACGTCTAAATTGTGAACAAAATGTAGAAAAACACTTATGTTTTTGTTTACAGGATTTTCAACTAGTTTTAGTATTTAGGCTAATTGTAATTAGGATTAGCATTAGGACGGCTAAGAGGTAAGGACTAATCTTAATTTCCACGCGGTATTCTAAAAATTTAGTTGATATTAGGAAATCATGACGAGCCGTAATCCGTATGTTGTCCCTGGGTGCGAGAACAGAGAGAGGCCCATGTTCCGCTTCCCAAACCCTAAAAAAGGACTCGACAGGTGTCGAAAGTGGAAGAATGCGGTAAACAACCCCAACTTGACGGACCGCTCATATTACCATCTTTACAGATCATGGTAATTATACATTAATTCTGCATTGTCAACCGTCAGTTTACGTACAATAATAATATTGAAATTTGATATCAGCCTAATTGTTTTGTAAATCACAAAATTGTTGAATTATTCTCAACTGGGAGCGTAGTCCATTTGTATCCTTTAAAATTTAAATTCAGTGTTGACAACAGACTCAGAATTTCTGGATCAACCTGTATTTAAGGTTTCCCTATTACACTACCTAGTTACACTATTAATAATAAATAACATCGTAGTTAAGGAAATGTTTTACATTATATTGCATTATTTAAATCTGTTTCAGCAATGTGTGTCACAAGCATTTTAATGCAGATGATTTTTATGAGGGCACCAAGAAACTGAAGCCAAATGCGGTACCATCTGTCGACTTGTCAACAAGTAAGATCATTACTTTTTTACTATGACTTTACTTATATGGTTTTGTTTTAGATGGGGAAGGCAGTGGTAAGAGGACATCACCTTTGGACACAGAGCCTACCACTCCCTCAAAGGTGTCTGTCATCCCAGACTTTCTTACTCCGGAAAAAGAAGCATCGTTTTTGTTGGAGCAGGCTGGGGTGTCTCCTAGGAAAAGAGTAACTCCATTAAAAGGAGATATTCCAGCAAAACGTAAGATTGTTTAAGACAAGACACACATGTTTTAACGTTTTTTGGATTACAGGTGCCAAAATTTCCATAGAAAGTTTGGAGATGGCATCGGGAGCTGGAGTGGTAGGGCCTAGGGTGGGGGGTGCTGAAATTCGACGCTTTTTAGCGTGTATATTCTCAATCTTAAGATTAATTTGAAATGAATTCAAACTGATCCTTTTATGGTTATCAACACTATAGGTCGGATTTTTTAGGTATTTGGAAAAGTCAGTTTTTATACGTATTATTTTGCCTTATCGTTTACTGTATTTTTAAGATTAAAATAATCCGACCAATAGTTACCATACTATCAAATCAGGCTCTTACAAAATTTTATGAATGTTATTTTTTAACATTTCTACGAGCTGCTTCCCATTGTAAGTCGTTTCATTTATTCCACCTTGTGGATGATAAAGCACACGTTATTACTTGTGGTTTAAAAATCCACTCGT
This sequence comes from Tribolium freemani, assembly GCA_939628115.1. Lineage (NCBI taxonomy): Eukaryota > Metazoa > Arthropoda > Insecta > Coleoptera > Tenebrionidae > Tribolium > Tribolium freemani. The sequence continues at coordinate 3,037,605 of OW626793.1, forward strand.
GAAATAAAGCGTCCGATTTACACTCATACTAGTTAAATAAATAATTATTGTGATATAATATATGGAAATATTTATTGTTAAAATCATGTTTATTTTTCAAATGCTTGTTTTTATTATGTTTCGAACTGTAGATTCAACGTATATTTTATACAAATACTGTTTATAATTTTACTTTCCTTGATTGTTTTACATTATACCATTCAAAGCAGCTCTGCTCTGCCTGGGCAAGATAGTTTGAAATAACCTTATGCTTATGCGGTTATATTTCTACAATTGGCTTTCTATTTATCTTTGTTTTCAGGGGTGAAAATCTTCGATCAAATTACTGTTAGGTTGAAACAACACTCATACGATTTTTTTAATTTATTAGTTTTTTAAATTTGTTTATTCATTATTATTTTGATTTAATGACTTTACATTCTTTGTTTTTGGTTGTCTGTGGCGCTAATCGATGTGGACTATAAATGTCTTTAATACTTTTGACTACTTCTCGCACTTGTATTCATTGTTTCTTCCATTTTCATTTGCCTATAGCCTTTTATTCACTTTTAAAAATATTTTTTTGATTTCTACACATTTTCAGACTTAATATTCGGTTTCATTTCAAATGATCTGGTTATATTAGTATTAATTCTTATTTATTTTTCGACAATGTGAAACTTTTCGATTTTTCTCTTGTGTAAGGAATTTTTAACAACTGTTTGCCTTTTCTCAATACGAAACGTCAGATTATTTTTATTATTTTAAACCCCGGATAAGTTATTCATGGTATAATTACTGTGGTTACAATTGTAACAACAATGTATTTTTCTTAAAATACTTAAAGCACTTTTAAGCAATTTTAAACTTTGTGGGGTCTAATTCAAAAAATAAAAAGTTGTTTGTATTCAGCTCCTCCATTTCACCTCGTGGATGATAAGTATAATACTGATGTCGACATTACCTGTATGAAATAATCGGGCTTTTGCGTATCAAATACGACTGTTTATAAAAGAATGTAGGATCTTAGGTGGTTCTGGAATTTGAATTTGCCGCATTTAAAACTACAATCAAGAGCAAATTATAGTAATTTACTACCACGATAATGCTAATATACGGACTGTTTATAAAAGAGTGTAGGATCTCAGCTGGTTCTGGAATTTATATAAAATTTCTGAAAAGTACCAATTTTTATCTACCTAGGCTACCAGTAAGACCAATTTTTCCATATACTAACATTGTTCGTTTTTTCTTGAAAGAAGCGGCAAACTTTTAATAACTACTACGATGTTACATTCATTTATAGACAGATTGTATTTGTCAGTAGGGTTCAGTTGGTGTATTTTTGTTTTATAAAAATCAAATGTTTGTGACCTATTTTACTTCAATTTTGACATTGTCATTATGGTAATAGAATTGTTTCGAGTTTTGTAATTGTGTATAAATAGTGTGATGGGTTAACAATTAGTTTATAGTTATCGTACCGTTTATATTGACTAGTCCTAATAAATTTTTATTACAAGTTTATTGTCTTTCATTATTCTCAAATTTTATTTGTCGTATTCTTTGTAAATATTCACCAACAATAGTTGTTTAACAACAGAAAGTGTTATTAGAAACTATTGTTGTGAATATTTAAAAAGAATACGAAAAATATAATCAAACTTTAAAAGAAAAATAACCACGGGCATTTCAAATCGCCCGCGCTAGCATTTAGTACGCGCAGGCAACAACAGGAGTGCTAGTGATACTTTCGCTCTATCGCGACAAGGGCAGATGTGTTTCTGAAAACCTGTTATTCTGTGGTTTACATAGAAGAGCCGTTATAAGACCGAGACCTAACTCTGTTCAGCAGCGCAACCTTTGCGAAGATAATAGTATATTATATTATAAGTGATAATATAATATTTTCACTTCTCACGAGCTTCACAATGGCATTTCGATCACGTGTGATATACGACGTTTTATCTTACAGGTTCATTGTAAAAAAAATCCAATAAATTCAAGTAAATACAGTTTATATCCGCCTGTAACATTAGCATGGTTTAATGTATCAGTTTTCGTAGTGATCTGTGGTTGCTATAGTCATGAAATAAACAGTCTCATTGTTTTCCATAATTTTCTCAAGTTTAATAAAAATGGAATTTCTTCCAAAACATATCCAATTAGACGTGGAAGCCGCAGTTTCTAGTTTGCTTCTGGTTAAGTCAAAACATATCTACCAGAAAGAATTTCATCTATTTGTCAAGTTGTGACGTGCTAAAAAGCCCTTGTCTTTTTGTGACGTCATTATCTTTCAAAATACCATGTAAAGAGACTAAATTATGAGCCATCACACGGTTAAGATCGGAAAAATTCCATTTTAACTAATATTGCATACGTATTAGAGCAGAAGAGTAACAAACTAGATCATCCTTTTAGTGCAAAACCATGTTGAGTTAATTGCTTAACGACGTATTATAAACATTCTCACCCGGCTCGAAGAATGACCCTGACACGTGTATGGGCACGTCAGCAGAAGACACGTCAGATTTGCAACATGTGATCTTGTCACATGACCGCTGTAATAAATAGGCGAAGTTGCGAATCTCCAGATTCACTTGACCAGTTAATTTATTCGCGATTAGTCGCATCATTTTTGCGATCAGAGGGGATGGCTCTCAGCTACCTCTTAGTGTCCAGTTCATCAGACCCAGGGTCTTCCGAGCCGATTTGAGGTAACAATGAGTAAGTTTTGATTTGTTTTACTTCCGCCTAGCTGTTCTAACTTACCATGCCGCACCACGCATTGTTCCGTTTATTGCATTATGAAATAGTTTTTGTTCGGTTTAAATTGCAACTCGATTTAGTTGTTTAAGATATGATACGTAAAATCACTTAAATTCAGCTTCGGGATGGGTTTGAACTCAAGAGTGTTGATGGATATAAATAACACGCGAGATAACGACAATGGCATCATTTGGTTGGTCTCTGTGTCCAACTTACGAACCCCTATTTAGTTTTAGTTTATTTCATTTATAGTCGGTTCAATTCGTATAATCAAATGGTAATTAATAATGTTAAGTAGAAATTGCCGAAAGTTGATCATTCATCATAAAAAGGATAAAACTATCTGTTGTTGATTGTAAGGATTAAATTCATGGTACAATCACGCTGGACAGAGTATTTCGTAAATTCAGTTAAATATATGTTGTTAGAATAAATTCGGTTCATTATTCAATTAATTCCTGTCAGAATAAGTCCTCTAAATTCAGTTAAGTAATGTCATAAGAATTTCGATCAATCCAGATACATAATGTCTAATGCATTTTTCAGTTAATTCTCAATCGTTGCTTTGTAAATTATAAATATTGTTTTAGTTTCAGTTAATCCAGAACATGTCACATTAATTTGGAAATATTATTAATTCAAAAACTCACTGTATTTGTGATTCAGAAACATTGTATTTATTCGCTTGATTTATTGTTTGTTGGATTGAAACTTAGAAATGTTAAATTTAATAAGTTTTATAAATCATTTTATTTTCATCAACGAACGTCAATTTCTCATATGTATATGTTAATCATTTATGATCTTTTAATATATTAATTTTAAAGTTATATGAGTATTATTTGGACTGCACGCCTCTCCTAAAATTGGGTGATCTCACAAGTTAAGGCTGAGGGATCTTACGCTAAATAAATGTAATCGCTCTGTTGGTGGAACCCGCTCGACCAAAAGAAATTGTAAAGTCAATTATTCTAGTTTTTCGGGAAAAACTTTAAAAACCCGCCACAAAGTGGAAAGCGGAGAACTCTTTGAATGTCAACACGGAAGAGGTTTTATTGGCATATTTTGTTCAAAAGGTAACTCATGTACTGTATGGGTATGTTATACATTAATAATTGTTGTATTTATTTATAGTCACAAACCTACTCTTTGGGCGAAGTACTCAATGCTGAAAGCTTCGCTAAATTTACATGAAAATGTGGACATAGGAAATTACTGCAAATTAACTGCATTTTTGAAACAGAAACATGTTGGTTACGAAGCAAAAAATTTTAGTCGTTGCTATGACTACGATTTAGCTCGAATAATGAAAACTGAGAAATTTATGAACTAGGTGTATTGCTCACCCCAAATCGGCTTTACCAAACTCGTCTTGCTCTGTAGGGTAATATAAGGCTTACAGTGTCTGAACTCCCCCCTAAATCTGTCAACTTAGGCACAGCACAAAGATGGGACCATTTCAGAAAACTGTTGGTAGATGCCGCCACCACAAATACAAAAAAAAACGAAAATCTTTATTTGAAATATTTGTTTGGTAATTTTCTTACATTAAAGTGAAAAGTGCGTACATAGTGAAAGTATTTTATTTGTACCGTTTTTTATAACTTTGTTTGATTGTGGGACCATTTCGGAAACCTGACGCATGAGGTCGCTGCGAGAAAAATTTGACATTCTCACAACTCAAATATGAAAAAAAATTATTGATAATGCCAATTGTATTACCAGTGCACTTGCCGTTTTGAGTTTTACAATTTTAAACTCTGATTTTATTTACGGAACGTGGGCAATTTTTTATAACTGTCAACAAAATAGCGCCATCTACCAGAAACACTTTCAAATGGTCCCAAAATTTTCTCAAGTCCCAGTTGAATTTTGGCGTAGGAAAGGGGGGGGGGGGGGTGTGAAGTTGAAACACTGTCCTTTTACCATTATCCTCTGTAGGTATTATATCATGGTATCATAGTAAAGCCTGATTTATAAATTCCCGTTCTGTCTACGTGACACTGACGGTCCCGCTACCGCAAAAGATCAACATGCTATTTCATATGACGACGTTTATAAAATCCCGCTACGTTCCCACTAACGCACCCGTTTACGCAACAGATGCCCAAGATCCAAATTTTGCGTTGCGTTGCGGGAACGAGATAAGCGGTGGCCAATGATATTAAAGCGGTAACGTCAAATTTTTTGATAAGGTGCAAATGAAGTGATTAAAATAAAGATGTGCGGTAGAAGCTGTTGGGCAAACAATTTCGCAGCTTGCCGAAAACATTTAAATTGTGTCTATCGTTCGGATAAACCAGATATTGACAATGTAAAGGTAAAATTTTTGAAATTCAATTAAATAAACACAGCCAATCAAAACACGACGTTGTTACTTGTAACGTAAATTTATAAATTGGAAAGACATTTCGTAACAGGTACAGAGCGGGGACGTCAGCGGGATGTAAACAGAACGAGAATTTATAAATCAGGCTTTACTCTTACATTATATTCGGTAAAAGTATAGCCGTGTCTAACTGGTGGCGGAACCACCGATCCATAAGAAGGCTTCGATCAATTTTCGCGAGAGCGACATTGGGAAATATCTCTTTTCCATGTCAACCGCGACTGTATCAACAGCACGAGTTGTTGGGGTTGTGTTTGGTCGTAGTCATTTTACCCATACTACCTAAGTCAACTTTTTTGCCAAAGTGAAATTCAAAATTTCCAACACAGACATACGAACAGAATTATTGGTAAGTCTACATCCTTTCCAATTGTGTAGGTTGTTCAGAATATGTTAGATTAATTTCAGAAAGTGTCAAATGTATTTTAGTAGGTAACTTGTATTTCAGACTGTATCAATTGTAGTTCAGAAAATGTTAAATGTTTTTTCAACTGACTTTCTGAAATACATACATTTGATACTTTCTAAAATACAATTGGGAAGGGTGGTTCCTCCATGTGCATTGAAAACTTATGCCATAGTTTTCCATTTCTGATTTCCTGGCAGTTAGGCTCAGAATCAAATTTCCCTAGACGAGCAACAGGAGACCAGGAGAATGATTTTCTTTTTGTTTTTCTATTCTTATCTACAGTTTTACACCAACCTAGGTTTTTACCACCGATTCCGCTCGTTACTTTGGACGGACTCTAGACTATAGATATAATTATATAATTACCAAAAATTTTAGGAATATTGGTTTCTGTAGCTTCGGGTATCCAAGATCGAACAATTTTGTCATGCTAACATAATTTTTCAATGTATTTCAACAGATTCTTAATCTCTTCTTCTTGAAGACTTTCTCTTAATGGAAAATCTTCCATTATATATTCTGATATCAACAAGTGAACTAATATATATTGTTGCTAAAACGTTTTGTTTTAAGCAAAAGTACACAAACAATTTAGTTTCCATACCGACGAATTTATAAGACTGCCTCTTTGTTCTGTCAATTTCTTGGCCAAGTCGTAAATGTTAACAGTGTTGCAACGTTTAAGCATTTCTAGCGCCATATGGCACAGGATTAAAACTCCCGTTCTAGTTGTACCATATCTGAAAACATTAGATACTTTTGGTAAAGAAACAATTTCTTATTAGATTGCTATGCTTACCCAGAATGTATAGGAATTGGATGCAAAGTTTTTTCGTATACTTGACTTATTTCTTTGACGACTGGCATTAAATCATTTGAATAAAGAAGTTGACTATCCGATTGCCAATTTATATGAATATGGCAAATTTCTGGTTGGAATTTCAAATAACAAACTTTTAACATTCTTTTGACATAATATTCAAAGTTTTGTTCATCAATTAATTCCACTATAATGCGGCCACACTCATAAATTGAGTCTACTTTTGGAGGTAGATATTCGGCACATAGTCTCTAAAAAGAGAAAACAATATTTTATCAACCTAATACCAACCAACTAATAACAAACTTTATTTCCGTCGACATTCATGAAATTTGTTGCCATTACTATTACTTCTACTTTTTCTTGCCATATCATTCTCCAAAAATCTCGTAGCGTGAAATATTTTGGGCCTTGACTAGCGATGTATGCCTTGGGACGGTTAACAATCTAAAATTTCTATTATTAAAAATTAACAAAACTTATTTTTAAATTTACGTTAATATAACTGGCATTTATGTAGTCGTCTGTTCCCACTCCGTCCAGTTCTTTAAGAACAACTTTATTATAATCATCTAAAACGCATCTAAAAAAGTAACCTTGTAACTATAACACTATGTATATTACATGGAAGGTTATTTCGATTACAATGTCGGTTTTTATTGTTATTTATATTCCTTAATGCTTCCCACGTTGTTTTATTCGCAACAGTAGACAATTTCTAAGTATTAAACATTTATTGCATACGATTTGTTTAAAATTTTATACCAGGAATCCATCTTCCAATTCATTTTTTGCTAATTTGCAATTCAAATACTCTATAAAATGTTCTTTTTTAATATTACTTAAATTGTGGCTCTCAATTAGAATATTTTGTAGTGGTATAGTTTCTGGTGTTCTGTCCATATCAGTTTTAAAACATATTTTTTTCAGTAGCTTTTTAAAAATACATATACCAAAAATAAAAAGCAGTAACTGTGGAACAAGAATAAAAATCATTGTAATTATCAGGGAAATATCTTCTTCAGTGTTTTTATCCGGACGAACTGTGATAGTAGTTGTTCTAGTATTGGTTGCACTGGTAACATTATTTGTGGTTTTCGTTTCTTGATTTACAAAGCTGGAAGTACTATACTAGGTGACTGGGTAGAAGTTTGAAATTCTGCAAATTTAAAAATGTTAATAAAGAATGATTCTCTTCTGAAAGCCATACTAGTTATCGTTGTATCTGACGAAAGATGAGTCGTTGTATTCCTTGCCTTTACATCCTGAAAATTAAAAGCCCCATACTAAAACACGTCATTTTAAGAATTGTTACCAGTTTTGCTCTCGCACGATACCACCGTCTTTCTAATGTTAATATTCCCGCCTGGGCAGTTAGTAAAAAATCCATAGAATCTGTGATTTAGAGTTATCATTAGTTACGAGTGTTGCTATGTGGATAAGTAATTAATTAATTATCAAAAACGCAACTAATAGAACTGGGAAGGAAATGTTCTGAGGGAATGTGGTGAACAGACACACTTGCAAAGATTCCAAAAATTGTATTTAACAAAAAATAACGAGAATTACAATACAGGATAATAACGCCATTATTACGACTACAACATTCCATTGTGCAGGCGCGCGACACTATAAAATATTAGTGACAATATTTCATCACCCCCACTTCACTAAGATTTTCTTAGTCCTAAATTTTCTAGATGTTTATTATGCTTAACCTTATCTAAGTGTTTAGTTAAGATGTCCGCTGTCATTTCTTCGCTAGGAACGTATTTCAATTTGATTTCTCCTTCTGCAATAATATCCCGAACAAAATGAAAACGGATATCTATATGCTTCGATCTCTTATGGTACATAGCATTTGATGCTAATTTCTGAGCACTCAAATTATCACTGCAAAGTGTAAGAGACAAATTCCTCTTTAACAATTCACTCAACAGATTTTTTAAATAGACTGCCTCCTTTGCGCCTTCCGCTAGAGCCATGTATTCAGCCTCAGTACTGGAGAGGGCAACACGGAAAAGTACACACATTGAAAAATGCTGTCGCCGAATTAACGGTTCAGTTAAACTAAAACATCTTATTTTAAAATGCTTGATAATAAAAGCTCAAGGTTCACAGCAGCTTTAATTTTTTTTCGTGATTTATTTTCCTTATTTATAACGCACTTGATGAAACTTATTTTTTATCAAATACAGACTGATCCAGAAAAACTGAGTCTGTTGGCAATAGATTTGAAAATATTTTTGTTCATAATTTGCCACACTGCAACCGGGTGCAGTTTGTCTTGACAATTATTTCACGAACAACCCCACAAGATTGTTAAATTGTGTTGCCAACATATTCAGATTTTTTGGATCTGCATTAAACCAAAATTCATGGAAACGAAAGAATTTACAAATAACTGTTATTTTTTGTTGGCGAAAGAAATCCATCAAATTACTCATTATATTGAAAATCACAGATACAAAATTATATAAAATTTTGTGTGCTTTTTTGTTCTTGTAAATTAATCGTGTGTATTTTTTCATAAAACAACGGAGTTATTATTTTTACATGGGACGCATGTACATACTTGGGTATAAGGTGTCAACTATGGTCGTAAAGCAATAATTTTTCAATATATCATCAAAGGTAGATAGATAGTGTCCTGTCTCAGTTGCTGCGACGATTCGACAAAGTAAACTTGAGATTGGTAATATTTTGTGTTTTAACTGCAACGATTTTACTTTTATCGATCTACGACTGTGTATTTAGGATTAGAACAAGAGTTTTGTGAAAATTGAAATTTATAAGCCTATAAATTAATTTCTGGTCATTTTATCACAAATATCAAAAAACTGTATTATCTAATCAAGAAAAAGTTATCAATAAAAGCCACTAAACATTCATAGCAGACACCTTGGGACAGAACTTTGCATGTACCTTTGGACATTTTTTGTAACAGGTATTTGTTCGCTAAACACAGAAATATTTGGTAAAGATGAATTTTTATAAGTGCTTTTGTAACAGATCGTCCAAAAAATGACATTGAAAATAAAGTAGTCGAACACATTTGCGAAGAGTGAAGAAATTTGAGTAAATTACCAAAGCCAACAGTTGTTGGGGGGGCCGAACACGCTAATTTTGTTTCTCAGTCAACTTTATGTTTTTTAATTTGTAAGTTTTAATAAATATGTTTTTATATTTTGGACATTCTTATTTATTTACTTGTTGTCCCAATGTGCATTTAGCGTTGTCCCAAGGTACAACACAATTTGAATTAATTGTATCCTTTCAGTTATTAATAAGTAAATACAACATTAATGTTTAGCGAATTTTTTTCTGAATAGCTAAAGTAACACTGAGCATATTAGTCATAATTAGATTAATTTATTTCAGAAAATGAAAAAGAAAATTTTTTTAAGGTTTTTCGGATAACTCATTCCTAACTTGGGGATAATTTTTTATGACTTGTTAGTTTTTAAACATTTACTGTGTACTTGATAATGATAGATTATCGTTCGCGGTAGACGAAAATCCATAACTGATTCTGAACCGCACATACGCTTTAAAAAATCCTGGACTAGTTCAGGATTAGTTCTAAAAATCCTCCGCGAACAAAGTACCACCGCGCACCACGCGTACCACGGGAATGCCTAGGCCAGAAAAAAGTCTCTTAATATAAAAACAATCGATGTCTTTGTGAATTTTCCCAAATGAAAGGCTATCAAATAATCGGCTGATTTCAAGTTTAGGCAGGGAAAAATAAAAATTAATCTGTTTCGGGAATTTTCACAAAAATCGCCTATATTCAAGTTATAAATTATATTCCAATTAAGAATTCCACAGTGTATGTATGTAAGTAGCACTTTGCAGTAAAAACGCACTGCTTGTTACATCATGAAAGTGACGTCAAAGATACTTTAAAAAAGTGACGTGTTGGACAAAGCATAGGGACACTGTATGGGCGCGTATTGGTGCTTTGTTCTGTACTTTAAATTGTGTGACATGACCACAACCAGAGGTACTACATATGATCTTCCTGGAAAGTGCTACATACATGGTGATGTTTTTAAAACAAGCTACCCTGGATACCTACCTCAGAAAATAAACGAAAAATTAGAAAATTATGAGACAGGTCAATTTTTATTTACAAGGAGACACCTTTTCGTGTAGTTTTGAAAGTGTAGCACCAACCCCCTTTGTGCTGTGATACCACAAATAGACGGTATTTTGTCTACAAATTTTATTGTGTCGTTTTTTGTGTTTCGATAATTTTTTATAATTTTACTTAGGGCTCGATTACTTGACATTCCAGACGGTTCAAGTATTCAACAATGGTTGCTCATCAATGTAGCACTTAACAGCTACGAATAGGACACTAAATGGTGTCCCTCTGTAAATAAAAATTTACTTGTTTTGGGACTTTCTAATTGTTTGTCTATTTTCTGAGATCTTCAAGGTGGGTCGTTTTAAAAAATCACCCTATATGATCATAATCAAACTTCACTTTTGTAAGTTTTGATCTTTTCATTATTATTAATTATTATATTTTTTCTGATGTGATACAGACTAATACAAACTTACAGATTTCTTAGTCACACTGTCTTTGCTGAAATTAGTCGTTTTCTTTTCTTCATAACTCGTAGTCATAAGTGGCGTTTGAGATTCTGCAAATGTAAGTTTGAAATTTTATTTTAAATTAAATCATAAACATACTTGCTATTGGTTTATTGGACATTGGACGAGTCACTGCGTGCATCACCTATAAATTAAAGTTCCCACATTAAAATTCCCATATAATATTAAATTCAATGGTACTTTTAATTAGTTGTGTACTTATTCCAAGAATGTAAACAAACTCATAGTAACTTGCTTGTATATATTTACTAAAATCATAAGTGAAAATTTTTGGTGCTATAAAAGCTCCAGACTCTTTGTATCCTTTGTCAAAGAGACCGACACCAGATAATGGAGTTGGAATAGAACTGTTAACAGGTTGGGCGTCGAAGAATGGTATCGTCGTTTGTCCAGCGTCCTTTTGGTAGTCCGTATTCGTAAATTTAATAAACTTATTTTTTGAGAAATCAGTAAACGCCAAATTTTGACGAATTGGAATGTCTGGTGACTCTAAATTGACTTTTTCGTTGAATCTACAAATTAAAAAATTACGGGAAATTGAGATCTAATTGTTAGTTTTACTTATGCCTCAAATAGAAAATTGGTGTACTTTTAAAAGTACTGCAATTTGGATTTTTTTCTAGTTTTCCAGTGTCAAAATCGAATGCTGTTGTCACAACTTGTAAACTTAGACTACCTTTTTTTAGTGAATCTAACACCTGTTACAAGTGATCCTTCTTCGGCCATAATTTCGGTTAATTCTATAGTTCGTTCTTCCCAAGAAATCGTATAATAATAATCTTGTTCTTTATTAATGGGAAAAATCTTATAATCTTCGAGGGGGACCCATTGAATAGTTTTTGGATCAACATAACCCCTTTGAAGAAGTTTACCTTCTTGTACTTGCAAATGAATGACTCGATTGTGTTTAATGAATCTCAAGCCTGTGACAACTCTAAAATATAATTTATTGTTATACTCTACACCGGCGCCACCAACTCAATGGTGCGCCGGTTTTTAAGCAGCCCTGTAGAAAAGGTTTTACCTGTTATCACTTATATTAGCCATACTAATCCGTAAATTAATATATCTTTCAGAAAATAAAGATTGACTTTCCTCACACAAACAAAAACAATAAGGACATTTGGAAAGTTGGCCAATAGCTGTAGTATGTGTTTAATTCCAAAACTGTCGTTTTGCTGCTGCATGGTTCGTTTGTTCCAAAAAATGTTCCTTCGTATAGTTTTATGTGGTGATATCTTCTGTTATCCTCAGGAAAATTCTTAAAGGGAATAGTTTTCGTACGTAAAAGAGGTCTTATACTTACAGCAGGACAGATTTCCATTGTTGAATCGATAGAGGTACTACAACTAATGATTCTGGCACAACGAATTTCTTCTTTACACCATGCTTTATCATAAACGCATTGCTGAAATTTTGTCATTTTAAAAGAGTTACAATCTTTTACGCATCGTCCTTTGGGGTCCAAATTTCTTTGGTTTACAAAGTAACCATGAAGGAAGTTGGTAATTTCCAAGTATGTTTCGCCTAAAAAATTTAAAAAGATTAAGGTAAACTCGGAATTTTTGATTCTGCGCGATGAGGTACGGCTTTTGAACATGTAGTACGAAACACTTTTCTGCTCAAGCGGAAAAGTGTCTATCATTCCGAGAATAGTATATTATTATACGAGTTGTACAAGACAATCCATTGTCGAACGAGAGAAACGAGTTCGACAAGATGTCTTGTACAACGAGTGTAATATGCTATTTTTTCTATTTCGCCTTTATTTATTGAAATTTTTTGTTTAAAATCATTTAAATAATGACCTAGTAACTTTTGATATTTTGGGTTGGTAATGACATATGGGATGAAATGACAGTTTATTGAAAATAAATTACAAATTTCAAATCTCATTGTATTGTTACTGCATATTTGATAGTTTTCTCGTTACTTCGTTTAATTAAATATGGATTCTGATGGATGTTGTGCACTCCTTCCGAGCTGAGAGATATCGCAAACACTGCTGTGAGTAAATTGTTCCCGACGAAGTGCAGTTGACCCAGCTTCGCTGTGAGTTTCACGATGATGACAGTCACGCGATCGCATTCAGTAACCAAAGAGATATTCTTTTGAGCCAAACACAAGATAACCAAGTTAACTATCTAATACTTACGTTCAATTCTATCAAATTCTGTAGCATTTCTGTGGTACGACATTGAATATGAAAATTGGGAGGTTTGCGGTTTGACAGAACTGACAGAAATTCATTACCAATCATGAACAAAAAAGTTACTATTTCAATGAGACAAAATTTCATTTTGTCTGTTTCCCATGACAACAGTTGCACAAAATTGCATTTGTGTATGCGAAATAGAAAAATACGTTTGCAAGTAATGTTCTCTTAAAACAGTTATCCGCTCTAGAGTAAAGCCGTACCATATGAAAATGGGGTGCTCCGTGGCCCTTAATGCACGTACAAATAAGGCTATCTCGTAGGTCGATTTAACGGGATGTTAAAATTTAACTCTGGTTAAAATTGTAAATCTAGGAACTTTATTGGTTATTACCGTGGAAGGAGAATCTTGTGGCGAGAAGGTACCCTATAGGAGCCGCCAATATTAGGTTATTGGCAATCTACAAACACTTTGAATTTAATGGATTTTATGCCGTCAGATTATTTGGGTTTGTGGCGGGTTTTTAAAGTTTTTTTTTTTCGAAAAATTAGAATAATTGACTTTACAATTTCTTTTGGTCGAGCGGGGCCCACCGACAGAGCGATTACATTTGTTTAGCGTAAGATCCTTCAGCCTTAACTTGTGAGATCACCCAATTTTAGGAGAGGCGTGCAGTACAAAATAATACACAAATAACATTAAAATTAATATATTAAAAGATCATAAATGGTTAACATATACATGCAGGGATGTTTTTTTATTAGTATACATTGCCCTATGTATACAGTTAAAAAAACCAAGTCAATTTCATTGTTACTATGACGATTACGATTAGGCCGTAGGTCTAGGTGCAGGCAACCAATATTACAAAAACTTTAATATCCAAAAATAAAGAATAAACTTTGCAAAACAACAAAATAAATGTAATTAAATGACGCACCAAACCAAGGAAAATATTAAATAATCAGAGAAAGTGCTAAAAAGGCCCTCCTTGCACTTCCAAACAATAGCTCTAGTCTGATACCTTTGACCAGTATGGCACGAATAATACTTTTAACTTTTTGTAACATTTGGGTACTATCTAGTATAAGTTTATTTACGAAATTTCTAGCCACCATAAAATTTTTACATCGGTCCCTAATTATTTCAATGAGTGCGGTTTAAATTTCTTAGATCTTGAGCTGCACTGGTGTATGGCATTTGAGGCTAATGATTTGGGTCTATTCCAGGCAAAAATTTGACCTTAGGGGTGTTATTTGCCTAAGACCTTTTTGCCCTGTGTGAATTGTAATTTTGGTTGCCTGCACCTAGGCTAGCCTAGACCTACGGCCCAATCCTAATAGCACATAATAGTCATAGTAACAATGAAATTGACTGGGTTTTTTAACTGTATACATAGGGCAATGTATACTAATACCTGTATGAGAAATTGATGAAAATAAAATGATTTACAAAACTTATTAAATTTAACATTTCTGAGTTTCAATCAAACAAACAATAAATCAGGCGAATAAATACAATGTTTCTGAATTACAAATACAGGGAGTTTTTGAATTAATAATATTTCTAAATTAATGTGACCTGTTCTGAATTAACTGGAACTAAAATAACATTTCTAATTTACAAAGCAACGATTGAGAATTAACTGAAAAATGCATTAGACATTATTTATCTGGATTGATCGAAATTCTTATGACATTACTTAACTGAATTTAGAGGACTTATTCTGACAGCAATTAATTGAATAGTGAACCGAATTTATTCTAACAAGATTTAACTGAATTTACGAAATACTCTGTCCAGCGTGATTGTACCATGAATTTAATCCTTACAATCGACACAGACAGTTTTATCCTTTTTATGATGAATGATCAACTTTCGGCAATTTCTACTGAACACTCTTAATTACCATTTGATTATACGAAATGAACAGACCATAAATGAAATAAACTAAAACTAAATAGGGGTTCGTAAGTTGGACACAGAGACCAACCCATGATGCCATTGTCGTTATCTCGCGTGTTATTTATATCCAACAACACTCTTGAGTTCAAACCCATCCCGGAGCCGAATTTAAGTGATTTTACGTGTCATATCTTAAACAACTAAATCGAGTTGCAATTTAAACCGAACAAAAACTATTTCATAATGCAATAAACGGAACAATGCGTGATGCGGCATGATAAGTTAGAGCAGCTAGGCGGAAGTAAAACAAATCAAAACTTACTCATTGTCACTGCAAATCGGCTCGGAAGACCCTGTGTCTGATGAACTGGACACTAAGAGGTAGCTGAGAGCCATCCCCTCTGATCGCAAAAATGATGCGACTAATCGCGAATAAATTAACTGGTCAAGTGAATCTGGAGATTCGCAACTTCGCCTATTTATTACAGGGGTCATGTGACAAGATCACATGTTGTAAATCTGACGTGTCTTCTACTGACGTGCCCATACACGTGTCAGGGTCATCCTTCGAGCCGGGTGAGAATGTTTATAATACGTCTTTAAGCAATTAACCCAACATGGTTTTGCACTAAAAGGATGATCTAGTTTGTTACTCTTCTGCTCTAATACGTATGCAATATTAATTAAAATGGAATTTTCCCGATCTTAACCGTGTGATGGCTCATAATTTAATCTCTTTACATGGTATTTTGAAAGATAATGACGTCACAAAAAGACAAGCGCTTTTTAGCCCGTCACAGGTTCTTTTTGCTTTTAACAGATTTTCTTAATACTTTATGGTAGTTTTAAGTAATGGCACGTAATAGTGTCAATTGTTATGTTAGTATTAACGGTTAGTGTTTTTAATAAAGTGTGTTTGGACAAATGGTGAGCTGCAAACTGTGCAAGTGCCCCCACAATTAAAAGGGATTTTCGATTTGTACATACTACAATATACACGAACATACGTGGTATCTTGAGAATGATGACACCACGGTATATGCGTACAAAGCGCTAAATTTAAAACCTAGGGAATTTATCGCTGTTTATGTTGTCTTTGGTTGGTCATATTGAACATTTGAACATTTCCCGCTTCTTGCCATCGAAATTTCCACAACGAATCCAACGATAACTTTTAAACTTTTATTTAAGACAATAAACATTCCAAAATCAAACGAAAACGGGATGTGAATTAATTCTTTATTATTATGTGAAATGTTACAGCAGGCAAAATTTTTCATTGTTCACTCACTTTTATAGAAATACATTAATACCTAATCATTTTTATTTCATTTTGTTACAAACAAATGTCGCATTTTTTTTTTAATTTTTTTATTTTGGATGATAGACACAGATCAGAGGTTAGGATGTGCTGTCAAACGCTAAACAGCTGATTCTTACCACATACCGCTAAACAAAGACAGAGCACGTACCAGGCTCTGAGGCTAGTATCTTCGTGTTCACGTACCGGAAGATACCGTGACGTCATCGTTACAAATCGAATACGCATAGTATGTTGTAGTATGAAGCGGTAGGTTGTAGTATGTACAAATCGAAAACCCCTAAAATATCTTGACTACACCACTTTTGAAATTTCTAGTGGGGAGGAAAGTTAGGGCGCGTACTTTGAAAATGGTCATAAAAGGTGTTTGTGCAAAGACCACGAATACTCGCTTATGTTTGCTCCACAAGTTTCTCCCTTCAAGGTTATTACTGTAGAATGTAGTAGGATTAGCGGCCTTTAAATTTTTTAAGAGTTTCAATTCAGATACGGCACTGTTATTTGAAAATAAAATTAACGGTGGGGGCGCTACTGAACCAGATGAAAACAGTAATAGTTTACAGTTTCTTTAATTTAAAAAACTTTGTTAGAGTCAGTTTCAAAATCGAACTAAATTAACCGTTTCTACAGAAGTACACAAAGGCGCAATTTTCGACCACATAAAAATAAAGTACGAGTATACCTTTAATATGCTTATCCGGATGGCATCTCCACAACTTTGTTGGTATTTTTTCAGCATAATGCTTCATCAGTCTTGTTATAACGTTAATGTTATCTTGACTTTGTTGCATCTTACTACCAACGTCAGCTATAAAAATATTACATTAATCTTTTGTTATTTTCTACTTACCTTTGAGCACCTTGTTCGTACAAGTTTATAATACTGAAAGCCGTTTGTTGGAGAACAAATGACTCCCCATATATTAGTAGAACAACATTAATAAAATTGTCAAATAGCTGTCGTAAAGATTGAAATACATTACAGTAACCTTCATCGCCCTGTATCAAAGTTTTTATAATCATTGTAGTTTTTTTCTTATTAATTAATTATCCTCAAATTTTCCTGAAATAGTTTTAAAAAATCTGAACTTATTAGTCCTATTACTTGTTCGTTAATTTTTCGGCTCAAAAATATAACTGATGAGTGTATTTGGTAAAATTATTTTGTTAGCTTCAGCAATTAACATCGACTTGGCAATTTTTTTATAATGTCTGACAAAATTGTTCATTACACTAAAATGGATGTCGATGGTTGTTATATCGACAACAGGAAAACCGCTTGCAAGTGTAATGATATTCAAACTTTGTTCTTCAAAGAATTAACTTTCAATTCGATAATCTTTGTGTTTGAAAAACATACCATCTCTATAAAGTGATCTGCTCAACCCTCGAATCTTAACGTTTATAGTTTCCAGTGTTGTGAAGACATGTTCTTGTTTCTTATCGTGTGTCATATAATTATTATCGTCGATAATATTGAAAAAAATCTGTTAAGTTTTTTGTTATTTCAGACAATTCGTACATTAATTGAGGAGGAGTTTCCCCTACAACACATTTTATTGGTGATATTAGAAACACGTAAACTAACAACACGTTTAACCAATGCATCACGAATATCAATTTTTAGACTATGAAATTAAAGGAGTTTATTATATCCATTTCGACACTGATAAAGTGTAATCTCAATCCACATATATATGCCTTAATCAATAGAAAAGGCATTTCCATGAAAAATGAGTTGTTTTTGATGTTAATAAACAATAAACAATAGCTTTGTTTGCGGTAACGATCCTGTACAAGATCAGGTATCAATCATATGTGCACTACGTCTGAGAGCGTTCGCGATAAAAAAATCCGGAAATTCTGCCGTTCGTGGTAGAGAATTTAAACGTCCCGAATCGGTTCAGAACCAGTACGATCCTCGTACTCGACGTAAGATTTTTAGTTCTAGACTTGCGCAGTTGGTGAAAGCGATTTTGTCTCTGTTACTCACATGTCTTTGAAGCTTTTTGAGGTTGAAGATGGGTTGGAATCACAATAAATAAATTGTCCGTTTTGGTTACCGGGATCTATTTAATACTTATTAAGTCTAAATTATTTGTAAAGTAACGTTTGTGAATTTGAAAATGAATTGTTTCCTAGAATAAAAACCTTTTTATACGAAGGTTTGTCGCATAATTTATTTCTAACATTGTGATGTTTTTTTGTGGCTTTCCAGTTTTTAAACATCTACTCTGTGTATTTGACAACCATAAATTATCGTTCGCGGTAGACGAAAATTCGTGACTGGTTCAGAACCGCACATGCCCTTTAAATAAATCCTGGACTAGTTAAGGATTAGTCCTAAAAATCCTCGGCGAACAAAGCTAATAGTTACGAGACAAAGGTAGTACTAAGCGCCACCTATAAGGTTTGTAGGGAACAAGACCACCACAACATCGAGTTGGAGGCTGCAAAATGCAAGCCATCTGTAGCGTCCATCGAAGAAAGTAACTGGCATTTAAAAAATAGTTGTTTACTATTTTGTCAAATTCTGTCAGTTAGAAGCTTCCTTACATACCCAGAGGTAGCTATGGTATAACTCCCTGCGACATGCTTCACTGAAAATGTTTATAATATTGTAATAGCAGTTTTACATATCGATTATTCAATTTGACTTCAATCAGTGGCGGCTGGTGAAATTTTTAAGAACGGTTCTGCAAAAATTCTAAAATCTTAAGGGAATTAGATGTGAAATATTTCGCCACACTTTCTTTTTATATAAACCCTTTTAAATATCTGTTTACATACTTATAGATAGTTAAGATAGTAATTATAATGAGTAACAAAAAGGAAAAAGCTTAACCACACACGCAAACAATCGTGGTTTCATGATTTTCGTATCTAGCACGTATCGCCCATCGGGATCTCTGATCGGAGCTGCCCGCTAGACAGAACCGCTGCCCCTACCAATTTACGATTTACACTTAAAAGTGCTTGAAACTACCTTCTTTTCATATGGACATACAGCGTTGAGCGAAAGTCTGGAACAAAGCGTTTTGTGCCTAAACTATGTACGGTCTACTGCATTAATAATGACACAAACCGACAACTGTCGACTGCCGGCTCTTATGTTCAAGCAATGTTGCCCATCCGAAACGAACCCACCCGAGAGCCGATTTTGTGTCATTAATTTTGACGAAGAGTGTACCTTACAAAAAAACTAATTATTACGTCATCAACTTCTTTAAAAATGTGAGCATTTTTCAAGAATAAATTTTTTCGAAATTCCTTTTAGTTTTCGAGTTATGAAAAAAAAAATTTTTTTCAAATGTCACCCTACCGCGGCAATTTTTTTGGTAAAAGATTAAGCTCAAAAAACAACTTCTACTTTAATAAAATTAATTTTAAACCAGTGGTTTTTCTTAAATAAATTGTAATAAAGCGTTCGGAATTTTCCTAAGTCTTCAGCCTGCGTGGTCTGAACGCATCCCCCTCCGAATTTGATCATGTTATTGCCACGATGTTTACGTTCGTACCTGGTTCGAATCAAATAAAAGGCGAGCTCTGCGTACTATTCTTCACTTCTTGCCGCGCAATACTACCGGCAAGATGGCCTGAGGTCCCAGCCCCAGGTGTTGCTGCGCAATATTACCAGCACACCATCCCCGTAGCGTTGCGAAATACTACTGACGCTCCCCCCCGTATCGTACATTTCGTGCTGCGCAATAATACCCAGGGGTATGAAAGTAAAGCGACGTTATTGGTCAATTAAAAATAAAGCCCGCGACCACCGTAAGGGAGCGCATTAGTAGCAATTATTAGGCAGCACAAATTACACTCCTGTGTAACCTAGGTAGGCGTTCTAGTGTCGTAGCCTGTAATACCGGCAACACGTTAAATGTCAAACAAAACAATCAAACGGTTGAACGCCATTTTTAACGGTTTTCTTATACAACTAAGTGGGCGCATTCACCAGTCGTAGCTGCTACATCGCTATTTTCAAAATTTTTGGTGAATGGACCGCTACCTATAGCGCTTCATCTGTAGCGCTACGTAGCGAATGAAGCGGTCCTACCATTTTTAATGTTTTTTTTTTAATATCAACTAAACGTCAGTGAAAAGTAGTAGATGTCACATTTGGTACGGACGCTTTTTTAACAAAGATAAAATGAATATTGAAAAAACGTATTTTGTGGACGGTGAATCGTTTAGTTTAAAATGCGATGCAGAAATGCATAAAGTACTACAAAACGGTAAGTACTTACCGATATATTTACAGTTTATAATAGGTAATTCAGATAAAACTGGATATTGTACTTTTAGATTCAGATTTATTAAAGGCATATCGAGTGATTGCAAAAGAGAAGGAAGCTGCGTCAACTTCCTAACAGGTGGAAAGTGAGAATTTGTCTACGGGTAGGGAAATTATTTAAATTACAAAAACACAAAATGGGCAATTTTAGAAACCAATTTTACATGGGATGACGCGACAACCATGCTGCTCATCTCAAGTTACGACCAATTTTAAAATGAGTTTCGCAATCCCAAAAAAAAAGAAGAAAGAATTATGGGGTACTATTGCGCAAACTTTTATAAGTCATGGATATGCGTCCATTACTACTGATACTTTGGATCGCAAATGGCGTAACCTGAAGCTACGATACACTAGTATCAAAGATAAAACTAAAAAAAACCGGAAGAGGCAGAATTGTCTGGAAATATTTTTCCGTAATAGATGATATTTTCAGAGAAGATAGGGCAGTTAACTTTCCGAAAACGGTTTCTTCTATAGAAAGTGGAAAAACTGAAAACACAAGTATTTTTTTAACTTAGTAATTTTGGTCTTAGTATACAGGCTGTAAATGAAATAAGTACATTAATTTTAACTGGTAACAGAACTCATCAAGACCAAATTTTTTCCTTACAACTGTTTTTTCAAAACGTTTTAGTTTTTGAGTTAAAATGACCTTAAAATTTTACACAATTTTCTTACACGCCACTGGACGTAAAGTTACCTAGTCGACAAAATTACCGTTGAAACGGTTACCGTTGGTTGCGACTATTATTTATTTATTATTTTTCTTTGTTGGAGCATTTCATAAAAGGCTCGTCAATTTGTAGGGGGGAAAAAATCATTTTAAAAAATGCTATTTTGAAAAAAATGATACATAGAAAAAGTGTTTGTCTTAATGAGTTCTACCACTGGTTAAAATTAATGTACTTATTTCGCTTACATCCTGTACTATACTATATTTTCTTCTAGGTGTAATATTAAGTGCAGATCCAGATGAAAATAGACAGAATGCCCAAGAACCGCAAGAGATATCAAATCCGCCTCAAAAACAAATAAAAAAGGCGGAAAAAGCAAAGGATGGAAGGGGGCTGTACGGTTTAAGAAAAAGATTATTAAACATTGAAGAAAGGAGAGTCGAAGAAATTGTTAAGTTGCGACGAACAATCGAAGAATCGAACCAGATTCAACTAATAAGAAATAATTTATTGGAAAAATTAATAGATAAGTTGTAATTTGTTTTGTTACATTTGTTAATAAACTATTAGTCTCGAAGAAGAGTCATAATGTTTAATCTCTTTTGAATACCAACATTTCTTTGCTCTTCAGGAGCAACGTCATCATTGTCATCATTTTCATTATTGTTCAAAAATTCTTCTTCATTTCCAAATTCCTCGTCGTCGTTGTCTTTCAGTATTATAAAATTGTGCAAAACACAAGCTGCAGCTACAATGTGAAATTCTTCGGGTATCAAAGCTTCGCTTGTGATTTGTTCATAATCTGGACTGTTTCTAAATAAACGAGCATCATGAATTCTACCGGGCATGCCAACATTTATATCTAAGAATAGCATTTGATGATTGCATATTCCTTGCAATATGATTGAATGAAACTGCTTTCTATTATAATAATCAACGGGATTATTTCTAGGTTGTTTAATTGGGATGTGCGAACCATCTATTGCTCCTATTACGCCTGGGAAACCTTGAGATCTTTCGTGGATGTATGTAATGGCATCGTTGTGATTTTGTGGCCAAGTGATATATCGGGGCATTATATGCAGTAAAACTTGGATGAATTCTTTAAAAATATAGTGCGCAGTGCTTGTTGCAAATCCAAAACGGTCGCCAGCAGATAAAAATGATTCCGGCTTAGTTAGAATCCATAACGAAAACAGAACTTTTTTTTCTAAGGGAATATTCTTTAAAGTGACCAAATTTGTTGCCCCAATTTCGGCAACAAGCTGCTGTAAAATAAATTAGTTTTTCTCAGATTAGATATTAATTATACTTTTATTACCTCAACAGCCTGTCTACTCATTCTAAAGTGAGCTCTAAATAAATCATTCATATATAAAGGGACGGTTAATTCGTAAAAGTTTTGATTTTTGGGGATTTGTCGTCTTCTTTGGGCATCGTCGAATAAATTAAGTGGTTCACCTAAAGCAGCTGCATTATCTGCAGCCAAAATTTCATTTAAATGAAAATTGTTGACTATCTCTTCGTTTAGGATATTTATAATTATATTTCTTCGGTTATTCATGTTTTAATTAACGCTCTGAAATAATCGGTTTGTTATTTGTGTGACATCTAACAATTTCACATATGCCAACTAACGTACGCTAGGTATAATGTGTAGCGGGATCATCCACCAGAAATGAAGCAATTGAGCGAACGCTTAAAACGTAACGGATAGAGCATATTCTACAACTGCTCAAACCTGGTGAATGCGCCCAGTGATTATAGCAGTGCATTTACATGTTTTTAGTTTTTACAACGAATAAAGTGATTTTTGAAATAGTGAGAGGTAAGCCAATATAAACAAATTAACCTATAACAAGACTTGACTCTGTAGAAAATGGAACGTGGGCATGGAACTTTAAGCATCTTCTTTGTTCGGTACAAAGGCCCATGTTTGGTTTCCCAAACCCCATCAGTAGAGACAGGCCGTCACGAATCCCGAACAATGTTATTTGGATTGCCAGTTAGCTATCCAAGGTGCAGAAGGACAACAGTAGCAATTTGTTGCAAAGTGGACTTATATTAAATGGGTGATTAATATTGCTAAAAGAAGAACAGGATTTTCTACCTTTTGTTCAACGTGTGGACAGATTGAAAATTTGAAAAATAATAATTTCACCAGAAGCAACAGCACAGGTAATCTCGAATCAGTCAGTGAGTAGCAGTAGTAATGAACCCTTACAACCAATTTTTTGAGCAATTTTCGACGAAATTTTGCTTAATAATAGAATGTCTATAACTGAAAGACGTGGTTAATCGATAGAAAACTGCAAAAATGGCAACATTTTAGACTTAGACGATTTTCTGGGTATTTTTGAAAGAAATTCACGAAATTGTGTTTCTGAATAAGAAAAATGTGTTAAAAAACGGCCAAATAATGTCATTTTCAATTTAATTGAGTTGTTTCTCAATCTGTTTTTTCAAGATTCGCGGCCAAAGTGCGTTCTAACCTTAAAAAAACGCTTTAAAACTCTCAAAAACGATAAAATTACTTCATTTTCGACGTAATTTGCTAGTATTTTGATGTATTTTTGGCGGCATTTTACAAAACAGTTGTTCTTCTGACCAAAAGAGTGCCAAAACGGTTGAAAAATGCAACATAATTTAATTTTCGACTCAAATTTGTTTTCCGTTCGGTTTTCAACAAAAAAAAAATGTAAAAAGCATGCTTTAAAACTGGTATTATTTGCTTGTGTTTTATTAAAAACCTTGTAATTGCAGTATGTTTTCTCAGAAAATAATAGGAGAATTTAATTTAGATAATTTCCCCCTTTTTTTCAGATCTTATTTTAATGGGTTCAACAGTACGCCCCAGTCAGTCACAATTCTCCAAGAGCCTTTTCTGTCGATGCTTCAATCACACCAAACAGCGTCGAATGACCAAAGACTGCTTTGCCAGGGCTAAAACCGGCAAGTTGCCACCAGATGTGAAAAATAGTAACCCCCGAGTAAATTTATCTTTTAACAATCAGAAAGCGATTTTAGACTAGTAAAAAACAGCTAAAAAGTTTGACAAATGTTACTTTAAAAATTTGTTTCCCTCTCATTTTAAATTAAGTCGTACAATGGGAGCAAAAAATTTCGTGCACCTTTAACATTTCACTGCCATAATCGTGTGTAGTTCCCTATTCTTTTTGACAATGGATGAGAAAAGTGCCCGAAATTTTTTGCTTGCCATTGTAGTGACAGTGGTAGTTACAATTTAACGTACTCAACAATCGATATGTTTAATTTAAAACAATGTATAGGTAGGTAATGATATACAATAATTTTGCGTATGATGTACCTATGTCAAATAAAAATATCAATAAATTTTTAAAATATTAAAATATTACAATTTTTAATTACGAAGCATTTTTCGTACTCTTTGCACATGTTTGTAATGACAGTTTCTAGTATTTTGTTACTAAAAACTGTTGTTGCAAACATTTGCAAAGATTACGAAAAATTATAATATTTAATGACTAAGTAAAGGTTGGAGTCATTTAAATTGCCCGCCATTATGCCCGCGACCACCTACTGATGGCGCTGCAGTCTTTCAACCGCTACCAACAAGGAAAGATTCAATTCTATCCTCTCTCTTGTTCTATGACACCAGCGTCGAGGAGCGCGGCGAAAGACCACCGGAGTTCGGCTCTAAGTTTGTAAATACTTTTAGGATTAGATAATCGTTTATTTATTTATTTATTTGTACATATATATATTATTATTGGAATAATAGTATATTATTCAACGAGCGTACAATGATGGCTATTATTCACGAGGTGAAGTTTACGGCCACGAGCCGCAGGCGAGTGGCCTAAATCACCGAGTGAATAATAGCCATTATACGCGAGTAGAATACTATACTTTATCCACGACTAATAAATAATACTTTGATTTATAAAAAGTTTTGTAAAAAGCGGTATAAGAAACAGATATACGACACGTACATTTGAAGTCGCTGATGGCTCAGGGTAGATGCTGCTTGCATTCCACCGTCGGGTACCGCTTTCGAATCTGGTCAAGGAAAACTCACTTTTTTTCTTTTTTTTTTATGTACAGAACTGAATTCAATAGTATATTATTCAACGAGCGTACAATGATGGCTATTATTCACGAGGTGAAGTTCATAGAATTAATTAATTCTATGAAATCAGCTAATCTACGTAACCAGTGATTAATGACTCATTATCCACGGCCGTGGATAATGAGTATTATTAAGGTCGAGCAAACAAACGTATAATGGGTACGTTATACAACAGTCGTGGATAAACAGTTTATTTGGAACTTGTCTCTCTGGTAAAGTCCCCCACGAACCCTACAGTCGACCGTCTACCCGGCAAAGAGCATTACAAAATTATTAATGTTATACAATATTATTGACTTATTAGATGTAATTCCTAAGGCATAATCTTTTCCCAAAAAAATCGCCATAGTAGGGTGCCATTTGAAAAAAATTTTTTTTGTAGAACTCGAAAACTAAAAGGAATTTTGAAAAAATTTATTCTTGAAAAATGATCACATTTTTAAAGTAGTTGATGATGTACTAATTAGTTTTTTTGTAAAGTACATAGTTTAGACACAAAACGCTTGGTTCCAGACTTTCGCCCAACGCTGTATAGTACAGAACGGAGCGGAGAACCGGTAAACGTAGTTTTGAGCCGCTACAGTGTAAATTTATAGTTTTATTTCCTTGCTCAATTAGTCAATTAGGTCATTAACAAAATAAGATCTTCACTAAAAATGAAACATGGAAACAGTGATATACTGTGTAGTACATGTTTTGCTATACTTAGTTTTTTAATTTTTCTTCAACAACTTTACAGCTGGTCGTTATCCAAGTGAAAACACTGTACATTGTTGAAATGCATGTTACGAAAACAATGGTTTCTGTCCCTTCACACGATGGATCAAGGCAACGAACACCAAAATCATTGGTGCCATTTTTGCTACTGGAGCACTTATGTTGTTAATATAATAAATATAATAATATAAATATAATAATATAAATATAATATGAAAAATATAATAAATGGTGTTAATTTGATGTTTGCATAATTGTCAGGAACTCAACAGATATTTTATGTCACATATTTTATGTACTTTACGTCAACTGGCCAGGAGAGGGTCCCATCAGCGCGCAATAATTAATAATTTATTTGTCCATCCGGGTTAGAGGACACACATTTTTTTTAAACCAATCTTTATTCAAAGTTTTCTGCTGACTTTGAATCCGAAGTTCGACTTTCTGTTTGGAATTGCCTTCATCATGAAAAAGACGTTTTTGGGGAAATTGTTGAAAAACTTAAAATTGGTCAAATTTTGTGTTTACATCGTCATATCTTCCTTCTAGATAAAGCTAGAAACTTTGACAAAATTTTGAATCTTTTTTTATCCTAAACTGAGTTAAAAATTAATTCTCCAGTTGCTTTAAGAGCAAATAATTTTCTATGACAATAATATTTACGAGATCAATTGGTCCGTTTGAAATACCTGAGACTTTGGCCCTATACTAAATAGAAAAAGAACCTTCTAAACAAACTTGCCCAAGAAATTTTAGAAACCAGTTCCCTCTTACAGTAATGTCAAAAAATTCTTTAAAAACACCGTTACGGACTCAGTTGCTCAGGTTTTAAAGAAGCATTTCCGAGGTCAAAGGTCACGGTCAAATGTCAAGGTCACGGTCAAAGGTCAAGGTCACGTTCAAAGGTCAAGGTCAAAAGTTAATTGCATTTATTAATTAGGACTTAAATAATTAATTAGGTCATTTTTCTTAATTAGGTCAATTAATAATTACACCGTTAATTAGTATGTGGTTCATTAGTCCTTAATTAATTAGGTCATTTTCTTAATTAGGTCAATTAATAATTACACCGTTAATTTGTATGTGATTAATTAGCCGCAATTAATTAAAGCTTAATTAATTAATTGGTTCATTTTTTAATTGGTCAATTAATAATGATTCAGTTAATTAATATCAAATTAATTACTCTAATTAGATGACTGTTAATTAGCGTAAGTTTAATTAGTAATTGATTTAATAAGCTGTAATTAAGGGCAATGAAATTTGCATAACAATCATGCAAGTCGAGACTTGTCTGAGACATGTTTGAACAGGTTGAAACTTGTCTAAACTTGTCTACTCTTGTTGAAACTGTATTTAATCTGAAATTAATACAATTTTAAGTGAAATTTGCTGTTCATGAGCACGATTCAATGTACCTACTAAATCGAATAGAGAGTGATAAGTGTTAGCTCAAATGTACAAAATTTATTGTTATGACCGTAATGTCGTGTGAACTTTTGGGGGACAATAATTGTCCTTTTTTGAGAAATTTGAGCAGGTGTGCGATACTAATGTTTTCCTATTCTTATGCAATATAAGGATGAGGTTATTACAGGTGAAACGTTCAAATTTATCGTTATGACCGAAATATCCTGGGAACTTTTCTGTCGATGTTTAATTTTTGGGGAACTTGTTTCTTTATTGATAAATTTTAGCAGGTGTACTATACTAATATTTTCCTATTCTTGTACAATATACGGATGCAGTGATTACAGGATTACAGGTGAAACATTTTGTGTGTAAACAGTGAGAAACCGCAGGTACTTCTTTGATCTTGACAAAGGGGGTAACCCAGTGGTCCGAGTACGCAGGTATAAGGGATATTGCGATTTGAATTTGCAATTGTTCTTTTTTGAAATATTATATGTACAGTTGGATGCAATAAAAACGGAAAATTGAAATTTCTTCAGATTGAAAGAGATCTTGATTGTCAATTTGACAGCTGTCACGTTCAAACAATTATTGCTCTATGGCACAGTAAAATGCACTGGACTAGGTTGGAATGGTTTAATAATAATGTTACCTTAGGACACTGAAAACTACCGGTTCAGCAGATAATAATTTGATGACTGCGTTGAAGTTGTCAAGTTTTGAAAAAAGCCAAAAAAAAACTAGGGAAAAATATAAAAATCTGACATTTTTATGCTATGACATTTTCCGTTTTTATTGCATCCAACTGTATCTTAAAGTCCGAATAATACTTTATAAATTTAGAATTATTATATGCTTTATTAGTGCGTGGGAACCTTTGTCTATGGATGAAGTAGAGGTTATAAAATAATTCTTGATATGTGTTGTACAATCTGCATATAAATGAATGTACGATCGTAGTAGGTATTAAAAGTTTGCCGCTTCTTTCAAGAAAAAACGAACACTGTTAGTATATGAAAAATTTGGTTTTACTGGCTGCCTAGGTAGATAAAAATTGGTACTTTTCAGAAATTTTATATAAATTCCAGAACCAGCTGAGATCCTACACTCTTTTATAAACAGTCCGTATATTAGCATTATCGTGGTAGTAAATTACTATAATTTGCTCTTGATTGTAGTTTTAAATTGGCAATACATATAACTAAGAAACAAGTTGGTCAATGTAAATCTTACAAAATATTATAAGTTGATGAGCTAGACGCAAATTTATAAGGATATGGGAAAAGGTTACAGATTTAAAACTTATGAGTCGTATTTTTATTTATTTATACAAGCCTTAATTAATTACTTCTTTACAATTTACAAAAAAAAAAATAAAAAATAAAAATAAAATAATAAAATTATTGAAAACCGTATGGTACTGTATCGAAAGAGGCTTCTAAATGACGGCATTTAACGACTCTCTTTTTCTTCTTGCGTCCTCTTGTCTGTGGCACTTAAAAATGTGTTTAGCCATCCTGTGCCATACCAGCCTATGCAGTTTGTTATAAGGACATGTCACCATATCCTCTACAACATAAACAATTACTCGTGAGTAATAAATGACGCAATACTCTAAATTAAACTTACCAGTGCATAAGCTGGCTGATGGTTTTCTTATAGGACTGTCCATATTTTAAAAGAACCAACTTTCTTTTTTATAAAGAAAACTCACTGGGGAAGCACTCGTAGGTACCTAACTTAAAATAAAATCTGCAGAAGTTTCGTATATTTATACAGGATGTTTTGTGACAAAGAAGTTATATTAGAAAAAGACGAGAACTCACAGCTGGGCTGTTGTAGCCTCTAGTTTGCTCCACCTCCTCAAATTTCGACTAATAAAGATTAAAATCCTATTTAATAAACACAAAATTGAAATGGAAGGGATGTTATCCCGTCAGTTTCATAAGTCTTTTTTTTCTATTTATATCTGTCTTTCTTTCTTAGTACTCTCTGATTCAACACTACAAAAATGCCAACATTGCATTTTACCAGATTATTTTTAAATAATGTTTAAATAACATTTAAAGTATTTTTATATAATATTGCTATTAACGTCTGACCAAAATCATCAACGGAATTATGTACTTTTCTAATTGCGTTGCCTCTACTTACATCAAGAAGCGTAAATTTTTTTAAAGTTACTTTCTTTCATTTTATTTGATGCTTTTTTACAATCTTTAAGTATGAATTATTTTCTCTATAACATTTTATACAAGCAGCATTATTTTTATCAGTTTCATATAATGGTGCATTTATAAAGTTCATATCTTGAAATTGCAACATTTTGCAATAACAGCTAATTGTATGTTATGGTATAGTTTAGGTATTTCTGTTTTAATTTTTTTTATTTATTAATTAATCGCGAATATTCCTGACATAACTTTCAAATGTCGTTTTTCAATTATACCTTTTTACCTCAAAACGCCAACTTTTTTACCATCATTATTTGTTTATATGGTTACAAGTTACAAATTAGTCGCTAAAAATATTTTATTTTTATTAAAAATCTTAATTTTGTTAATAAATGTATTTGGGATTTAGTAAGCGGGAACATTTTATCTAATTTAAAAAAACTTGGCCGATATAAAATTGTTGTAAAGAAAAGTAATGTTTGTAATAGTTAAGAAAATCAAAAGTAAAGAACACACTGTTAACTTGAAGATTGCGTCTTCACTCAAATAAGGTTTTAAAAAAATGACATTACGCGTACTCGTATATATTACTCGAAGAGAGTTAAATTCAAATATTAGCAACGAATTTTCCAATAAGCGTAATCCAAGTTAAATAAAATACATACAACTACTTACTAATTGCTAGTTTGCATCCACATACAAATAAGATTTAAAAAATTTGACGTTATGAGCTAAAAAGTAATAATAAAAAACCAAGTTTTATAAGTACATACTGCTGAAATGCATAATGAAACGAACCTTGACATTATTTACATACAAACTGATATTTGTACCTAGTCTGCAATATCAATTCTATAACAGTCAGATTTTAACTTATGCGAATTGTTGTCTCCAAAAGGTACCTGCACGATAGCTGACGATACTATCTAAACACAAAGGTTCCCACGCTGTAACAAAGCATACAAATTTATTAAGTGCTATTCAGACTTTAAGACACACATAATATTTCAAAAACAACAATGTCAAATTCAATTCGCAGTACCCCTTATAACTGCGTATTCGACGCTAGATTACTCCCTTTGTCAAGATCAAAAAGAACCTGTCCTTTCTCACTGTTTATACACAAAGTGTCACCTGTAAACATTGCACGCTTAAACTGTATTAGAATAGGAAAACGTTTTAGTATAGTGTACCAGCATAAACTTGTCAAAAAAGAACAATTTCTTTAATAGATGAATTTACCAATAAGCGCAATCGAAGATAAATGAGAATTAAGATTTACAAGAAAAAATAACATGCCTATAGCTACAAATTTCTTGTTTGCAACACGTACAGATAGGATTAAAAAAATTTGACGTTATGAGCTAAAATGGAATAATTAAAAACGCTCTTTAAAAGTTTAGAGACAAGGAAACAAATAATAATCACTACTCAACACAAGTTTTGTCCTTTGAACAATGTGAGTAAAATTTGATACGGCCGCTTAGACTTATAGTTCACGAATATAATACTTTTTTTTTGTCATATCACATCACATTCTTAAATAAATTTTATGTTTATCATTTTACCACTCTTGAAATTACGACCATAACTCGTAAAGATAAAATTTACGCTAGTCAGGTATCCACAGAAGTCACCTTAACATATTGCAACGTTTTCTTTCATATTATTAAAGACTTTTTTTTAAATCTTCTTAACCATGTAACATTTTTATATCAGTAGCGTCATTTTTTAGCAGTTTAATAAAATTGTTGTATATTACATAAATTGCACCTTTTAGCATATTGCCGTGATAGTGATATTGCAGAACCCAATAACAATTTGTATGTAGATAGTGTGAAAGTTCATTTTATTATGCATTTCAGTAGGTTTTTTTTTCATAAATTACGCTACACAGCAAATTTGATAATTTTCTTTGTCCTCTAAGTGAAACATAAATAGTGTGTTGTCTTTAACTGTCAGTTTGATCTCATCACGTCACGTTTATAAATAATATCCACAGAAATTTTTAAATTTTAATTATTGCTCCCAAAAATTATTTTTATAATTGAACACAAATTAACTCTTAAATGTGGCAGAACGACTCAGGATGATTTTTGCAAGTTATTTCCATGTGATTTTTATTTTCTGATGTTTTTACATAGAAAGAAACTACTTTTACAGTAAACTAGTTTTCGCGAGAACAGTAACAGCACATAAAAATTATTTTGACAACTAAAACTTACAAGATATTTCAAAGCCTGTTACAAAATTCGCTTTTATAATAGTTTTAATAAACTAACAAAACATAAACCTTAAAAAAAGTTCTAGAAATAAAAATATCGTAATTTCAAGAGTGATAAAATGATAAACATAAAATTTATTTAAGAATGTGATGTGATATGACAAAAAAAAATGTATTATATTCGTGAACTATAAGTCTAAGCAGAAGTATCAAATTTTACTCACATTGTTCAAAGGACAAAACTTGTGTTGAGTAGTGATTATTATTTGTTTCCTTGTCTCTAAACTTTTAAAGAGCGTTTTAAAATTATTTTAAATTGTTTTAAAATTAAAACAGAAATACCTAAACTATACCATAACATACAATTAGCTGTTATTGCAAAATGTTGCAATTTCAAGATATGAACTTTATAAATGCACCATTATATGAAACTGATAAAAATAATGCTGCTTGTATAAAATGTTATAGAGAAAATAATTCATACTTAAAGATTGTAAAAAAGCATCAAATAAAATGAAAGAAAGTAACTTTAAAAAAATTTACGCTTCTTGATGTAAGTAGAGGCAACGCAATTAGAAAAGTACATAATTCCGTTGATGATTTTGGTCAGACGTTAATAGCAATATTATATAAAAATACTTTAAATGTTATTTAAACATTATTTAAAAATAATCTGGTAAAATGCAATGTTGGCATTTTTGTAGTGTTGAATCAGAGAGTACTAAGAAAGAAAGACAGATATAAATAGAAAAAAAAGACTTATGAAACTGACGGGATAACATCCCTTCCATTTCAATTTTGTGTTTATTAAATAGGATTTTAATCTTTATTGGTCGAAATTTGAGGAGGTGGAGCAAACTAGAGGCTACAACAGCCCAGCTGTGAGTTCTCGTCTTTTTCTAATGTAACTTCTTTGTCACAAAACATCCTGTATAAATATACGAAACTTCTGCAGATTTTATTTTAAGTTAGGTACCTACGAGTGCTTCCCCAGTGAGTTTTCTTTATAAAAAAGAAAGTTGGTTCTTTTAAAATATGGACAGTCCTATAAGAAAACCATCAGCCAGCTTATGCACTGGTAAGTTTAATTTAGAGTATTGCGTCATTTATTACTCACGAGTAATTGTTTATGTTGTAGAGGATATGGTGACATGTCCTTATAACAAACTGCATAGGCTGGTATGGCACAGGATGGCTAAACACATTTTTAAGTGCCACAGACAAGAGGACGCAAGAAGAAAAAGAGAGTCGTTAAATGCCGTCATTTAGAAGCCTCTTTCGATACAGTACCATACGGTTTTCAATAATTTTATTATTTTATTTTTATTTTTTATTTTTTTTTTGTAAATTGTAAAGAAGTAATTAATTAAGGCTTGTATAAATAAATAAAAATACGACTCATAAGTTTTAAATCTGTAACCTTTTCCCATATCCTTATAAATTTGCGTCTAGCTCATCAACTTATAATATTTTGTAAGATTTACATTGACCAACTCGTTTCTTAGTTATATGTATTGCCAATTTAAAACTACAATCAAGAGCAAATTATAGTAATTTACTACCACGATAATGCTAATATACGGACTGTTTATAAAAGAGTGTAGGATCTCAGCTGGTTCTGGAATTTATATAAAATTTCTGAAAAGTACCAATTTTTATCTACCTAGGCAGCCAGTAAAACCAAATTTTTCATATACTAACAGTGTTCGTTTTTTCTTGAAAGAAGCGGCAAACTTTTAATACCTACTACGATCGTACATTCATTTATATGCAGATTGTACAACACATATCAAGAATTATTTTATAACCTCTACTTCATCCATAGACAAAGGTTCCCACGCACTAATAAAGCATATAATAATTCTAAATTTATAAAGTATTATTCGGACTTTAAGATACAGTTGGATGCAATAAAAACGGAAAATGTCATAGCATAAAAATGTCAGATTTTTATATTTTTCCCTAGTTTTTTTTTGGCTTTTTTCAAAACTTGACAACTTCAACGCAGTCATCAAATTATTATCTGCTGAACCGGTAGTTTTCAGTGTCCTAAGGTAACATTATTATTAAACCATTCCAACCTAGTCCAGTGCATTTTACTGTGCCATAGAGCAATAATTGTTTGAATGTGACAGCTGTCAAATTGACAATCAAGATCTCTTTCAATCTGAAGAAATTTCAATTTTCCGTTTTTATTGCATCCAACTGTACATATAATATTTCAAAAAAGAACAATTGCAAATTCAAATCGTAATATCCCTTATACCTGCGTACTCGGACCACTGGGTTACTCCCTTTGTCAAGATCAAAGAAGTACCTGCCGTTTCTCACTGTTTACACACAAAATGTTTCACCTGTAATCCTGTAATCACTGCATCCTTAGATTGTACAAGAATAGGAAAATATTAGTATAGTACAGGGTGTTCCAAGTTTTATGGCCGAGGCAAAAATAAATATTTCTAATCGAGTAAAAAAATAGTTGTATAGTTTAAAAGATAGAGAATTATTTACGCTACCATCTGATGCTTTGATATTTTTCAAAATTTTTAAGGTAGAGCTGTGAGACATTAAAAACCACGTTTGTGAATTTTTTTTTTAAAGTTATTGGGGTATTTTCTGTATGGGAAAATTCCTTTAATTTTTTGAGCCGTAATTGCCGAAATAGAATTAGGCGGAAGTTGATAGCTTTTGAGTAATTAACAGTTTAATATTGAACATGTAAGAATTTTGGTTATTTATTGCCAAGTTAAGGATGATGGGCTGTCAACCCTGTGGTCTCTTGTTCACAATGGAGCTGAGGCGTGATGGATTTATGACGTCTCTCCAACAGATGGGTCTCTGCAAGATTTCGTTCCAGTGAGCCGACGACCGCTTCACCCCGGAAAGGTTGTAAACATCATTGCTAACCTTTTTCCATTGTCAAGGAATTCTGACCTGATCACCAATTACCGCAAAGCCTGCCATAAATTATTCCGGCTTTTAGATCTTCAATATTAAAATGTTAATTATTCAAAAGCTATCAACTTCCCCCTAATTCTATTTCAGCAATTAAGGTTAAAAAAATTAAAGAAATTTTCCCATATAGAAAATACGCCAATAACTTTAAAAAAAAATTTCACAAACGTGGTTTCTAATGTCTAACATCATTGCTAACCTTTTTCCATTGTCAAGGAATTCTGACCTGATCACCAATTACCGCAAAGCCTGCCATAAATTATTCCGGCTTTTAGATCTTCAATATTAAAATGTTAATTATTCAAAAGCTATCAACTTCCCCCTAATTCTATTTCAGCAATTAAGGTTAAAAAAATTAAAGAAATTTTCCCATATAGAAAATACGCCAATAACTTTTAAAAAAAATTTCACAAACGTGGTTTCTAATGTCTCACAGTCATACTTTAAAAATTTTGAACAATATCAAAGTATCAAATGGTAGCGTAAATAATTCTCCATCCTTTAGACTATACAATTATTTTTTTACTCGATTAAAAATATTTATTTTTGCCTCGGCCATAAAACTTGGAACACCCTGTACACCTGCTAAAATTTATCAATAAAGAAACAATAGTTCCCCAAAAATTAAACATCGACAGAAAAGTTCCCAGGATATTTCGGTCATAACGATAAATTTGAACGTTTCACCTGTAATAACCTCATCCTTATATTGCATAAGAATAGGAAAACATTAGTATCGCACACCTGCTCAAATTTCTCAAAAATGGACAATTATTGTCCCCCAAAAGTTCACACGACATTACGGTCATAACAATAAATTTTGTACATTTGAGCTAACACTTATCACTCTCTATTCGATTTAGTAGGTACATTGAATCGTGCTCATGAACAGCAAATTTCACTTAAAATTGTATTAATTTCAGATTAAATACAGTTTCAACAAGAGTAGACAAGTTTAGACAAGTTTCAACCTGTTCAAACATGTCTCAGACAAGTCTCGACTTGCATGATTGTTATGCAAATTTCATTGCCCTTAATTACAGCTTATTAAATCAATTACTAATTAAACTTACGCTAATTAACAGTCATCTAATTAGAGTAATTAATTTGATATTAATTAACTGAATCATTATTAATTGACCAATTAAAAAATGAACCAATTAATTAATTAAGCTTTAATTAATTGCGACTAATTAATCACATACTAATTAACGGTGTAATTATTAATTGACCTAATTAAGAAAATGACCTAATTAATTAAGGACTAATTAACCACATACTAATTAACGGTGTAATTATTAATTGACCTAATTAAGAAAAATGACCTAATTAATTAATTAAGTCCTAATTAATAAATGAAATTAACCTTTGACCTTGACCTTTGATCGTGACCTTGACCTTTGATCGTGACCTTTGATCTTGACCTGGGGTCAAGGTCGCACTAATGGGCCCTTCTTACTACTTACCTGCGCGTGCTATGGGACAGAATTCCAGGGTCGCTCACCATCTCGTCGCTTTGGTAACAATAGCTTTACGACCACCCTCATTATATCCCTCATAAAATGGTTTGGAAAGTTAAAATCATAGCAACTACAATAATACCTATACTATAATAATAATAATATATTATTTTCCAAGTGGAATAAGGTTATATTGGGAGTCCCATTGTATAGAAGTTAATCGCCTCACAATGGGTTTATCACTAGACCCTTGCCACCATCCCAAATTTACATTTTATTACTGTGGTCTTTTCTGCCCATGAACCGTTCCAGTGCCGAATTAGAAATTATCATCTTCAGTCAAAATGAAAATGACGCGTCCATAAAGGAACGCCTACCGTGCAACCCCGATCCCTTGACCGCAGCAAACCCCTGCTATAAATTATTAGAGATCGTAAACTAGTTTTGAGTCGTGTTCCACATTTCATTTACCGGCTTTTGAAATGTTTAAGGATTTCTTGATGGAAATTGTTGGTTATCCCAAATGTGAATGTGAAATAATACAATTTTTAAGTTCTTCGCAACGCGATGTTTCGACGCTGTGATGACTCGGTTTTTCAAATTTTCAAATTCAAAATTGGCAAAAAAATTCAACACGAATGTGAAGTGTGCGTAAGTGGAGTGTGCGCAGAAGAATCGCAAGCTCGGATTGGTCGAAGCGGATCGAGGAAGGAGAGGAGAATGGCTGCTAGTTTCAAGCGGACACAGCTTCGTGAGTCCATGTTTTAAATTAAGTTTACAAAGTTGTTTCACTTGTAACTTTCATCCTAAATGTAAAATAGTGATTCTCAAATTGTTAAATCAAACTCCATCACAAAAAGGTACTGTACAAAGCTAAGATTAGGTAACCAGATCGAAGTCTTTGTTGTGCTGGGCGCCATTGTTAGACGCCCAAGCTCTTTCCTGTTTTCACTTGAGATGTAACCCGTGAGTTTAAGTAAATTACAGTAGTGAGTTAGTTGAATGTAAAAATTATTAGTTCTGCATTTTGCTTGCATGACATTGGATTAGAAATTGTAACTGCGAGCTCATGTTTGGGATGATTTGTACTTGTAACGAAATGGGGGTTGTTCAGTCTGGGGGGCGCCCTGTAGCAGGGTTGATTTAGAAGTAGAAGTAGGGATATGTCGAATTTGTCGAAATGTTTTCTGTTTGTTTTGATGTGATCTTTGGAGATGAGGGGTCAGTGAGAGGGGCCCCGAACTTCATTATCACAACATATGTTTAAACTGCCTTTACCAAACCTTAAAATGTGATTGTGGCTGTGCGGGGTCTGTGAGAGAGGCTCCAAACTTCCACGCATCATTCCCATGTACCTCGCTGTGAGGTCGGTAAAAGTGGCTCCCCAGCTCCCATGATCCTTGCAAATTTATGTAATTATGTGATGTTTGTTTGTCAAATTGTATTGTAATTGTTTATGAAAAGATTAATCATTGTTTGTGGACACGGTTTCGGGAGGTTTTATCCGGTCCTTTCTGCAGTGGAGTTACATAATTTCATTTACTTGTTTGTTTCATCAGCGGTAGTAATGCTAATGTGCGTGCTACTTGCTCATTGTTTATTTAATTTTCATCAGCAGTAGTAATGCCAACATGCGTGCTACCTGCATTGTTTATTTATTTTTCATCAGCAGTAGTAATGCCAACATGCGTGCTACTTGCATATTGTTTTGTTATTTTGTTGTTTTGTTTGTTTGTGTTCAATTGGCCAATTGTTTCTTGTTGTTTGTTTGTTTGTTTTATTTGATTTTATTGATTGTGCCATTTCCATTTATTTTGATTATTAATTAACAACTGCAGAAATTAAACAATGCTTTTCCTCCCCACAGGTGTTTTATTGTACTCTTCCAAGTCAAATCCCCACACAAGCGTATTACAACGATCTGGTCCGCCTTTTTCACAAAACACAACGTAGGTTCCTCCATTTTGATGACGGTCACGACTTTCGGCCATTTTGTATTTTGTATTTTTTTATTTGAATTTTGCTGTTATTTTACCCCTCTTTACCCAAGACGGACAAAAAGGAAGGTGGGGGCCCTTTGGGTCATCACAACGCTTTGAGAGAAGGTCACAAAAATAAAATTGTTAGTTGGTTTGTAAATTTAATTTATTATTTGGTTGATGCAAAATAAGTTTTAGTGTGCAATTAAAATCTGCCGAATAAAAAACACGACAAAACATGGATTCTTATTTCATTTTGATTAAATTATCATTAAACTAAATTTCGTGGATTGTGATGCTATCGCGAAACGATCACTTTGATATCCATTGTCCAAAAAATATTTCAAATCAAAATAATTATTATACTTAAAATCCAATTGTCACAAACTGTAACTAAAAATTTGATCGTCTTTATAGTTTATTTCTTAAAGGCATTGGCAACTTAAAAAACAACTTTGTCTTAAATGACGGTACTGAAAACACTTATTACAGTAGTGAAAACCGTCTCTCTGTATCTGCTCTCTAACTCAAGTTATTTCGATTTAAAGTTGAAATTATGACGTCATAACCGCTTATTGAGCATTTGGTCCAATATTAGATCAAATAGTTTTTGACTTTTAAGTGACACTGACAAAGTTTATCAAAACTTAACAAAATTCCTCAGATGTTTTCGCGAAGTTCAAGACAACATTTCGAACAGAAATTATTCAAAAAAGTGGTTAATTTTTGATTTTGTGAAAGATGTGTGAAAAATGTTCAAATATCTGTCACGTTTTTGGTGATTGAGAGGGTTCAGTGATAAGAGGATTCTATGATGAGAGGCGGTTACGACGTCACGATTTCTTTCTTTCGAAGCGATTATCTCGCTTATTTTTCATCGTAGAAAATTTTGAAAAGAACCTACTAGTATAGAACGAACGATTTTTTCAATTTCCGTTAAAACATAAAACAGGTAAAATAAGTTGCCAATGCCTTTAAGAATATAAAACTTATTGCAACAATAGTTGTGCATAAAACAACAAAATAAGAAGGTCGACATCCAATTGTTTTTTTAAACTTCAAGCAAAGACGTCTACACTCCTAATTGTTTTAATTATTAATTGCGCAATCGTTTTTGTGAACGTTTTATTTTACTAGGGCCGGTTTATAGAAAGTTCCATTAAATTTTAATTCGTTGTTAAAAGCTAACAACGCGAATAGACCAATCAAATTGATTAATTAATCAACTCCCTTTTTAAAGTGAATCTATAGGTATCGCAAACAAAAATAAAATATAAACAAGTCGACAAAAATTTATTTACAGATTTATTACATTATTAATATTTGTTATAATATCCGTTGTTTTCAATGCACTCGACCATTCGTCTTCGCATGCTGTTTACTAAATTCTGGCATATATTCGAATGTCTGAAATGCCCCCAAACGTTTCTAACATGATTTGACAACATGTCGACATTCCTTATTGCCGCTTGTTCCCGTGCGATGTTCCCCCATTCCCGCACCATGCTGCCCCATAAATTTTCAATCGGATTTAAATCCGGTGAGCGTGCGGGCAATCGTAAAAGCTCGAACTCAGGATGATCGCCGAACCATTCGTCAATAATTCTTGCCCTATGGAGGGGGCAGTTGTCCTGGACGAAAACTATCGGTTGGTCTAATTCGTTGGGAGGATATAATGTTGTAGCCGAGGGTAGCATAACTTCTTCGAGTATTCTAACATATTCGAGGGAGTTATCTGGACAATTTCCCCCGGTCCCGCATCCGACATCCAACCCCAAAATCCTGCAGAGATGCGCCCACTTCGACGATTTGGAACAACATGTTTCGGAGCGTATCTGGTGCCATCTAGCCTCCATAATACCGTAGGGGCATCATTGCTTGAACAAAATGTTTTTTCATCCGTGAAAATAACATTTGTCCAATCCCTATCCAAATTTTGCCGACAGAAATTGAGACGTTCTTCTGCCAACTGGGGTGTTATTTGCACTTTCTTTTGCAGGTCGACGACACTTTAAATGAGCCTCTTTTAATCGGTTAAATACAATTGGAATACAATTTTTGTTTTAATAGTAAATACTTAATTAAGACAAGATTGAGTACGAAAATCTTAAGACAAATAAGTTGTAATTTTAAAATTCCAAAAATTGTAACCGCTCTCAAAAATAAAATCAAATTTTATCGTGTTGTTTAATAAATAACTAAACTACTTATAATAAGTATTTAATTTTATTCATGAATTGGAAATAGTATTATAACATTGTTTTTTTTTGGCATCAACTAAAATATAATAAATTAATTTAAAAAAAATACATTTTTTTGACTTCTCAAAGTGACGAAACGTGGCGACGATGAAAATCTTTTTATTTCTCATTTGTCTTCTAAGAAAATTAATAAATGTTTTCAGTTTTATGAAGAATTTGAAAATTCTTTCCTTGAAATTTTGGCCTTTAGTTATCCCCTGCGGTAAGGGTTTGTTTGTCATTTCCTGTGAATCTTATTTGGAGTAATGGTCAGAATTTCATTCGGGTATTTCCATGAATGAATTGCCGTAACGTCATTGATAACTTTTATTCTGATTATTCCAATTTTTTGTTTAAAATTTAAAATACAATTGGATTAAGACATTTTAATTTTAATAGTAAATACTTAATTAGGACACGAGTGACTTAGTTTAACTTATTTTGCATCAATTAAATAGTAAATTCTTTAATAGTAAATAATATTCTTTCATTGCAGTTTTGGTGTTAAGTTATCCCCTGTGGTGTTACGGGTTTGTTAATTATTTTCCAGTAAATCTTATTTGCGGTAATAGTCGGAATGTTAATCCGGGTATTCCCATGAATGAATTGCCGTAACATTCATTGATAACTTTTGTTCTGGCGATTCTAATTTTTTAAAACATTAAGGGCAGACTTATAAAAAGCTCCATTAAAATTTAACGCGTTGTTAACAACGAACTAAAATTTAATGGATCTTTCTATAAACCGGCCCTAGTAAACCAAGATGTTCACAAAAACGATTGTGCAATTAATAATTAAAACCATTAAGAGTGTAGACGTTTCGTTTCGCGATCGCATCACAATCCACAAAATTTAATTTAATGATAATTTAAACAAAATGAAATAAGAATCCATGTTTTGTCGTGTTTTTTATTCGGCAGATTTTAATTGCACACTAAAACTTATTTTGCATCAACCAAATAATAAATTAAATTTGCAAACCAACTAACAATTTTATTTTTGTGACCTTCTCTCAAAGCGTCGGAACATCGCGTTGCGAAGAACTTAAAAATTGTATTATTTCACATTTGGGATAACCAACAATTTCGATCAAGAAATCCTTAAACATTTCAAAAGCCGGTAAATGAAATGTGGAATACGACTCAAAACTAGTTTACGATCTCTAATGATTTATAGCAGGAGTTGGCTGCGGTCGAGGGATCGGGGTTGCACGGTAGGCGTTCGTTTATGGACGCGTCATTTTCATTTTGGGTGACTGTACAAATTTAAGAATGCAACCATCTAAAACGGTTCTAGCAGCCTCTAATAACTCGTTAAAAAAAGCCGGGAGTAGGGATAGTTAGTTAGTGGTAACAACGCTGAAGCGCTGACAAGCAAGCAAATAAGATGAAATATATTACTGTCTCAATCATTTAAAAAATTTGTTGTTTGCGCATGTGTCTCCAACGGTCCAACGGTTCACACTTAAGAACATTCAAAATGATGTTATGGGATACAGAATCAATGAAATTATTAAATTCGTCGCGATCCATCGAGACTTTGTTGTATCTTCGGGCGCAGATTTGTGTCGGTTGAATAAAGGATGAACAAAGACACATTTTTACAGCCGACACACCAAACTTCTAGTTTTACAAGACCCTTTTCGAACTGAGGCTGATCACATTTTGGAAATCCTCAAGTTGAAACGCGTCGTGTAAAACGCAAAGCTTCGTGTGTCGGGTGTAAAACTGTGTTTTTGTTCATCAAATACATCTTGGTTTCTTGTCCAGAGTACAAGGATGGTTACAACTAGCGCTTTGGTGATATTACCAGTAACCTCAACCTACAATTTGTGGTGGGGACAACAGTGTCGCCAATCTACAACCAATATATATATATCTATAATCTATGGGTTCTAGAAATGACATTCGCGTAGACATGATTGTTCTCTTAACTGGGTACCTATTTATCGAGGTACTGCAAGCGAGAACATTTTTACTCACTGTATCAATTTGTACGTAAGTGCAAGTGGGCTGAAGCCGATTCTGTAGCGCTGCCTGTTCAATGAATTTGGGACGTATTTATGAGTTCTCTGTCGGTATTTGCTAAAAGGACCGCAAGTGATAAGTAATTCCCTCATTATTAGAGTTAAAATATTTTACTGGGGCCATATAACCTTACGCAATTTGGACCACTATAATATAATAATAGTATGGGTTGTTAAATTTTGTGGAAAACTCCCGTTTCTACCAAGTATTCCCGAAGCGTCTCCCACCCGCCACCCAGAAGGTCCCGGCAGCTGGAGGTCAGCAGGCCGTGCGCCCGAGCCGGGCAGCCACTGAGAAGATGCTCCACTTCATCCTACACCACAGGGTCGGCACTTTGGTGGTTCTTCCCTTTTAAATATCCAGGAATAGGTGGGCATAGTGTGTCCCAGTCTCAGACGAGATAAGACCACTTGAGATTTTCGTCCTTTTGGTAATGGCAGCTGGGTATCGACAACACTTTGAATTTTTCTAAGATGTGAGGTGCTAGTGTTCCAGTGGGATTGCCATTCTTCTATTACACGTTGTTTTATTATTCATTTGA
The DNA here is from genome assembly GCA_939628115.1 of Tribolium freemani. NCBI lineage: Eukaryota > Metazoa > Arthropoda > Insecta > Coleoptera > Tenebrionidae > Tribolium > Tribolium freemani. The sequence continues at coordinate 3,080,788 of OW626793.1, forward strand.
TGTCTTCTCGGGTTGCTAATTGTACTGTAATGACCCACGCTTGCCGCCAAATTTGAAAGAACGCGGGAAAATTGAATTCAAAAGTTTGGCCAAAATAAGATCGTCATTTTACGGCGGAAAGTAGAACCTACGTTGTGGATAACAAATGGCGGCTGCGTTCGGATGCGACCGTATGGGGTTCGAATGGGAGAATACAATAATACAACCAGTTGGAAGGGAGCATTATTTTATTGTTTGATTCTTGCAGCAAATCGTAAAATAAATTGAATAATTATAATGATCATACAGTAACTGTTTAGCAGGAGTGTCGAGACTTTTGGACAAATCACACTTAATATTTACACTACTAAAACAAAAATAAATAAAACAAATAAAATGAACCAACACCAAACCAACAACTACCGTCACCTCGATTAAGCAAATAAAGCACCAAATATTTACTGCAAGAAGGACCGGATAAAACCTTCCCCAAACCGTATCCACAATAAAACGCCCGGCTATTATCTTTGTTTTTCTAACCACAAATAACAAAAGTTAAAATATAAAGCTACCCCTGAGGCGTCGAGAGGTTGTATTTCATGTGACAAATAAACGGTATCAAAAAAAGAAAAACGACAAGTATGCTAGTACGCGAAACCTTCGGGGTCAGATGAATTACCCAAACCAATAGAAATGCACCCAGAGGCAAGTAGCTGTAGCAACTACTATCTACCGCCTCCTTCCTCATCACACCGGAGTGAACAACCACCTGAACCGAACGTAACCACTGCATCTTAGGGTTACCTGAAGGTAGAGAATGATAATGGCATGAACCTTTCGCTGCAAACCCACAACAGCGGCGCCAACTATTGTGGGGCACAGCCTCGAGGCCCAAGCACTAGTCTTCTCCCCGGGGGTGTCAATGAAGCACTCATCATACAAATGTGCTATGTTAGGGACACTGTAGCAACTACTATTATCCCCCATTGTCCTATCCGGCTGTAAAGACCCAGCCATTAAAAGTTCTCTTGATTGAACTACCCAGGCAAAATTAAATTTTGGAATCAAACATCACTCTTTCAGTCGCAATCTCCAAATTACACACAGATAAAATAATGATTAATAATTTCACAATGGATGTGTGATTTAAAAAAAACAATATGACTTTTCAGAGTGAACACATCAAGTAGAGATTTAAGAATTAAGGTCACAAATTAAGATTTTACTTCCGCGTACTCTCTCTCGACGCGCCCCCACAACAAAAGACCCATGATTTCGCAGGTGAATAACATAAAATTAAACAAATTAACAAGAACGAGGGTTCTTTTCAATCCTAGCAACATAAAAGTACGAAAACATGCACATGCAACAAGTTAACTCAGTAACGAGGGTGGCGTCCTTTCGGCGTCTCTCCGTAGCGTCCCCACGCTCGGCCGTATCTTGGAATATTTCACTCGGGACCAGACATCCGAGCCTAAAATACCTAGAGAAACTTTGAATACAATAAGAGTACCTGTTGATCGATAAATAATCCCTCTAAAGCTTCTTTAAACTTTTAAACAACTATTTCTCGCAACACAACACTCGAACCACGTCTTCCACTTGGGGTAGTCTAAGAACGACTGACTTCCCGCCGATTTATTTCCTCCCTCCTTCTTCTTGAGGATGCATTCCGGTGCACCCTTGCATCGCTCAAACGCACCAATCTCTTGGCATTGTAATACCGGGAAATTTGAATTTGAACCGCGTTACTTCAGTACATATGTCTTCAGCTTCTTCAGATCAATGTGCCGATCTCGCTAACGCGAGAAGTTGTAAATTGTAGGCTGTGTCTAAACTCTCGGCACCGGTATCCACTCCAATCCCGGCAGCGTCATGAACATTGAAAGTGACGTCACCAACGACCGGGATTCGTCTTCAATCCCGGCTTTCTGCACATCCGGTGCGAGAAACAACAATATCAATATCAAATGAATATTCACTGAAAATTGTGCTGTGAAAAGGTCTTTGCTAAAGTACGTACTGTAACTAGTGTTTCATTTTCATATTTTTATATACTGAATTTAAAGCGTAAATAAAAGCGAACGATTTTTTAGAACTAATCCTGAACTAGTCCAAGATTTTTTAATGCGCATGTGCGGTTCGGAATCAGTTATGGATTTTCGTCTATCGCGAACGATAATCTATCATTGTCAAGTACAGTCACCCAAAATGAAAATGACGCGTCCATAAACGAACGCCTACCGTACAACCCCGATCTCTTGATCGCAGCCAACCCCTGCTATAAATCATTAGAGATCGTAAACTAGTTTTGAGTCGTGTTCCACATTTCATTTACCGGCTTTTGAAATGTTTAAGGATTTCTTGATGGAAATTGTTGGTTATCCCAAATGTGAAATAATACAATTTTTAAGTTCTTCGCAACGCGATGTTTCGACGCTTTGAGAGGTCACAAAAATAAAATTGTTAGTTGGTTTGTAAATTTAATTTATTATTTGGTTGATGCAAAATAAGTTTTAGTATACAATAAAAATCTGCCGAATAAAAAACACGACAAAACATGGATTCTTATTTCATTTTGTTTAAATTATCATTAAATTAAATTTCGTAGATTGTGATGCGATCGCGAAACGAAACGTCTACACTCTTAATGGTTTTTGTGAACATTTTGGTTTACTAGGGCCGGTTTATAGAAAGCTCCATTAAATTTTAGTTCGTTGTTAACAACGCGTTAAATTTTAATGGAGCTTTTTATAAGTCTGCCCTTAATGTTTTAAAAAATTAGAATCGCCAGAACAAAAGTTATCAATGAATGTTACGGCAATTCATTCATGGGAATACCCGGATTAAAATTCCGACTATTACCGCAAATAAGATTTACTGGAAAATAATTAACAAACCGGTAACACCACAGAGGATAACTTAAGACCAAAACTGCAATGAAAGAATTTTATTTACTATTAAAGAATTTACTATTTAATTGATGCAAAATAAGTTAAACTAAGTCACTCGTGTCCTAATTAAGTATTTACTATTAAAATTAAAATGTCTTAATCCAATTGTATTTTAAATTTTTAACAAAAAATTGGAATAATCAGAATAAAAGTTATCAATGACGTTACGGCAATTCATTCATGGAAATACCCGAATGAAATTCTGACCATTACTGCAAATAAGGTTCACAGGAAATGACAAACAAACCCTTACCGCAGGGGATAACTAAAGGCCAAAATTTCAAGGAAAGAATTTTCAAATTCTTCATAAAACTGATAAACATTTATTAATTTTCTTAGAAGACAAATGAGAAATAAAAAGATTTTCATCTTCGTCGCCACGTTTCGTCACTTTGAGAAGTCAAAAAAATGTATTTTTTTTAAATTAATTTATTATATTTTAGTTGATACCAAAAAAAAAACAATGTTATAATACTATTTCCAATTCATGAATAAAATTAAATACTTGTTATAAGTAGTTTAGTTATTTATTAAACAACACGATAAAATTTGATTTTATTTTTGAGAGCGCTTACAATTTTTGGAATTTTAAAATTACAACTTATTTGTCTTAAGATTTTCTGTCTTAATTAAGTATAGTTTAAAACAAACAAAGACGTTTTAAAAAATTGGAATAATCATAATAAAATCATAATAAAAAATCAAAATAAAAAAACTCCACCGAATTTTAATTCCCTCGAATATGTTAGAATACTCGAAGAAGTTATGCTACCCTCGGTTACAACATTATATCCTCCCAACGAATTAGACCAACCGACAGTTTTCGTCTAGGACAACTGCCCCCTCCATAGGGCAGGAATTATTGACGAATGGTTCGGCGATCATCCTGAGTTCGAGCTTTTACGATGGCCCGCAAGCTCACCGGATTTAATTCCGATTGAAAATTTATGGGGAAGCATGGTGCGGGAATGGGGGAACATCGCACGGGAACAAGCGGCAATAAGGAATGTTGACATGTTCTCAAATCATGTTAGAAACGTTTGGGGGCATTTCAGACATTCGAATATATGCCAGAATTTAGTAAACAGCATGCGAAGTCGAATGGTCGAGTGCATTGAAAACAACGGATATTATACCAAATATTAATAATGTAATAAATCTGTAAATAAATTTTTGTCGACTTGTTTATATTTCATTTTTGTTTGCGATACCTATAGATTCACTTTAAAAAAGGCGTTGATTAATTAATCAATTTGATTGGTCGACCTTTTTATTTTATATTGTTTTATGCACAACTATTATTGCAATAAGTTTTATATTCTTAAGAAATAAACTATAAAGACGATCAAATTTTTAGTTACAGTTTGTGACAATCAGATTTTAAGTATAATAATTATTTTGATTTGAAATATTTTTTGGACAATGGATATCAAAGTGATCGTTTCGCGATCGCATCACAATCCACGAAATTTAATTTAATGATAATTTAAACAAAATGAAATAAGAATCCATATTTTGTCGTGTTTTTTATTCGGCAGATTTTAATAGCACACTAAAACTTATTTTGCATCAACCAAATAATAAATTAAATTTACAAACCAACTAACAATTTTATTTTTGTGACCTTCTCTCAAAGCGTCGAAACATCGCGTTGCGAAGAACTTAAAAATTGTATTATTTCACATTCATATTTGGAATAACCAACATTTCCATCAAGAAATCCTTAGACATTTCAAAAGCCGGAAAATGAAATGTGGAACACGACTCAAAACTAGTTTACGATCTCTAATGATTTATAGCGGGGGTCCTTTCTCACTGTTTATACACAAAGTGTCACCTGTAAACATTGCACGCTTAAACTGTATTAGAATAGGAAAACGTTTTAGTATAGTGTACCAGCATAAACTTGTCAAAAAAGAACAATTTCTTTAATAGATGAATTTACCAATAAGCGCAATCGAAGATAAATGAGAATTAAGATTTACAAGAAAAAATAACATGCCTATAGCTACAAATTTCTTGTTTGCAACACGTACAGATAGGATTAAAAAAATTTGACGTTATGAGCTAAAATGGAATAATTAAAAACGCTCTTTAAAAGTTTAGAGACAAGGAAACAAATAATAATCACTACTCAACACAAGTTTTGTCCTTTGAACAATGTGAGTAAAATTTGATACGGCCGCTTAGACTTATAGTTCACGAATATAATACTTTTTTTTTGTCATATCACATCACATTCTTAAATAAATTTTATGTTTATCATTTTATCACTCTTGAAATTACGACCATAACTCGTAAAGATAAAATTTACGCTAGTCAGGTATCCACAGAAGTCACCTTAACATATTGCAACGTTTTCTTTCATATTATTAAAGACTTTTTTTTAAATCTTCTTAACCATGTAACATTTTTATATCAGTAGCGTCATTTTTTAGCAGTTTAATAAAATTGTTGTATATTACATAAATTGCACCTTTTAGCATATTGCCGTGATAGTGATATTGCAGAACCCAATAACAATTTGTATGTAGATAGTGTGAAAGTTCATTTTATTATGCATTTCAGTAGGTTTTTTTTTCATAAATTACGCTACACAGCAAATTTGATAATTTTCTTTGTCCTCTAAGTGAAACATAAATAGTGTGTTGTCTTTAACTGTCAGTTTGATCTCATCACGTCACGTTTATAAATAATATCCACAGAAATTTTTAAATTTTAATTATTGCTCCCAAAAATTATTTTTATAATTGAACACAAATTAACTCTTAAATGTGGCAGAACGACTCAGGATGATTTTTGCAAGTTATTTCCATGTGATTTTTATTTTCTGATGTTTTTACATAGAAAGAAACTACTTTTACAGTAAACTAGTTTTCGCGAGAACAGTAACAGCACATAAAAATTATTTTGACAACTAAAACTTACAAGATATTTCAAAGCCTGTTACAAAATTCGCTTTTATAATAGTTTTAATAAACTAACAAAACATAAACCTTAAAAAAAGTTCTAGAAATAAAAATATCGTAATTTCAAGAGTGATAAAATGATAAACATAAAATTTATTTAAGAATGTGATGTGATATGACAAAAAAAAATGTATTATATTCGTGAACTATAAGTCTAAGCAGAAGTATCAAATTTTACTCACATTGTTCAAAGGACAAAACTTGTGTTGAGTAGTGATTATTATTTGTTTCCTTGTCTCTAAACTTTTAAAGAGCGTTTTAAAATTATTTTAAATTGTTTTAAAATTAAAACAGAAATACCTAAACTATACCATAACATACAATTAGCTGTTATTGCAAAATGTTGCAATTTCAAGATATGAACTTTATAAATGCACCATTATATGAAACTGATAAAAATAATGCTGCTTGTATAAAATGTTATAGAGAAAATAATTCATACTTAAAGATTGTAAAAAAGCATCAAATAAAATGAAAGAAAGTAACTTTAAAAAAATTTACGCTTCTTGATGTAAGTAGAGGCAACGCAATTAGAAAAGTACATAATTCCGTTGATGATTTTGGTCAGACGTTAATAGCAATATTATATAAAAATACTTTAAATGTTATTTAAACATTATTTAAAAATAATCTGGTAAAATGCAATGTTGGCATTTTTGTAGTGTTGAATCAGAGAGTACTAAGAAAGAAAGACAGATATAAATAGAAAAAAAAGACTTATGAAACTGACGGGATAACATCCCTTCCATTTCAATTTTGTGTTTATTAAATAGGATTTTAATCTTTATTGGTCGAAATTTGAGGAGGTGGAGCAAACTAGAGGCTACAACAGCCCAGCTGTGAGTTCTCGTCTTTTTCTAATGTAACTTCTTTGTCACAAAACATCCTGTATAAATATACGAAACTTCTGCAGATTTTATTTTAAGTTAGGTACCTACGAGTGCTTCCCCAGTGAGTTTTCTTTATAAAAAAGAAAGTTGGTTCTTTTAAAATATGGACAGTCCTATAAGAAAACCATCAGCCAGCTTATGCACTGGTAAGTTTAATTTAGAGTATTGCGTCATTTATTACTCACGAGTAATTGTTTATGTTGTAGAGGATATGGTGACATGTCCTTATAACAAACTGCATAGGCTGGTATGGCACAGGATGGCTAAACACATTTTTAAGTGCCACAGACAAGAGGACGCAAGAAGAAAAAGAGAGTCGTTAAATGCCGTCATTTAGAAGCCTCTTTCGATACAGTACCATACGGTTTTCAATAATTTTATTATTTTATTTTTATTTTTTATTTTTTTTTTGTAAATTGTAAAGAAGTAATTAATTAAGGCTTGTATAAATAAATAAAAATACGACTCATAAGTTTTAAATCTGTAACCTTTTCCCATATCCTTATAAATTTGCGTCTAGCTCATCAACTTATAATATTTTGTAAGATTTACATTGACCAACTCGTTTCTTAGTTATATGTATTGCCAATTTAAAACTACAATCAAGAGCAAATTATAGTAATTTACTACCACGATAATGCTAATATACGGACTGTTTATAAAAGAGTGTAGGATCTCAGCTGGTTCTGGAATTTATATAAAATTTCTGAAAAGTACCAATTTTTATCTACCTAGGCAGCCAGTAAAACCAAATTTTTCATATACTAACAGTGTTCGTTTTTTCTTGAAAGAAGCGGCAAACTTTTAATACCTACTACGATCGTACATTCATTTATATGCAGATTGTACAACACATATCAAGAATTATTTTATAACCTCTACTTCATCCATAGACAAAGGTTCCCACGCACTAATAAAGCATATAATAATTCTAAATTTATAAAGTATTATTCGGACTTTAAGATACAGTTGGATGCAATAAAAACGGAAAATGTCATAGCATAAAAATGTCAGATTTTTATATTTTTCCCTAGTTTTTTTTTGGCTTTTTTCAAAACTTGACAACTTCAACGCAGTCATCAAATTATTATCTGCTGAACCGGTAGTTTTCAGTGTCCTAAGGTAACATTATTATTAAACCATTCCAACCTAGTCCAGTGCATTTTACTGTGCCATAGAGCAATAATTGTTTGAATGTGACAGCTGTCAAATTGACAATCAAGATCTCTTTCAATCTGAAGAAATTTCAATTTTCCGTTTTTATTGCATCCAACTGTACATATAATATTTCAAAAAAGAACAATTGCAAATTCAAATCGTAATATCCCTTATACCTGCGTACTCGGACCACTGGGTTACTCCCTTTGTCAAGATCAAAGAAGTACCTGCCGTTTCTCACTGTTTACACACAAAATGTTTCACCTGTAATCCTGTAATCACTGCATCCTTAGATTGTACAAGAATAGGAAAATATTAGTATAGTACAGGGTGTTCCAAGTTTTATGGCCGAGGCAAAAATAAATATTTCTAATCGAGTAAAAAAATAGTTGTATAGTTTAAAAGATAGAGAATTATTTACGCTACCATCTGATGCTTTGATATTTTTCAAAATTTTTAAGGTAGAGCTGTGAGACATTAAAAACCACGTTTGTGAATTTTTTTTTTAAAGTTATTGGGGTATTTTCTGTATGGGAAAATTCCTTTAATTTTTTGAGCCGTAATTGCCGAAATAGAATTAGGCGGAAGTTGATAGCTTTTGAGTAATTAACAGTTTAATATTGAACATGTAAGAATTTTGGTTATTTATTGCCAAGTTAAGGATGATGGGCTGTCAACCCTGTGGTCTCTTGTTCACAATGGAGCTGAGGCGTGATGGATTTATGACGTCTCTCCAACAGATGGGTCTCTGCAAGATTTCGTTCCAGTGAGCCGACGACCGCTTCACCCCGGAAAGGTTGTAAACATCATTGCTAACCTTTTTCCATTGTCAAGGAATTCTGACCTGATCACCAATTACCGCAAAGCCTGCCATAAATTATTCCGGCTTTTAGATCTTCAATATTAAAATGTTAATTATTCAAAAGCTATCAACTTCCCCCTAATTCTATTTCAGCAATTAAGGTTAAAAAAATTAAAGAAATTTTCCCATATAGAAAATACGCCAATAACTTTAAAAAAAAATTTCACAAACGTGGTTTCTAATGTCTAACATCATTGCTAACCTTTTTCCATTGTCAAGGAATTCTGACCTGATCACCAATTACCGCAAAGCCTGCCATAAATTATTCCGGCTTTTAGATCTTCAATATTAAAATGTTAATTATTCAAAAGCTATCAACTTCCCCCTAATTCTATTTCAGCAATTAAGGTTAAAAAAATTAAAGAAATTTTCCCATATAGAAAATACGCCAATAACTTTAAAAAAAAATTTCACAAACGTGGTTTCTAATGTCTCACAGTCATACTTTAAAAATTTTGAACAATATCAAAGTATCAAATGGTAGCGTAAATAATTCTCCATCCTTTAGACTATACAATTATTTTTTTACTCGATTAAAAATATTTATTTTTGCCTCGGCCATAAAACTTGGAACACCCTGTACACCTGCTAAAATTTATCAATAAAGAAACAATAGTTCCCCAAAAATTAAACATCGACAGAAAAGTTCCCAGGATATTTCGGTCATAACGATAAATTTGAACGTTTCACCTGTAATAACCTCATCCTTATATTGCATAAGAATAGGAAAACATTAGTATCGCACACCTGCTCAAATTTCTCAAAAATGGACAATTATTGTCCCCCAAAAGTTCACACGACATTACGGTCATAACAATAAATTTTGTACATTTGAGCTAACACTTATCACTCTCTATTCGATTTAGTAGGTACATTGAATCGTGCTCATGAACAGCAAATTTCACTTAAAATTGTATTAATTTCAGATTAAATACAGTTTCAACAAGAGTAGACAAGTTTAGACAAGTTTCAACCTGTTCAAACATGTCTCAGACAAGTCTCGACTTGCATGATTGTTATGCAAATTTCATTGCCCTTAATTACAGCTTATTAAATCAATTACTAATTAAACTTACGCTAATTAACAGTCATCTAATTAGAGTAATTAATTTGATATTAATTAACTGAATCATTATTAATTGACCAATTAAAAAATGAACCAATTAATTAATTAAGCTTTAATTAATTGCGACTAATTAATCACATACTAATTAACGGTGTAATTATTAATTGACCTAATTAAGAAAATGACCTAATTAATTAAGGACTAATTAACCACATACTAATTAACGGTGTAATTATTAATTGACCTAATTAAGAAAAATGACCTAATTAATTAATTAAGTCCTAATTAATAAATGAAATTAACCTTTGACCTTGACCTTTGATCGTGACCTTGACCTTTGATCGTGACCTTTGATCTTGACCTGGGGTCAAGGTCGCACTAATGGGCCCTTCTTACTACTTACCTGCGCGTGCTATGGGACAGAATTCCAGGGTCGCTCACCATCTCGTCGCTTTGGTAACAATAGCTTTACGACCACCCTCATTATATCCCTCATAAAATGGTTTGGAAAGTTAAAATCATAGCAACTACAATAATACCTATACTATAATAATAATAATATATTATTTTCCAAGTGGAATAAGGTTATATTGGGAGTCCCATTGTATAGAAGTTAATCGCCTCACAATGGGTTTATCACTAGACCCTTGCCACCATCCCAAATTTACATTTTATTACTGTGGTCTTTTCTGCCCATGAACCGTTCCAGTGCCGAATTAGAAATTATCATCTTCAGTCAAAATGAAAATGACGCGTCCATAAAGGAACGCCTACCGTGCAACCCCGATCCCTTGACCGCAGCAAACCCCTGCTATAAATTATTAGAGATCGTAAACTAGTTTTGAGTCGTGTTCCACATTTCATTTACCGGCTTTTGAAATGTTTAAGGATTTCTTGATGGAAATTGTTGGTTATCCCAAATGTGAATGTGAAATAATACAATTTTTAAGTTCTTCGCAACGCGATGTTTCGACGCTGTGATGACTCGGTTTTTCAAATTTTCAAATTCAAAATTGGCAAAAAAATTCAACACGAATGTGAAGTGTGCGTAAGTGGAGTGTGCGCAGAAGAATCGCAAGCTCGGATTGGTCGAAGCGGATCGAGGAAGGAGAGGAGAATGGCTGCTAGTTTCAAGCGGACACAGCTTCGTGAGTCCATGTTTTAAATTAAGTTTACAAAGTTGTTTCACTTGTAACTTTCATCCTAAATGTAAAATAGTGATTCTCAAATTGTTAAATCAAACTCCATCACAAAAAGGTACTGTACAAAGCTAAGATTAGGTAACCAGATCGAAGTCTTTGTTGTGCTGGGCGCCATTGTTAGACGCCCAAGCTCTTTCCTGTTTTCACTTGAGATGTAACCCGTGAGTTTAAGTAAATTACAGTAGTGAGTTAGTTGAATGTAAAAATTATTAGTTCTGCATTTTGCTTGCATGACATTGGATTAGAAATTGTAACTGCGAGCTCATGTTTGGGATGATTTGTACTTGTAACGAAATGGGGGTTGTTCAGTCTGGGGGGCGCCCTGTAGCAGGGTTGATTTAGAAGTAGAAGTAGGGATATGTCGAATTTGTCGAAATGTTTTCTGTTTGTTTTGATGTGATCTTTGGAGATGAGGGGTCAGTGAGAGGGGCCCCGAACTTCATTATCACAACATATGTTTAAACTGCCTTTACCAAACCTTAAAATGTGATTGTGGCTGTGCGGGGTCTGTGAGAGAGGCTCCAAACTTCCACGCATCATTCCCATGTACCTCGCTGTGAGGTCGGTAAAAGTGGCTCCCCAGCTCCCATGATCCTTGCAAATTTATGTAATTATGTGATGTTTGTTTGTCAAATTGTATTGTAATTGTTTATGAAAAGATTAATCATTGTTTGTGGACACGGTTTCGGGAGGTTTTATCCGGTCCTTTCTGCAGTGGAGTTACATAATTTCATTTACTTGTTTGTTTCATCAGCGGTAGTAATGCTAATGTGCGTGCTACTTGCTCATTGTTTATTTAATTTTCATCAGCAGTAGTAATGCCAACATGCGTGCTACCTGCATTGTTTATTTATTTTTCATCAGCAGTAGTAATGCCAACATGCGTGCTACTTGCATATTGTTTTGTTATTTTGTTGTTTTGTTTGTTTGTGTTCAATTGGCCAATTGTTTCTTGTTGTTTGTTTGTTTGTTTTATTTGATTTTATTGATTGTGCCATTTCCATTTATTTTGATTATTAATTAACAACTGCAGAAATTAAACAATGCTTTTCCTCCCCACAGGTGTTTTATTGTACTCTTCCAAGTCAAATCCCCACACAAGCGTATTACAACGATCTGGTCCGCCTTTTTCACAAAACACAACGTAGGTTCCTCCATTTTGATGACGGTCACGACTTTCGGCCATTTTGTATTTTGTATTTTTTTATTTGAATTTTGCTGTTATTTTACCCCTCTTTACCCAAGACGGACAAAAAGGAAGGTGGGGGCCCTTTGGGTCATCACAACGCTTTGAGAGAAGGTCACAAAAATAAAATTGTTAGTTGGTTTGTAAATTTAATTTATTATTTGGTTGATGCAAAATAAGTTTTAGTGTGCAATTAAAATCTGCCGAATAAAAAACACGACAAAACATGGATTCTTATTTCATTTTGATTAAATTATCATTAAACTAAATTTCGTGGATTGTGATGCTATCGCGAAACGATCACTTTGATATCCATTGTCCAAAAAATATTTCAAATCAAAATAATTATTATACTTAAAATCCAATTGTCACAAACTGTAACTAAAAATTTGATCGTCTTTATAGTTTATTTCTTAAAGGCATTGGCAACTTAAAAAACAACTTTGTCTTAAATGACGGTACTGAAAACACTTATTACAGTAGTGAAAACCGTCTCTCTGTATCTGCTCTCTAACTCAAGTTATTTCGATTTAAAGTTGAAATTATGACGTCATAACCGCTTATTGAGCATTTGGTCCAATATTAGATCAAATAGTTTTTGACTTTTAAGTGACACTGACAAAGTTTATCAAAACTTAACAAAATTCCTCAGATGTTTTCGCGAAGTTCAAGACAACATTTCGAACAGAAATTATTCAAAAAAGTGGTTAATTTTTGATTTTGTGAAAGATGTGTGAAAAATGTTCAAATATCTGTCACGTTTTTGGTGATTGAGAGGGTTCAGTGATAAGAGGATTCTATGATGAGAGGCGGTTACGACGTCACGATTTCTTTCTTTCGAAGCGATTATCTCGCTTATTTTTCATCGTAGAAAATTTTGAAAAGAACCTACTAGTATAGAACGAAAGATTTTTTCAATTTCCGTTAAAACATAAAACAGGTAAAATAAGTTGCCAATGCCTTTAAGAATATAAAACTTATTGCAACAATAGTTGTGCATAAAACAACAAAATAAGAAGGTCGACATCCAATTGTTTTTTTAAACATCAAGCAAAGACGTCTACACTCCTAATTGTTTTAATAATTAATTGCGCAATCGTTTTTGTGAACGTTTTATTTTACTAGGGCCGGTTTATAGAAAGTTCCATTAAATTTTAATTCGTTGTTAAAAGCTAACAACGCGAATAGACCAATCAAATTGATTAATTAATCAACTCCCTTTTTAAAGTGAATCTATAGGTATCGCAAACAAAAATAAAATATAAACAAGTCGACAAAAATTTATTTACAGATTTATTACATTATTAATATTTGTTATAATATCCGTTGTTTTCAATGCACTCGACCATTCGTCTTCGCATGCTGTTTACTAAATTCTGGCATATATTCGAATGTCTGAAATGCCCCCAAACGTTTCTAACATGATTTGACAACATGTCGACATTCCTTATTGCCGCTTGTTCCCGTGCGATGTTCCCCCATTCCCGCACCATGCTGCCCCATAAATTTTCAATCGGATTTAAATCCGGTGAGCGTGCGGGCAATCGTAAAAGCTCGAACTCAGGATGATCGCCGAACCATTCGTCAATAATTCTTGCCCTATGGAGGGGGCAGTTGTCCTGGACGAAAACTATCGGTTGGTCTAATTCGTTGGGAGGATATAATGTTGTAACCGAGGGTAGCATAACTTCTTCGAGTATTCTAACATATTCGAGGGAGTTATCTGGACAATTTCCCCCGGTCCCGCATCCGACATCCAACCCCAAAATCCTGCAGAGATGCGCCCACTTCGACGATTTGGAACAACATGTTTCGGAGCGTATCTGGTGCCATCTAGCCTCCATAATACCGTAGGGGCATCATTGCTTGAACAAAATGTTTTTTCATCCGTGAAAATAACATTTGTCCAATCCCTATCCAAATTTTGCCGACAGAAATTGAGACGTTCTTCTGCCAACTGGGGTGTTATTTGCACTTTCTTTTGCAGGTCGACGACACTTTAAATGAGCCTCTTTTAATCGGTTAAATACAATTGGAATACAATTTTTGTTTTAATAGTAAATACTTAATTAAGACAAGATTGAGTACGAAAATCTTAAGACAAATAAGTTGTAATTTTAAAATTCCAAAAATTGTAACCGCTCTCAAAAATAAAATCAAATTTTATCGTGTTGTTTAATAAATAACTAAACTACTTATAATAAGTATTTAATTTTATTCATGAATTGGAAATAGTATTATAACATTGTTTTTTTTTGGCATCAACTAAAATATAATAAATTAATTTAAAAAAAATACATTTTTTTGACTTCTCAAAGTGACGAAACGTGGCGACGATGAAAATCTTTTTATTTCTCATTTGTCTTCTAAGAAAATTAATAAATGTTTTCAGTTTTATGAAGAATTTGAAAATTCTTTCCTTGAAATTTTGGCCTTTAGTTATCCCCTGCGGTAAGGGTTTGTTTGTCATTTCCTGTGAATCTTATTTGGAGTAATGGTCAGAATTTCATTCGGGTATTTCCATGAATGAATTGCCGTAACGTCATTGATAACTTTTATTCTGATTATTCCAATTTTTTGTTTAAAATTTAAAATACAATTGGATTAAGACATTTTAATTTTAATAGTAAATACTTAATTAGGACACGAGTGACTTAGTTTAACTTATTTTGCATCAATTAAATAGTAAATTCTTTAATAGTAAATAATATTCTTTCATTGCAGTTTTGGTGTTAAGTTATCCCCTGTGGTGTTACGGGTTTGTTAATTATTTTCCAGTAAATCTTATTTGCGGTAATAGTCGGAATGTTAATCCGGGTATTCCCATGAATGAATTGCCGTAACATTCATTGATAACTTTTGTTCTGGCGATTCTAATTTTTTAAAACATTAAGGGCAGACTTATAAAAAGCTCCATTAAAATTTAACGCGTTGTTAACAACGAACTAAAATTTAATGGATCTTTCTATAAACCGGCCCTAGTAAACCAAGATGTTCACAAAAACGATTGTGCAATTAATAATTAAAACCATTAAGAGTGTAGACGTTTCGTTTCGCGATCGCATCACAATCCACAAAATTTAATTTAATGATAATTTAAACAAAATGAAATAAGAATCCATGTTTTGTCGTGTTTTTTATTCGGCAGATTTTAATTGCACACTAAAACTTATTTTGCATCAACCAAATAATAAATTAAATTTGCAAACCAACTAACAATTTTATTTTTGTGACCTTCTCTCAAAGCGTCGGAACATCGCGTTGCGAAGAACTTAAAAATTGTATTATTTCACATTTGGGATAACCAACAATTTCGATCAAGAAATCCTTAAACATTTCAAAAGCCGGTAAATGAAATGTGGAATACGACTCAAAACTAGTTTACGATCTCTAATGATTTATAGCAGGAGTTGGCTGCGGTCGAGGGATCGGGGTTGCACGGTAGGCGTTCGTTTATGGACGCGTCATTTTCATTTTGGGTGACTGTACAAATTTAAGAATGCAACCATCTAAAACGGTTCTAGCAGCCTCTAATAACTCGTTAAAAAAAGCCGGGAGTAGGGATAGTTAGTTAGTGGTAACAACGCTGAAGCGCTGACAAGCAAGCAAATAAGATGAAATATATTACTGTCTCAATCATTTAAAAAATTTGTTGTTTGCGCATGTGTCTCCAACGGTCCAACGGTTCACACTTAAGAACATTCAAAATGATGTTATGGGATACAGAATCAATGAAATTATTAAATTCGTCGCGATCCATCGAGACTTTGTTGTATCTTCGGGCGCAGATTTGTGTCGGTTGAATAAAGGATGAACAAAGACACATTTTTACAGCCGACACACCAAACTTCTAGTTTTACAAGACCCTTTTCGAACTGAGGCTGATCACATTTTGGAAATCCTCAAGTTGAAACGCGTCGTGTAAAACGCAAAGCTTCGTGTGTCGGGTGTAAAACTGTGTTTTTGTTCATCAAATACATCTTGGTTTCTTGTCCAGAGTACAAGGATGGTTACAACTAGCGCTTTGGTGATATTACCAGTAACCTCAACCTACAATTTGTGGTGGGGACAACAGTGTCGCCAATCTACAACCAATATATATATATCTATAATCTATGGGTTCTAGAAATGACATTCGCGTAGACATGATTGTTCTCTTAACTGGGTACCTATTTATCGAGGTACTGCAAGCGAGAACATTTTTACTCACTGTATCAATTTGTACGTAAGTGCAAGTGGGCTGAAGCCGATTCTGTAGCGCTGCCTGTTCAATGAATTTGGGACGTATTTATGAGTTCTCTGTCGGTATTTGCTAAAAGGACCGCAAGTGATAAGTAATTCCCTCATTATTAGAGTTAAAATATTTTACTGGGGCCATATAACCTTACGCAATTTGGACCACTATAATATAATAATAGTATGGGTTGTTAAATTTTGTGGAAAACTCCCGTTTCTACCAAGTATTCCCGAAGCGTCTCCCACCCGCCACCCAGAAGGTCCCGGCAGCTGGAGGTCAGCAGGCCGTGCGCCCGAGCCGGGCAGCCACTGAGAAGATGCTCCACTTCATCCTACACCACAGGGTCGGCACTTTGGTGGTTCTTCCCTTTTAAATATCCAGGAATAGGTGGGCATAGTGTGTCCCAGTCTCAGACGAGATAAGACCACTTGAGATTTTCGTCCTTTTGGTAATGGCAGCTGGGTATCGACAACACTTTGAATTTTTCTAAGATGTGAGGTGCTAGTGTTCCAGTGGGATTGCCATTCTTCTATTACACGTTGTTTTATTATTCATTTGATGTCTTCTCGGGTTGCTAATTGTACTGTAATGACCCACGCTTGCCGCCAAATTTGAAAGAACGCGGGAAAATTGAATTCAAAAGTTTGGCCAAAATAAGATCGTCATTTTACGGCGGAAAGTAGAACCTACGTTGTGGATAACAAATGGCGGCTGCGTTCGGATGCGACCGTATGGGGTTCGAATGGGAGAATACAATAATACAACCAGTTGGAAGGGAGCATTATTTTATTGTTTGATTCTTGCAGCAAATCGTAAAATAAATTGAATAATTATAATGATCATACAGTAACTGTTTAGCAGGAGTGTCGAGACTTTTGGACAAATCACACTTAATATTTACACTACTAAAACAAAAATAAATAAAACAAATAAAATGAACCAACACCAAACCAACAACTACCGTCACCTCGATTAAGCAAATAAAGCACCAAATATTTACTGCAAGAAGGACCGGATAAAACCTTCCCCAAACCGTATCCACAATAAAACGCCCGGCTATTATCTTTGTTTTTCTAACCACAAATAACAAAAGTTAAAATATAAAGCTACCCCTGAGGCGTCGAGAGGTTGTATTTCATGTGACAAATAAACGGTATCAAAAAAAGAAAAACGACAAGTATGCTAGTACGCGAAACCTTCGGGGTCAGATGAATTACCCAAACCAATAGAAATGCACCCAGAGGCAAGTAGCTGTAGCAACTACTATCTACCGCCTCCTTCCTCATCACACCGGAGTGAACAACCACCTGAACCGAACGTAACCACTGCATCTTAGGGTTACCTGAAGGTAGAGAATGATAATGGCATGAACCTTTCGCTGCAAACCCACAACAGCGGCGCCAACTATTGTGGGGCACAGCCTCGAGGCCCAAGCACTAGTCTTCTCCCCGGGGGTGTCAATGAAGCACTCATCATACAAATGTGCTATGTTAGGGACACTGTAGCAACTACTATTATCCCCCATTGTCCTATCCGGCTGTAAAGACCCAGCCATTAAAAGTTCTCTTGATTGAACTACCCAGGCAAAATTAAATTTTGGAATCAAACATCACTCTTTCAGTCGCAATCTCCAAATTACACACAGATAAAATAATGATTAATAATTTCACAATGGATGTGTGATTTAAAAAAAACAATATGACTTTTCAGAGTGAACACATCAAGTAGAGATTTAAGAATTAAGGTCACAAATTAAGATTTTACTTCCGCGTACTCTCTCTCGACGCGCCCCCACAACAAAAGACCCATGATTTCGCAGGTGAATAACATAAAATTAAACAAATTAACAAGAACGAGGGTTCTTTTCAATCCTAGCAACATAAAAGTACGAAAACATGCACATGCAACAAGTTAACTCAGTAACGAGGGTGGCGTCCTTTCGGCGTCTCTCCGTAGCGTCCCCACGCTCGGCCGTATCTTGGAATATTTCACTCGGGACCAGACATCCGAGCCTAAAATACCTAGAGAAACTTTGAATACAATAAGAGTACCTGTTGATCGATAAATAATCCCTCTAAAGCTTCTTTAAACTTTTAAACAACTATTTCTCGCAACACAACACTCGAACCACGTCTTCCACTTGGGGTAGTCTAAGAACGACTGACTTCCCGCCGATTTATTTCCTCCCTCCTTCTTCTTGAGGATGCATTCCGGTGCACCCTTGCATCGCTCAAACGCACCAATCTCTTGGCATTGTAATACCGGGAAATTTGAATTTGAACCGCGTTACTTCAGTACATATGTCTTCAGCTTCTTCAGATCAATGTGCCGATCTCGCTAACGCGAGAAGTTGTAAATTGTAGGCTGTGTCTAAACTCTCGGCACCGGTATCCACTCCAATCCCGGCAGCGTCATGAACATTGAAAGTGACGTCACCAACGACCGGGATTCGTCTTCAATCCCGGCTTTCTGCACATCCGGTGCGAGAAACAACAATATCAATATCAAATGAATATTCACTGAAAATTGTGCTGTGAAAAGGTCTTTGCTAAAGTACGTATTGTAACTAGTGTTTCATTTTCATATTTTTATATACTGAATTTAAAGCGTAAATAAAAGCGAACGATTTTTTAGAACTAATCCTGAACTAGTCCAAGATTTTTTAATGCGCATGTGCGGTTCGGAATCAGTTATGGATTTTCGTCTATCGCGAACGATAATCTATCATTGTCAAGTACAGTCACCCAAAATGAAAATGACGCGTCCATAAACGAACGCCTACCGTACAACCCCGATCTCTTGATCGCAGCCAACCCCTGCTATAAATCATTAGAGATCGTAAACTAGTTTTGAGTCGTGTTCCACATTTCATTTACCGGCTTTTGAAATGTTTAAGGATTTCTTGATGGAAATTGTTGGTTATCCCAAATGTGAAATAATACAATTTTTAAGTTCTTCGCAACGCGATGTTTCGACGCTTTGAGAGGTCACAAAAATAAAATTGTTAGTTGGTTTGTAAATTTAATTTATTATTTGGTTGATGCAAAATAAGTTTTAGTATACAATAAAAATCTGCCGAATAAAAAACACGACAAAACATGGATTCTTATTTCATTTTGTTTAAATTATCATTAAATTAAATTTCGTAGATTGTGATGCGATCGCGAAACGAAACGTCTACACTCTTAATGGTTTTTGTGAACATTTTGGTTTACTAGGGCCGGTTTATAGAAAGCTCCATTAAATTTTAGTTCGTTGTTAACAACGCGTTAAATTTTAATGGAGCTTTTTATAAGTCTGCCCTTAATGTTTTAAAAAATTAGAATCGCCAGAACAAAAGTTATCAATGAATGTTACGGCAATTCATTCATGGGAATACCCGGATTAAAATTCCGACTATTACCGCAAATAAGATTTACTGGAAAATAATTAACAAACCGGTAACACCACAGAGGATAACTTAAGACCAAAACTGCAATGAAAGAATTTTATTTACTATTAAAGAATTTACTATTTAATTGATGCAAAATAAGTTAAACTAAGTCACTCGTGTCCTAATTAAGTATTTACTATTAAAATTAAAATGTCTTAATCCAATTGTATTTTAAATTTTTAACAAAAAATTGGAATAATCAGAATAAAAGTTATCAATGACGTTACGGCAATTCATTCATGGAAATACCCGAATGAAATTCTGACCATTACTGCAAATAAGGTTCACAGGAAATGACAAACAAACCCTTACCGCAGGGGATAACTAAAGGCCAAAATTTCAAGGAAAGAATTTTCAAATTCTTCATAAAACTGATAAACATTTATTAATTTTCTTAGAAGACAAATGAGAAATAAAAAGATTTTCATCTTCGTCGCCACGTTTCGTCACTTTGAGAAGTCAAAAAAATGTATTTTTTTTAAATTAATTTATTATATTTTAGTTGATACCAAAAAAAAAACAATGTTATAATACTATTTCCAATTCATGAATAAAATTAAATACTTGTTATAAGTAGTTTAGTTATTTATTAAACAACACGATAAAATTTGATTTTATTTTTGAGAGCGCTTACAATTTTTGGAATTTTAAAATTACAACTTATTTGTCTTAAGATTTTCTGTCTTAATTAAGTATAGTTTAAAACAAACAAAGACGTTTTAAAAAATTGGAATAATCATAATAAAATCATAATAAAAAATCAAAATAAAAAAACTCCACCGAATTTTAATTCCCTCGAATATGTTAGAATACTCGAAGAAGTTATGCTACCCTCGGTTACAACATTATATCCTCCCAACGAATTAGACCAACCGACAGTTTTCGTCTAGGACAACTGCCCCCTCCATAGGGCAGGAATTATTGACGAATGGTTCGGCGATCATCCTGAGTTCGAGCTTTTACGATGGCCCGCAAGCTCACCGGATTTAATTCCGATTGAAAATTTATGGGGAAGCATGGTGCGGGAATGGGGGAACATCGCACGGGAACAAGCGGCAATAAGGAATGTTGACATGTTCTCAAATCATGTTAGAAACGTTTGGGGGCATTTCAGACATTCGAATATATGCCAGAATTTAGTAAACAGCATGCGAAGTCGAATGGTCGAGTGCATTGAAAACAACGGATATTATACCAAATATTAATAATGTAATAAATCTGTAAATAAATTTTTGTCGACTTGTTTATATTTCATTTTTGTTTGCGATACCTATAGATTCACTTTAAAAAAGGCGTTGATTAATTAATCAATTTGATTGGTCGACCTTTTTATTTTATATTGTTTTATGCACAACTATTATTGCAATAAGTTTTATATTCTTAAGAAATAAACTATAAAGACGATCAAATTTTTAGTTACAGTTTGTGACAATCAGATTTTAAGTATAATAATTATTTTGATTTGAAATATTTTTTGGACAATGGATATCAAAGTGATCGTTTCGCGATCGCATCACAATCCACGAAATTTAATTTAATGATAATTTAAACAAAATGAAATAAGAATCCATATTTTGTCGTGTTTTTTATTCGGCAGATTTTAATAGCACACTAAAACTTATTTTGCATCAACCAAATAATAAATTAAATTTACAAACCAACTAACAATTTTATTTTTGTGACCTTCTCTCAAAGCGTCGAAACATCGCGTTGCGAAGAACTTAAAAATTGTATTATTTCACATTCATATTTGGAATAACCAACATTTCCATCAAGAAATCCTTAGACATTTCAAAAGCCGGAAAATGAAATGTGGAACACGACTCAAAACTAGTTTACGATCTCTAATGATTTATAGCGGGGGTTGGCTGCGGTCAAGGGATCGGGGTTGCACGGTAGGCGTTCGTTTATGGACGCGTCATTTTCATTTTGGGTGCTGGGAAGTGCCTGCTTGGGTCGGTGAATAACTGCGACAATTTTGCATGATTTATAATTTTTATTAAAAAAAAGAAAACTGTTCGTTTGAAGTTAGTGTTATAAACTTATTAATTAATAAAAAGTTTTGAATTGAAAAATTCTTATTAAATATTTGGTTAAGTGGCGATGAATTACCCACACTTGTAATACCTTACTCATCAATAAATTTATAGCGCTGGAATTTTTTTAAATATTCACTAATACACGAATTAACACGCTGTAATTGCTTCTGTAAAAGAGAAAAGTTAAGTAATTATTAATTAATAAAAGATTGATAACATTTACCCTAGAATTAATAAATTCAGTACCATTTCTTCTTGCAATACGTATAGCGTTGATTACGTCAAGTTTGAGTTCTGTTTCGTATTTTTCTATTATGTAAGCTACTACTACAAATAGCCCACACATTTTAACCCCATCACTGCATATTTACAAGAAAGCATGATTATAATCAATTTAGTCAATATCAAAACTTACTTACTTGCACGAAACAATCATTTTTTTAAACTTTTTAACTTCACAAAGTAATGTCAACAAAATACTACAAGCAAAAATTGGTGTTTGCTTTGTGTGTTCTTTAAGTTCGTAAAACACAACTTCTTTTTGGTGTTCTATCTGAAATCACTTTTAAGCCAAAAATACATTAATTTAGAGATCGAACTTACCATTTTTGAAGCTTTATCAAAAATTAACAAAAACATTGTTCTTGAGGTGTAAGTATTAGTTTCTCTTATTTTTATACATTCTACTTTGACGATAACATTCTCATATTCAATTCTGCAAGGACATAACTGCAACTATATAAAAAATAGGTATTTTCTATTTGTTATTTATTTTAAGTAAACAAATACATTTTTTTTCATTTTGTTGAGAAATACGATACAGTCTATTGACTTGTCAGCCACTAATATCCAGAACGCAGCAAACTTATTTTCATCATTTGTTAGTGGTTGTGGTGTAACTATATATTTTTCATATTTTTCATAGCCATCAACTAAAAAATGTTAAATTAATTAAAAATATGGACGTCATTAAGATTATGTTTTTCCTTTTGGAATTTTAAAATTAGTATGATAGATTCGAATAAAAATTCATCAAAACTTGAGATGAAAAAATATTTATGATATTAAACTATTTTTTGAACTGTCTTTCAAAGTTTTTAGCTTTCTAATTAATAGTTTAAATGTTTGAGTAGTTTCAACTTTAAACTATAGGACATACATGACAAGATATGATGAACGTTTTTTACATAATTACCAAAAACTGTAGGAAAATTGTATTTTGTAACTTGTGGCATCCAACGCTGAACAAATTTGTCATGATCACACAATTTTTTAAGATATATCAACTGGTTTTTCAATTCTTCTTCTTGAATATTTTCGTAGTAATTATACTTACTCGTATATTCTTCCTCCATTATATATTCGGCCACTACTAGATGAACTAAAATGTATTGTTGCTAAAACACATTATGTATTCCAGCCTTATGTAATGTAGTTATATTCCATACTGTTGAATTTATAATGTTGCACCGTTGTTTGCGTAAGTTGTCAGCTAAGTCGTATATATTAACAGTGTTACACTGTTCGAGCATTTTCAGCGCCATATCGCATAAAATCAAAATCCCTGTTCTAGTAGTGCCAAAACTAAAAAAAAAATATTTAAGGGTTGTTTTATACAATGTAACCTTTTTTAGATACCCTGAATGTATTAAAATCGGATTCGAAGTCTTTTCGTCCAATTTTTTGATTTCTTTAATAACTGATATTAAATCATTGGGATAGAGAAGGTGACATTCGGAGCGCCAGTTAATGTGAATGTGCCAAATTTCTCGCTGAAATTCAGAATAACGAACTTTTAATTTTCTTTTGACATAATTTCCACAATTAAGTTCATCTACTATTGTTACTGTGATGCGGCCACATTCAAAAACTGCATCTAGCTTCGAAGGTAAATATTCGGCACACAGTCTCTAAAAGTAGAAAATGATATGTAATAATAATAAAAATAATATTAATAATAACAATTCTAACCTTTTTCGCGTTGTCAGTCATAAAATTAGTAGCCATTATTATTACTTCTATATTTTCTTGCCAAATCATTCTCCAAAAGTCTTTTAATGTATAAAATTTTGGTCCTTGACTAGCTATGTAAGCCCTGGTGTGATCAAAACCCTAAAAGTCTTCTTCAAAAGAAATTAACATGTTTTTTTAAATATACGTCAACATAGCTGGCATTTATGTAATCGCCAGTTCCCATTCCGTCTAGTTCATTAAGAATAACTCGGTTGTGATCATCTAAAACGAATTTGAAAAAGTAACCTTGTACTCGTAATTTTGACAATCTGTAGGTGCATTACATGGAAAATTAATTCGTATAGAATCTCTGTTTTTATTTTTATTTCTTAATGCTGCCAAAGTCTTGTCTGCAAAAGCTGGAAAAGACTGAACAATAAACATATTAAATACAGTTTATTTAAAATTTAAGGAAATTACTTACGAGAAATTCCTCGTCAAATTCGTTGTTATCTAATTTACGGTACAAATATTTTATAAAGTTAGCTTTTTTAATATTTGTGTTCTTTTTACTATCAGTTGCAACATTTTGAAGTGGTATATTTTCTGGTCCTCTGTCTGGGTTAACTTTGAAACACATTTTTTTAAGTTGTTTTTTAAACAAGACCATAACAAAAATACAAAGGAACAATTGCGGAGCTATAATTACGATTACTGTTAGAAACACAGAACCATTTTCTTCATTATTTTTATCTTCACGAAATGTTGTAGTTTTCATAACTTTGGTATCATTAACATAATTGTCCTTGTTTGTCTTTGCGTCTATAAAACTGGTCACGGTAGCACTTTCAATTTCTGCAAATGTCAGAATGTTTATTAAAAATTAGCTGTTAAAGCAAAACCATACGTGTTGTTACTGGGATATCAGATGAAAAATGCGGTGATTCGGTTGTAGTTTCACTGCCCTAAAAATAAAACGCCATCAGTAAAATACATACTCGTAATACAAACAAGAAAGAAACTTTTTTTTATTTGTGATGACAATACAAAAGCAAAACTAATAGTTCAAAAATATTACTTTTTTAATGAAATGTGACATTTTTATTTGCGAATTTGTTGTATTTTTTATTAAATCAATTAACTCTTTTCGTTATGAAACCTTTGAGATATTAGGAATATTTTTTACCTTTGATATTTACCTTTAATTTGTGAAGGCCGATAACTTCAAAATTTTCTAAATCAGAACATTTAGTTTTTATTGACATGCCTTTAAAAATAGCTGGAAGTAACAAAAGTAATAACTAAAGAGTTTTTAGGCAATAATTAAGAATTACATTTTTCTTTAATGCTGTTACACAATTTGAAATCTATTGCCCAGAATCCAACAACACCTGGATGAAATATTGTTCTATTAAATGTTAAAATTATGTTTCTCTTTTGATAGTCATCTCCAAAATCAATTTTTTTGGTTTGCCAAAACTGTACGTTATGCTTCTCTGGTTGAGTTTGGAAAATTCTAAAACTGTCTCCGTTGTTAAGACTAACATCTAAAATACATTCTGCACACAATGATGTATACAAAAGTAAACTTGTGTTTCTTTTTGGGTTGATTTCTATAATAGTCAGTTCTTTGCTTGTAGAATTTGACCATAAAAAATAGTCTGCAAATAGAATTTTTAATACCATATTACAAAATCCATAACACCAACAAAATTGTGGTCTCCAAAAAACTTGCTCTGTGCTATGAAGAGTGATAGATATAGGTTTAAAATCTCTTTCCCAATATTCAATGTTATTGTTTCTGTAAATGTACGTCGTATTTTTAATTGTCACAACACTATAGTGAGTCCATTTGTTTACATCCCCTTGTCCTAAATAATCCATTGGAGATAGTTCACCACTCATAAGTAAGCCCATTTTCCACGTAGTGTTGGAAAATACCGAGAAGGCAAAGGAAGAGTCAAACGCTGAAGTATATTTTAATGGAGTTTCTTTGAGAATTGGAAAATCTAAAATATAATTATAGTTACTACTATAAAAATTGTGCAGTTTGGTTTTGATTTTTTTAAGTGGATGTTATAAATATTAGCTGTTTCAAAACTAACAAAAAGCGCCAACATCGCATTTTATCTAATTATTTTTTTAAATAAGGTTGATAAAATTGTAAAATAGATATTAATATTTAGATCTCTCATTGAAAGTATAATAACATTATTAGCTATTAATTTTTTGAAGTGCATGAATAATTTATAACAACTAATTTTGAGAGAAAATGCATCGTTGTCATTTTTATAGTTTTGAAACAGCTAATACTTGGCTTCTGACAAAAATTTCCTTTGGCTTTTTACCCCCTACAATATTGTAGTTTTGTGAATTGTCTGAAATCGAGCAAAAATTTCAGATTGTGCGTAAACAATGGGTAATATAAATAAAATATAGCAAAAGCTTTCACTATGTATAAATTTATGTCTCTTTTACAATTACAAGTAAAAGGATTTAGGTACTTAACTTTATTTATACCACCAAATGACACATTTGCTTTGTTTTTTAGTGTTATAATACTCCGAGGTTGATTCACAGCAAGTTGAAATAGTATATTATGATACGAGTTTTATAAGACGCATTTTGTCGCACGCACGGAATTGGGGCACGACGAGCGCAGCGAGGAGTGCCATAATGGAGTAAGTGCGACAAAATGCCTTATAAACGAGATATCATACACTATTTTTTCTACTTTGCACCTTTTTTAACAAAAAAAATCAATTTCGAAATTTAGGGAATTTTGTGGCAGTTGACAGCATTTGCGTGGATCATGAAATTAAATTAATAATTTGGATTGTCATTAGTTTATTCGTAAAATGTATTCCGAAAGTGTCCAAGACGTTTTGCAATCTATCTGCCCATCAACGAATACGGGCTTTTGTGCAAATACGCGGAATTTGAACATTGGCCTAAGGAGAATGGGATCTCAAATTACTCACTTGCACTGGCTTTTGAAGTCATGTTTGTACACTACTCGAAAGGTGTTCGAAGGGACTACGTATCAGGGTTGGTACAAAAGCCTCTAAAGGTTCGAAATTGATTCATTTGGTTAAATTATCACTTGAAACAGGTGACGATTGACACTGACACTTCTCTCAGATAATTGTCAAAAAACTAGGTTGCCATCATTTTCCAACTAAATTACCCTGGTTTTTAGTGTAATTATTATAGCACTCCGTTGGATATTACGAAACCCAAAAGGCGTATCGTAATGACCTCAGTACGAAACAAAAGTAGAAAAAAGATATTATTGAACGCTTGACTAGACACATGTGACATGTGTCATGTCATGTGCAATCTTAAAATGAAGTTAAACACACCTTCCCATCTTTCGTCAGTAAGCGATCCTAAAGGTAACGTTGTAGTATTTTTCACAATCCATTCTTTATCCCATTCCTTGTTAAACACATGAAACTTGTTCTTTATTGTGGTAACATAGACATCCGGTAGAATAAGCATCAAAGTTGTAACCAAAAACCAAGACTTTAGGCTCATCTAAAATAATAGTAGATTATACCAGTAGGAGTAAAAATTAGGCTTTATGTACTACTACCGAATGTAGTAACATAAAGCAGTCAAAAAGCAACTGAAGTACATAACACTATTTTTGGTCCAAATACAGTAGAGTTGGTAGAGTACAGTTATAACGAACTAAATTTGACTTAAAATGTGACGCAATTCTCCGTTTATAACGAACTTTTCACCGAATTTTGAGGAATAAGTTGGTTTGATAATGACAGAGCAGCAACTGATGAACAGATTATCGAATTACCAACTAAAAACATTTTAACCTCGATTTTAACCAATAAAAAACGAGTGTTTTTAAACATAATTACAGTGCGAATTTGATAGTTGTGCAAATATTTTATGATAGTAAATCTCAAAAGAAGTCAAAATAAATCAACTTGCTTTATCAGAACTGATACTAAAGTCCAACTTTACTAATAACTGACCTACAAAAGACGGGAGCTGAACTGGGCCATCCTGTATAGAGGTTCCAAAGTGAGCAATTCCAGTATACTGAAGACTGATCATCTTCTGCCTAAGCTGCATTGTTGTATGATATAATTGTTTTAGTCAATCTTTACTACAGTGTTATTCAAAAGTACCGTACAATCTCTCGGGTACTGATAAAGGACATCAAACTGAATTAGAGGTTCCTATGACAAAAAATTGTTCGCGCCTTCTTTCACGAGATATAGGTCTTCAAAATTTTTAAGTTAACTAACTTTTAAGTTAATTTTTTGATGCTCCAGATTATATTTTTTTGAGTTTAGTTAGCGGAAACTACAGCTCTTGCAACACTAAACAAATACCTGTTAAAAAAAATCAACAATTAATATCTAATGATGTGCAAAACAATGAAAAACCTTATAAATTCGACAATAGATTAAATTCGAAATCCTGGGAAGCAAAAGAGCAATCGATACCGTTGCTAAGAAAAATAAATTAAAAATATATTTAAAAAATCTGACCTCATTTTTGAAGTCTTAACTGAACGTCTTTTATCAGTCTAAAGCTAGGATTCCATAGTACGATAAAGAGCAGGCCAATCAATTCGTTGCTGGTACCACGCAACAAGCGCAACAATACTAAGCTCACTGCTCACTGTCCACTCGCTGTGAGCGAACGTTTCCATGGCAATCCAAAGGCGTACCGTATTTCGGGCCTACATGAATTCTATAAAAATAATAATCTTCAATTATTTTATTAGCAAATATTGATTTTTGTGTGTTTATTAATTTCAGAGTTAGAGTAAAAAATGCTTTTTGCAGATTCACCTTGTGTATGCAAGTTTTATGAATCTTTGTTGCCTTTACAGTTTCTTTTTTCTGTGCTATTCGATCTATTCAAAATCGCATTTTTTCGGAAAATTATAAAAATAAATGTCAAAATCTAATTTAATTTGTGATGATTCATTTATTCAACGCATGTGCAAGTGCAATGCGTTGGAGCGTTGGTTTAAAATATTAATAATTCAGAAACCATAAGGTCTAATAAACATTTTTTTAGTAAAAACTTATTTATAGATTTGTGAAATCGATAATCTAACTAATATTGTCAAGTTTTAAGTAATTGACACAGCTCCTTGCATGCTGAAAATTTCAATACAGAATTTCGTAACTTGGAGACTTTCTTTCTTAAAAACGTATTTTGTTTTTAAATTTGCTACCACTATTAGTTGCGCAATAGTTTTGTACATAAGTGAGGTGAATTGCAAATTTATTGGTTAAATAGTTAATTTAAAAAATACGATTTTCAAAATTATTATCCAACATGAAAAATTGAAATTAAACGGGGGTCGCCAGAGATTAAAAACAAAGTTACCGCCATGTAGGTATAAGATGCCTCAAACAAACTATTATCAAAAATTTAGCCCTTTATCTAAATTTTCTATTTAATTGGACAATCTCCAATCGCCGCCGCTGGCGCGACAATATACTAATTGGTCCGACGCTTATAATTATCACCATACGAGAGTTTGTCCGATATTTTTTAATCATCCTGTCTTTGGGTTGAAACAGAGTAAGCAAAAATTGTCATTTTAATGAGTAGGCATACAGAGTAGAATTTTTAACTGGAATAAAATGTATAACTTGAATAAAGGCGATTTTTGTAAAAATTCCCGAAACAGGCCAATTTTTATTTTTCCTTGTCTATCATTTGATGGATATGGTTTTTGTTTATCTACTGTCAAAAATACACAGCCACCTCTAACTTTTTTTTTAAATGTAACGGTATGTCAAGTGACACCTCGTATGAAAAAGCATTTCGAGGACAGTACAATGCACTATTTGTTTTTTAAATATTTTCAAAGCTTACGTGATAAAAAAATAAAAACCAATTTCATAAGTTGAACAGTATTCAACGCAACAAATGTTCAAAATAGGCACCGTTCCTTTTTTGGGAAATAACATAACAATCGTAACATTTTGCATCATTTCGAGTGTGATTTGTCTAAGTTCAGCTTAAAAAAATTGGTTTTTATTTTTTATCGCGTAGGCTTTGAAAATATTCAGAAAATAAATAGTGTGTTGTACTGCTTTCGAAAAAAAAAAGAGTCAGAGGTGGCTGTACATTATTGACAGCAGATAAAAAAAACATATCCACCAAATGATCAAGAAAAAACAAAAGTCGCCACTATGCTTTAAACATCTACATATGATCTGACGGCAAGGTGCAGAATATAATCATAAGATCAAACGAACTTACCTAAGTGAAGTTCGATCATGATTATACAGCGTGGCCCATAACTCATTCTCCACCGGAAATGTGCTGGTGGTAACAGCAATGGAGATGACAAAAATGCAAAAAAGTAAGTCTTTTATTGTTCGTTTGGGAGTTAAAAAGGTTTCAAAGTGACCAATCCCAGGAGCTCCCTCCCAGGTGTATTGCCTA
This sequence comes from Tribolium freemani, assembly GCA_939628115.1. Lineage (NCBI taxonomy): Eukaryota > Metazoa > Arthropoda > Insecta > Coleoptera > Tenebrionidae > Tribolium > Tribolium freemani. The sequence continues at coordinate 3,111,157 of OW626793.1, forward strand.
CAGTAGATGCGTTGCTAAGGAATGAAAAATATTTCAAATGCACACTTTTATAATCCGTTCTACCTATTTTTGGTTTCTTAGCTACGTGTTTTATTCCTGTAATCCTCCGGAACAAGACCTTTGGTGATTGGCTACTTTGAAACGTTCTTATCTCCCAAACGTTGGAATTTTTTTGTAAAGAAACTTTCGATTCAAACGCCTAAACTATATGCACTTTTCCGGTGGGGAGCGAGTATGTAGCACCTTGCAAGAAGATCATTCCTTCCACGCCCTATATGTAGCATTGCGTAAAAACGCATGCTACCCCATAAAAGTGGAGGCAAAGTTGCTTTAAAGAAATGATGTATTGGGCAAGAACATGGCATAGGGACCGTTGATAAGCGTGCATTGCCTCGCATCGTTTTTTTGTATACTTTAAATTGTGACCTGACCACAAACGGAAGCACTACATATGATCTTCCTGCAACGTGCTACATACAGGTGTCTCAGAACTCGCGCCCCAGAGAAAAGCAGAGAAATCGTCATAAAATGAGGAACAAATAATCTTAATGACAAAATTTTCTATCTTCAACGGTATTCAAGAAAAGAACAGTTTAATTCAACCAATCAGAGCTTTTTTAACCATCCAGGTTATTTCTCATAATAGTTGCTAGGTTGCATAATTTATTACCTTTCCAATAAACTGGTCGACTGAAACTTTCGAGGAATGTCAGCAAACGTCAATGTGAAAATTTTAAGAGCACTGAGAGCACTTTAGTACCGCCATCGAGCTCAACCCTACTCTGTCTTCATGTATTCTGCCGGGGATTATGTGGAAACGTTGATAGTTTTGGGAAAATAGGAATAGAGTACTACTAGTGTTAGAGAGGCGGCAAAGGGAACGCTTTCCTATCACAAAGTGATTCTCAATAAAACTATCTCACGAACAAGGAAAATAGGTCAAGTTGTAGCAAATAGAAAGGAGATCGGTGTGGTGCTCGCAGGACTGTTCTCACTCTTCCAAATTAAGAGACTTTTCTCAAAAGTGTATTTTGCTGTCACGTGTCATTTGTAACGACATTTTTAAAAGGGAAAACTGGTTTGGGGCTAATATTTCTACCTTCTAAGGGAGTCATTCACGAAACTTATCTGCAAATCGTTACCATCGCCGCAACTTGCAATTTCGTTACCGAGACATTTGCAACCTAATTCACAAAAAAATTGCAAGCTAACGGTACCTTACCGGATAGTTAACGAGTTGTTTATCGCAACCATATAGCAACAACGCAAGTTGAATTACAAATTTAAACGTCACTTATCAAATTGTCAAAACGAAAATTAAATTTATTATCAAAATATGGTAAAGGTAATGGTGAAAACCTCAAAAGGTCAAAGAGAAGGCCAAGACCATCAAAACACAGGAAACCAGCCCATTAACCCGATCAATCCAAATTTGAAATAAAAGCTATTAAAAAAATCGCGCTCCAAAATTTTAGCAACAAATTTAATTCAAACCACTAAAAATTTTAGTCCAACATTTATTTTCGAGCCCCTTTTACTTGAAATTTAACCAAAAGTAAAAAATTGGTAAAAAATTCAACTTGCAATTATACTTTGCGGCAGGGAACAAGGTACCGCAAAATACAAATGTTTATCTGACATTTGCAAGTGTTTGCAAGTTTTGGTGAATTACTTTAACGAGGGCTAACGGTTGCTATGGATAGTAATTTGCAAATTTTTCGTGAATTAGTTTAACGACCATTGCAAGTTATCTGACACTATCGAGCGTTACCGAGTTTCGTGAATGACCCTCTAAATCATCATAACAGTCGTAATTCAAGTCATAATTTTTGGGAAAAGCTTCAATTTGTGGCTTTGGTACTAAAATGACAAAGACTGTCAAATATTAAAAACAAACGAAGGTCATGTCGTGTTGTTGATTCACACTGCCCAGACCAGATGATATTTTAGATGCGTTTGCAAAAAGCTAAACAATCAATTTTATTCCGCATTAACACCTAGAGTTCCCTTTCTGGGATTGGTGGTTCTTAAACTCTCAAAGCTTCGTTATGAAAGCCATTAATTTTTCTTCGTTTGTACTTTTGAGATCTACATTGTCGTCGGCACTAGTCAGTTTTCTCTGGGGCGCGAGTTCTGAGACAGCCTGTATAATCAAGATCGAATTTCACTTAGGTAAGTTCGTTTGATCTTATGATTCTCATATTACTAGAAGGTGCATTAAGGTGCAATCCAGAGTTGCCAGTATGTGCAATCTCTAAACGTTCGTGTCCTCAGAACTATGTGCCGTAAAAAAATTCCAAAAGCACATTTGTGTTTCCTTTAATGTTTTCTGTCACCATTTAAAAGATTGTCCGACCCTTTTGAATCACTGTGTATAGTTTTGAAACGATTATTACGTTAAAATTAAACTTAAAAATTTTACACAAGTAACCTTGACCATGGAAATACATGCAAAACTTATGAGAGTTCCTTAAAAATAACAAGCGGAACCCAATAAGTAATAAATAATAATTTAATATTTCCATTTTTTGAGATTAATACCATTAATAGTCTTCATAACTGTAAAACTAATGGTACTTTTCATATTCGCAAAAATAAAAAAGTTATGAGACTTCAAAGTTCAAAATTTGACAGATCGCGCGCTTTACAGGTCTTTCTAGGTGTGACGTCATGCGGCACATTTGACTCCGCTGCCCACTGCCGCGTGTGGAAAATTCGATTCTTTGAGGGGCTCTATCTGGTTAAAATTAACGTTTTTCGCTGTTCCTCAATTTTTTCCAGTTATTTATTGCACTCCTAGATCTTTTATGATTGTTCAATGAACAATTAGCCCTTAATAAAACGAATAAAATGTGGAAATCTCACGCCATAAAACCGTTTGATATCGAGAAAACGAGAACACTACAACTTTAAAAAACAAGAAATAGTTATTTACCTAACGTGTTTGGAAAATACAATTTCCCACATGAGCACATTGAAGTACGAATGTGGGAAATTGCTTTCCAAACAAGTTAGGTACAATATTTTTTGTAACGAATCTCTCAAAAAAATTGAAAATTAATATTTTTAATAATATAGTTTTTTTTGGCTAATGGGTTGGTAATAGGCCATACAATCAAAAAATTTACATGAACTGTCACTTGTCGTAAAAAATAATCAACGATAGCGATACCAACCAACTAAATGTCCCTAGCCATCGTCCCTAGCCAAAAACACCGCAGTGTGGGAAAGTTACTTTCCCGCACGCTGGAGATAACTAGAAAATAGCTGTCTAAGAGTACAAAAATCGTAATTTCATATTTTTGTAAACTCTAGGTTTATAATTCCGTAGCTTCGGGGAAAAAGGGGATAAGTTCCTTTTTGCAATGTGCCAATTGGGTAACTTCTTTTATTTCTTAGACGACTCTTAGGTGAAAATGTGGTACTATGTATACCAAGATGGCTACTAAGTGTCATATTTAACAAAAAATAATTACCATTTCTGTGATAGCATACCCATTTACAGCACCAGCTTGTACTTAAAGCAATGCTCCCGAAAAATGTAAATTTACACTTACCCCCTTTTTTCCAGAAACCACGGAATTATAAACCATATCTACTTATTCATCGAACGTATCTTCAAAAGCATCGACAAATAAAGAAATTGTATTTCTGTTTATGCAAGTGTTGATATCTTTTATCAGAAGTCCTTTATAGAACACTTGTTTTTTTACACATTTGAAGTCGGATCACGGTGAAACTTGTACCAATCGATTCTACGTCGAAAAAATATAAGTGAAATTTTATCGCGTTCGTCGATCGTTCTGTCCGGTTCTTCTGAGAACTGCAATATCTTCACAGGGTTAAGAGTTTTCGATGAAATTTGGCCAGTAGGTGCCCCTCATCCGTATTAAGAACCCTATTGTTTTTGGGACTGATCGGTAGCCGAAAATGCCTGTTCTCATCCAAAATGTGAAAACCTTCCAAGTGCGATCTTGCGTAAACGGTTTACTGTAGACGGTCGAGTGAATAGTCATCTTGTAGTTCCTTGGGAGGGCTCAAACTTGGGCGTCGGCCCTTGTACCGTTTTCATGTTATCAAATAAAAACCGCATTTTTTTAGCAAAAATCGTAGCAGACGATGTAAATATCAATGTCATATAATTTAATTTGTCAGATGGTCAATCCACAAGTTAACGGCAACAATTCAGTTTATCAAAGGTTGCGATTACCAAAATATTGTAAAAATGGATTGAATATTGTTCAATGAAAAAAAAATTTCATTCCGCCTTTTCTCATCGAGCAAATGCAAATTAACAACCCACTTCACACATTAGCTTCCGCAAAAATCCAAGCAAATTAAAAGGTAACAAATACATACAGGGTGGTCCACGAGTAATAAAGAGCCTGAAATTTTTTTAATGCAACCAACATTATATTTCAAAGATAACGTGGATAAAAAAAATTTGGTTTTAATTAAGTAAACATAGTGATCGTAGTATCATTTTTGACAAATATGTATCAGTCATACTGACATTACTCCCGTTTTAAAATTTTATTTAATTCAGATATAAATAAATTGATTTACATTCAAAATAATCAAACGTAATCTAAAAGGTGCTCAAAGTGCTGACCACGGTTTCCATCGTAGGCATCAATTCTTCTTAAGAACGATCTCCGCGCCCTTGCAAGTGTACTAGACACAATTTTCGCACAATCTTCAACAATTCTGTTTTCTAAATGTTTCCGATCAAAATTAGGCGCACTATAAAACTGCACCCACCTTAGGCACTCCCCACAAGAAATAATTTCGAGGTACTGTACTGTTAGGTTGTTAGTATTCCCGTTTCCCCCGCTTGTAATCCTCCGCCGATTTTGCACCTGTCATTTTTTGTCATGCTGTCAAATTCGATTTGAAAACGTGTGGTGTTAAAGATTTGGGATTATACAGAGTGATTCACATAACTTTACGACCCTGACGAACTTTAAATGCAACCCATTATACTTTATTCATTTATAATTTGATGTCTTTAGTTATGTTTAATTAGAATGAAATCCGGACATCCCTGACATCAGTGACAATTGAATCGTTTATTGCAGAAAGGAACTAAGTAGCATTTTTGGCCATTTTGAGTGCAGGTTTTTCTTTTTGATTTTTTTCTTTATAGGATTTGCAACAGATCAAAATTAAGTCATGATAACATATATTGGCACTTAAGACATTGAGTTTATAATAAATAATGTCGTCAGTTACCTTTAAATTTGAAAATAAAAGTTTTTTCTAGTTGTTCTCAAAATCGTAAAAATGTTAGTTAGGCCCTCTCTGCAATAAACGATCCCATTATATTTGACAATTCTTTTTCAAACATATTTGTTAATCAAAATGCTATGTTCTAATGACGCGAAAGGATCGACATGATACCTATTGATTTATGGTGAGTGGCAGAAAAATGCAGTAAGTAGCAGCCGAAAATTTGTACCGGGTCCGGTATTCGAATCCTAGTATTCGACAGATAAAGTTTTAAGACAAATGGAGGTTGAATTGGACCTAAATTGCTCAAAATAAAAACGCCAGAGACTGCAATAAATAAAGTAAAAAGTAAGTGTTACGGAAGCTGTAGACAATAACCCATCCACATATCAGCTAGAGGCACAATTGGAAGACATACTGGGATTAACCAGTCGTCGGTTAACCAAATTCTAATCTTACCATGTCACATTAGTCCAAGCGTTAAAGGAAGCTGATTATGAAAGCGAGTTCTCTGTTGTTACTTCATGAAGGATAAAACGGACCAAGAACCTGATTTTTTAAGATTTGTCAGGGATATCCAATTCACAAACAAATTTATAATTATTAGTGTTTTTGAATCAAGTTATAATTGAGTAGTGTATTACTGGTTGCATTTAAAGTTCGTCAGGGTCGTAAAGTTATGTGAATCACCCTGTATTTGTTTAACGACGTTTGTGAAGTGTTAATAATCGTTTTTAGATTGCGTTCTAGTCAATATTTATTGAAGACAAACATTTTAAAGAATTTTTACGATTTTTCTCAGGTAAATGCAAATATTCCTAATTGATTATTAATAAAGAATTAATCCTAAACATGTTGATTCATCAAAACGAAAAATAAAACACTTTCAAGGAAAAACTAAAATTTGGTCCGGTACTACTTTAATCGCATAGTGTTAGTAACTTGTTTTTCACTTAATTATTGAGATAGTTTATGCCGCGTGACGTCATCAGGCTCAAAGCGGGACCGCTGTCAAACCGGAAGACAAAAAAGCTTATATTTTTGTTATTTTTAAAGCTATCGAATTAATTTTTGATGCATGTAATTTCTTGATTTATGTTGATAAAATATAATAACATTTTGACTTCTTCATTTTGAAACTTTCAAATTTTCTACTCGTTTTGTGCGGTTTGACGAAACAGCCCATTGCAGCTCATATAAGTAAACTTGTCATTAATTGTGAATGTTTATCAATATTTCTACGTTTTTATACATGACATTAAAAAGCAGGAGAGCTCTTTAGCCGCCTTCAGTGTTGCCAAAGAAAGGTCTTCGAGGTAAACTTACAAACTTACCGTCAATATTAATAAATAGGTTATTAAAATGACTTCTTTTAAGAAACACGTAACACTTTACTTGTTATGAATTAAAACACATTGTTTTCTAAATTTATAGTAGATAAGATATCTCGTATGATTTGATTAAATATCTGGGAAACGTATTTAGTCTCTCACAGCAGATGTGTAGATTAAAATTTGAAAAAGTAAAGATTTTTAAGAAAGCTTGTTTTAATTTTTTTATTTAACTTGCTTTATTTGTCTGTCCGTCTGCAATTTAAATGCATCAGGAAAAACAGAAGTTCTTAGAGAAAGATTAACAATTAGAAAAAAAGGATAAGACAATATATCAGCACACCTATGTATGACAAAGGCTGGAATTCCATCTGGAACTAGTTACTTAGGCTTTAAACTTTTTAAAGAAGAAAGCACATCTGACTCTTCAATAAAATTTAAAGTCAGTATTTCATTATTATTAAAACGATTTTCAAAAGCAGAGTAATTATTAGATGCAGGAAAGTTGTTCTGAAAATAAGATGCAAAACCATTAACAATATCCATAGGAGTATTAAAACATCTACTTTCAAAATGCATAATATTAGGAATAGATTTAGTACATTTTTTGTTATTTACATAAGACCAAATTTTTTTAGGATCATTAGTAACGTCTTTTTCCATACTGGAAAGATATTTTATTCGAGCAGATTTAATTTCCAACTTAATTTGAGATCGAAGTGATTTAAACTTGCTATAAAAATCAATAACTTTTGTACTTTTATACTTTTTCCAGAAATGAAACTTACTTTTTATTAAGGTAATAATTTTACGGTTAAACCAAGGAGGGTAATTAGCTGAAGACTTGAAAGGTTTAGTTTTTGGAACACACACATTAAAAATTGAGTAAAGTTTATCATAAAATTTTTGACACACTTCATTGACATCAGTAAAACATTTTAAGAAAGACCAATCCACTTCAGATATTAAAGTATAAAGACAATCCAGATCAACTCTACTAAAATTCCAAAAACTATTATGAGCATTATGAGAAACAAAAATGTTTTTTACACGCGGCGTGTGAGGTATTTCAAAGAGGGTAAGTAAAGATGGATGGTAAGAATCTTCAGGAAGTAATTTTTCAGGTATACATTCAACAGAACAATGAAAGTTAGCAAAGACAAGATCTAGACATCTGTCATTAGCATTTAAAATATTATTAAATTGTTGAAAATTTAAGAGATGAATAAGTTTTTGAAGTTCAATTAATTTGCTTGATTTAGGTTGAGCGGGAAAAGAAAACTCTGGTATATAATCTCCAACAATTATAACATTATTAATAAACATAAACTCAAAAGAAGATATTTTATCAAAAAAGGTAGAGTAACCAGAAACATTACAACGAGGAGCTATATAAATTAATAATATATAAAAAATCTTTGAAGAAGTTGCCACTTTTAGACACACAAAATCAATAAAAGGATCAACTACAAGGCTCCTACTTGAGAGAACAACAGTAGCCTCATACATTTTCTTAATACCTAAAGAACACCCCCACCTGTTTTTACACCAGCTTCAGCAAAGTTCCTGTCAATTCGAAAAATATTATACATATCGGAAGGTAAAATTTCCGAATCAAAAACTGAATCATTCAACCAGGTTTCGGTTAAAGCAATAATGTTAAAATTACATGCAGAAGAGTAGTCAGCCAAGTGCTTTAACTTCGATTTTATGCCACATTTTGATAATACAAAGAAAATTTCAGAAAAGAGGAGTTGAAGGAATTAGATGAATTAATAGTATTACTATGATTTTGTGAAATATTTAAGTCATTCGATAGTCAAAACAACTCTGTTGAAACAACAGAGACGTCAGCCAATAGTGGTTCTGTAGAACAATTCTGTTCGCACTAGGTGTAGAAGAAGGTAAATTAAAGACATCAGATTTTAGTTTACTTAATGCAAGTTTATAAGCATAACACTTATCCACATCCCATACCGCATGGTTGACTGGAATGTCTAGTCGTTGTGAAGATCTAAAATTGTAACAATTAGAACAGCAGCGAGAATCATCATTTTTAGATTGGGAACAATCTTTTACCATATGAGGGCCAGCACAAAGAGGACAAACAAAATCTTTTTTACACTGTTTAGAACCATGATTATAACCATTGCATTTATAACAGCGTAACAAAGAGACCGCATCATAAACACTACAACTAGTCACACCAATCAAAATGTGACCAGCTTCCAATAGTTTAGTATAAGATTCAACATCAATAGAAACTTCAGCTTGATAAATTTTAGGGTTTTTGGAGGTTGGGCCCCATTTAAGTACTTCAAAATTAGAAGAACTAACTAGCTGTGGATTTTGAAGACAAGCATATTTAGATAGGTCGGTTTTTGATATATTTTGATCGAATCCAACAATTCTCACTCTAGGCAAAATAGATGACGATTTTTTAACAGAATAATTTTCCGATAATTTATTTTCAGCAATATTTACAAGCTTTTCACTATTATTTTTGTCAGAACATTCAATTAGAAGTCCACCATTAGAAACTGGTTTAACATTGATTAACATCCTTTGGCTTAATTATAACACGTGATTCAGAAGAATTTTTTAGTTTTTGAGCATAAGTATCACCAACATTCCTTGCATTAGCGTCCATACGAGTACGCAAATCAGACAATTCGCTACGTAAAGGAGATAACTGTTGTTCAAGAATATTTCTAACATATTTTAAGAAAGGATTTATTTCAAGAGAAGGAGAAGAAGCAGCACTAGGAGAAAGAGGCGGAGCCAGAAAAATATCGGTACAATTAACACAAAGAAGTTTTAAATGAGGTGACCTGCTCGAAATTCTTAAAATAACCGCGGCTTCTTCAGGCTTGATATCAATGCAAGCATAATGAGAAGAACGCTTACAAATATCACAGGGAATCGCAGCAGATTCGTTAACAATTTCGTTACATCCGGGACAGGATAAATCCCCCATTTCAACTAATCATAAATAAAGATACAACAGTACCAAAAACAGAAAAAAAACAAGATATCCAAAAATATAAATATTCAGCAAAAAGAAAAAAAAGACCAAAACCCAATTAATAATAAAAATGTATATATCTAAATGTAACAATACTGCTAAAACAAGCTACAGCAGTCGCAATTAGCGAAGTTACAAAATAAAAAAATTAAATTAATCCAAAATAAATATAAATTCTTCAAAAGTAAGAATTGGCACACAGCCAATTCCCTTTAAAAAACTCTTATCGCTGTGACAGCGATAAGAGAATAAGCACTGCGATATTTGCACAAAAATTAAATCAAATTCAGTTTATTATTATATGTAAATGTAGAGTGGCTTACCACTAAACAGATTAGTAAGAAAACACCAATTAAATTGTTCAAAATCACTTGCAAATAGAACACACAATATCACAACAATTTGCAGCTCCTATCAGGGCTGTGGTCAAAATCACCCATGTTTTACAACGGGTAGTAGCATAGATTATATAATAATATAATAATAGATAATAATATAATTATAATACAGGATGTCCCAGAACTCGCGGCGGAGCCGGCAACTACAAAAACTACTGGCTAAATAGAAAATAATCGTGAAAGAAAAAATGTTCTATCTAAAATCGTTTTGGAGTTATAATCAAATGAAATCTACCAATCACAGTCAGTTTCCAACTTCTTCTAAAGGTGTTTCAATTAAAAGCTTTGATTTACATGGAAACATTAACACATATGGTTACTAAAAATAAACTTTAGTTTGATATGGTCAACTAGAATTTTTCTCTTGTCATTGAAATTGTCACTTTTGCATTTTTTCAATAAAAAAATCTGTAATTTTATTAACGAAATCACGTATTACCTATCTGTATAAAAGTTTACTGCTGCCGAATATTGTGAGATGCTCATAATCTACGGAGAAAGTGTAAAAAGTGCAGAAGCAGCTGCAAGATTATATCGAGAACGATTCCCTGATCGGCCAGTTCACCCTAGTGCTAAAGTAATACTACGCCTCATTAATAGAGCTAGGAACACGGGAAATTTGAATCAGAATAGAAAAGGTGTTGGACGTGTGGATCGCACTGTTCGAACCGTTCAAAATGAAGAACGTGTGCTTCAAGCATTCGAGGAAGATGTAACAACAAGCGTTCGGAGTGTAGCCGGTCAGATGGGTTTGGCAAAAAGTAGTGTCCATAGAATTTTATCTGAAAATAACAAGCATCCTTATCATTACACAAAAGTGCAACACCTGCTTCCTGAGGATTATTTGCCCAGATTAGAATTTTGTACTCGGCTGCTGCAGCAACACGAAGAAAATCCTCACTTTTTAGAAAAAGTGTTGTTTACCGATGAATCGTTTTTTTTGTAGACAAGGAACATTTAATAGCCACAACTATCATATGTGGGCAGAAGAAAATCCTCATGTATTTATGGTTCGCGGATATCAACACCGATTTAGTATAAATTTGTGGGCGGGCATCATCGGAAATTCGCTGGTAAAACATTTAGGCGGGCATCATCGGAAATTCGCTGGTAAAACATTTAGTTGTGTTTACTAAATAATTACGTAACGTATACCTAATTTTTAAGGTAGGACCTTTTGAATTACCTCCAAGAGTAAATGGTCAAATGTACCAGGAGTTCCTTCAAAATAATCTACCCGAATTACTGGAAAATGTGCCTTTAAGAAATGTGACTAATCACTGGTTTCAACATGATGGCGCACCGGCTCATTATGCTGTTAATGTACGGAATTTGTTAAATCAAGAATATCCAAATTGTTGGATAGGCCGAGGAGGACCAGTACGTTGGCCGGCGAGATCACCGGATCTCACCCCGTTAGATTTTTTTTGTGAGGACTCAGTAAGAATTTTGTATATCGTGTTCCAATTGATAATGAGGAGATGCTTCGCGACAGAATTCACGAGGCGGTAGCATCTATTACCCCTGAAATGTTAAATAACGTACGAGAGAGTTTACTGAGGAGGGCACGATTATGCATTTAAGTAGGAGGTGGAATTTTTGAACATTTACTTTAATAAGTTTAGCTTTTTTTTAATTTTGATATTCGTTGACACTGACAGAAATTTTTTACAGTGGACCAAATAATGAGTAGTTATTTTTAATAACAATACATGTTTTTGTTGCCATGCAAACTGCACTTTATTAAAAAATGACCTTTAATATTTATAAAACAACTAACTGTGATTGGTAGAATTCTTTTTATTTATAACTTTTAAACGACTTTAGATAAAAAAAATTCTTGGACAATTTGTTTTCATTTAACTAGCAGTGCTTCCTGTTACCGGCTCCGCCGCGAGTTCTGGGACACCCTGTATAATAATATAATAATAGATAATAGGCTGTGTCTAAACTCCCGGCACCGGTATCCAGTCCAATCCCGGCAGCGTCATGAACATTGAAAGTGACGTCACCAACGACCGGGATTCGTCTTCAATCCCGGCTTTCTGCATATTCGGCGCGACAAACAACAATGTCAAACGATGCGCAAAACTATTTTTTTATGTAAATAATTTATTTTCACTGAAAATTGTGCTGTGAAATCGTTTCTTTGCTAAAGTACTGTGATGATCGTGGTATTTATAATTTTATTTTATGAACCAGCACAAATTATTCGGAGTCAGTTTAAACGTTTAGCTTCGTTGCAATATTCATTCAAATTCCAACAATTTTAATGTAACTTATTTATTCCTTTGTTAACATTAAAATGTTTAGAAAATTATCGTTCCCACGAAACTTTCCAAGAACTGTTAAAGAGCGTTACAAATCGCCGAATTGGGTGGTCAAAAGGCAGTGTGTTTTAACAAGTGGATATGCTAAGATATGGGGTTTGGCGACGGCCTGGCTCTGCACCCCAGTCGCCCAGATAATTCCATGATTTTCTCACAAAATAATAATTAATTTAGTTTGGTTAAATAGTCAAAAATTATTGATAAAACTATATAAATAAATCCAATGTTTTGTTTAGAAATTAACTAGTCACGTTTTATAAAGAAAGGAATTCATTAGCTAATTTAAATCACTATGATGATCAGTAAACAACTCGAGAAAGAATCGAAATTTCAGTTTATTTAAAATTCCCGTAACTTTTCGTATCAAAAAGTTGAGTCTTTATGCAGTGTACTTCAGTCATAGAATAAAACTAAATAATTAATTTGATTCGGAGTAATTGCTAACGAATTGTTGTAAAACTTCAAGAACGAATTGGCCGATTGAAATGCATGTCTGTTAAATAGATTAGCATAGCCCAAAACGACGCTGGTCAAGTGCCGCTTGAATCGGGGGTGTTGACAAATTCGTTACAGAACAGAGCTTTTAAAAGAATATCAAATTACAAGCGCACATGTGCATTCCTTATAAGAAATTGCAGCGAAATTAACGATTTCTTTGTTTAATCAAAATCAGATCACGAAACCGGTAGTGTAGAAAAACACGCGGAATTTTTCTGAACATTTTGGTGTAAAATTTAACCCTATATTTAAGTTGCAGCCGTCGTAATTCGGATGTATAAATCATTTTATTTAATTAAATTATTGTAAGCAAATATTGCATGACACGATTGCTGTCCGTTACTAACATAATCCTAGGAGGAAAGTAGACAGGAAAATCCCTAAGGAAATTGGAGGAAAACGCGGAAATGTAAAAATAGTACCGATGTAGTACTGGGGGCGACATCTAACAAGGGGTAGTACGACCAAAATTACAGTTTCCTCACGGGGTTCTTCCATATTATTTAAACGAACAAAATTTGTTGTTACATCAAATTCACTTCCTTAAGTCCCAAAAACAACTTCAGATTTAAGAACAACCATTTTGGAGTTTAATTTCTCTTTCAGGATGTTTGGGGTAATTCCATAGCGTTATTGTATTGTATTCAGTTTAGAACGACGATTACCGAATTTAATGCTAAATAATAATGAAACTGACAATCGGAAAACACCCCAACTGTTAGTTAATAATAATATTAAGAGAGTTAAATGAGGTTTGATCAAATGCCAAATATAAGAGTCAAATTTGCATAATGTCGCATATGTGGAAACTACTTAACGAGGGTAGTGGGGTAAGCGAGTTAGCGTAGCTTACGCAAGATTAGCCCTTGGTTTGGAGAGGGATTCGATTTTTGACTGCCTTTCAAGTTAGTCGATTTTCATGCAGCTTTTTAATTTTTTTCTAGAAAGTTAAAAACAAAGTCGTCTTTTACTTTTAGTGTGCTAAATAAAGTTAATCATAATTTTAAAATAAATTAATTTAAATTCTTAAATTAAGTGCTAGAGTTAAATGATTAGTGGAATAAGTTAAAAACAAGTTTTAGTGTTAGTTCGATTAATTAGTGCTGCGAACTGCAACGCCTGAGGAGCAGCTAACAGCCCTTGCGTTTGGAGGATTAAAATTTCTAGGTAGGCCCTCAAAAGGGTTAATTAATTTTATTCATTTACTTTTATAATATTATTTTGAGTTTCTTCAAAGTCATTGCGTAATAGTGAACATTATCATTCATCTCATAAAGTTCTCGTGACCACAAATTATTTGTTCACCCAAATTTCGGAGATAAAATATTTTTCAAAATTTCGTGCTTTACCAGAGATTAATTATTCAAGTTTAAATAAAGTATTTTAACTTAAAACAGTCCGCAACAATCAATTCTAATTCCGATTTGAATATCTAGGTTTAAGTTACGATATTAGAATTCACCCATCACCTTCATTATTGAAATTTCAATTTGTTACAACAAATTTGAGTGAAACGGCATCTAACAAATATTAAACAACAACCAAAATCTAAGACCAAAAACCATGGTGCTTGTCAAACTGTTGTACACAAATAGTTTAACTGTTCATATTCCGAAACCTTACGAAATAGAATGATTTGTTGCTAGTTAAGGATAGGGTTAGAGTAGAACGATTTCTCTGTCGTGACGTGTTAGGCGATAAAGCAAAGGAAGGTTTCTCCTTTGCGCCCAGATCAGAAATTACAGGCTCGTGAGTTGGCCATCTTCATGGGAAGAGTCGTAGTCCCCGGGGACGCTCTTCCCCAACTTTAACAAGGTCTAAGACGCGGTGGCAGGTCGTAGTTTCCGCCCGTTGTACTTAGAATGGACGTTGTAATTCCCATCTCAACGGCAAGTACTTCCACGTATTTGCAGGCTACTACGGACGATCGAGCAGACATAATCATCCGTGATTATCTGTAATAAACTGATATCGCGAAATGGCAAAGTTCTGAACAAGTCTTTGTCAAAGCTCGTGGACGTGAAACCCTTAGAGAGAAATTACTTCTACATTTATTCAGATTGATTTGTAAAATTTTGTGTGTCCGGGTTTTGTTCGGAATTGTTCCAGGTGTTGACAACCTGACTTTTACCGGAGACGGTATTCCGGCACTAGGGCGCAATAATTAAATGCGATGCACTTATCAAACATTCCGCGAGCATGTTATAATCCGACTCTGGTACAAGTAGTTTAAAAACGCGCTTTTAGTTGCCTGGACCATACGAGTTCGAACAATATCGTCTGAAACGTAGGTTAAATCTGCTGGACTTTACTGAATTAAATTAATTCAGGTTAAATAACAAAGAGTTATCAAGAAAACCTCTTCGTATCGCTCAGCGACAACAAAACAAATTTTAATTCAAATTCAAAACGAATTGTGGTTACGACTCGGATATATTTGACGACTTTATCATAGAAATCCAAATAAATAATTGGCCAAATTTGATCAAACTTTCATAACCATTGATTATTGTAATCCATCCAACGGAATATTCATTCTTCTTGTAATAAATAACTTTGGAGGAAACTTGTGGTTTAAATTTCTTCTCCCATGTGTTTTGACACTACTTTGAATCCGGACTTGTGTTACGGATAAATCGTGGACCCTTTCTGATAAGAATTAAACTACAATTGCAATATCACTATAAGAGTGACTTCGTACATCAAACAGACACAACGTAGGTAAGTGAAACAATCATTTAGAGACTCAATTAACTAGACGAGCCAAATCATTTCGAAAATCAAAAGCAAAATTCAAGATTAATTAAATAAATAAATTGTAAATAAGTTAAACATCAATCAACCTTTAATCACGGTCTCACTATAGTACTCACTGTAACTAGTGTTTCATTTTCAAAATTTCTATACTGAATTTAGGGCGTAAATAAATCTTGACCTAAGCTTATAGGTGAGCCCGAGATTATTGTTTGGCTGTTACAATGTTACATGATATCGAGTGTATTCAAAATTGGGCAAAATTTCATAGTTTTATGGAGGTGGAAAAACCTGAAAGACGATGAGTTGATGACATCACTTTCAAATAAGACGTGCATTACGTTTCCAGAACTTCGCAAAGTTTGTTCCTCGTAATAATTCAGGGACTTTTCCACTTCCGAATAACTATGAAATTTTGGAACAATTTTGAATGTCCAACATAATGTAACAGGCTTAATCTTGTCCTGACCTTGAATATTTATTTACGCCCTATAAATTCAGTATAAAGAATTTGAAAATAAAACAACTCTAGTCACAGTACAACCTACTTTAGCACGATTTCACAGCACAATTTTCAGTGAAAATAAGTTATTTACATAAAAAAATAGTTTTGCGCACCGGTTGATATTGTTGTTTGTCGCGTCGGATGTGCAGAAAGCCGGGATTGAAGACGAATCCCGGTAGTTGGTGACGTCACTTTCAATGTTCATGACGCTGCCGAGCCGATTGGAGTGGATACTGGTGCCGGGAGTTTAGACACAGCCTAGATAATATAATAATACTTCGTATAGATGGGTACCTTAGTATGCTGTGATATGAATCGCAAACGGTAACGCCATCTACTGGAGTGGAGTATGTCCTACACATTTGGCGCGAAATTTAAATATTTATTATTTTTTTTACTTTTTATTGTTCTTTTTAACAAAAAGAATCAAAATCCGTTATGTTTTATATATTTTAATAAAAGAGATTACACATACATAAAACTAATTACTATAAAACCGGAATTATCCTTTTAATAGTCAGTTTGTAACTATGGGAATGTGTAAGGACGGTCGGAATGTGTATAAATAGTGATTTTACAATCTTAAGTAATTATTATGTAAAGTTTAAAAGATCAAGATTCAACAGCGCTTCTTTAAAAAGGGAGAAAAAGAAAGATAATAAAATTTCTAATAGTACTGTCTAATGACTGCATGTGACTTTAATTAAGCATAACATTAAATAAAAATTTGTTTTGAATGTGTGATTCTGTACAATAGAAATCTGTAACACGGTGAAATCCTGTCTTTCTAGTTTGAACTATTTAGGTTGTATTATTAACACAAAACAGGATATCGGCGATTTTAAATTAAATCTAACTAAAATTTCAAAGAAAGCAAATACGAAATATGTAGTTAAAAAATCCATAATTAGAGTGAACATAAACTTGGAGTATACATTGATTTACAATCGTCGATGCACAGGAATGTATTAAATAAAAGTCCAAAAGCCGACCGTAAGATAAAAATGAGCGATATTGAAACTGATGGTAAAAAAATATGGTGAATTAAGCGCGCCTTCGTCGCCTTGTGGCAACAGCCCACCGTTAGTTTTTTGTTATAGCACCTTGTAAATCATAAAATGACCATCAAATGATAAGGTCTTATAAGTTGTAGCAAAATGTTTTGATTGCCGAATCAGAATTGGGTCTAAATCTTTTCAACTAGAAGTGAACTTGTTTTTTTTAATTGGCCACCTCAATGACGGCATCATTAACACAGCCAAGAACGAATTGGAAACTTTTATACAGGGTGTCCGGAAAGTCGCGCACCTCCGTGACACTGCATGATCGGGCAATGCCCTAGACAACTAGAAAAATGTTAAAAAAATCTAAGTCTTTTGTTTTTTTTATATTGTTTAATTTTATCGTGTTGTTTAATAAATAACTAAACTACTTATAATAAGTATTTAATTTTATTCATGAATTGGAAATAGTATTATAACATTGTTTTTTTTTGGCATCAACTAAAATATAATAAATTAATTTAAAAAAAATACATTTTTTTGACTTCTCAAAGTGACGAAACGTGGCGACGATGAAAATCTTTTTATTTCTCATTTGTCTTCTAAGAAAATTAATAAATGTTTTCAGTTTTATGAAGAATTTGAAAATTCTTTCCTTGAAATTTTGGCCTTTAGTTATCCCCTGCGGTAAGGGTTTGTTTGTCATTTCCTGTGAATCTTATTTGGAGTAATGGTCAGAATTTCATTCGGGTATTTCCATGAATGAATTGCCGTAACGTCATTGATAACTTTTATTCTGATTATTCCAATTTTTTGTTTAAAATTTAAAATACAATTGGATTAAGACATTTTAATTTTAATAGTAAATACTTAATTAGGACACGAGTGACTTAGTTTAACTTATTTTGCATCAATTAAATAGTAAATTCTTTAATAGTAAATAATATTCTTTCATTGCAGTTTTGGTGTTAAGTTATCCCCTGTGGTGTTACGGGTTTGTTAATTATTTTCCAGTAAATCTTATTTGCGGTAATAGTCGGAATGTTAATCCGGGTATTCCCATGAATGAATTGCCGTAACATTCATTGATAACTTTTGTTCTGGCGATTCTAATTTTTTAAAACATTAAGGGCAGACTTATAAAAAGCTCCATTAAAATTTAACGCGTTGTTAACAACGAACTAAAATTAATGGATCTTTCTATAAACCGGCCCTAGTAAACCAAGATGTTCACAAAAACGATTGTGCAATTAATAATTAAAACCATTAAGAGTGTAGACGTTTCGTTTCGCGATCGCATCACAATCCACAAAATTTAATTTAATGATAATTTAAACAAAATGAAATAAGAATCCATGTTTTGTCGTGTTTTTTATTCGGCAGATTTTAATTGCACACTAAAACTTATTTTGCATCAACCAAATAATAAATTAAATTTGCAAACCAACTAACAATTTTATTTTTGTGACCTTCTCTCAAAGCGTCGGAACATCGCGTTGCGAAGAACTTAAAAATTGTATTATTTCACATTTGGGATAACCAACAATTTCGATCAAGAAATCCTTAAACATTTCAAAAGCCGGTAAATGAAATGTGGAATACGACTCAAAACTAGTTTACGATCTCTAATGATTTATAGCAGGAGTTGGCTGCGGTCGAGGGATCGGGGTTGCACGGTAGGCGTTCGTTTATGGACGCGTCATTTTCATTTTGGGTGACTGTACAAATTTAAGAATGCAACCATCTAAAACGGTTCTAGCAGCCTCTAATAACTCGTTAAAAAAAGCCGGGAGTAGGGATAGTTAGTTAGTGGTAACAACGCTGAAGCGCTGACAAGCAAGCAAATAAGATGAAATATATTACTGTCTCAATCATTTAAAAAATTTGTTGTTTGCGCATGTGTCTCCAACGGTCCAACGGTTCACACTTAAGAACATTCAAAATGATGTTATGGGATACAGAATCAATGAAATTATTAAATTCGTCGCGATCCATCGAGACTTTGTTGTATCTTCGGGCGCAGATTTGTGTCGGTTGAATAAAGGATGAACAAAGACACATTTTTACAGCCGACACACCAAACTTCTAGTTTTACAAGACCCTTTTCGAACTGAGGCTGATCACATTTTGGAAATCCTCAAGTTGAAACGCGTCGTGTAAAACGCAAAGCTTCGTGTGTCGGGTGTAAAACTGTGTTTTTGTTCATCAAATACATCTTGGTTTCTTGTCCAGAGTACAAGGATGGTTACAACTAGCGCTTTGGTGATATTACCAGTAACCTCAACCTACAATTTGTGGTGGGGACAACAGTGTCGCCAATCTACAACCAATATATATATATCTATAATCTATGGGTTCTAGAAATGACATTCGCGTAGACATGATTGTTCTCTTAACTGGGTACCTATTTATCGAGGTACTGCAAGCGAGAACATTTTTACTCACTGTATCAATTTGTACGTAAGTGCAAGTGGGCTGAAGCCGATTCTGTAGCGCTGCCTGTTCAATGAATTTGGGACGTATTTATGAGTTCTCTGTCGGTATTTGCTAAAAGGACCGCAAGTGATAAGTAATTCCCTCATTATTAGAGTTAAAATATTTTACTGGGGCCATATAACCTTACGCAATTTGGACCACTATAATATAATAATAGTATGGGTTGTTAAATTTTGTGGAAAACTCCCGTTTCTACCAAGTATTCCCGAAGCGTCTCCCACCCGCCACCCAGAAGGTCCCGGCAGCTGGAGGTCAGCAGGCCGTGCGCCCGAGCCGGGCAGCCACTGAGAAGATGCTCCACTTCATCCTACACCACAGGGTCGGCACTTTGGTGGTTCTTCCCTTTTAAATATCCAGGAATAGGTGGGCATAGTGTGTCCCAGTCTCAGACGAGATAAGACCACTTGAGATTTTCGTCCTTTTGGTAATGGCAGCTGGGTATCGACAACACTTTGAATTTTTCTAAGATGTGAGGTGCTAGTGTTCCAGTGGGATTGCCATTCTTCTATTACACGTTGTTTTATTATTCATTTGATGTCTTCTCGGGTTGCTAATTGTACTGTAATGACCCACGCTTGCCGCCAAATTTGAAAGAACGCGGGAAAATTGAATTCAAAAGTTTGGCCAAAATAAGATCGTCATTTTACGGCGGAAAGTAGAACCTACGTTGTGGATAACAAATGGCGGCTGCGTTCGGATGCGACCGTATGGGGTTCGAATGGGAGAATACAATAATACAACCAGTTGGAAGGGAGCATTATTTTATTGTTTGATTCTTGCAGCAAATCGTAAAATAAATTGAATAATTATAATGATCATACAGTAACTGTTTAGCAGGAGTGTCGAGACTTTTGGACAAATCACACTTAATATTTACACTACTAAAACAAAAATAAATAAAACAAATAAAATGAACCAACACCAAACCAACAACTACCGTCACCTCGATTAAGCAAATAAAGCACCAAATATTTACTGCAAGAAGGACCGGATAAAACCTTCCCCAAACCGTATCCACAATAAAACGCCCGGCTATTATCTTTGTTTTTATAACCACAAATAACAAAAGTTAAAATATAAAGCTACCCCTGAGGCGTCGAGAGGTTGTATTTCATGTGACAAATAAACGGTATCAAAAAAAGAAAAACGACAAGTATGCTAGTACGCGAAACCTTCGGGGTCAGATGAATTACCCAAACCAATAGAAATGCACCCAGAGGCAAGTAGCTGTAGCAACTACTATCTACCGCCTCCTTCCTCATCACACCGGAGTGAACAACCACCTGAACCGAACGTAACCACTGCATCTTAGGGTTACCTGAAAGTAGAGAATGATAATGGCATGAACCTTTCGCTGCAAACCCACAACAGCGGCGCCAACTATTGTGGGGCACAGCCTCGAGGCCCAAGCACTAGTCTTCTCCCCGGGGGTGTCAATGAAGCACTCATCATACAAATGTGCTATGTTAGGGACACTGTAGCAACTACTATTATCCCCCATTGTCCTATCCGGCTGTAAAGACCCAGCCATTAAAAGTTCTCTTGATTGAACTACCCAGACAAAATTAAATTTTGGAATCAAACATCACTCTTTCAGTCGCAATCTCCAAATTACACACAGATAAAATAATGATTAATAATTTCACAATGGATGTGTGATTTAAAAAAAACAATATGACTTTTCAGAGTGAACACATCAAGTAGAGATTTAAGAATTAAGGTCACAAATTAAGATTTTACTTCCGCGTACTCTCTCTCGACGCGCCCCCACAACAAAAGACCCATGATTTCGCAGGTGAATAACATAAAATTAAACAAATTAACAAGAACGAGGGTTCTTTTCAATCCTAGCAACATAAAAGTACGAAAACATGCACATGCAACAAGTTAACTCAGTAACGAGGGTGGCGTCCTTTCGGCGTCTCTCCGTAGCGTCCCCACGCTCGGCCGTATCTTGGAATATTTCACTCGGGACCAGACATCCGAGCCTAAAATACCTAGAGAAACTTTGAATACAATAAGAGTACCTGTTGATCGATAAATAATCCCTCTAAAGCTTCTTTAAACTTTTAAACAACTATTTCTCGCAACACAACACTCGAACCACGTCTTCCACTTGGGGTAGTCTAAGAACGACTGACTTCCCGCCGATTTATTTCCTCCCTCCTTCTTCTTGAGGATGCATTCCGGTGCACCCTTGCATCGCTCAAACGCACCAATCTCTTGGCATTGTAATACCGGGAAATTTGAATTTGAACCGCGTTACTTCAGTACATATGTCTTCAGCTTCTTCAGATCAATGTGCCGATCTCGCTAACGCGAGAAGTTGTAAATTGTAGGCTGTGTCTAAACTCTCGGCACCGGTATCCACTCCAATCCCGGCAGCGTCATGAACATTGAAAGTGACGTCACCAACGACCGGGATTCGTCTTCAATCCCGGCTTTCTGCACATCCGGTGCGAGAAACAACAATATCAATATCAAATGAATATTCACTGAAAATTGTGCTGTGAAAAGGTCTTTGCTAAAGTACGTACTGTAACTAGTGTTTCATTTTCATATTTTTATATACTGAATTTAAAGCGTAAATAAAAGCGAACGATTTTTTAGAACTAATCCTGAACTAGTCCAAGATTTTTTAATGCGCATGTGCGGTTCGGAATCAGTTATGGATTTTCGTCTATCGCGAACGATAATCTATCATTGTCAAGTACAGTCACCCAAAATGAAAATGACGCGTCCATAAACGAACGCCTACCGTACAACGTCGATCTCTTGATCGCAGCCAACCCCTGCTATAAATCATTAGAGATCGTAAACTAGTTTTGAGTCGTGTTCCACATTTCATTTACCGGCTTTTGAAATGTTTAAGGATTTCTTGATGGAAATTGTTGGTTATCCCAAATGTGAAATAATAAAATTTTTAAGTTCTTCGCAACGCGATGTTTCGACGCTTTGAGAGGTCACAAAAATAAAATTGTTAGTTGGTTTGTAAATTTAATTTATTATTTGGTTGATGCAAAATAAGTTTTAGTATACAATAAAAATCTGCCGAATAAAAAACACGACAAAACATGGATTCTTATTTCATTTTGTTTAAATTATCATTAAATTAAATTTCGTAGATTGTGATGCGATCGCGAAACGAAACGTCTACACTCTTAATGGTTTTTGTGAACATTTTGGTTTACTAGGGCCGGTTTATAGAAAGCTCCATTAAATTTTAGTTCGTTGTTAACAACGCGTTAAATTTTAATGGAGCTTTTTATAAGTCTGCCCTTAATGTTTTAAAAAATTAGAATCGCCAGAACAAAAGTTATCAATGAATGTTACGGCAATTCATTCATGGGAATACCCGGATTAAAATTCCGACTATTACCGCAAATAAGATTTACTGGAAAATAATTAACAAACCGGTAACACCACAGAGGATAACTTAAGACCAAAACTGCAATGAAAGAATTTTATTTACTATTAAAGAATTTACTATTTAATTGATGCAAAATAAGTTAAACTAAGTCACTCGTGTCCTAATTAAGTATTTACTATTAAAATTAAAATGTCTTAATCCAATTGTATTTTAAATTTTTAACAAAAAATTGGAATAATCAGAATAAAAGTTATCAATGACGTTACGGCAATTCATTCATGGAAATACCCGAATGAAATTCTGACCATTACTGCAAATAAGGTTCACAGGAAATGACAAACAAACCCTTACCGCAGGGGATAACTAAAGGCCAAAATTTCAAGGAAAGAATTTTCAAATTCTTCATAAAACTGATAAACATTTATTAATTTTCTTAGAAGACAAATGAGAAATAAAAAGATTTTCATCTTCGTCGCCACGTTTCGTCACTTTGAGAAGTCAAAAAAATGTATTTTTTTTAAATTAATTTATTATATTTTAGTTGATACCAAAAAAAAAACAATGTTATAATACTATTTCCAATTCATGAATAAAATTAAATACTTGTTATAAGTAGTTTAGTTATTTATTAAACAACACGATAAAATTTGATTTTATTTTTGAGAGCGCTTACAATTTTTGGAATTTTAAAATTACAACTTATTTGTCTTAAGATTTTCTGTCTTAATTAAGTATAGTTTAAAACAAACAAAGACGTTTTAAAAAATTGGAATAATCATAATAAAATCATAATAAAAAATCAAAATAAAAAAACTCCACCGAATTTTAATTCCCTCGAATATGTTAGAATACTCGAAGAAGTTATGCTACCCTCGGTTACAACATTATATCCTCCCAACGAATTAGACCAACCGACAGTTTTCGTCTAGGACAACTGCCCCCTCCATAGGGCAGGAATTATTGACGAATGGTTCGGCGATCATCCTGAGTTCGAGCTTTTACGATGGCCCGCAAGCTCACCGGATTTAATTCCGATTGAAAATTTATGGGGAAGCATGGTGCGGGAATGGGGGAACATCGCACGGGAACAAGCGGCAATAAGGAATGTTGACATGTTCTCAAATCATGTTAGAAACGTTTGGGGGCATTTCAGACATTCGAATATATGCCAGAATTTAGTAAACAGCATGCGAAGTCGAATGGTCGAGTGCATTGAAAACAACGGATATTATACCAAATATTAATAATGTAATAAATCTGTAAATAAATTTTTGTCGACTTGTTTATATTTCATTTTTGTTTGCGATACCTATAGATTCACTTTAAAAAAGGCGTTGATTAATTAATCAATTTGATTGGTCGACCTTTTTATTTTATATTGTTTTATGCACAACTATTATTGCAATAAGTTTTATATTCTTAAGAAATAAACTATAAAGACGATCAAATTTTTAGTTACAGTTTGTGACAATCAGATTTTAAGTATAATAATTATTTTGATTTGAAATATTTTTTGGACAATGGATATCAAAGTGATCGTTTCGCGATCGCATCACAATCCACGAAATTTAATTTAATGATAATTTAAACAAAATGAAATAAGAATCCATATTTTGTCGTGTTTTTTATTCGGCAGATTTTAATAGCACACTAAAACTTATTTTGCATCAACCAAATAATAAATTAAATTTACAAACCAACTAACAATTTTATTTTTGTGACCTTCTCTCAAAGCGTCGAAACATCGCGTTGCGAAGAACTTAAAAATTGTATTATTTCACATTCATATTTGGAATAACCAACATTTCCATCAAGAAATCCTTAGACATTTCAAAAGCCGGAAAATGAAATGTGGAACACGACTCAAAACTAGTTTACGATCTCTAATGATTTATAGCGGGGGTTGGCTGCGGTCAAGGGATCGGGGTTGCACGGTAGGCGTTCGTTTATGGACGCGTCATTTTCATTTTGGGTGCTGGGAAGTGCCTGCTTGGGTCGGTGAATAACTGCGACAATTTTGCATGATTTATAATTTTTATTAAAAAAAAGAAAACTGTTCGTTTGAAGTTAGTGTTATAAACTTATTAATTAATAAAAAGTTTTGAATTGAAAAATTCTTATTAAATATTTGGTTAAGTGGCGATGAATTACCCACACTTGTAATACCTTACTCATCAATAAATTTATAGCGCTGGAATTTTTTTAAATATTCACTAATACACGAATTAACACGCTGTAATTGCTTCTGTAAAAGAGAAAAGTTAAGTAATTATTAATTAATAAAAGATTGATAACATTTACCCTAGAATTAATAAATTCAGTACCATTTCTTCTTGCAATACGTATAGCGTTGATTACGTCAAGTTTGAGTTCTGTTTCGTATTTTTCTATTATGTAAGCTACTACTACAAATAGCCCACACATTTTAACCCCATCACTGCATATTTACAAGAAAGCATGATTATAATCAATTTAGTCAATATCAAAACTTACTTACTTGCACGAAACAATCATTTTTTTAAACTTTTTAACTTCACAAAGTAATGTCAACAAAATACTACAAGCAAAAATTGGTGTTTGCTTTGTGTGTTCTTTAAGTTCGTAAAACACAACTTCTTTTTGGTGTTCTATCTGAAATCACTTTTAAGCCAAAAATACATTAATTTAGAGATCGAACTTACCATTTTTGAAGCTTTATCAAAAATTAACAAAAACATTGTTCTTGAGGTGTAAGTATTAGTTTCTCTTATTTTTATACATTCTACTTTGACGATAACATTCTCATATTCAATTCTGCAAGGACATAACTGCAACTATATAAAAAATAGGTATTTTCTATTTGTTATTTATTTTAAGTAAACAAATACATTTTTTTTCATTTTGTTGAGAAATACGATACAGTCTATTGACTTGTCAGCCACTAATATCCAGAACGCAGCAAACTTATTTTCATCATTTGTTAGTGGTTGTGGTGTAACTATATATTTTTCATATTTTTCATAACCATCAACTAAAAAATGTTAAATTAATTAAAAATATGGACGTCATTAAGATTATGTTTTTCCTTTTGGAATTTTAAAATTAGTATGATAGATTCGAATAAAAATTCATCAAAACTTGAGATGAAAAAATATTTATGATATTAAACTATTTTTTGAACTGTCTTTCAAAGTTTTTAGCTTTCTAATTAATAGTTTAAATGTTTGAGTAGTTTCAACTTTAAACTATAGGACATACATGACAAGATATGATGAACGTTTTTTACATAATTACCAAAAACTGTAGGAAAATTGTATTTTGTAACTTGTGGCATCCAACGCTGAACAAATTTGTCATGATCACACAATTTTTTAAGATATATCAACTGGTTTTTCAATTCTTCTTCTTGAATATTTTCGTAGTAATTATACTTACTCGTATATTCTTCCTCCATTATATATTCGGCCACTACTAGATGAACTAAAATGTATTGTTGCTAAAACACATTATGTATTCCAGCCTTATGTAATGTAGTTATATTCCATACTGTTGAATTTATAAAGTTGCACCGTTGTTTGCGTAAGTTGTCAGCTAAGTCGTATATATTAACAGTGTTACACTGTTCGAGCATTTTCAGCGCCATATCGCATAAAATCAAAATCCCTGTTCTAGTAGTGCCAAAACTAAAAAAAAAATATTTAAGGGTTGTTTTATACAATGTAACCTTTTTTAGATACCCTGAATGTATTAAAATCGGATTCGAAGTCTTTTCGTCCAATTTTTTGATTTCTTTAATAACTGATATTAAATCATTGGGATAGAGAAGGTGACATTCGGAGCGCCAGTTAATGTGAATGTGCCAAATTTCTCGCTGAAATTCAGAATAACGAACTTTTAATTTTCTTTTGACATAATTTCCACAATTAAGTTCATCTACTATTGTTACTGTGATGCGGCCACATTCAAAAACTGCATCTAGCTTCGAAGGTAAATATTCGGCACACAGTCTCTAAAAGTAGAAAATGATATGTAATAATAATAAAAATAATATTAATAATAACAATTCTAACCTTTTTCGCGTTGTCAGTCATAAAATTAGTAGCCATTATTATTACTTCTATATTTTCTTGCCAAATCATTCTCCAAAAGTCTTTTAATGTATAAAATTTTGGTCCTTGACTAGCTATGTAAGCCCTGGTGTGATCAAAACCCTAAAAGTCTTCTTCAAAAGAAATTAACATGTTTTTTTAAATATACGTCAACATAGCTGGCATTTATGTAATCGCCAGTTCCCATTCCGTCTAGTTCATTAAGAATAACTCGGTTGTGATCATCTAAAACGAATTTGAAAAAGTAACCTTGTACTCGTAATTTTGACAATCTGTAGGTGCATTACATGGAAAATTAATTCGTATAGAATCTCTGTTTTTATTTTTATTTCTTAATGCTGCCAAAGTCTTGTCTGCAAAAGCTGGAAAAGACTGAACAATAAACATATTAAATACAGTTTATTTAAAATTTAAGGAAATTACTTACGAGAAATTCCTCGTCAAATTCGTTGTTATCTAATTTACGGTACAAATATTTTATAAAGTTAGCTTTTTTAATATTTATGTTCTTTTTACTATCAGTTGCAACATTTTGAAGTGGTATATTTTCTGGTCCTCTGTCTGGGTTAACTTTGAAACACATTTTTTTAAGTTGTTTTTTAAACAAGACCATAACAAAAATACAAAGGAACAATTGCGGAGCTATAATTACGATTACTGTTAGAAACACAGAACCATTTTCTTCATTATTTTTATCTTCACGAAATGTTGTAGTTTTCATAACTTTGGTATCATTAACATAATTGTCCTTGTTTGTCTTTGCGTCTATAAAACTGGTCACGGTAGCACTTTCAATTTCTGCAAATGTCAGAATGTTTATTAAAAATTAGCTGTTAAAGCAAAACCATACGTGTTGTTACTGGGATATCAGATGAAAAATGCGGTGATTCGGTTGTAGTTTCACTGCCCTAAAAATAAAACGCCATCAGTAAAATACATACTCGTAATACAAACAAGAAAGAAACTTTTTTTTATTTGTGATGACAATACAAAAGCAAAACTAATAGTTCAAAAATATTACTTTTTTAATGAAATGTGACATTTTTATTTGCGAATTTGTTGTATTTTTTATTAAATCAATTAACTCTTTTCGTTATGAAACCTTTGAGATATTAGGAATATTTTTTACCTTTGATATTTACCTTTAATTTGTGAAGGCCGATAACTTCAAAATTTTCTAAATCAGAACATTTAGTTTTTATTGACATGCCTTTAAAAATAGCTGGAAGTAACAAAAGTAATAACTAAAGAGTTTTTAGGCAATAATTAAGAATTACATTTTTCTTTAATGCTGTTACACAATTTGAAATCTATTGCCCAGAATCCAACAACACCTGGATGAAATATTGTTCTATTAAATGTTAAAATTATGTTTCTCTTTTGATAGTCATCTCCAAAATCAATTTTTTTGGTTTGCCAAAACTGTACGTTATGCTTCTCTGGTTGAGTTTGGAAAATTCTAAAACTGTCTCCGTTGTTAAGACTAACATCTAAAATACATTCTGCACACAATGATGTATACAAAAGTAAACTTGTGTTTCTTTTTGGGTTGATTTCTATAATAGTCAGTTCTTTGCTTGTAGAATTTGACCATAAAAAATAGTCTGCAAATAGAATTTTTAATACCATATTACAAAATCCATAACACCAACAAAATTGTGGTCTCCAAAAAACTTGCTCTGTGCTATGAAGAGTGATAGATATAGGTTTAAAATCTCTTTCCCAATATTCAATGTTATTGTTTCTGTAAATGTACGTCGTATTTTTAATTGTCACAACACTATAGTGAGTCCATTTGTTTACATCCCCTTGTCCTAAATAATCCATTGGAGATAGTTCACCACTCATAAGTAAGCCCATTTTCCACGTAGTGTTGGAAAATACCGAGAAGGCAAAGGAAGAGTCAAACGCTGAAGTATATTTTAATGGAGTTTCTTTGAGAATTGGAAAATCTAAAATATAATTATAGTTACTACTATAAAAATTGTGCAGTTTGGTTTTGATTTTTTTAAGTGGATGTTATAAATATTAGCTGTTTCAAAACTAACAAAAAGCGCCAACATCGCATTTTATCTAATTATTTTTTTAAATAAGGTTGATAAAATTGTAAAATAGATATTAATATTTAGATCTCTCATTGAAAGTATAATAACATTATTAGCTATTAATTTTTTGAAGTGCATGAATAATTTATAACAACTAATTTTGAGAGAAAATGCATCGTTGTCATTTTTATAGTTTTGAAACAGCTAATACTTGGCTTCTGACAAAAATTTCCTTTGGCTTTTTACCCCCTACAATATTGTAGTTTTGTGAATTGTCTGAAATCGAGCAAAAATTTCAGATTGTGCGTAAACAATGGGTAATATAAATAAAATATAGCAAAAGCTTTCACTATGTATAAATTTATGTCTCTTTTACAATTACAAGTAAAAGGATTTAGGTACTTAACTTTATTTATACCACCAAATGACACATTTGCTTTGTTTTTTAGTGTTATAATACTCCGAGGTTGATTCACAGCAAGTTGAAATAGTATATTATGATACGAGTTTTATAAGACGCATTTTGTCGCACGCACGGAATTGGGGCACGACGAGCGCAGCGAGGAGTGCCATAATGGAGTAAGTGCGACAAAATGCCTTATAAACGAGATATCATACACTATTTTTTCTACTTTGCACCTTTTTTAACAAAAAAAATCAATTTCGAAATTTAGGGAATTTTGTGGCAGTTGACAGCATTTGCGTGGATCATGAAATTAAATTAATAATTTGGATTGTCATTAGTTTATTCGTAAAATGTATTCCGAAAGTGTCCAAGACGTTTTGCAATCTATCTGCCCATCAACGAATACGGGCTTTTGTGCAAATACGCGGAATTTGAACATTGGCCTAAGGAGAATGGGATCTCAAATTACTCACTTGCACTGGCTTTTGAAGTCATGTTTGTACACTACTCGAAAGGTGTTCGAAGGGACTACGTATCAGGGTTGGTACAAAAGCCTCTAAAGGTTCGAAATTGATTCATTTGATTAAATTATCACTTGAAACAGGTGACGATTGACACTGACACTTCTCTCAGATAATTGTCAAAAAACTAGGTTGCCATCATTTTCCAACTAAATTACCCTGGTTTTTAGTGTAATTATTATAGCACTCCGTTGGATATTACGAAACCCAAAAGGCGTATCGTAATGACCTCAGTACGAAACAAAAGTAGAAAAAAGATATTATTGAACGCTTGACTAGACACATGTGACATGTGTCATGTCATGTGCAATCTTAAAATGAAGTTAAACACACCTTCCCATCTTTCGTCAGTAAGCGATCCTAAAGGTAACGTTGTAGTATTTTTCACAATCCATTCTTTATCCCATTCCTTGTTAAACACATGAAACTTGTTCTTTATTGTGGTAACATAGACATCCGGTAGAATAAGCATCAAAGTTGTAACCAAAAACCAAGACTTTAGGCTCATCTAAAATAATAGTAGATTATACCAGTAGGAGTAAAAATTAGGCTTTATGTACTACTACCGAATGTAGTAACATAAAGCAGTCAAAAAGCAACTGAAGTACATAACACTATTTTTGGTCCAAATACAGTAGAGTTGGTAGAGTACAGTTATAACGAACTAAATTTGACTTAAAATGTGACGCAATTCTCCGTTTATAACGAACTTTTCACCGAATTTTGAGGAATAAGTTGGTTTGATAATGACAGAGCAGCAACTGATGAACAGATTATCGAATTACCAACTAAAAACATTTTAACCTCGATTTTAACCAATAAAAAACGAGTGTTTTTAAACATAATTACAGTGCGAATTTGATAGTTGTGCAAATATTTTATGATAGTAAATCTCAAAAGAAGTCAAAATAAATCAACTTGCTTTATCAGAACTGATACTAAAGTCCAACTTTACTAATAACTGACCTACAAAAGACGGGAGCTGAACTGGGCCATCCTGTATAGAGGTTCCAAAGTGAGCAATTCCAGTATACTGAAGACTGATCATCTTCTGCCTAAGCTGCATTGTTGTATGATATAATTGTTTTAGTCAATCTTTACTACAGTGTTATTCAAAAGTACCGTACAATCTCTCGGGTACTGATAAAGGACATCAAACTGAATTAGAGGTTCCTATGACAAAAAATTGTTCGCGCCTTCTTTCACGAGATATAGGTCTTCAAAATTTTTAAGTTAACTAACTTTTAAGTTAATTTTTTGATGCTCCAGATTATATTTTTTTGAGTTTAGTTAGCGGAAACTACAGCTCTTGCAACACTAAACAAATACCTGTTAAAAAAAATCAACAATTAATATCTAATGATGTGCAAAACAATGAAAAACCTTATAAATTCGACAATAGATTAAATTCGAAATCCTGGGAAGCAAAAGAGCAATCGATACCGTTGCTAAGAAAAATAAATTAAAAATATATTTAAAAAATCTGACCTCATTTTTGAAGTCTTAACTGAACGTCTTTTATCAGTCTAAAGCTAGGATTCCATAGTACGATAAAGAGCAGGCCAATCAATTCGTTGCTGGTACCACGCAACAAGCGCAACAATACTAAGCTCACTGCTCACTGTCCACTCGCTGTGAGCGAACGTTTCCATGGCAATCCAAAGGCGTACCGTATTTCGGGCCTACATGAATTCTATAAAAATAATAATCTTCAATTATTTTATTAGCAAATATTGATTTTTGTGTGTTTATTAATTTCAGAGTTAGAGTAAAAAATGCTTTTTGCAGATTCACCTTGTGTATGCAAGTTTTATGAATCTTTGTTGCCTTTACAGTTTCTTTTTTCTGTGCTATTCGATCTATTCAAAATCGCATTTTTTCGGAAAATTATAAAAATAAATGTCAAAATCTAATTTAATTTGTGATGATTCATTTATTCAACGCATGTGCAAGTGCAATGCGTTGGAGCGTTGGTTTAAAATATTAATAATTCAGAAACCATAAGGTCTAATAAACATTTTTTTAGTAAAAACTTATTTATAGATTTGTGAAATCGATAATCTAACTAATATTGTCAAGTTTTAAGTAATTGACACAGCTCCTTGCATGCTGAAAATTTCAATACAGAATTTCGTAACTTGGAGACTTTCTTTCTTAAAAACGTATTTTGTTTTTAAATTTGCTACCACTATTAGTTGCGCAATAGTTTTGTACATAAGTGAGGTGAATTGCAAATTTATTGGTTAAATAGTTAATTTAAAAAATACGATTTTCAAAATTATTATCCAACATGAAAAATTGAAATTAAACGGGGGTCGCCAGAGATTAAAAACAAAGTTACCGCCATGTAGGTATAAGATGCCTCAAACAAACTATTATCAAAAATTTAGCCCTTTATCTAAATTTTCTATTTAATTGGACAATCTCCAATCGCCGCCGCTGGCGCGACAATATACTAATTGGTCCGACGCTTATAATTATCACCATACGAGAGGTTGTCCGATATTTTTTAATCATCCTGTCTTTGGGTTGAAACAGAGTAAGCAAAAATTGTCATTTTAATGAGTAGGCATACAGAGTAGAATTTTTAACTGGAATAAAATGTATAACTTGAATAAAGGCGATTTTTGTAAAAATTCCCGAAACAGGCCAATTTTTATTTTTCCTTGTCTATCATTTGATGGATATGGTTTTTGTTTATCTACTGTCAAAAATACACAGCCACCTCTAACTTTTTTTTTAAATGTAACGGTATGTCAAGTGACACCTCGTATGAAAAAGCATTTCGAGGACAGTACAATGCACTATTTGTTTTTTAAATATTTTCAAAGCTTACGTGATAAAAAAATAAAAACCAATTTCATAAGTTGAACAGTATTCAACGCAACAAATGTTCAAAATAGGCACCGTTCCTTTTTTGGGAAATAACATAACAATCGTAACATTTTGCATCATTTCGAGTGTGATTTGTCTAAGTTCAGCTTAAAAAAATTGGTTTTTATTTTTTATCGCGTAGGCTTTGAAAATATTCAGAAAATAAATAGTGTGTTGTACTGCTTTCGAAAAAAAAAAGAGTCAGAGGTGGCTGTACATTATTGACAGCAGATAAAAAAAACATATCCACCAAATGATCAAGAAAAAACAAAAGTCGCCACTATGCTTTAAACATCTACATATGATCTGACGGCAAGGTGCAGAATATAATCATAAGATCAAACGAACTTACCTAAGTGAAGTTCGATCATGATTATACAGCGTGGCCCATAACTCATTCTCCACCGGAAATGTGCTGGTGGTAACAGCAATGGAGATGACAAAAATGCAAAAAAGTAAGTCTTTTATTGTTCGTTTGGGAGTTAAAAAGGTTTCAAAGTGACCAATCCCAGGAGCTCCCTCCCAGGTGTATTGCCTACAGTAGATGCGTTGCTAAGGAATGAAAAATATTTCAAATGCACACTTTTATAATCCGTTCTACCTATTTTTGGTTTCTTAGCTACGTGTTTTATTCCTGTAATCCTCCGGAACAAGACCTTTGGTGATTGGCTACTTTGAAACGTTCTTATCTCCCAAACGTTGGAATTTTTTTGTAAAGAAACTTTCGATTCAAACGCCTAAACTATATGCACTTTTCCGGTGGGGAGCGAGTATGTAGCACCTTGCAAGAAGATCATTCCTTCCACGCCCTATATGTAGCATTGCGTAAAAACGCATGCTACCCCATAAAAGTGGAGGCAAAGTTGCTTTAAAGAAATGATGTATTGGGCAAGAACATGGCATAGGGACCGTTGATAAGCGTGCATTGCCTCGCATCGTTTTTTTGTATACTTTAAATTGTGACCTGACCACAAACGGAAGCACTACATATGATCTTCCTGCAACGTGCTACATACAGGTGTCTCAGAACTCGCGCCCCAGAGAAAAGCAGAGAAATCGTCATAAAATGAGGAACAAATAATCTTAATGACAAAATTTTCTATCTTCAACGGTATTCAAGAAAAGAACAGTTTAATTCAACCAATCAGAGCTTTTTTAACCATCCAGGTTATTTCTCATAATAGTTGCTAGGTTGCATAATTTATTACCTTTCCAATAAACTGGTCGACTGAAACTTTCGAGGAATGTCAGCAAACGTCAATGTGAAAATTTTAAGAGCACTGAGAGCACTTTAGTACCGCCATCGAGCTCAACCCTACTCTGTCTTCATGTATTCTGCCGGGGATTATGTGGAAACGTTGATAGTTTTGGGAAAATAGGAATAGAGTACTACTAGTGTTAGAGAGGCGGCAAAGGGAACGCTTTCCTATCACAAAGTGATTCTCAATAAAACTATCTCACGAACAAGGAAAATAGGTCAAGTTGTAGCAAATAGAAAGGAGATCGGTGTGGTGCTCGCAGGACTGTTCTCACTCTTCCAAATTAAGAGACTTTTCTCAAAAGTGTATTTTGCTGTCACGTGTCATTTGTAACCACATTTTTAAAAGGGAAAACTGGTTTGGGGCTAATATTTCTACCTTCTAAGGGAGTCATTCACGAAACTTATCTGCAAATCGTTACCATCGCCGCAACTTGCAATTTCGTTACCGAGACATTTGCAACCTAATTCACAAAAAAATTGCAAGCTAACGGTACCTTACCGGATAGTTAACGAGTTGTTTATAGCAACCATATAGCAACAACGCAAGTTGAATTACAAATTTAAACGTCACTTATCAAATTGTCAAAACGAAAATTAAATTTATTATCAAAATATGGTAAAGGTAATGGTGAAAACCTCAAAAGGTCAAAGAGAAGGCCAAGACCATCAAAACACAGGAAACCAGCCCATTAACCCGATCAATCCAAATTTGAAATAAAAGCTATTAAAAAAATCGCGCTCCAAAATTTTAGCAACAAATTTAATTCAAACCACTAAAAATTTTAGTCCAACATTTATTTTCGAGCCCCTTTTACTTGAAATTTAACCAAAAGTAAAAAATTGGTAAAAAATTCAACTTGCAATTATACTTTGCGGCAGGGAACAAGGTACCGCAAAATACAAATGTTTATCTGACATTTGCAAGTGTTTGCAAGTTTTGGTGAATTACTTTAACGAGGGCTAACGGTTGCTATGGATAGTAATTTGCAAATTTTTCGTGAATTAGTTTAACGACCATTGCAAGTTATCTGACACTATCGAGCGTTACCGAGTTTCGTGAATGACCCTCTAAATCATCATAACAGTCGTAATTCAAGTCATAATTTTTGGGAAAAGCTTCAATTTGTGGCTTTGGTACTAAAATGACAAAGACTGTCAAATATTAAAAACAAACGAAGGTCATGTCGTGTTGTTGATTCACACTGCCCAGACCAGATGATATTTTAGATGCGTTTGCAAAAAGCTAAACAATCAATTTTATTCCGCATTAACACCTAGAGTTCCCTTTCTGGGATTGGTGGTTCTTAAACTCTCAAAGCTTCGTTATGAAAGCCATTAATTTTTCTTCGTTTGTACTTTTGAGATCTACATTGTCGTCGGCACTAGTCAGTTTTCTCTGGGGCGCGAGTTCTGAGACAGCCTGTATAATCAAGATCGAATTTCACTTAGGTAAGTTCGTTTGATCTTATGATTCTCATATTACTAGAAGGTGCATTAAGGTGCAATCCAGAGTTGCCAGTATGTGCAATCTCTAAACGTTCGTGTCCTCAGAACTATGTGCCGTAAAAAAATTCCAAAAGCACATTTGTGTTTCCTTTAATGTTTTCTGTCACCATTTAAAAGATTGTCCGACCCTTTTGAATCACTGTGTATAGTTTTGAAACGATTATTACGTTAAAATTAAACTTAAAAATTTTACACAAGTAACCTTGACCATGGAAATACATGCAAAACTTATGAGAGTTCCTTAAAAATAACAAGCGGAACCCAATAAGTAATAAATAATAATTTAATATTTCCATTTTTTGAGATTAATACCATTAATAGTCTTCATAACTGTAAAACTAATGGTACTTTTCATATTCGCAAAAATAAAAAAGTTATGAGACTTCAAAGTTCAAAATTTGACAGATCGCGCGCTTTACAGGTCTTTCTAGGTGTGACGTCATGCGGCACATTTGACTCCGCTGCCCACTGCCGCGTGTGGAAAATTCGATTCTTTGAGGGGCTCTATCTGGTTAAAATTAACGTTTTTCGCTGTTCCTCAATTTTTTCCAGTTATTTATTGCACTCCTAGATCTTTTATGATTGTTCAATGAACAATTAGCCCTTAATAAAACGAATAAAATGTGGAAATCTCACGCCATAAAACCGTTTGATATCGAGAAAACGAGAACACTACAACTTTAAAAAACAAGAAATAGTTATTTACCTAACGTGTTTGGAAAATACAATTTCCCACATGAGCACATTGAAGTACGAATGTGGGAAATTGCTTTCCAAACAAGTTAGGTACAATATTTTTTGTAACGAATCTCTCAAAAAAATTGAAAATTAATATTTTTAATAATATAGTTTTTTTTGGCTAATGGGTTGGTAATAGGCCATACAATCAAAAAATTTACATGAACTGTCACTTGTCGTAAAAAATAATCAACGATAGCGATACCAACCAACTAAATGTCCCTAGCCATCGTCCCTAGCCAAAAACACCGCAGTGTGGGAAAGTTACTTTCCCGCACGCTGGAGATAACTAGAAAATAGCTGTCTAAGAGTACAAAAATCGTAATTTCATATTTTTGTAAACTCTAGGTTTATAATTCCGTAGCTTCGGGGAAAAAGGGGATAAGTTCCTTTTTGCAATGTGCCAATTGGGTAACTTCTTTTATTTCTTAGACGACTCTTAGGTGAAAATGTGGTACTATGTATACCAAGATGGCTACTAAGTGTCATATTTAACAAAAAATAATTACCATTTCTGTGATAGCATACCCATTTACAGCACCAGCTTGTACTTAAAGCAATGCTCCCGAAAAATGTAAATTTACACTTACCCCCTTTTTTCCAGAAACCACGGAATTATAAACCATATCTACTTATTCATCGAACGTATCTTCAAAAGCATCGACAAATAAAGAAATTGTATTTCTGTTTATGCAAGTGTTGATATCTTTTATCAGAAGTCCTTTATAGAACACTTGTTTTTTTACACATTTGAAGTCGGATCACGGTGAAACTTGTACCAATCGATTCTACGTCGAAAAAATATAAGTGAAATTTTATCGCGTTCGTCGATCGTTCTGTCCGGTTCTTCTGAGAACTGCAATATCTTCACAGGGTTAAGAGTTTTCGATGAAATTTGGCCAGTAGGTGCCCCTCATCCGTATTAAGAACCCTATTGTTTTTGGGACTGATCGGTAGCCGAAAATGCCTGTTCTCATCCAAAATGTGAAAACCTTCCAAGTGCGATCTTGCGTAAACGGTTTACTGTAGACGGTCGAGTGAATAGTCATCTTGTAGTTCCTTGGGAGGGCTCAAACTTGGGCGTCGGCCCTTGTACCGTTTTCATGTTATCAAATAAAAACCGCATTTTTTTAGCAAAAATCGTAGCAGACGATGTAAATATCAATGTCATATAATTTAATTTGTCAGATGGTCAATCCACAAGTTAACGGCAACAATTCAGTTTATCAAAGGTTGCGATTACCAAAATATTGTAAAAATGGATTGAATATTGTTCAATGAAAAAAAAATTTCATTCCGCCTTTTCTCATCGAGCAAATGCAAATTAACAACCCACTTCACACATTAGCTTCCGCAAAAATCCAAGCAAATTAAAAGGTAACAAATACATACAGGGTGGTCCACGAGTAATAAAGAGCCTGAAATTTTTTTAATGCAACCAACATTATATTTCAAAGATAACGTGGATAAAAAAAATTTGGTTTTAATTAAGTAAACATAGTGATCGTAGTATCATTTTTGACAAATATGTATCAGTCATACTGACATTACTCCCGTTTTAAAATTTTATTTAATTCAGATATAAATAAATTGATTTACATTCAAAATAATCAAACGTAATCTAAAAGGTGCTCAAAGTGCTGACCACGGTTTCCATCGTAGGCATCAATTCTTCTTAAGAACGATCTCCGCGCCCTTGCAAGTGTACTAGACACAATTTTCGCACAATCTTCAACAATTCTGTTTTCTAAATGTTTCCGATCAAAATTAGGCGCACTATAAAACTGCACCCACCTTAGGCACTCCCCACAAGAAATAATTTCGAGGTACTGTACTGTTAGGTTGTTAGTATTCCCGTTTCCCCCGCTTGTAATCCTCCGCCGATTTTGCACCTGTCATTTTTTGTCATGCTGTCAAATTCGATTTGAAAACGTGTGGTGTTAAAGATTTGGGATTATACAGAGTGATTCACATAACTTTACGACCCTGACGAACTTTAAATGCAACCCATTATACTTTATTCATTTATAATTTGATGTCTTTAGTTATGTTTAATTAGAATGAAATCCGGACATCCCTGACATCAGTGACAATTGAATCGTTTATTGCAGAAAGGAACTAAGTAGCATTTTTGGCCATTTTGAGTGCAGGTTTTTCTTTTTGATTTTTTTCTTTATAGGATTTGCAACAGATCAAAATTAAGTCATGATAACATATATTGGCACTTAAGACATTGAGTTTATAATAAATAATGTCGTCAGTTACCTTTAAATTTGAAAATAAAAGTTTTTTCTAGTTGTTCTCAAAATCGTAAAAATGTTAGTTAGGCCCTCTCTGCAATAAACGATCCCATTATATTTGACAATTCTTTTTCAAACATATTTGTTAATCAAAATGCTATGTTCTAATGACGCGAAAGGATCGACATGATACCTATTGATTTATGGTGAGTGGCAGAAAAATGCAGTAAGTAGCAGCCGAAAATTTGTACCGGGTCCGGTATTCGAATCCTAGTATTCGACAGATAAAGTTTTAAGACAAATGGAGGTTGAATTGGACCTAAATTGCTCAAAATAAAAACGCCAGAGACTGCAATAAATAAAGTAAAAAGTAAGTGTTACGGAAGCTGTAGACAATAACCCATCCACATATCAGCTAGAGGCACAATTGGAAGACATACTGGGATTAACCAGTCGTCGGTTAACCAAATTCTAATCTTACCATGTCACATTAGTCCAAGCGTTAAAGGAAGCTGATTATGAAAGCGAGTTCTCTGTTGTTACTTCATGAAGGATAAAACGGACCAAGAACCTGATTTTTTAAGATTTGTCAGGGATATCCAATTCACAAACAAATTTATAATTATTAGTGTTTTTGAATCAAGTTATAATTGAGTAGTGTATTACTGGTTGCATTTAAAGTTCGTCAGGGTCGTAAAGTTATGTGAATCACCCTGTATTTGTTTAACGACGTTTGTGAAGTGTTAATAATCGTTTTTAGATTGCGTTCTAGTCAATATTTATTGAAGACAAACATTTTAAAGAATTTTTACGATTTTTCTCAGGTAAATGCAAATATTCCTAATTGATTATTAATAAAGAATTAATCCTAAACATGTTGATTCATCAAAACGAAAAATAAAACACTTTCAAGGAAAAACTAAAATTTGGTCCGGTACTACTTTAATCGCATAGTGTTAGTAACTTGTTTTTCACTTAATTATTGAGATAGTTTATGCCGCGTGACGTCATCAGGCTCAAAGCGGGACCGCTGTCAAACCGGAAGACAAAAAAGCTTATATTTTTGTTATTTTTAAAGCTATCGAATTAATTTTTGATGCATGTAATTTCTTGATTTATGTTGATAAAATATAATAACATTTTGACTTCTTCATTTTGAAACTTTCAAATTTTCTACTCGTTTTGTGCGGTTTGACGAAACAGCCCATTGCAGCTCATATAAGTAAACTTGTCATTAATTGTGAATGTTTATCAATATTTCTACGTTTTTATACATGACATTAAAAAGCAGGAGAGCTCTTTAGCCGCCTTCAGTGTTGCCAAAGAAAGGTCTTCGAGGTAAACTTACAAACTTACCGTCAATATTAATAAATAGGTTATTAAAATGACTTCTTTTAAGAAACACGTAACACTTTACTTGTTATGAATTAAAACACATTGTTTTCTAAATTTATAGTAGATAAGATATCTCGTATGATTTGATTA
The DNA here is from genome assembly GCA_939628115.1 of Tribolium freemani. Classification (NCBI taxonomy): domain Eukaryota; kingdom Metazoa; phylum Arthropoda; class Insecta; order Coleoptera; family Tenebrionidae; genus Tribolium; species Tribolium freemani. The sequence goes on from OW626793.1 coordinate 3,151,258, forward strand.
AATATCTGGGAAACGTATTTAGTCTCTCACAGCAGATGTGTAGATTAAAATTTGAAAAAGTAAAGATTTTTAAGAAAGCTTGTTTTAATTTTTTTATTTAACTTGCTTTATTTGTCTGTCCGTCTGCAATTTAAATGCATCAGGAAAAACAGAAGTTCTTAGAGAAAGATTAACAATTAGAAAAAAAGGATAAGACAATATATCAGCACACCTATGTATGACAAAGGCTGGAATTCCATCTGGAACTAGTTACTTAGGCTTTAAACTTTTTAAAGAAGAAAGCACATCTGACTCTTCAATAAAATTTAAAGTCAGTATTTCATTATTATTAAAACGATTTTCAAAAGCAGAGTAATTATTAGATGCAGGAAAGTTGTTCTGAAAATAAGATGCAAAACCATTAACAATATCCATAGGAGTATTAAAACATCTACTTTCAAAATGCATAATATTAGGAATAGATTTAGTACATTTTTTGTTATTTACATAAGACCAAATTTTTTTAGGATCATTAGTAACGTCTTTTTCCATACTGGAAAGATATTTTATTCGAGCAGATTTAATTTCCAACTTAATTTGAGATCGAAGTGATTTAAACTTGCTATAAAAATCAATAACTTTTGTACTTTTATACTTTTTCCAGAAATGAAACTTACTTTTTATTAAGGTAATAATTTTACGGTTAAACCAAGGAGGGTAATTAGCTGAAGACTTGAAAGGTTTAGTTTTTGGAACACACACATTAAAAATTGAGTAAAGTTTATCATAAAATTTTTGACACACTTCATTGACATCAGTAAAACATTTTAAGAAAGACCAATCCACTTCAGATATTAAAGTATAAAGACAATCCAGATCAACTCTACTAAAATTCCAAAAACGATTATGAGCATTATGAGAAACAAAAATGTTTTTTACACGCGGCGTGTGAGGTATTTCAAAGAGGGTAAGTAAAGATGGATGGTAAGAATCTTCAGGAAGTAATTTTTCAGGTATACATTCAACAGAACAATGAAAGTTAGCAAAGACAAGATCTAGACATCTGTCATTAGCATTTAAAATATTATTAAATTGTTGAAAATTTAAGAGATGAATAAGTTTTTGAAGTTCAATTAATTTGCTTGATTTAGGTTGAGCGGGAAAAGAAAACTCTGGTATATAATCTCCAACAATTATAACATTATTAATAAACATAAACTCAAAAGAAGATATTTTATCAAAAAAGGTAGAGTAACCAGAAACATTACAACGAGGAGCTATATAAATTAATAATATATAAAAAATCTTTGAAGAAGTTGCCACTTTTAGACACACAAAATCAATAAAAGGATCAACTACAAGGCTCCTACTTGAGAGAACAACAGTAGCCTCATACATTTTCTTAATACCTAAAGAACACCCCCACCTGTTTTTACACCAGCTTCAGCAAAGTTCCTGTCAATTCGAAAAATATTATACATATCGGAAGGTAAAATTTCCGAATCAAAAACTGAATCATTCAACCAGGTTTCGGTTAAAGCAATAATGTTAAAATTACATGCAGAAGAGTAGTCAGCCAAGTGCTTTAACTTCGATTTTATGCCACATTTTGATAATACAAAGAAAATTTCAGAAAAGAGGAGTTGAAGGAATTAGATGAATTAATAGTATTACTATGATTTTGTGAAATATTTAAGTCATTCGATAGTCAAAACAACTCTGTTGAAACAACAGAGACGTCAGCCAATAGTGGTTCTGTAGAACAATTCTGTTCGCACTAGGTGTAGAAGAAGGTAAATTAAAGACATCAGATTTTAGTTTACTTAATGCAAGTTTATAAGCATAACACTTATCCACATCCCATACCGCATGGTTGACTGGAATGTCTAGTCGTTGTGAAGATCTAAAATTGTAACAATTAGAACAGCAGCGAGAATCATCATTTTTAGATTGGGAACAATCTTTTACCATATGAGGGCCAGCACAAAGAGGACAAACAAAATCTTTTTTACACTGTTTAGAACCATGATTATAACCATTGCATTTATAACAGCGTAACAAAGAGACCGCATCATAAACACTACAACTAGTCACACCAATCAAAATGTGACCAGCTTCCAATAGTTTAGTATAAGATTCAACATCAATAGAAACTTCAGCTTGATAAATTTTAGGGTTTTTGGAGGTTGGGCCCCATTTAAGTACTTCAAAATTAGAAGAACTAACTAGCTGTGGATTTTGAAGACAAGCATATTTAGATAGGTCGGTTTTTGATATATTTTGATCGAATCCAACAATTCTCACTCTAGGCAAAATAGATGACGATTTTTTAACAGAATAATTTTCCGATAATTTATTTTCAGCAATATTTACAAGCTTTTCACTATTATTTTTGTCAGAACATTCAATTAGAAGTCCACCATTAGAAACTGGTTTAACATTGATTAACATCCTTTGGCTTAATTATAACACGTGATTCAGAAGAATTTTTTAGTTTTTGAGCATAAGTATCACCAACATTCCTTGCATTAGCGTCCATACGAGTACGCAAATCAGACAATTCGCTACGTAAAGGAGATAACTGTTGTTCAAGAATATTTCTAACATATTTTAAGAAAGGATTTATTTCAAGAGAAGGAGAAGAAGCAGCACTAGGAGAAAGAGGCGGAGCCAGAAAAATATCGGTACAATTAACACAAAGAAGTTTTAAATGAGGTGACCTGCTCGAAATTCTTAAAATAACCGCGGCTTCTTCAGGCTTGATATCAATGCAAGCATAATGAGAAGAACGCTTACAAATATCACAGGGAATCGCAGCAGATTCGTTAACAATTTCGTTACATCCGGGACAGGATAAATCCCCCATTTCAACTAATCATAAATAAAGATACAACAGTACCAAAAACAGAAAAAAAACAAGATATCCAAAAATATAAATATTCAGCAAAAAGAAAAAAAGACCAAAACCCAATTAATAATAAAAATGTATATATCTAAATGTAACAATACTGCTAAAACAAGCTACAGCAGTCGCAATTAGCGAAGTTACAAAATAAAAAAATTAAATTAATCCAAAATAAATATAAATTCTTCAAAAGTAAGAATTGGCACACAGCCAATTCCCTTTAAAAAACTCTTATCGCTGTGACAGCGATAAGAGAATAAGCACTGCGATATTTGCACAAAAATTAAATCAAATTCAGTTTATTATTATATGTAAATGTAGAGTGGCTTACCACTAAACAGATTAGTAAGAAAACACCAATTAAATTGTTCAAAATCACTTGCAAATAGAACACACAATATCACAACAATTTGCAGCTCCTATCAGGGCTGTGGTCAAAATCACCCATGTTTTACAACGGGTAGTAGCATAGATTATATAATAATATAATAATAGATAATAATATAATTATAATACAGGATGTCCCAGAACTCGCGGCGGAGCCGGCAACTACAAAAACTACTGGCTAAATAGAAAATAATCGTGAAAGAAAAAATGTTCTATCTAAAATCGTTTTGGAGTTATAATCAAATGAAATCTACCAATCACAGTCAGTTTCCAACTTCTTCTAAAGGTGTTTCAATTAAAAGCTTTGATTTACATGGAAACATTAACACATATGGTTACTAAAAATAAACTTTAGTTTGATATGGTCAACTAGAATTTTTCTCTTGTCATTGAAATTGTCACTTTTGCATTTTTTCAATAAAAAAATCTGTAATTTTATTAACGAAATCACGTATTACCTATCTGTATAAAAGTTTACTGCTGCCGAATATTGTGAGATGCTCATAATCTACGGAGAAAGTGTAAAAAGTGCAGAAGCAGCTGCAAGATTATATCGAGAACGATTCCCTGATCGGCCAGTTCACCCTAGTGCTAAAGTAATACTACGCCTCATTAATAGAGCTAGGAACACGGGAAATTTGAATCAGAATAGAAAAGGTGTTGGACGTGTGGATCGCACTGTTCGAACCGTTCAAAATGAAGAACGTGTGCTTCAAGCATTCGAGGAAGATGTAACAACAAGCGTTCGGAGTGTAGCCGGTCAGATGGGTTTGGCAAAAAGTAGTGTCCATAGAATTTTATCTGAAAATAACAAGCATCCTTATCATTACACAAAAGTGCAACACCTGCTTCCTGAGGATTATTTGCCCAGATTAGAATTTTGTACTCGGCTGCTGCAGCAACACGAAGAAAATCCTCACTTTTTAGAAAAAGTGTTGTTTACCGATGAATCGTTTTTTTGTAGACAAGGAACATTTAATAGCCACAACTATCATATGTGGGCAGAAGAAAATCCTCATGTATTTATGGTTCGCGGATATCAACACCGATTTAGTATAAATTTGTGGGCGGGCATCATCGGAAATTCGCTGGTAAAACATTTAGGCGGGCATCATCGGAAATTCGCTGGTAAAACATTTAGTTGTGTTTACTAAATAATTACGTAACGTATACCTAATTTTTAAGGTAGGACCTTTTGAATTACCTCCAAGAGTAAATGGTCAAATGTACCAGGAGTTCCTTCAAAATAATCTACCCGAATTACTGGAAAATGTGCCTTTAAGAAATGTGACTAATCACTGGTTTCAACATGATGGCGCACCGGCTCATTATGCTGTTAATGTACGGAATTTGTTAAATCAAGAATATCCAAATTGTTGGATAGGCCGAGGAGGACCAGTACGTTGGCCGGCGAGATCACCGGATCTCACCCCGTTAGATTTTTTTTGTGAGGACTCAGTAAGAATTTTGTATATCGTGTTCCAATTGATAATGAGGAGATGCTTCGCGACAGAATTCACGAGGCGGTAGCATCTATTACCCCTGAAATGTTAAATAACGTACGAGAGAGTTTACTGAGGAGGGCACGATTATGCATTTAAGTAGGAGGTGGAATTTTTGAACATTTACTTTAATAAGTTTAGCTTTTTTTTAATTTTGATATTCGTTGACACTGAAAGAAATTTTTTACAGTGGACCAAATAATGAGTAGTTATTTTTAATAACAATACATGTTTTTGTTGCCATGCAAACTGCACTTTATTAAAAAATGACCTTTAATATTTATAAAACAACTAACTGTGATTGGTAGAATTCTTTTTATTTATAACTTTTAAACGACTTTAGATAAAAAAAATTCTTGGACAATTTGTTTTCATTTAACTAGCAGTGCTTCCTGTTACCGGCTCCGCCGCGAGTTCTGGGACACCCTGTATAATAATATAATAATAGATAATAGGCTGTGTCTAAACTCCCGGCACCGGTATCCAGTCCAATCCCGGCAGCGTCATGAACATTGAAAGTGACGTCACCAACGACCGGGATTCGTCTTCAATCCCGGCTTTCTGCATATTCGGCGCGACAAACAACAATGTCAAACGATGCGCAAAACTATTTTTTTATGTAAATAATTTATTTTCACTGAAAATTGTGCTGTGAAATCGTTTCTTTGCTAAAGTACTGTGATGATCGTGGTATTTATAATTTTATTTTATGAACCAGCACAAATTATTCGGAGTCAGTTTAAACGTTTAGCTTCGTTGCAATATTCATTCAAATTCCAACAATTTTAATGTAACTTATTTATTCCTTTGTTAACATTAAAATGTTTAGAAAATTATCGTTCCCACGAAACTTTCCAAGAACTGTTAAAGAGCGTTACAAATCGCCGAATTGGGTGGTCAAAAGGCAGTGTGTTTTAACAAGTGGATATGCTAAGATATGGGGTTTGGCGACGGCCTGGCTCTGCACCCCAGTCGCCCAGATAATTCCATGATTTTCTCACAAAATAATAATTAATTTAGTTTGGTTAAATAGTCAAAAATTATTGATAAAACTATATAAATAAATCCAATGTTTTGTTTAGAAATTAACTAGTCACGTTTTATAAAGAAAGGAATTCATTAGCTAATTTAAATCACTATGATGATCAGTAAACAACTCGAGAAAGAATCGAAATTTCAGTTTATTTAAAATTCCCGTAACTTTTCGTATCAAAAAGTTGAGTCTTTATGCAGTGTACTTCAGTCATAGAATAAAACTAAATAATTAATTTGATTCGGAGTAATTGCTAACGAATTGTTGTAAAACTTCAAGAACGAATTGGCCGATTGAAATGCATGTCTGTTAAATAGATTAGCATAGCCCAAAACGACGCTGGTCAAGTGCCGCTTGAATCGGGGGTGTTGACAAATTCGTTACAGAACAGAGCTTTTAAAAGAATATCAAATTACAAGCGCACATGTGCATTCCTTATAAGAAATTGCAGCGAAATTAACGATTTCTTTGTTTAATCAAAATCAGATCACGAAACCGGTAGTGTAGAAAAACACGCGGAATTTTTCTGAACATTTTGGTGTAAAATTTAACCCTATATTTAAGTTGCAGCCGTCGTAATTCGGATGTATAAATCATTTTATTTAATTAAATTATTGTAAGCAAATATTGCATGACACGATTGCTGTCCGTTACTAACATAATCCTAGGAGGAAAGTAGACAGGAAAATCCCTAAGGAAATTGGAGGAAAACGCGGAAATGTAAAAATAGTACCGATGTAGTACTGGGGGCGACATCTAACAAGGGGTAGTACGACCAAAATTACAGTTTCCTCACGGGGTTCTTCCATATTATTTAAACGAACAAAATTTGTTGTTACATCAAATTCACTTCCTTAAGTCCCAAAAACAACTTCAGATTTAAGAACAACCATTTTGGAGTTTAATTTCTCTTTCAGGATGTTTGGGGTAATTCCATAGCGTTATTGTATTGTATTCAGTTTAGAACGACGATTACCGAATTTAATGCTAAATAATAATGAAACTGACAATCGGAAAACACCCCAACTGTTAGTTAATAATAATATTAAGAGAGTTAAATGAGGTTTGATCAAATGCCAAATATAAGAGTCAAATTTGCATAATGTCGCATATGTGGAAACTACTTAACGAGGGTAGTGGGGTAAGCGAGTTAGCGTAGCTTACGCAAGATTAGCCCTTGGTTTGGAGAGGGATTCGATTTTTGACTGCCTTTCAAGTTAGTCGATTTTCATGCAGCTTTTTAATTTTTTTCTAGAAAGTTAAAAACAAAGTCGTCTTTTACTTTTAGTGTGCTAAATAAAGTTAATCATAATTTTAAAATAAATTAATTTAAATTCTTAAATTAAGTGCTAGAGTTAAATGATTAGTGGAATAAGTTAAAAACAAGTTTTAGTGTTAGTTCGATTAATTAGTGCTGCGAACTGCAACGCCTGAGGAGCAGCTAACAGCCCTTGCGTTTGGAGGATTAAAATTTCTAGGTAGGCCCTCAAAAGGGTTAATTAATTTTATTCATTTACTTTTATAATATTATTTTGAGTTTCTTCAAAGTCATTGCGTAATAGTGAACATTATCATTCATCTCATAAAGTTCTCGTGACCACAAATTATTTGTTCACCCAAATTTCGGAGATAAAATATTTTTCAAAATTTCGTGCTTTACCAGAGATTAATTATTCAAGTTTAAATAAAGTATTTTAACTTAAAACAGTCCGCAACAATCAATTCTAATTCCGATTTGAATATCTAGGTTTAAGTTACGATATTAGAATTCACCCATCACCTTCATTATTGAAATTTCAATTTGTTACAACAAATTTGAGTGAAACGGCATCTAACAAATATTAAACAACAACCAAAATCTAAGACCAAAAACCATGGTGCTTGTCAAACTGTTGTACACAAATAGTTTAACTGTTCATATTCCGAAACCTTACGAAATAGAATGATTTGTTGCTAGTTAAGGATAGGGTTAGAGTAGAACGATTTCTCTGTCGTGACGTGTTAGGCGATAAAGCAAAGGAAGGTTTCTCCTTTGCGCCCAGATCAGAAATTACAGGCTCGTGAGTTGGCCATCTTCATGGGAAGAGTCGTAGTCCCCGGGGACGCTCTTCCCCAACTTTAACAAGGTCTAAGACGCGGTGGCAGGTCGTAGTTTCCGCCCGTTGTACTTAGAATGGACGTTGTAATTCCCATCTCAACGGCAAGTACTTCCACGTATTTGCAGGCTACTACGGACGATCGAGCAGACATAATCATCCGTGATTATCTGTAATAAACTGATATCGCGAAATGGCAAAGTTCTGAACAAGTCTTTGTCAAAGCTCGTGGACGTGAAACCCTTAGAGAGAAATTACTTCTACATTTATTCAGATTGATTTGTAAAATTTTGTGTGTCCGGGTTTTGTTCGGAATTGTTCCAGGTGTTGACAACCTGACTTTTACCGGAGACGGTATTCCGGCACTAGGGCGCAATAATTAAATGCGATGCACTTATCAAACATTCCGCGAGCATGTTATAATCCGACTCTGGTACAAGTAGTTTAAAAACGCGCTTTTAGTTGCCTGGACCATACGAGTTCGAACAATATCGTCTGAAACGTAGGTTAAATCTGCTGGACTTTACTGAATTAAATTAATTCAGGTTAAATAACAAAGAGTTATCAAGAAAACCTCTTCGTATCGCTCAGCGACAACAAAACAAATTTTAATTCAAATTCAAAACGAATTGTGGTTACGACTCGGATATATTTGACGACTTTATCATAGAAATCCAAATAAATAATTGGCCAAATTTGATCAAACTTTCATAACCATTGATTATTGTAATCCATCCAACGGAATATTCATTCTTCTTGTAATAAATAACTTTGGAGGAAACTTGTGGTTTAAATTTCTTCTCCCATGTGTTTTGACACTACTTTGAATCCGGACTTGTGTTACGGATAAATCGTGGACCCTTTCTGATAAGAATTAAACTACAATTGCAATATCACTATAAGAGTGACTTCGTACATCAAACAGACACAACGTAGGTAAGTGAAACAATCATTTAGAGACTCAATTAACTAGACGAGCCAAATCATTTCGAAAATCAAAAGCAAAATTCAAGATTAATTAAATAAATAAATTGTAAATAAGTTAAACATCAATCAACCTTTAATCACGGTCTCACTATAGTACTCACTGTAACTAGTGTTTCATTTTCAAAATTTCTATACTGAATTTAGGGCGTAAATAAATCTTGACCTAAGCTTATAGGTGAGCCCGAGATTATTGTTTGGCTGTTACAATGTTACATGATATCGAGTGTATTCAAAATTGGGCAAAATTTCATAGTTTTATGGAGGTGGAAAAACCTGAAAGACGATGAGTTGATGACATCACTTTCAAATAAGACGTGCATTACGTTTCCAGAACTTCGCAAAGTTTGTTCCTCGTAATAATTCAGGGACTTTTCCACTTCCGAATAACTATGAAATTTTGGAACAATTTTGAATGTCCAACATAATGTAACAGGCTTAATCTTGTCCTGACCTTGAATATTTATTTACGCCCTATAAATTCAGTATAAAGAATTTGAAAATAAAACAACTCTAGTCACAGTACAACCTACTTTAGCACGATTTCACAGCACAATTTTCAGTGAAAATAAGTTATTTACATAAAAAAATAGTTTTGCGCACCGGTTGATATTGTTGTTTGTCGCGTCGGATGTGCAGAAAGCCGGGATTGAAGACGAATCCCGGTAGTTGGTGACGTCACTTTCAATGTTCATGACGCTGCCGAGCCGATTGGAGTGGATACTGGTGCCGGGAGTTTAGACACAGCCTAGATAATATAATAATACTTCGTATAGATGGGTACCTTAGTATGCTGTGATATGAATCGCAAACGGTAACGCCATCTACTGGAGTGGAGTATGTCCTACACATTTGGCGCGAAATTTAAATATTTATTATTTTTTTTACTTTTTATTGTTCTTTTTAACAAAAAGAATCAAAATCCGTTATGTTTTATATATTTTAATAAAAGAGATTACACATACATAAAACTAATTACTATAAAACCGGAATTATCCTTTTAATAGTCAGTTTGTAACTATGGGAATGTGTAAGGACGGTCGGAATGTGTATAAATAGTGATTTTACAATCTTAAGTAATTATTATGTAAAGTTTAAAAGATCAAGATTCAACAGCGCTTCTTTAAAAAGGGAGAAAAAGAAAGATAATAAAATTTCTAATAGTACTGTCTAATGACTGCATGTGACTTTAATTAAGCATAACATTAAATAAAAATTTGTTTTGAATGTGTGATTCTGTACAATGGAAATCTGTAACACGGTGAAATCCTGTCTTTCTAGTTTGAACTATTTAGGTTGTATTATTAACACAAAACAGGATATCGGCGATTTTAAATTAAATCTAACTAAAATTTCAAAGAAAGCAAATACGAAATATGTAGTTAAAAAATCCATAATTAGAGTGAACATAAACTTGGAGTATACATTGATTTACAATCGTCGATGTACAGGAATGTATTAAATAAAAGTCCAAAAGCCGACCGTAAGATAAAAATGAGCGATATTGAATCTGATGGTAAAAAAATATGGTGAATTAAGCGCGCCTTCGTCGCCTTGTGGCAACAGCCCACCGTTAGTTTTTTGTTATAGCACCTTGTAAATCATAAAATGACCATCAAATGATAAGGTCTTATAAGTTGTAGCAAAATGTTTTGATTGCCGAATCAGAATTGGGTCTAAATCTTTTCAACTAGAAGTGAACTTGTTTTTTTTAATTGGCCACCTCAATGACGGCATCATTAACACAGCCAAGAACGAATTGGAAACTTTTATACAGGGTGTCCGGAAAGTCGCGCACCTCCGTGACACTGCATGATCGGGCAATGCCCTAGACAACTAGAAAAATGTTAAAAAAATCTAAGTCTTTTGTTGTTGAAGATATGATGAAGCAAAGAGTAAAAATTCTTTGCCAAGAATGAAGGTGATGGTGAGACAAAGGTGGCATGGAACGCCACCTGTCGGGGTGCTTGGGGATTCGAGACCTTCACATCCACGGGCGGGAATTTGCAAACCAGCATTAGCCAAAACAGCTACTCCTCGGGCAAATACCCCGCCAGACGCTGAATTACATGACCAATGCCGGCGCCCCCACATCACTGGACAAAACTGCCCAAGTCTCGATGCATAAAAGAAGCCAACATCATTTCATCGGACAGCTGCAGACCGGTTTCGCCCTTTATTCAAAATTGAGAGAGTTTTTTGCCCTTCCAACAAGACAAACGATTATGTCAATGCTAAATGTCGTCCCCCTTGAAGCCGGCATTAATAAATTAATTTTTGACAATCTGAAACAGGCCGCTTTAAAATTAAAATTTCAAGATAAGTTTTGTGCCCTTATATTCGATGAAATGTCTATTACGCCGCATGTTGGTTACGACAGACCCAAGGATAAATTTTATGGATTTGAAGACTTTGGAACTATTCAAAATTTAAAAATTGCAGATCATGTTCTTGTTTTCTACTTGCGCGGAATTTTTAAAAAATGGCAACAACCAATATATTATGGATTTTCTTCATCGGCGACAAAATCTGCCGTTTTAATAAATTTAATGAAACTTTTGATCAAAGAAGTTCAAAATTGTGGACTTAAAATTATAGCTACCATTTGTGAACAGGGTCAGCCAAATCAAGCTGCTGTTAATGCGTTAATGCGTATATATATATATATCATTAAAGTATGCTTCTGTTATATGTTGCCATTTTGCTCTTAAAATGTTTCCTCATTTAATCAAAGGAATTAGAAATAATTTGTTAACGAAAGACTTAGTTTGGGAAGTAGATGATGGAAACATTTTAAGAGCAAAATGGCAACATATAACAGAAGCATACTTTAATGATACAGCCTGTGGTGAATTTAGAGCACTTTTTAAAATTACTGATGCATGTTTTACCGAACAAAATTCATAAAATGAAAGTTTGCTATGCTACTCAAGTTTTAAGCCATTCAATGGCAACAGCGAATGCCTCGTTTATTAAACAAGGTAAATAACATATCGTTTGTTAACATTACACCAACTATTTTTTTAGGTAATATGGCAAAAGAAGCTTTAGAAACTGCAAAAATTTTAAATTTTTTTGATAAGTTGTTCGATAGTGTAAATGGCGGAACTTTTCATTGTCGTTATGGCAAACCATTATCTGGCCGGGTACATAAGGAATCAGGACATATTCATTTTTGGCAAGAAGCAATTCATAATCTACGTAATAATAATTTTGTTGATCGAGATGTTAAAAAACATGTACCACCAAGCCTAACCAACTGGATAAAAACATTAGAGGGATTTTTGGACTTAAACAACATTTTAGTTGAAAGTGGAAAATTTAAATATTTTTATCCACGACTGTTGTATAACGTACCCATTATACGTTTGTTTGCTCGACCTTATAATACTCATTATCCACGGCCGTGGATAATGAGTCATTAATCACTGGTTACGTAGACTAGCTGATTTCATAGAATTAATTAATTCTATGAACTTCACCTCGTGAATAATAGCCATCATTGTACGCTCGTTGAATAATATACTATTGAATTCAGTTCTGTACATAAAAAAAAAAGAAAAAAAGTGAGTTTTCCTTGACCAGATTCGAAAGCGGTACCCGACGGTGGAATGCAAGCAGCATCTACCCTGAGCCACCAGCGACTTCAAATGTACGTGTCGTATATCTGTTTCTTATACCGCTTTTTACAAAACTTTATAAATCAAAATATTATTTATTAGTCGTGGATAAAGTATAGTATTCTACTCGCGTATAATGGCTATTATTCACTCGGTGATTTAGGATTTAAACTTCACCTCGTGAATAATAGCCATCATTGTACGCTCGTTGAATAATATACTATTTACCACGATCTCTAAATCAAGATGTTATAGAAAATTATTTCGGTAAAATTAGAAACCAAAGAAGTCGTAATATAAATCCGACAGCTCTGCAATTTCGAGACAGTTTTAAATCACTATTAATTCGAGATTTTTTCGGAAAAAAATCAATAGGGACAAACTGTGAAGCAACCAAAATTCCGGATTTATTTAATATTAGAAATTACATTGATAACATGAACAAGAACAATTATTCTGTTGAAAATATTGATAATCAATTTGAAGCGTGCCCGATCTATAAGTATATTTCAAAATTACCAGCGTTCGAACTTGAGAAAAATTTACATAAAAGCATTATTGGTTACGTGTCTGGATGGATTCAAAAAACATTAAAAAAATTAGAATGTGAAAGTTGTGTATCCCAAATTTCCGGTGAATATTTTGAAAATGAACAGTGTTACAGTTTAATAAACGAAAGAGAGTACAATTTAGAATCAAGAAAGTTAAAGTACTGCAATTTACAATTTATAAAAAATATCAACAAAATTTATAATATCTCTAAAATCATTCTTAGTAACATTACTTCTCCTCATAATATCAGAAATAAAATCTTGGTAGTAATTTCACATTATGTTAAGTTTTCGTTTACTTGTGAACACAAAAGCACAATCGAAAATGAAATTAAGAATAAAATAATTAATCTTATAATATTTAACTTTAGTAATGGCATTAACTTAGTTTTAAGTGGTAAAGATACCAGAGCTGTCGAATTTAAAAACAAAATTTATAAAATGCGATAGAAATGTATAAAAGAAGGTTGAAAATAAAAACTTCAAAATAAATGTGGTCTTTTAGTTTCATAAATAAATTAGGAACTTAAAAAATAAAATAAATAAAAAAACCAGGGTATCTAGTTGGCTGTGTCTTATTTTGCACCTACCACAAGCCAGTAGATGGCGTCGGGGCACAAAAATCTATGAGAGTTTGCGTTCTATAGTTTACTGTCTTGTCTATGCAGCTTACTTTCTTGTAGCGCCATCTATTAGTTGCTTCTGAAAACTTCTCTTGGTGTCAAAGCGACAATCGTCATATTATTTGCAAATTTAAGTTTTCAACCTCTTTTGCGTAAGATTTATACAAAATACTGCTAACAAGACGGCAAGACAAAGCTTCGTTTCATTCCTTTTTGCACAAGTTTAATCTAAATTTAAAATGCAACGAATTTGGACACGAATGTGTAAATTTCGTACAGCTGTTTGCAAATGCGTTCTAACACTCTTTTGATAATTTCCGTGTGTATTAAAATGTGTTGCAACCAGAGAGCAAGCAACTTTAGGCGCTCTTATGTTCCTTATTCCATTTTCAAGATGTTCGCTTATCTCCAAAATTAAGGTGTGCACTAAGGCTTTTGGAAACCTACAGAGACGTCGAAAGTCTTCTTCTAGAGGGGTAGAAGGATCATTGGTATCTCCTAATTGTTTAACGGTCAGCCAGTACTCACGTCTGAAATCGTTACGTTTGAAACATTGTTTGCAACAATTGGCGTATTTTTAACTGTTCTTCCTCTGGCATCTTCTTATTTTTACACTGTTTAAGTTTATTAAGCGACGTAAAAGTCCCCTACCGAAATTTGTTGCTTACGAGCTATAGTCTCATAACTTCAAAGTCGTTTTGAAACGATTTCCCAACTTTATACAATACAATACAATTTATACAATATAAATATATTTTGTATACAATACAATAAGAATTGTCGCTCAAATGCTATCATAGCTTGTGAACGATGTAGCCTAGAGTTATAGAATAACCCTGATCTGTGTTCTGTTAGTCTAGTTCAAATTACTACTGGTGTGCTGTTTACCATTCGGCAAAATGTTTAAGTTTTTATCACGCTTTTTACGTTCGTTTTGTGTTTCGCTCTTGGTCACTCACATTGCAACATGTGCTTTTGGTTCCTAACAGCAAAAACACGTGCCAAATGTTCGTAGAATACGTTTTCTGTAACTGTACCGTTAAAACTAATGAGTTTTGCCTTAAACACCTTCTGCATTGACAGCAGTGTGACAGCACTTAACCTTAGAACTGTCAGAATTGTTTTACTTTACAGTAGCTCCCTCTCAGAAACAAAAAAGGCCAGGGAACTAACCCATGCGGCCAGCCGTGTGAAGGGAAAGTCCCTTCATTGATCAAGGCAGCTGTGCTTTGAGCAATGTTGCCTTTTTATAATTTATTTAGGCTCCGATGTAAAAACAATGAAGTGCGCGACTTTCCGGATACCCTGTATAAAGGACCAAATGGGATAAGGACTGGTGAGAACGAGGACCACGACTTACCACATTTTGATGCAACACAAAACCCTATCATCTTATACTTTAATGGGTTACATATTGAAAAAGTTCCAAAACCGCAGCAGAGGTGGTCTGTTTTGTGGGGTTCCGAACACGCTGAAGCAAGGCCATCAAAGCTAATGTTTAATTCACCAGTTTTATTTCCATAATTTTAAACGAAGCTCATTCTTTAACCCTATAATACATGTAATATTGCAATCGGCTCTCGGACGGTAATAGTAATATTTTTGTTTAACTACGGTCCATGAAGGTAGAATAGACCAACTAGAATAGAATGTCCTTGCTACAGTCACACTCGACCATCCTTCATCCTCAAATGTAAAAAATAATCTTTACTCTCCGCATGACACATACTCTGCCATTTAACTGCAATCTTGCAATTTCTCTGGCTTGACTAAAAAAATCATTATTTACCCATGACCGCACAAAGAATTTAGGTACCTGTTCAAAATACAAAATATCAATTATAAAACGCAGTTCTCGCCACAAGCTCTGTGAGTGTCATGCATTGGTCCATGAAATTTTAGTGGGTATATTATCACGAAGACACTTTCAACGTAGGCACGTTAAATTTCTACGTAGATTTTTTCTACCTGCCAGCAACATGTCGTCTGAAGTCAGCTTTAATCCTTTCTTCTTCCAATAAGTTTAAAATGTCGTTTCTACCAAGATCCTGGATACATTTCCTCACAAGCTATGTCAAATCCAGCAGTACATACGCTTTCAGACTCACTCCGCTCTGTTACCCAATCATCTCTCATTTTTCTTTTAGTTAGTTTAGTTAGTTAAAAAAGGAATTTCGTTTGTCAAATAATGCGCACTCCAAAACTCAATTCCTAGACACGGAGTTCAAACAAAGTATTGTACCAGGTATAAAATTTACCATGATTAAGCAGGTATCTTTTGTATCTTTTACTATGGAATTTGCAAGAGATAAAGGTAGAAATATTTGCGTATTTCTGAAGAAACATCTTGGATGCATAATCTTCATTCTTAAATTCTTATGACAAATTGCCCTTAATACCATTTGGTCCATATATTCGTATATGATGATGACTTCTTTAGCACAGAACTTTGTGTCCACACCACAAAAGCAATCATTTTGAAAAATGTTCCAATTTTTGTTTGTTTTTTTGTAATTCAGAATCGAGCACTTAATTGGCACCGTAACAACTACAAAGCAAACATCACAAACTGGAAAAATTAATTTTGTTGTGAGTACCTGTGCTGTAGGCGTAACGTAGTCTAAACGGTCGTTTTAAAAAAACACAAATCACATTCTGCTTACACACCCGAAAGTAAAGTAATGCGGCGGAAACACTAATAGTGGTGATATTAATAAAGAAAAAATGTCTGAAAATACAAGAAACATATACGAAAAACGTGAAAAGACACCAAGTTAACACATTTTTGACAGAATTTTCACTGTCATAATCAGCTTTCTTGGCTTTTTCATTTAAATTTTTGTAAATGTCGGTAAAGAAAACTGTAAAAAAAATGAGAGTGGCGCCTCTACTGCTGGATTTGACATAGCTTGTGAGGAAATGTATCCAGGATCTTGGTAGAAACGACATTTTAAACTTATTGGAAGAAGAAAGGATTAAAGCTGACTTCAGACGACATGTTGCTGGCAGGTAGAAAAAATCTACGTAGAAATTTAACGTGCCTACGTTGAAAGTGTCTTCGTGATAATATACCTACTAAAATTTCATGGACCAATGCATGACACTCACAGAGCTTGTGGCGAGAACTGCGTTTTATAATTGATACTTTGTATTTTGAGCAGGTACCTAAATTCTTTGTGAGGTTATGGGTAAATAATGATTTTTTTAGTCAAGCCAGAGAAATTGCAAGAATGCAGTTAAATGGCAGAGTATGTGTCATGCGGGGAGTAAAGATTATTTTTTACATTTGAGGATGAAGGATGGTCGAGTGTGACTGTAGCAAGGACGTTATATTCTAGTTGGTCTATTCTACCTTCATGGACCGTAGTTAAACAAAAATATTACTATTACCATCCGAGAGCCGATTGCAATATTACATGTATTATAGGGTTAAAGAATGAGCTTCGTTTAAAATTATGGAAATAAAACTGGTGAATTAAACATTTTCTTTGGTGGCCTTGCTTCAGCGTTTGGAACCCCACAAAACAGACCACCTCTGCTGCGGTTTTGGAACTTTTTTCAATATGTAACCCATTAAAGTATAAAATTACTACAAGATGAGAGGGTTTTGTGTTGTATCAAAATGTGGTAAGTCGTGGTCCTCGTTCTCACCAGTCCTTATCCCATTTGGTCCTTTATATAAAATTTTCCAATTCGTTCTTGGCTGTGTTAATGATACCGTCATTGAGGTGACCAATTAAAAAAAAACAAGTCCACTTCTAGTTGAAAAGATTCTAAACCCAAATTTGATTCGACAATCAAACCCATTTTGCTACAACTTATAAGACCTTATCATTTGATGGTCATTTTATGATTTACAAGGTGCTATAACAAAAAACTAACGGTGGGCTGTTGCCACAAGGCGACGAAGGCGCGCTTAATTCACCATATTTTTTTGCCATCAGTTTCAATATCGCTCATTTTTATCTTACGGTCGGCTTTCGGACTTTTATTTAATACATTCCTGTACATCGACGATTGTAAATCAATATATACTCCAAGTTTATGTTCACTCTAATTATGGATTTTTTAACTACATATTTCGTATTTGCTTTCTTTGAAATTTTGGTTAGATTTAATTTAAAATCGTCGATATCCTGTTTTGTGTTAATAATACTACCTAAATAGTTCAAACTAGAAAGACAAGATTTCACCGTGTTACATATTTTTATTGTACAGAATCACACATTCAAAACAAATTTTTATTTAATGTTAGGCTTAATTAAAGTCACATACAGTCATTAGACAGTACTATTAAAAATTTTATTATCTTTCTTTTTCTCTCTTTTTAAAGAAGCGCTGTTGAATCTTGATCTTTTAAACTTTACATAATAATTACTTAAGATTGTAAAATCACTATTTATACACATTCCGACCCTCCTTTACACATTCCGATAGTTGACTGACTATTAAAAGGATAATTCCCGTTTTATAGTAATTAGTTTTATGTGTAATCTCTTTTATTTAAATATATAAAAACATAACGGATTTTGGTTGTTTTTATTAAAAAGAACAATAAAAAGTAAAAAAATTAATAAATATTTAAATTTCGCGCCAAATGTGTAGGACATACTCCACTCCAGCAGATGGCGCTACCGTTTGCGATTCATATCACAGCATACTAAGATACCCATCTATACGAAGTATAGTATTATCTATGTTAATATTTTAGATTTTTGGTTTTATTCTTGGATTTTATTTGAAATCACACAACCAAAAGATGGCATGATTAGTTACTATTAACGACCGTACCACTTCCCTTAAATTTACAGAAATCTGTAAAGATAAAACACGTGGCGCCGCATGTTGGTAGTATGATTTAATAAACCGTTTCTCCTATGCCGCTTGGGTGGCTGTTTGTGCCACTATACCCGCAGCGCCTCTGGTGGATACTACGATGAAACTGGGTTTTTATGAATGAAAAAACGAGAAATTTGCGTAATATTTGACAAATGTCAAATTATTTTGACGGATATGAATGGTAATCAGAAAAGCCCAAAATGGGAATCAAATTGTGCTTAACGGTGGTAATGAATGTGGTAGACAGGTTTTCGTTGGGTTTATTTACGTCCCTGAGCAATTTGCGTACTGAAACATTTAGGTAGGAACATAACCTTTGAAGTAACGCGGTTCAAATTCAAATTTCCCGGTTTTATAATGCCAAGCGATTGGTGCGTTTGAGCGGTGCAAGGGTGCACTGAATTGCACCCTGAAGAAAAAGGAGGGGGAAAATAAAACGGCGGGAAATGGAGTCGTTCTTAGACTACCCCAAGTGGAAGACGTGGTTCGAGTGTTGTGTTGCGAGAAATAGTTGTTTAAAAGTTTAAAGAAGCTTTAGAGGGATTATTTATCGATCAACATGTACTCTTATTGTATTGAAAGTTTCTCTAGGTATTTTAGGCTCGGATGTCTTGTCCCAAGTGAGATATTCCGAGATACGGCTGAGCGTGGGGACGCTACGGAGAGACGCCGAAAGGACACCACCCTCGTCACTCAGTTAACTTGTTGCATGTGCATGTTTTCTTACTTTTATGTTGCTAGGATTGAAAAGAACCCCCGTTCTTGTTAATTTGTTTAATTTTATGTTATTTACCTGCGAATTATGGGTCTTTTGTTGTGGGGGCGCTTCGAGAGAGGGTACGCGGAAGTAAAATCTTAATTTGTGTCATTAATTCTTAAATTTCAACCTAATTTGTTCACTCTGAAAAGTCATCTTGTTCTTAAACCACACAACCATTGTGAAATTAATAATTATTACTTTATCTGTGCGTAATTTGGGGAATTGCGACTGAAAGAGTGATATTTGGTTTCAAAATTTAACTTTGCCTTTGTAATTCAATCAAGAGAACTTTTAATGGCTGGGTCTTTACAGCCGGATAGGACAATGGGGGATAATAGTAGTTGCTACAGTATCCCTAACATAGCACATTTGTATGATGAGTGCTTCATTGACACCCCCGGGGAGAAGACTAGTGCTTGGGCCTCGAGGCTGTGCCCCACGATAATTGGCGCCGCTGTTGTGGGTTTGCAGCGAAAGGTTCATGCCATTATCATTCTCTACCTTCAGGTAACCCTAAGATGCAGTGGTTACGTTCGGTTCAGGTGGTTGTTTACTCCGGTGTGATGAGGAAGGAGGCGGTATATAGTAGTTGCTACAGCTACTTGCCTCTGGGTGCATTTCTATTGGTTTGGGTAATTCATCTGTCCCCAAAGGTTTCGCGTACTAGCGTACTTGTCGTTTTTTTTATACCGTTTATTTGTCACATGAAATACAACCTCTCGACGCCTCAGGGGTAGCTTTATATTTTAACTTTTGTTATTTGTGGTTAAAAAAAAAGATAATAGCCGGGCGTTTTATTGTGGATACGGTTTGGGGAAGGTTTTATCCGGTCCTTCTTGCAGTAAATATTTGGTGCTTTATTTGCTTAATCGAGGTGATGGTAGTTGTTGGTTTGGTGTTGGTTTATTTTATTTTTATTTTTTTTGGTTGTGTAAATATTAAGTGTGATTTGTCCGAAAGTCTTGACACTCCTGCTAAACAGTTACTGTATGATCATTATAATTATTCAATTTATTTTACGATTTACTGCAAGAATCAAACAATAAAATAATGCTCCCTTCCAACGGGTTGTATTATTGTATTCTCCCATTCGAACCCCATACGGTCGCATCCGAACGCAGCCGCCATTTGTTATCCACACAACGTAGGTTCTACTTTCCGCCGTAAAATGACGATCTTATTTTGGCCAAACTTTTGAATTCAATCTTCCCGCGTTCTTTCAAATTTGGCGGCAAGCGTGGGTCATTACACCTTACTTGTTCATTAGTCGGTACTTTGACTCCTTTGGCCTTTATTTTACTCTAAATATGAGTCAAACTCAACAAAAGCAAATTTTTGAGGTAGATGATTGGAGAAACTCGAATATTACGTCTAGAATTGGTGCTATATAACGAAAGTCTCCATCAAAAGAAACTGATTTTTACAACTGCAAGGAGGGCTCCGTGAGACGTTCGACAGTGTGTATTTGCATTTTCCTTTCAAAAATGCTTTCCGTGTAGTAATGTAGATATTAATAACTTACCTTTTTTAATATAAAATCTCAGTTTAAAAGAGGTAATCAAGTCCCAGAGGTTATCACGTAAAGTAGACAAAAAACGGGATAAATATCCAAAAGCAAGTGAGTAACACAGAAATAAAGGTCACAAGAACACAATGACAGAGTTTTGTGATAAGAATTATCCAAAAAAATATTGGAATAATAAAGAATTTGATTCCAAATTGGAGACTTATATAAATTACTGTGTGAGGGCGCCACGGGAATAGTTGCCCTCCATAGCTATTGTGATCCAGGAAAAATGCTTCATTTTCGTAACGTACTTATGAATGGAGTTTCCAGACCTGCCATTTTATGATCGTGGTCGTAACTCAACTAGAAATCAGCTCGTTCGACTATAAATACAAAATGTATAGTTTTGAGCGAGGTTCGTTTATAGTTTTTTTGCTTTTTGTACGAACGCCTGTTTTTTTGATCATTTTCACGTTTCAGAGGCCACCGTAGAGACCAGTCTATTATTAGGACATAATATTGCTACTAGGGGACCTCTTATGATATCAATAAAACCTATAGGTCTTACGAAAACTCCATAAGACCCGTAACAAAATTAAACTGCATTTTCTACATTTACCTCTAAGTTAAAAGAGAAAACGTCAAATAAAAATTTTGAAAAATAATTTAAAAATATTGATTTAGTCTCGGATTTAGTGTATATTGTCTGGCTGTGGAAAAAACGTTGTGTTGCAAACGGGTCTTACATACATGTGTTATCTGCTTAACTAAACCTTTTGCGCGGATAAAACACATTGTAAGACCCTTATGCAATAAATAAATATTATTATTTATTTTTAATGTATTTTTAATTAATTTGTAATTATTATTTTAATTTATAATTTAATTTATTTTAATTTTTATTCAAAATTTGAACCTGATCCTAGCAGAGCAGATGTTTATTTCAAACTAGGTGTTGTCACATCATCCTTATCTCTTATTCGACATTATACGTTATTCAGTTATTTTATCTTATTCGATCGGTTATTCCTATTCAACACTACGCATCATATCTTATCTGTTATGATTATATCTGTTCTCGAACCTACTGAGAGTTTGATAGACGAACTTGCCTAAAGTTTAAGTGATTAGACGAATTATTTGTTCATGTAAGTTACCTATTGTACAAAATGTGTCTTGTACTACTTCTTTGTCAAAATTTTTATCGGGTCTGATAAGTTCTATTTCAATTACCTACTAGATATTCGACAGAGTGATAAATCTCTGCCAGAGTTTCTGAACCTTTTAGTATTGGGGACTCAATTTGTAACCACAAGTTTTATGACTCCCTCTGTGTCCTGAAATAATAAAATTTAAATTTTGACGCCATTTGGAAATTGGGCAATTAATGCGAGGCCATACGCACTCTACTGAGGATAAAACTTGATATAAAAGCTAACATGAGATCGAAAATATACTGAATTAGAGTAAGCCTTGGAAGTGAAGTGTAGGTTTAGCCACATCTTATGCTGTGTAAAACCATCAGAAGACAACATAACTTCAAAAGTGCGGTCGTAAATAAACGGTTAAAATGTGGCTAAAATGTAAATAAACGGCTAAAGGTGACTAAAGTTCAGCAGGCACAGCTTGCTCTATTTCAGAATATTTTCGATCTCATGGTATTTATGTATCAAGGGCGTAAAGAAGCTTTTATGACCTGAAGGGAAAGGGTGTAAGGCCTTAAAAGCAAGTTACGCCTGTCATACATACAAAACTTTATGCACAGATTGAGTTTTTTAATTGAAATCTCAAAGTTTCGGTGGCGAAACTGTTCATCAAGTCGCACTAATATCAGTCAATTTGACTCTGAATTTGTCTAAGGTACTGGATGCTGTCATGAACAGAGGTACTGCCATCATATGATTTTGACAATGACATCGGCTTTTTGACCTTGAAAATTTTCCTTGTCAAATCGACTATATTGTCAAAAATGGATATTTCAGGTTAATTTTTGTGTCAATAAATTGTGACAACATGTGACACTGACACAAAACTTTCAAATCTTGACACTTTTTTGGCATTTTTTTCAAGGTCAAAAAGCCGCTGTCATTGTCAAAATCATATGATGGCAGTACCTCTGTCCATGACAGCACCCAGTACTTTAAATTTGTCGAAATGAATTTGCATGATTGTTCGTCAAATGGAGAAAATTTGATGGCTAACAAAGCGAGAATGGCTTGAAATAGCAAGAATCTGTGGCTTGATGTGTGAAAAATCAAAATTTATTTACAAAACAACCTATTGTGAGTACGTTTAAATTGACCTTTTATTATTGGTCTATGGCACTGAACGTACCCTAGGGCCAAAAAGAGACGTTTATGTTTATGTAAAGGTGGCCATAATGATTTTGATATATACATTTTCCAGTCAGAGATTGGACTTTTTTAAGTATCCTAGAAACATTAAAATCACTGAGATCTACGTACGAGCGGGGTGTTTATTGCGTACTGTTAGATTCATAGGTTGGTAGTATTCCCGCGCTTGTAATCCTTCGCCGATTTTGCACCTGTCATGTTTTGTGGTCCTGTCAAATCTGAATTCAAAACGTGTTGTGCTAAAGATTTACGATTAATTTTGTTTAACGACGTTTGTAAAATGTTAATAATCGTTTTTAGTTTGTGTTCTACTAATTATTTATTGTTGATAGTGGATTTGTTTTTGATCATTTGAAGACATTTCACAAGACGAAGATTTTAAAGAATTTTAACAATTTTCCTGAGGTAAATGCAAATATTCCTAGTTAATTGTTAATAAGGGCTTAATCCTAAATATTGTGATTCATCAAAACGAAAAATTAAACGTTTTAAAGGAAAAACTAAAATTTGGTCCGGTACTACTTGAATCGTGGAGTGTTAGTAACTTGTTTTTCACTTAATTATTGGCTGGAAATACTATATCTGCATAAAATAACATTTATCCACGACTGTTGTATAATGTACCCGTTATACGTCTGTTTGCTCGACCTTAATAATACTCATTAATCACGGCCGTGGATTATGAGTCATTAATCACTGCTGCCAAGTGCTTCCTTGATTTAGCTATAATACAACTTTTTTTGCTACAAACAATCGGTTTTTAAAATTTTATCCTTTAAACCACTAAAAATTTTCAATTCAATTCTGTACATAAAAAAAAATTAAAAAAGTAACTTTTCCTAGACCAGATTCGAACGCGGATCCCGCGGCTTTGTAGGAAACACACCATCTTATGAAACAGTATGTAATGTAATAAAATTTTCCAACAAGAAAAAAATATTTAGTAGTCGTGGATAAAGTATAGTATTCTACTCGCGTATAATGGCTATTATACGCTCGTTGAATAATATACTATTATTGTATAAGGGTCTTAGAATATGTTTTATCTTACAGGTGCAGTTTTTTAGGTACATTATACCACTGTTTTTGGTGAGAGAAATCAAATTTCTCTCACAAGGGAGATAAAGCTGTCTTGAAAATACAATATTTATTCAAAATTATTAACATTTTTAATACATTTCTAATTCTTATAAATGTTAACATTAACGGTACAGTTCGCGTTGTTAAAGTACACTTCTTTATTAGCACTAAAAGCTACTTCTTTGTTCTGTTCCACAATCGCAATTTCATGATTAACACTTGTAGAACTGCTACTTCCATCTCCACGAATTCCTTTATTAGCAGTGAAGCTACTGCCTTGTTCCGTTCCACAATCGCGATTTCATGGTTGACATTTGTAGAATTGCTACATCCATCTCCAAGAATTTTTTTCGCAATATTAACTTTATTCTGCAGAGAATCCTCTACATATCCTTCAACGACAGCATCACTCTTCCACCCACCGAATCACTTCAGAGTTCTTAGATGAGCACCACAGTCAGACAACAAAGTAGCAGCCGATCTCCGAAACGAGTGTCCGGTATACATTTCGGGGTTTTTTAACTTAAGAAATTTTGCTATCAATTGTGGCATCTTTCCAAAACTATTAATGCCAATGGGTTGTACCGTACATTTTCCATTTCGAGCGCTGGTGGTAGTAGGGTTGATCCGTGGAGGGAGAAACTTTCTCCCTCTACAGTTTGATCACAGCGCATGGTACCACGTTATCATGGAGTTTTCCATGATTTTTAAAACGCTTCGTTACAGAATTATTAGGATTAATCCTGAACTAGTCCAGGATTTACTTAAAGCGCAGGTGCAGTTCGGAACCATTACGGTTCACCGCGAGCGTTGATTTATCGTTGTCAAGTCAAGATTAACTGCGACCCGTGCAACTTTGTGACCAAACTAATAAATGTTTAGAAACTAAAAAGCCACAAAAAATTATTACAAAGTTAGAAATAATTTATACGAAAAACCTTGGCACGAAAATGTGTAAATCTTGGTGTAATTTCTAGAAAACAAAATGAAAGCTTGTTTAAGATATCTTTGGTGTTATTAAGTACATCCAAAGTCGTTCAAAAATTACTTGGTTTTCATAATTCGAACTAAACTGTAGCTATAGAATCGACTAAAACTTTTTCACCAGTAGATGGCATGAGAATGCAGAAATCAAAATTAAATACAAAATTTCAATTTTTGGAAATTTTGGCTTGACAGATTTCCGATGATCGTTCGGGATATTTCGGTATTTCCGATCAAATTGTCGGCAACAGGACACTTGCGCGCAGCGGTCAGACGAATTCCCGTGGAGATATCCC
This sequence comes from Tribolium freemani, assembly GCA_939628115.1. Classification (NCBI taxonomy): domain Eukaryota; kingdom Metazoa; phylum Arthropoda; class Insecta; order Coleoptera; family Tenebrionidae; genus Tribolium; species Tribolium freemani. The sequence goes on from OW626793.1 coordinate 3,176,758, forward strand.
ATCAAGGATAACTGACCATACCTCACAACACACCAAAATTAAATGACAACTTAGTTCAATTTTAGTAATTTTGAGTTCAACTTTAATTTACCTTCTGTAAATTCCTCTATAAAGAAATAATTACTTTGCTCGTTGGCAATCTAAATAAAATATGAACAAATTCACGAAGGTTTGCGGGTGGAGATGAGCTTTTTCCCTAAGCAATTCATGCCATAAAGACTAAAAATCAGCTGTAGGTAAGTATATAAACTTAGGTATACTTATACTTACTTCTACTTATACTTTAGGATCTATAAGAAGAAGACATACCGAAACACTACATTACGTCTACCATAGTTTTGCAAGACTGTTTTCAGTATGAAAAAAAATTAAATACCTATAAACTTTTAGATATTTCAGTGTTTTATTCTAATTTGTTAAATTTAACAAATCGTTACATATGAGCGTAAAAGAGAGTTGTTTTTAAAATCTCACAAGTTTAACGTCCTCCAAAAATTGAAATTAATAGGGTTGGAAAATTACTGGGGAAGGACCATAAATAAAACCGCAAGAGAGTTATGCAACGTTTCGTCTTATTACATAAGACATCATCAGGCTGAAGACAAAGTAATTATATAACATCGACAATTAAAATTTAAAAACTTACCAATAATGTTACGTATTGATTGTTTTGGTAAGTTTTTAAATTTTAATTGTCGATGTTATATAATTACTTTGTCTTCAGCCTGATGATGTCTTATGTAATAAGACGAAACGTTGCATAACTCTCTTGTGGTTTTATTTATGGTCCTTCCCCAGTAATTTTCCAACCCTATTAAGTTGTTTTTAAAGTTTACCAAATTTTATTTAATGAAGTATCTGCTCCTATTCGCGCGCAACTACCCTGTTGCCGATTTGGGGATGAAGAGACATGGCAGGGGGTAAAGTAACCACCGCGCGCTACTGACCAACACCCGAAGGGTAACCTGCGCGCAACTGTCCTGTGAGATTAAAAGTACATAAAAAAATTTCTGACCGCCGCGCGCAAGTGACCCATGCCCGTATAATTGCGTTCAATTTCTGAAACGCCAGAGGTAGGTACACGCTTGATTTCTTGGAACATGGACTTCTTTGGAGATTCCCGTAATACATACCAAGGCGAAATTGGGAATACATAATATTAAAGATAAATAAATACATACATACATACATAATACATAATATTAAAAATAAACAAACACTTATTTGGTACCCAGTTGGTTTAATCTGAACCATACATAGTGGTGAAACTAAATATTGAAAAGTCTTTTTTCTTATTCCAACATTATTCAAAAGGACAAATACTCTAAAGAAAGCACCACAGCATCCATTACACAACTTTTCTCCTGTTGTAACCTTAAATTTATCTTGTTCACAAGTATTCTTCTATGTTTGCCAAATATCTAGAGGTGTATTTTCCAATTATCAACACAAATTCACAAACGAAGCTTCATAATCTGCACGTACAGATCAAATTGACTTAGTTTTTCGTTGAAATTGAAAAATGACAATTGGTGACCCGAGTCACAATTTGATCCGAAATACCGAAATATCCCGAACGATCATCGGAAATCTGTCAAGCCAAAATTTCCAAAAATTGAAATTTTGTATTTAATTTTGATCTACTGGTGAAAAAGTTTTAGTCAATTCTATAGCTACAGTTTAGTTCGAATTATGAAAACCAAGTAATTTTTGAACGACTTTGGATGTACTTAATAACACCAAAGATATCTTAAACAAGCTTTCATTTTGTTTTCTAGAAATTACACCAAGATTTACACATTTTCGTGCCAAGGTTTTTCGTATAAATTATTTCTAACTTTGTAATAATTTTTTGTGGCTTTTTAGTTTCTCAATATTTATTAGGCCCTGATTTCAAGTTTGGTCACAAAGTTGCACGGGTCGCAGTTAATCTTGACTTGACAACGATAAATCAATGCTCGCGGTGAACCGTAATGGTTCCGAACTGCACCTGCGCTATAAGTAAATCCTGGACTAGTTCAGGATTAATCCTAATAATTCTGTAACGAAGCGTTTTAAAAATCATGGAAAACTCCATGATAACGTGGTACCATGCGCTGTGATCAAACTGTAGAGGGAGAAAGCTTCTCCCTCCACGGATCAACCCTACCACCACCAGCGCTCGGTTTGTTTACACCGAAGAGCCGTTATAAGACCGACACAAAAAAATCTCTTGTGTTGTGTAGATACAACTCACCGTTTTTGAGTAAAATCGATTTAAAAATTTAGGTTACAGACCATAAACAACATGAAAATCAGGAAGGACGACCAGAACCAAATTGAAATCTGGGTCTTCTGGGGTTAGACCGCATCAGTTTGTAAGAAAATGTCGACGTTTCGCCCGTTCTAGTAAGGCGCATCTTCAGGGCACAGACACAGACAGACCATAGGTTCAGTGGTTAATTTTTTCGAATCCACAACTTCGCACAACAGCCTTCGAAGCACGCACAACGATATTTTTGAAATGATTTAATCAATTATTGTTATTACGCAAAGAAAAAGAAAAAACAACAACCCATACGCATTCAAAAATACGTAAAAAAAGTTGGACCGCCGTATACAGCAGTCCAATTTCAGTCACAATTTTGTATTACGTCCGATGCCTTTGCAATATTGCCCGTTAGGCAAACTTTGTCAACATGAATGAATGAATGAAATAATATGACGTCATTAGGTTTCAGTTACCTTAAGGCGGCCCCTGCGAACCGTCAAAATGATCAAAAAAACATGTGTTTATACTTTTATACAAATCTCCAAAGATAGTTCACCGATCAACACCAAACAAAAAGCAAACTGATTAGAAATGAGCTCCGCACAAAACTAAACATTTTTTATTTAGTATTTAACCCCTTTCTTTGTCTGCTGTTGTGATAAATTTGAGACTTGGGTGCCAAAGGCAAGATACTGCACAAATCGGCAAAAAAATACACGCTTTATGCACAACCTCATTGTAAATATGCATGCAAAAATTGAACCCGCTACTCGCAATAGCAAGGAAAAAACAACCTTTAGAAAAATTTCTTTGAGAATGAGACTTTTCAAATTTACCGCTTTCAAACTTTAGTTGGAAGGAAGTGCCAGTGACATTTTTGGAGGCGCCACAACAGTTTCCGGTTGAAAATTGCTGACAATTTGGCCGACCGAAGTACCTGAGTCTGTCACTAGACACTGCGGTGGTCACTTTACCGTCTGGTAAAGTGACCACCGCGCGCTACTGACCAACACCCAATTATACAAGTCACAAGTGGTAATTACGCCTGCACCAAAACCAACATCTCTACGTCTAGGTTATTCATGTCCAGATGACCAGATGATCAAAATTCGTAGATAATAAGTAACATAGAGTAATGAATAAATTTTTATTTATGTTGGTTTAATCATATTTATTTTCCTATCACAAAACTGAACACATTACTGTTGTGTTTCCGCCTAAAAATGTAGAAAATACTGCACTGTTTGTGTTCCATCCGCAGTTCTAACGAAAACTTAAATTTGGTTACGTTACATTAACACGACTAACACACAAACTGATGCCTTATTCACACATTGCCGAAGAACTCGATGATGAAAAATTGCTTTCCGGAAAAGATTCACAACTTAATATCGTTTTACTCTGGAAAAACCCCAACTAATTCCACGTTAATTCACATATTATGACAGGTATTTAATATAATAATTTTATAGGTTAACAATAAATTTGACAAACTGTCAGCAATTTTCAACCGGAAACTGTTGTGGCGCCTCCAAAAATGTTACTGGCACTTCCTTCCAACTAAAGTTTGAAAGCGGTAAATTTGAAAAGTCTCATTCTCAAAAAAGTTTTTCTAAAGGTTGTTTTTTCCTTGCTATTGCGAGTAGCGGGTTCAATTTTTGCATGCATATTTACAATGAGGTTGTGCATAAAGCGTGTATTTTTTTGCCGATTTGTGCAGTATCTTGCCTTTGGCACCCAAGTCTCAAATTTATCACAACAGCAGACAAAGAAAAGGGTTAAATACTAAATAAAAAATGTTTAGTTTTGTGCGAAGCTCATTTCTAATCAGTTTGCTTTTTGTTTGGTGTTTATCGGTGGACTATTTTTGGAGATTTGTATAAAAGTATAAACACATGTTTTTTTGATCATTTTGACGGTTCTCAGGGGCCGCCTTAAGGTAACTGAAACCTAATGACGTCATATTGTTTCATTCAAAAATTGAACAGACTTTCATGTTGACAAAGTTTGCCTAACGGGCAATATTGCAAAGGCATCGGACGTAATACAAAATTGTGACTGAAATTGGACTGCTGTATACGGCGGTTCAACTTTTTTTACGTATTTTTGAATGCGTATGGGTTTTTGTTTTTTCTTTTTCTTTGCGTAATAACAATAATTGATTAAATCATTTCAAAAATATCGTTGTGCGTGCTTCGAAGGCTGTTGTGCGAAGTTGTGGATTCGAAAAAATTAACCACTCAACCTATGGTCTGTCTGTGTCTGTGTCCTGAAGATGCGCCTTACTAGAATGGGCGAAACGTCGACATTTTCTTACAAACTGATGCGGTCTAACCCCAGAAGACCCAGATTTCAATTTGGTTCTGGTCGTCCTTCCTGATTTTCATGTTGTTTATGGTCTGTAACCTAAATTTTAAATCGATTTTACTCAAAAACGGTGAGTTGTATCTACACAACACAGGAGATTTTTTTGTGTAAAAACAATGGAATTTAAGATATTGTTGCTAAAAGTATTAAAAAACTAAAGCCAAAAGAGTTAGGGTATTTTTACCCAACTCCCCTCCTGTTTGGGACGACCCTTATTGAAAATTTCTATTGAAAATTATCAACTGTACCAGATTTTGTAATTTTATCTGTAATGGTTTTCGAAATATTGAGAAAAACTCACTAAAAGAAGCACCCCTTTCAGGGGGTGTAGCTCCCTTACGAAGTATTTTTGGATACATGTTTATAGGAATCTTTTGTCTTATATACCTTATATACCATGTATACATACCTTGTGGCTACTGTACTTGAATAAAATTGATTGAGCCACTGGGAAATGTTTAACTGACCCGACTAACGTAACAATATTACTTAAATCGCAAATTAATACAGCGTGTTCGCGAAGTTGAGGTGCTAACATGCATTGTTCTTAAGAGTTTTAGCCTAAAACCTTAGTAAAATGTTGATGATAACGAAGATTCAATAACATCTTTTTTTTAATTTTGGAAGCAGACCCTTTGCTCAGATCAAAAAAATCAAAGGACCATTGGCGTAATCAACAAAAACTGTTACAATAAAGTTATCATCTAATTAGTCAGAGAGGGTCACTGTTACAATGAGAACAGTCTTACAGATTTAATGCAATTGTATGGGCAATGCTATCAGAATGCAGCTGCTGCATTCAGAGAGTACTTAGAGTATGAAAAAATAATAATACAAGGAACATTATTGAAAATCCGGTATCCACAATAATGAGATAGATTATTTTGAAGCGCTCATCTCAAAACGGCAGTTAGACAGGATAGGACTCAACATTTTAGAAAGACTAAAAATTATCTCCGTTTTAAAAACATTGTATTAAGACGATTTAGGCTAAAACTCTTAAGAATAATGCATAGTGTCTCGTGTTAAAAGGAACTTTTTAACTTCGCGAACAGCCTGTATAATAGCTGTTTCAAAACTATAAAAACACCAACGTCGCATTTTACCGAATTATTTTTTTAAATATGATTGATAAAATTGTAAAATAGTTCTTAATGATTACATCTGTCATTGAAAGTATAAATTCCATTACCTATTATTTTTTTGAAGTGCATGAATGATTTATAACAACTAATTTTGAGAGAAAATGCGACGTTGGCGTTTTTATGGTTTTGAAACAGCTAATACAGATTTTTCACTAAGATACAGGCTCGTGGCCAATCTGAATGCAGTGTGGCGACCACGCGAGGACTATTTGCGACTAATGAGGATGTATCATGGAAGCAACTATTAGACTGCCTTGAGCGTTTGACAATAGTTTGGCATTTAACAATTAATTTGACATTTTGAGGAAAATGGTAAGTTTTTTATTTTAACCGGTGGGATCGTAGAAAAACAAGTGTATTCAATTCGCATGTAATGACAATTAAGACACGACTACAAATAATTCGGTACGAGCCGTAGGCGTTTTTTTTTAAATGTAAGAACATAACACATCATTTTCATAGAATCTTAAAAATTTACGTTAATAAATAACAATTCGTTTGAAAAAAAAACTCAAACATTTGATTTATTACATTATTATTAAGAAAAATTACTAATATTCCTACTTACCTAGTGTGTGTGCATGCCAAATTTAAAACAACTAATTTTGACAGAAAATGCGACGTTGGCATTTCCATGGTTATGAAACAGTTTACAACCTTGAACTCCTAAATAAAACATGATTGAAACAACAAGTAAAAATGTTGTAAATTGACTCCTGAACTTGAAAAAGAGTTGCGCAAAGGTGGTAGATTAGAAATGTGCCGTTCACGAACAACCGGCTTATTGAACCGATTCCTTAAGGTGATCCGTAGGAATCGGCTCACCAGACGGATCGGATTCAGTTCCCGGTTCAATTTCCAAACGAAACGAATTGCATTTTGTACTCATTATAGTGTTTGTGTTTATAAATTAACTGGATCTTGGATCAATCTCGGCTTACGGAATGAATTGTATTCACGGTTCAATCTCGATAAGAACTGAACTGAATTTGATCGCCTATTAATTTGAGTGCTTGTCAGTATGTCAGATCATTTTATCTTAAAAGCTGCATTTAATTCTAAAAAAAATGCACAATCAGTTTGTTTTCTAACATCGGGAGGTGGTCAGCCACCTGCGTTTAATTCCTTTTTGTTTTAAAACCGGTTCCCTATGTGAGCTATGAGAGGAATGAAGTTAGTACCGACCACAGAATAACAGGGTACCGACACGGGTACCGACTTGCTCAATCGGCTCAATTGAACCGGATCATTGATCCGGCTCACGTTGGTGTCGCTAAGCCGTCGAACCGAATCAGAATACTGAGCCCATCTCTATGGTAGATACATGAAAGTACCATGACTCAACAGATTTTGAAATCAGTTTTTAATTAAGTTGCATCTAAACTCTGTTCAACGATATTTGGAGGATACAACCCCAGTAACCCATAATCGGTGGGAATCTTTTATGACGGCCTATAACAATGGGACGCTGTAAAGTTTGTTTACCTACTTGACCGCTACCAGAATATTTCCAGGTCCGTATTCTGAGTTAAGGGTGGGTTAAACGTATTCGTCTTATGGCGTTTCCAATGTAAAAGAATTGTGGCTATAACTAAGCCATTTGAAAAGGTATCAACGTCGTTTCAAAACTCAATGTATCTTAGAAAGATATCTACAAAATGGCTTTTAGAAAATTTTAAAAAATCTAGTACTTAATAAATTATGGCCACTTAAATAAACACGTTTTCGGACTAAAACACTTATAAAGACACTAAGGCTTCAAAATGAAAAAACTCAAAAGGTAGTCGATAGAGATTTTTATTTCAAACGGCTTGGCATTTTTAGTTTTTTTTTTATTATTAAAAATAAGCTTGATATCGCCACAATTCTAATTCATTGGAAGCTCAAAATTTCTCGGGCGATGATTTATAGCAGATGGCTAGACAAATCCGCAGGAAGATTTACAATGGGATCGGGGGGGTCTGAGTAACAGACCCAAGAGCAGGTTCCTGCCAAAAATGATTAGATTTGTTACGTCTCACTTTCTTGTTAGTCTTGTTCACCGAAACAATAATGACTTTTGTTTTCATTGAAAAAGGAATTTGGTAATTTTAATTTTTGTAAATAACAACTGATACTTTTGTTTACTGTTTTTGACAGTACACTTTTTATCCTTCTAATAGTAATAAAAAAATTAAAATTAAAATTATGTAAAATAAAAAGATTATTGACAATTGCATAATTGAAGCTCTTTGAACCTAAAGGTTTCAGTGACCATAGGTATTTAGAGTGTTATTCGTTATTACACTTGTATATTATTGATTCTTTTCGTCTATGATACATTATACAGAGTCGAATTTTTAACTGGAATAAAATTCATAACTTGGATATAGGCTATTTTTGCGAAAATTCACGAAACAAGTCGATTTTTGTTTTTTCTTGTCCATCACTTGATGTAAATGATTTTTGTTTATTGCTGTCAAAAATGCACAGCCACCTCTAACTTTTTTTTTCAAATGTAACAGTATGTCGATTGACACCTCTTGTGAAAGAGCACTTCGCAAGCAATACAACGCACTATTTGTTTTTTGAATATTGTCAAGGCCTAGTTGATGAAAAAAGTATTACCAGTGGAATAAAATAAAAAATAAAAAAAACTAAAAAAATAAAAATAAAATATATAACTTGCACATAAGCGACTTTTGTAAAAAAAATGCTGAAACCGGTCGATTTTTGTTTTTCCTTGCGCATCATTTGGTGCATATGGTTTTTATTTATTTGCTGTCACAAATGCACAACTTTTTTTTTCAAATGTAACGATATATCAAGTGGTACCTCTTGTAAAAGGTAATTTCGCAAGTAATGTACAACGCGCTATTTATTTTCTGAATATTTGCAAACCTTTACACAATAAAAAATTAAAAACCAATTTTTATAAGTTGAAATTAGGTAAATCACACTCGAAATGATGCGAAATGTTAGAAATTTATGTTACTATCGTTATGTTATTTCCCAGGAATGGAACGGTGTCCATTTTAAACATTTGTTGCATTAAATACTGTTCAACTTATAAAATTGGTTTTATTTTTCTATCACGTAGGCTTTGAAAATAATCAAAAAACAAATAGTGCGTTGTATTGCCAGCGAAGTGCTCTTTTACACGAGGTGTCACTTGACATACCGTTACATTTGAAAAAAAAAGTTTGAGGTGGCTGTGCATTTTTGACAACAGATAAACAAAAACCATATCCACCAAATGATGGGCAAGAAAAAATAAAAATCGACTTGTTTCAGGAATTCTCACAAAAATCGGCCATATTCAAGTTATGAATTTTATTCCAGTTAAAAATTCCACTCTGTATAAACCATAATAATCGGGCATAATGATTACGCCCGCTAATTTGTACTAATGCTGACAAAAAATACTATTATAACATATGTTTTAATAAATATATTATAGTTGTTTATTAACTTTAAGAAAAAAATTAATTCAGTAAACCGAAAAATTGGCAATCCGGAAAACCCCTTGAATTAGTGCCTTTTTATCGAGATTTACCTGTATTTTATTATGTTTTTACTGTTCTATTAAATAAACACTTCAAATTTAAAATAAAACTGTTGAAAATGAGAAAATCTTGTTCGGGCATACAAATATCAAGTAAGACCAATCTAGGTAGTGTTGTAAGTCACAAGTACATCCTTTGTTGTGACATCAGCTTGACCACAGAATAATAAACGCCCTAAGCCGGTCGGGCCGGCAGTTTTATGATCGATAGCCCGAAAGCGAGTTCGAGATTCCTTTTAACCTAGCCTTAATGCAATTTTTGTATCATTGGTGCGATAACTGAACAATACAATTTGTCAAATTTAACTAAAGTCGATTTAAAATGTTTAATAAAGATAACTATTTAAATATTTTTTATTAGGGACACATACACACTGTTTATACAATTTAATTTAAAAATATTGATTTTGATTGTATCGATATGGATATTTCAATTAATTAATTCAAAACCTTATGTTCTAGACTAAAAACTTTATGAAGCAATCAAAACTTTTGATTAAATACCAGTGTTTTTTAACAGGATTACACCCTTCACTTGTACATAGGAGTTGAGTTAAAATGAATAAGAGACAAGCGTATTTTTCATATCAAACATAGCAATTAAATAATTAAATAACAGAAATCCTAATTATTGTCGATACATGTTACAAGCTACAGTGTGATCATTGGGATTTATGAGTATAATTAGAGTAAGCTTTAATAGTTTTGTAACTTTTATGAAAGCGCTGATTATCATAATTTATCAAGATGAAGAGAGTCAAATAATAAAATTTCGAATGTTAGTATTTAATTAGAATACATTTTTTCATTCAGTTTGCACTAGTTTATCAATCACAAATAAAAAACCCTACTCTAATTATAAATTCAAATGATCGCATGGTATTATATTGCTCTTTTTAGGTAGATATGAAGAATATTTTTGTATTTATATCTTTGGCAATCACTTTAACTAATGGTCATGTTATTACGTTGAAAAATCTGACACACATATACTGCGTCAATGACAATCCGGATTCCGCCGTATACGTTTTACCCACCAAAAGAAAAACAAATTCACTAAATGATGTGTTTTTGAAGACATGGGGGAATGAATGGATTAGGAAAAACGCTTCAAATTTACCCTTAAGACCACTTACTGACAAAAGATGGGAAGGTGTGTTTCAATAGTTATTTATGTATTACAAGCTCACAAACAAGGTGATCATGACCCACAAGAATGTTTAAAGCCCTCAGCGCAGCCTAGCACTTTTATTTTTCAAGGGCTGCAGTCGTCAATTATGCTTGTGGTACAAACGCTTTACTGTACTGTATTGTCCAAAAGTTTTTTTTTCAGATCTCCCGTTTCCTGATGCAACTAGATTAAAATATGCTTCAGCATTGGACTCCTCCTTTTCCTTTTCGGTGTTTTCTAGCACAAATTGGACAGCTCGATTACTTATGAGTAATGATTTATCTCCAATGGATTATAAAGGAGTGGGAGACGTAAACAAATGGAGTCATTACAGTATTGTCTCAAGTAAAAATTCAACATACATTTACAAAAACACTAATATTGAATATTGGGAGAGAGAGTTTAAGACTAGGTATTTAACTCTTGACAGCTCAGAGAAAATTCTTTGGAGACCACACTTTTGTAGGTTTTCTAAAACGAGATTTTATTGTGTGGCTGTACATAATATGTTTGCAGATGATTTTCTATGGTCAAATTCTACAAGTCAAGAACCGTCCGTTTTAGAAATCAACCCAAAGAAAACGACATGTTTACTGTTGTATACATCATTGTGTCCAGAATGTTTTTTAGAAGTTAGTGTCAACAATGGGGACAGTTTTAGAATTATTCAGAATGAGATAAAGAAAAATAGTGTGCAGTTTTGGCAAACCCACAAAATTGATATCGATCCTTCAAAAAGAGTTACGGTATCATTTACTAAAAAAGCATTTAATCAAAATGTCGATGGATATTGGGCGATAGATATTAAATTATGTAGGAGTCACACAGAATTTTGTAAAATTTAAATTGATTCAAATGTTTCATTGGTTAATTTTATTAATTTTAGCAAATCTTAACGCAATAACAAATACTATCTGTTACGAATTAAATAACAATTTTAAAAATAGCTTTAATTTAGAAGTTATAAGACATAAACCTGGAATTCTAGTTATTGGAGACAATATTAATAACAACATTTGTTGCTGGGACGTCCTTGGAAAAAAATTTCCTAAATGTGAAAAGCATAAAATTTGTGTGGAAAGCAACCAGTGTTACTGTTCCTGGGGTTTTGAAGGAGAAAATTGCACTGATCGTAAGTAGCAAGGTTCCACAAGTAGTTACTTACATGTCTGCGTATCTAGTACAGCTGTCTCACAAATTTAAGTCTAACAGTAATATAATCTTTTACTTAGGTTTTATATCGTTGTTTGGTAATAATATAAATAACAAGGTTGCGCTTCGCTTATCTTGGTCTGCGACGCTGTACTGGCCCTGTAGGCCCTCGATATCTAGTTACTATTTGTTACCTTTTAATTTGCTTGGATTTTTGCGTAAACTGATGAGTGAAGTGGGTTGTTAATTTGCATTTGCTGAATGAGAAAAGGCGGAATGAAAATTTTTTTTTCATTGGACAATATTCAATCCATTTTCACAATATTTTTTGGTAATGGAAACCTTTGGTAAATTGAATTGTCGTCGTTAACTTGTGGATTGTCCATTTGACAAATTAAATTATATGACATTGACATTTGCAAAATTTACGCTAATTTTTATCATTCTAAATCAGCGGTTCTCAAAATTTGGGACTTGAATTTCAAAACGATTTTTTGAGAAAACTATGCATTTTCGATTCACAAAAATTTTACTTAATCGATTCCTTTTGCCATTATCTATCCACCCTTAAATTTATGCTAAACCATACCCTAACACCCTGTATAGAAAATTTTTTGAGAAAAAATATTTTTTCATAACAGATAACTTCTAATGTGTTAGAATTTACGATACAGGAAGAAAAAACCTTCTATATTTTAACAGGGGTCCCCATTTAAAATAAGAAAAATAAAGAGATCTAAAATTTGGAAAGTTTCATAGTAAACTGTGCTCACTTCAGCACCACAGGTTTTTTGGTTTTAATTTTTTTAACTGTAGGTAATCCCTAAACTCATATGAAAAAAATGGTATATGAAAATAGCTAAAAGGACGTCATAATGGGCACAAAGAAACGAAACAAAAAAATGATCATTAAGACGTCACACTTTTTTGAGGCACTGTATAATCAAAAATCTTTTTTCTGAAATGAGTTACATTTATACGACATAAAACGTTTTTTAAACTATCCAATCCTAAAATTAAATCTCTGTATATTTTAGGGTGTGCAAATGGAAGAAGAGGCATGTCGTGTAAAGAGCAAAGTATTCCATATGGTAAGTTGTAATATATGCAGTTATCCATTTGTGGTGTCGAGACACTTGCGCCCGGGACACTTGCGCCTTTTTACCTGAAGTGGGTCAGATGCGCCCGATCCGGGATCAAGCTTATTACCTACCTGTGATTCAGGGTCTGGTGGGTCACTTGCGCCCGCTTATATACTCCTAACTTATGTAAAAACTGAACAAAAAAAATAAACACTGACAGAATTTTGAATACGTTATTTTTATTCAAAACCATGGCATTTGTTTACCAAATTTATTGATTCATACAAAAGCAGCTCTTTTACGGCATTTAGCTGCAGTCCACCTATGGTCTGTTTTTTCTTATAAACAATTGTCATTGTCAAAATCGGGTATAAAACTAGTTCATATCGCCTTAAGAAAGGCGATACACCTAGTTATATAAATTTCTTCAATTAAAGCAACGGATAATAGTAACTAGGAATCTGTTAGGTACTGGTAAACTCGGAAATGCTTCTTTATACAACTGAGTCCGTATTGGTGCTTTTATAGATTTTTTTATATTACTGATGAGAATGAGGGAATTAGTTTCTAATTTCTTCTGTAACTTTGTTAATACCATGTTCCAAACAAGTGATATGAATTGAATTAGATCAAATTAAATCAGATGACATTCTTTTAAATATTTTCTTGAAAATACATTTTCAGGTAACTATTTACGGGAATTGAAGGTTTATAGTGTAGCCATTTAAAACGAATTTAAAAAGGAAACACTCAGCAGGATACTAATCCTTCGAGTCCGGCTTACAAATTATCGGGTTTCCTTTGCCGTTGGGTTTTTCGAGTTTTCAAAGGAAGTTTGTGATTATGAATGATATTTAAATGGATTTTAAGAATTAGTTAATTCGTAACAGTGAAACAACCTTTGGTTTTTGAGTATGGGAGCAAATTCTTTGATAATGAACATACAGACACATTTTTTTAACTCTGGACATAGCCCTATTATGTTCAATCTGAAAAAAATTATATCAAAGCATTGATCTAATTTACGTTATCAATGATACGTAAAGGTAATTATTTGGTGTCGAGTTATTTGAACCAATTTTAAAGTGATTTCGAATATCATTCCTTACATGTTACTATTACCTGATAATTAATAAATTTCATAAAAATTAATTTTTCTTTACTTGAATAATCTTGGAAGATTTAATTGACCGTTTGAAATTTTTGACAACACGTAGAACAATTAGTTGCATACCAATTACTCGCAATGCATTGATTTGATTTTTTTCAAATTGAAAATAGGGAATAATGAGTAAAAAAAATGTCTCCGTATTGACTGTGCTTACAAATTGATGATAATCATATGACATATGTTGTTTTAGATCAGCGAATAAGCAGTATTTTAAATAAACACGAAAACTGTTATAATTTGGAACAATGTTTAATAGCATTAGCGTATGTACAGAAACTAGAATAATTTTTTTGTATTAGTTGTAGGATTTATTTGATGTTTGTATTATATATTATTTAAATGACAATTTTTTAAATAAAAATGTGTTCGGCTTAGAAGTTTTTTTTTATTTAGCATGGAGTGAAAGTCTCTGGTATTTCAAATGAACCGATTAATGTCGTAAACATTATCGGACCACCTTTATCATAGAAAATTATTAGCTTATTCAAAACTCTGTCAATGTTTATTTTTTTGGTTCAGCTTTTACATAAGTACGGAGTATATAAGCGGGCGCAAGTGACCCACTAGATCCTGAATCCCAGGTAGATAATAGGCTTGATCCCGGATCGGGCGCAACTGACCCACTTCAGGTAAAAAGGCGCAAGTGTCCCGGGCGCAAATGTCCCTACTTCCCATTTGTAACAATTTACCCGTAACGTACCCAAAAACTAGTTACGGTACGGCTAGTGAAGATGTCCACTCGTTGCATGTAACACGTAACTAACTGGACACACGTAACATGTTCGCCCCGATCCACCATTTGTCGGTTTTTCGCCGTCACATCAAAGAAAATGCAACGATACGCAGCTTTTCAAGTTGGGACGAGTTTTCAGTTTCCTTCCGTTACAAATACTTATTGAATTATTTTATTAGTTACTGTATCATCGTGTTGTATCCTTTTTTCACACGTTACAGTGGCAATGATACGGCCAAAAACAGCACATACATTCGTTGCGAACAGTATCATTTTTGCAACGTGCCGTAACATGTACGGCACGGTTCGGTGTTACGATACGGGAAAATAGTTACAAGTGGATACCTGCCTTAAGACGTAGAGAAGTTTTTTCAACTAATTTTAGAGCAAATTTTTGCTAATATTGTTACGAAATCCTTTGGGAAGGACGTTATTTGTGAACGTTTCGGTTTATTGTTATTCGTGGTGTTCCTCTTTAGTTGTAGTTTTCGGTTTTAAAGTGATTTTTTTAATTCGTTACGGAGTTTTCTATTAGATTCCATTTGCGTGATCTAGGAACTCCTATCGTTTTTGATTGCTGAAACCCTATTGGTTAATAATATATTAAAAAACAAGTTTCATAAGACCACTCTTGAAGCACGAATTCAGTTTCAACAACGAGTGGCTTTAGCCACGAGTTTTTTGAACGAATGAGTGCTTCAAGGTCTTATGAAACGAGTTTTTTACACTATTTTTTGTAATTTGCCCCCTTTCTGCCGATTTTAAACAAAAATTGTTATTTTTGTCGATTTGGGGTTTTTTGTGACGGTTGGTAAACTGTCAATTTTGAAAGTGAAAAATTGATTTAAAATTTTTGTTTTAACCAAATTTTGTCAAAAACACGAATATGAATGATAATGAAGGTAATCTTTTGCCTGTACGCCCCCTGAAATTTATGAAATTGGCAAAAATACGGTCGCAAATTCGGTTCCTGCCAACCTAAAAATTTTCGTAAAATGTTCCCTGAAATTATGGCTATTATGACATCCCACTTGATGACGTTGCGTGCTTTAATAGGCCCATTAAAGCATCCAAATAACGATAAATTACAAAAATGATTTTTAGAAAAGTGAATTGTGAACTCTGTAACAACTGAGAATCGAATGGATATAAATGGGGTGAGAACTTCGGCTCAGAAAACAGAAAGTGAAGTAGTGAAGTGAAAGTAGTAGAAGGAAACCCTAGAAGGAAACTTGAAGTTCGAAGTTAATTGTCAATGATTGTCAAGTTAATCAATGTAACTACAAAGGCTTACGCACTGTACCTTGTGGCTACTGTACGACTTGTACCTGAATAAAGTGAATTGAACGGCTCGGAAGTCTTTAAGGCTAGGTTAAAAGGAATCTCGAACTCGCTTTCGGGGTGTCGATCATAAAACTGTCGGCCCGACCAGCTTAGGGCGTTTATTATTCTGTGGTCAAGCTGATGTCACAACAAAGGATGTACTTATAATTTACAACACTACCTAGACTGGTCATACTTGATACTTGTATGCCCAAGCAAGATTTTCTCATTTTCAACAGTTTTATTTTAAATTTGAAGTGTTTATTTAATGGAAAAGTAAATACATAATAAAATACAGGTAAATCTTGATAAAAATCAACTAATTCAAGGGGTTTTCCGGATTGTTAATTTTTCGGTACAAATTAGCGGGCGTAATTATGCCCGATTATTATGGCCTTAGGGCATAATGAACAGGTTTATATAACGCGTATTATAGACGAAAAGAATCAATAATATACAAGTGAAAAATGAAATAGTTTATAGATTAATGCCCGGTTGCACAAAAGTCAAATTAATCGGCCATTATGTGATGGTCCGTCAAAATTTGATGGTTTGTTAACGGTTTGTTAATTTTGAATGCGTTGCACAAAACAATTTGCACATGTTTTAATCGTTCATCATATGATGCTCCGTTAATCGTCGATTAATAAAAAACCAATTTGGCAACAAGGCCTTATGTCATTTGATATGTCATTTGATATATATTTGACAGCCTAATTTTTTTTATTAATATTGTGTTTTCCCGGACTTTGAGTTTTACCAAGTATTTTATGTGTCGATTTAACTTGTAATCTTTCGTCTTCAAAGTGTTCTGTTTGCTGCGAACAATTTATGGTGTTAGAAATAGTGTTTGATGCCTTGCGTGGATTTGTGAACTCTAATGATGTAGTACTTGAGTTTATGGCAAATTTCTAGACCTAAAGGGAGCAAGGAGAATAGCGTTGTGAAATTTTGCCGTGTCCGCGATCTCTTTATTTTCCTTTTTCGGGGGTATTTGACTGATCAAGTGCCAAGGGGTACCAAGACGCTATTCCAGAAGGCAAATCACGGAAATAGCCCTAAAGGCAGATGAAATTAAGGCGTGAAAGAATCCACATGTGTTTATTACCAAATTCAATAAACCTTCATTTGAATATTGGAGTTTTATTTTAAATAAAATTAATAAAGTTTTTACACTTCTTTTTTTGTGAAGTTATTTGGACAACGCTTTTTAAAAGTGAATCATCCGCATTGGCACATTGGGAAGCAGACCAACAAAGTGGACATTATGTTATTCGTTAAAAAATAAGTTATTGCTCGAGTTGTTTTATTGAATAAACGATACAAATTCATGTCTAAGCGGGTTGTGTGACTTTCTGGGATAACCCTACAGATGTTTTACAAAAGACAAAAAACCAAAATCTCAAAAAAATTGGGTTTGTGCACTGAGGGATTTGATTCGTTGCGATTTGTTGCAATTCTACCTCTGGTTTTATTTAAACGAAAGTGCTTTTTACACTCATGGTCAAGCAACATCTCAAACAAATCCCCAGGATCTCTGATTTTTTGCACAGGCCTCTCAGGCACTACAATCACTTGCACATAACCTTTCTCATCCAACAAAATAAATTCAACGTTTTCCTCCTTAATTCTTGTTACTCTCTCACCCCTTAGGTAGTTGTTTACTTTAGTTCATGAAATTTTACCAAAAACACCTTAAATTCTCCAATAAAAAGTGTTACAGACGGTTAATCAGAGATTAATCGCTCGTGGATCGGCCATTAAGTTGATGACTCGTTAAACACTGATTAACAATGACATTTGCGTTGATTTGCGTTTGTGCAACGGAAAACAGAGTTAATCAATGATTAATTTACAATTATCGTTGACGTTCATCAAATATTTGATGAGAGATTAATCAAAGATTAATCAGCCGTTAACGGTGTTTTGCGTTGCACAAAATTTTTGATGGACGATTAACACTTTGTTAACGGCCAATTATCTTTTGTGCAACCGGGCATAAGCATGTTAACTTATAAAAAAATGTCAACTTTTTACAGTGTTCGGATTATCGAGTGCTATTTATTGGAACTAAAGGTTTGATTAACGTATGGTCGAATTAAAAAGATTTGACTGTAATTGGGAACATAGGTGTTATTCTATGAAACATGCGTAAAAGAGAGATTCATATATTTTCAAAAAAATGAAAGTAGAAACTTATTAACTAACCGAAATTTCTATATTTACAATAAACTAGCTATTTACAAAAACCTAAATATTATGTACCTATATGTCAATAATAAAAAATAGGCAAGAAATGAAAAATGTATAAAGATATTCATATATTTACAATAAAGAATGCTAGTAGAAATTTATTACTTAACAGAAATTATGTTTATATATTTACAAAAAAACTGGCTATTACAACATACCTAAATACTATGTACCTATATGTTAATAATTAAAAAATATGCAATAAATGAAAAATGTATAAAGATATTCATATATTTACAATAAAAAATGCTAGTAGAAATTTATTAGCTAACAGAAATTATATTAATATATTTACAAGAAACTAGCTATTTACAACATACCTAACTATGTTATCCAAAAATGCTAAAAATAAAAATTAGGCAATAGATGGGCCGTTGTGGATAAAAAATAGACCTAAAAAATAGAAGCCAGAAAAAATATTCCATATGTAAAAAATGCTTACCTATTTATTATCACGTATGGGCATGTTCCTGATGTGTCGTGGATCAACCAATTCGGGAAGCAAGGAATGAAAGTAGAACCTTTGAAGTTTTGGTAACATTTTTTCCTCCCAAAACTGATTATCCTTCATTACCCACTGTGTTTTTAGGGGATAATTATCTCCTAACCAAACACCTAAGAGGCAGCACTCTTTGTCAGTTATTTGGAGTTGTCCCTGAATTTGGTAATACCAATCGTGGTTTTTGTTAACTTTTAAAACTTTTTTTGACGAAACAGAGTTGTGTGTAATTTTTTTAAAATCTCATAATTATTATCATTATTATCAATTTATCCGTTGAAATTTATACAAAATACAACAGCTCCAAACTGTTATCCTTTAGGAAATAGTCCCGCAATACGAGTATACTGTTTTGAATTAAAGTTAATAAATAAAACATATCAATTACGGTTTTATTAGGTACATCTAGAAGTGACTTCAAAAAGACTAACTAAAAACAATGAAATCTACGTTAACAATTTCTGGGTAATAGGAAATTAGCCAGGTGTGTGGTCACAAATAAATTGCTTTCTAAATAACGGCCCTAGATAAAGAAAATATAAGATAAACAAGTTACCTATTGTAATACCAATTATAATGACTTGAAACCCCTAAATTATTAAGCGGCTAATCCCTTTTCTAGTTGCATGGTTTAACTTTCTCTGATTTGGTTGCCAATCCCGACCAAATTCCTTTTTCAACGGAAACAAAAGTCATTATAGTTTCAATGAACAAGACCAACAAGAAAGTGAGACATGACAAATCTAATCATTTTTAGCAGGTACCTGCTCTTGGGTCTGTTACTCAGATCCTCCGATCCCATTGTAAATCTTTCTGCGGATTTGCCTAGCCATCTGCTATAAATCATCGCCCGAGAAATTTTGTGTTTCCAGTGAATTAGAATTGTTGCGATATCAAGCTTATTATTAATAATAATAAAAAACTAAAAATGCCAAGCTGTTTGAAATAAAAATCTCTATCGACTACCTTTTTAGTTTTTTCAATTTGAATCCTTGGTGTCTTTATGAGTGTTTTAGTCCGAAAACGTGTTTATTTATGTGGTCATAATTTATTAAGTACTAGATTTTTTAAAATTTTCTAAAAGTCATTTTGTAGATATCATTTTTAAGATACATTGAGTTTTGAAACGACGTTGATACCTTTTCAAATGACTTAGTTATAGCCACAATTCTTTTACATTGGAAACGCCATAAGACGAATACGTTTAACCTAGCCTTAATTAACTCGACCAACGCAACATTTGGTGACAGCGGTGGGATACGACCATAAGATATAGGATACGACAGACACGCAAGATTGGACAGACAGTTCCTGTGAAAGATTTTAATTTTGATAAGAAGAAGTTCCTCAAAACTGTGTGAAGTTTGTGAGACTTGTGATTTGAAAAAGTTTCTGTAAAATAGCTTTATCCAATTTCGTCCATGTCAGTGACTCATGGAATGGCTGCAGAAGGCGCAGACACAGAAGCAATACAAAACATGATCGTCAAATTTATAGAAGAACTGAATAAAGGTCAAGAAGAACAAATGAAACCGCAAGAAAAGTTGCGTATGAAATTTCGAAAAAAGCAAAAGTTGACTTTAGACGTCGTCTTCAGACGACGCTTTAGAAATCGTCTCTACGAATTTAATTAGTCAAGTAACGAAGCAAGTAGCAGAAAATAAGACTCAAGTGAAAAACAAAATTAAGGAACTAACTCAAGATGTGACAGAAGCCTGACAGTTGAAGGGTTTGTTGAAAATGTTGGTTGCATTATGCTTGTTGACACCGGGTCAAATGCTATAATAATAGTTCATCCACGTATACTAGCTGAAACAAGAAGAAATGTTAAAAAAGATCTGATATTTGTGTTGAAAACAGCCAATGGAGAAGAACTTTCAGTACTTGGTGTTGTATCACTTAGAAATCATAGTAGTCAGCGTAATACAAAATCATCCGGTCTATGTGGCTAACATATCTGAAGACTGTATCTATAGATTGGACTTTCTAAAAGAGAATGAGAATTCCTGTCTTAAGTGAGACTGTTATTCCCCCGAAAAATACAACGTGTAAGAAGACTCCAGGAGCATTATTGCAAAAACCTTGTGGAAAGAATTGTTCTCATTGTCAAAACAGGAAGAAGAATGAACTGAATGTCAGTTTAATTGAAATTCAAGAATTTCATCACGATGGTAATATTCTTTCGAGAGACTTTGAAAAGAAGCCCAAAAAAACGACCCTGACTTGAAATTAATATGTAGTAGAAAGATTTGAACAAAATCTAGGAAAGCCAGAATGGAACGAAGTGGTTAATTTAAGTCCGATTGTGAAAGCGTACCTGGCGCAAAGGAATTCGTTGAAGTTTAGAAAAGGTGTCCTCTGTCGCTCATGGGAAAGCTGCGATGGAAAAAAAGGTAAATAGAAGTTAATTTTACCATCAAAGTACAATGGGCATTTTGAGAGAATTTCATAAGAGGTCTATTGGTGAACACTTTGGAATCAAAAATACTTTACACAAAATCAGAGATCGATTTTATTGGATTGGTTGTCGCTAAGATATCGAAAGCTATTGTAAAACTGGTGATGTGTACAACTCTAGAAAAGGAACACCGATCTTGATGATGTTTGGTGAAGAATTGAGAATCCCATTTGTTCTTGCCTTGGAATGTAAACCACATGACCATGAAGATAAAGAGCTACCTTATTATGTAAGATCTGCAAAAACGTCTGCAGGATTTACATCAGTTCACAAGAAAACACTTGAAAACGATGTCGAAAAGAATGAAGGCCAGATACGATCTAAGAGCCAGTGGTCCAGCGTTAAAAGAACATGATTTAATTTGACTAGTTAAGTCAAAAAGAAAATTTGGCAAATGCCCAAATTTACAGAGGGACTGTAAACGAGCCTACGAATCTGTAGTGTCTCAATGACGTGATGTTCAGAATAAAGACAAGACAGCAACGAGCGAAGGTGGTTAATGGTGACCGGTTAGCCCTTTATCGTGGTAGAAACTCTGAGGAATTAGCCGGGACCTCGATTCTTTATTTGTAAACGTTTCGGTATATTGTTGTTCCTGGTGTTCATCTTTAGTCAAGTTTAGATGTACTTTTCGGTTTTAAAGTGATTTTTATAACTCGTTCCGGAGTTTTCTGTTAACTTCTATTTGCATGTTCTATGAACTTCTAGCCTTTTCGATTGCTGAAATCTATTTATTATGTTACTTCTGAAAAACTGAATTTAGTTGTTAGTTAGTTGTCAAACAGTGTAACTCCAAATGCTTTCGCAGTGTACCTTGTGGCTACTGTACTTGAATAAAAGTGATTGAACCACTCGGAAGTGTTTATCTAACTCGACTTGCCAAATTTAATAACTCAACAAATTAACGATTCTCATCAAAACTCAAATTATTAATTGTTATCAGCCTATTAGCAACGTCCAACGAAGGCTTAGTTGCATTATTTTCTCTATTCCTTATTCTCTTTGTATGTGCTTGTTTGGTAAAACCGCTCAACCCCAATCTTGAGCGATCGGTCGTGTTTTATCAGCCAAATTAATTCGTTTTCTATAATCGAGCCCCATAATCGGCAATTGTTTTTTATTGTTACTTATATTTTCGTTTTGTTTTTAGATACACAAGCCTTCACGGGGTGGAGAACAAATGTTCCAGCATCAGTGCTAATTTTAATTTTCTTAAACATACTGTAAAATTTACAGTACTTATTATTACTTATTATAACTAACACCCAATTTTTATTTCTTACAAAATAAATTTACAGAAAAAATAAAATTTTTGTCAATTTATTCATTTTTGACAGTACAGTAGTGTCGCGATAATCCAGATCATTTAAAACCAAGGTAATCTGAACTATCAAATAATCCGGATTACCAAATAGTACTTTAAACAGGTATTTTAAAGAAAAAAAGAACAATACCACAATTATTGAAAACATCGGTTATTTTAGCGATTAATATAAAGGATAAAATTTTATGAGGACGTTTACAGGTGCAATTTTTTTAACGAATATATTGCTAGTACCACAACGACGTGCTCTACACGAATTTCTGGAGTACCTACACTACCAAAATATTACTTGAAAATAATATAAATCAGTAAAGTATGTTTATCAAGGTGAATCCGCATTATCATATCAAGAAAAAATCCGAAATCTGTGTACAAAGTACACAGTGGAGCAGGGGACCCATTCACGTCTCGGAGACCAATCTCAAAAGACACACAAACTGAAACGGCCTCATGATACATAATACATAAGCCATGAACAGCGATTTCGATTTCCTGCAGAATTGACGCGAGGCAGGTCTCAGTCAGACCGTCTCATAGTGGTCTCAGCGATGCAAAAACGCCCTGATACAAACCCCTTCACAGTGAGAATGGTTCTGAGACCTATGTCTCGCCGCATGCGCGATCTCATCGCGAATAGGCACTTTAAAAGTTGAATACATTCTGTGATTGTCACCTTGACCATTCTACAATCCACAGAAATAGGGTATAGCAACCGCAGTAACCCAACCCAAAATTGTTTTGATGGGAACGTACTGCGCTGGTCAATTACGTGCCATTTGTGAAAGGGTACAAATCAAATGCAGTACAAGTATTTTTGTTCAGTAAAAATGATAAATGCACAGTAAAATAATAAATGCACAGTAAAATTAATAAATGCACAGTAAATAGTCATTGATAATGCACTGCCGCTCAAAAAATTCCGAAAACACCTCCAAAATTTCTGTTGTGGTGCATGAAAAATTATGAAATTTTAAAATTGTGTTTTACTAAGAAATAGCATCTTAGCAGTGAGAAAACAAAATGAAATAAAAAGAAGGTAACAAAACAATAAGATATTTAAGAAATTAACATTCAAAAAAACCGTAAAAGAAAATTGCTAATTGAAGATTATTAACGGATGTTGCAACAAAGAGCTCTTATAACGTCTATTAAACGATATGGCTTGCTTTGGATGGGTGTGGTAATGTATTCTTGAGAAATTTTAACATTCTTCTCCTAGTGTCACTCTTGAGTTATTCAACATCCCCAGTACGGGTTGGCGACGTTTCACTCGTTTACCAAGAAAATCCCAAAC
Organism: Tribolium freemani; assembly: GCA_939628115.1. Taxonomy (NCBI): domain Eukaryota; kingdom Metazoa; phylum Arthropoda; class Insecta; order Coleoptera; family Tenebrionidae; genus Tribolium; species Tribolium freemani. The sequence goes on from OW626793.1 coordinate 3,200,525, forward strand.
CTGCTCTATTGGAATCAAATCGAAACTATTGGCTCACCACGAAAAACGTCGTACATTAACTTGTTCCAATATCAGACAACAATGTGTTGATGAGAATTATCATCCAAAAAAAAAGAAAATTTTCAACAATGAATGGCATTTAGGAAACCAAATGTGATTCTATACATTCGAGGATGTACCTATGTGCTCTTATTGTCCAGTTTTAGACAAACACCAAATCGGTATGGGCTTCTAAAGATATACCAGCCCAGATCATTATACTGCCTCATTATTGCCTTATTAAATCCAGCTTCGGATGATATGCAGCATTGACTAAATCGCTCATTTAGTCTTTGCAACACTTTTTCTCGACCGTCTGATGCTGTTGGACTAAATTTAGACTCCTCTGTAAAGAGTACGTTCTTACATTTGTTGTTGTCTCAACTCACATACTGTTGTGCAAATTTAAGCCGTGATCTTTGATGTACTACCGTTAATTTAGGGTCTTTATCTGGTCTTTTAGTAAACAGACCTACTTCCTTGAATCTCCTCCAGACTATTGGAGTAAAATTTTTACTTTACGAACGTCAGCTAATCGTCCAGCAAGGAAAGTTGATGAGAATCCACTATCTCACAAAACAGAAAGACCCAGAAAACGGTCATCTCGAGTAGTTGTTGAGGTCCCACGACGAGATCCTGCCCTTTTTGTAAATCTCTATATCTTACAAAACCGAAAATGTACGTCTTGCACATTTCGTCGCGGCATTATGGTGTTATGCAGTATATCTAACACTTCTGGCATCATTGTTTACAGCAACAATTTTTACAGAAATTTTTGGTAGCATCTTTTACAAATGAGTCAAATTGTTATCTGATAAGCAGTTTTGAATAACAAAATACAATTTAAACCATAATTGAAATTATACTCGTTTTTTTTAAAATCAATTGTCAAATTGTTTCAACGTTGGCAACTCCATTTAAAATTAGTGGTCCAAGCTTCGTTCCTATGGCAATATGGCAGGGTTCCAACATAATTTCAAAATTTTTGACATTGACAATTGATTTAAAAAAAAATGAGGTTTATGTATCTTATCCCAAAGTACAATGCCCCAAAAAGTACAATGTAATCATTAAGATTTCTTCTAAACAGGGCCGAGCCAAGCCAATTGGCCGCCCGTGTGCAGATACCAAATATTGCGCCCGTACCAGTCAGGAATTACAAAGTTAAATAAATGGAAGCTTGGAAGTACATGTTTATTTTTTTAATATTTTTAAATATTTTTAAATATCAGTAATCAGTGATCACTGATCAATTTCAATCCCGAACACTATAGGTACAGTCACGATCAAAAAGAATAATCAGAAAAAATGTTACGGTTAATGAGTACGTTTAACTAGTTTATAAACTAGCTGAATATTGTGTGAATTAACTGGTTTGCAAACTAACCTGTTTGTTGTGATTTATGACCTAAAATATTTTGTCGGATTTTTGCTATCCCGCTCGGTTGCTAGAGATGTCATTCTTTTTGAGTTTGACTGTACATATAAAATATGGTTACTTTTGACTCTAAATTTGCTTAACCCTTCGTTAGTGTTCTGGAAAATTGTGGCGAGTTTAGTGTGGTGGGGTATGACATACTCCAAATTGTTTTATCGTTTACTTAAAAACTTTTAACAATTTTATTGTTTGTACAAGTGGATGAATTTACCTATTATATCAAAAAAATTAAAAATAAGTTACAAAGGTCAAATGTTAAAAATAGTTTATGAAAACTAATTTTTCCGTGTACCTATGCATTTTCATCCAAAAATGTAGAGGTACATTAAAAAAGTAATAAAAAAATTTCTGTTTTATGATAAAAAGGCACAAACAAATCGTTGTAAGAGCATAAAGATGAAAGAACCAAATAAAAAAACCTCCATCAAAATATAATCAAAAACAAAAAAATCACCCATTAGAATCAAGAAAAAATTTGACATGTAACCACTGCATTTTCTAAACAGATTGGAATCCGTCTCAAATTGATATATTAAATTAATTAACAATGTCTTTGCCGAAGATACTGAACGTGGGAAACAAACCAAAGATGGCGTTAAAAAATTCTAAGCAACTAAAGTTGTTTGGGGTTTGTCATACCCCACCACACTAACGAAGAGTTAATATTCTTAATGATACCTTAGAAACGATATACTCGTATATGGTGTTCGAGATGGAAACCAATCGCCTGGTAAATACTATTGTACTTTCAAATATACAGTGAAGATTCTATTTTGCTGAACATATGATAATTCAATTAATAGTGTTATGTAATGTTCAGCAAAATAAACTTTATACCATACAATACAGAAGATATAAGAATTCTAGTAATGCATTGATACGATTTTTTTTAAACAAAACATATTGCTAATAATGTTCTGTGTGTTATGCGATGTACAGTAAAATAAAAAGTAAAAGTGTATATTTTATTTAAATGACAAAACAAAATTCCAAATCAAACCAAACCAAACCACCTTACGTGTGCTTTACTTTGGATAAGTTTTTATAAGGTCTTCCAAATTTACCTTGTCTATTATTTACGTTTCCACTGCAATAGTTGGAAGATTATGTAATCGATTTTGAGACATCAGCATTTTTAGATAATTATTGAGTTTTTAACTAAAAAAACGTGAATTTAAAAATAATTTTAAAGATTGTTACTGCCTTGTCCTCATTTTCATAAACAAATTGCTTTGTTTTCTTTCTTGGCTTCACAGTTTGAGGCCTTTGAAAAGTAACTTCACCACCAAGTTCTTCTGTTAGCACACAGGCATCACTCAAAAATTCTGTTAAAGATAACATCTGATCGAATGTTTAAAAAAAAAGTTAGTAACCTAGTATAAGGTTTAAACATGTTGTTACGTTTGTGGTTGGACGTCATACCAAAAAAATTACAAAATAGTATATTATACTAATGGAAGCGCGCAAATCCTCTCGGATTCGCAAGAGCTGGGTGTTGTGCCGTTACACCTGGCCCCCCTTCCCCCTCTTCGACCCCCTTTGTCCCCATTGATCTCCTTCAACCCCCTCTCACCCCCTTCGACCCCCTTAATTTTGGACATTTGAAAATTGGAAAAAACCACTCACCCCTTTTGCACAGACTTTATAGAATTGTTCCTTTGGTCCTTTTGGATCGGCTAGGGCTCATTGAAACTGGTTCTGTATTATTTTGGCCGTATGTTGTGGTGTGGTTTTTTATGGCACGTCAAATTTGACAACTAAACTTAATTTCGAGATTTTTTCGCCTAATTCTAGTTCACGGGACTTTACAATTCACCACCCCACTCTTCCAAGTCAGAAAGTTTAGAAAAATTGTATTTTAATCGGCCGCCTAACTGACAGTGACGTCACACGATGACGTCACAATCAGGTCATAATCCGGTGCAAATAAAATTAACCTTCAAATGGGTTTTGGACCGCAAAGGTGTAGGACCTACCTTTCTGTAACCGAAAAATGTGTCTAAAACAGTTTTTTGAACCGATATTTCCTCGAGTACGTCTGGGGTGTTCCATCATAAACACAATCAAGGGGCGCGGGCAGATCGTGCGCCGGCGCGCCAACTTACCGCCCGGTCCTTCAAATTCTCAAATATTTCACAAAACACGTGTTCCATTTTGCCCATTTGAACCACTGAGCACGATTAATGACTGGTTCCGTTTGATTTTCAAAGATAACAACAACACCGATTGTGAATTGTGACAAATTAATGAGAAATGTCAAAATTGTAATGACAGATGGCCGATGAGTGTTAGTGAGGTGTAATAAACGGCGCGAAATGCACCAAGTCAAGACGCTTTTGGAAATTTAGGAAAAAATGTGATTTTAGTCATTTTAAAGCCTTTTTTAACCCCAAAAACTTGCCCAGTCTGTAGAATCTTGATTGAATGTTCGTTTTTTACTTTTGCTCAGACTGTGGGTATTGCCGTTTTTCACTTTTAGTGCTTGCAAAATTTCAAAGAAAAAACAAAAGAATAAATGTGACAAAGAAAGACCTATTGACGGTTTTAAGTGTGTAAGACAGGGCTCAACCTATCACGTTTTAGTATAGTATAACTAGTGGATGTGCGCAAATCCTATCGGATTCGCGGAGGCCATGGGCAGCATTTAAATTGAAAAAGTACCTAAGGGCTCATGGCACTCACTTCGTTCGTGCCATTTCGTGATGTTGCGGCTATACATATTAGTATGGCGACCCCTACGAAGTTTAGAAATTTACAATGCAATTTGGTCACATGAGCAGTTAATCACGCATTTAATTGCAAATTAAATTAATGACGCTTCTATAAGCCGGTCCTAAATAAATTTGGGTACGTGTTTTCTGAGATATTTGTAAATTTGAATGTCCGAGCGTGGGTTTGTTTCGTTAAATTTCGTGAATAATCCAAAGAAAAAACACGAAATTAATCTAAAGATGAGAAATTTTTGCATTATTTTCTGTGTATTGGTACTTCAGGGTTTCAGGGGTGCCTTCTCTTTTATTTCAGTCTGCCATATTTATTTACACGTTGTTCCAAATTTAAAATTTATAGTATGTATTTTTAACTTTTAATTAAAATTAAAATTAAAAAAATTCATTTACAAATTTTAGGATTAAAAAAACAAAGAATATAAAAAAATATTTATTTTTATTTATTATTGTAATAATAATTATTAATAGTAACATTTTTGTACCAGTGCACAGTTCTATGTAACTGTGCACTGGTAGGATATTGTTCGCTAATTGTTTGGCCTCTGCCTCCTTTGCCTCTACCGCGGCGACCGCGGCGACGACGCCTAAAAATTTTAAATTAGAGGTAGTATAGTAAGCACTTACAAACTGAATAAATACCTTTTTGGCTGGCTAGCCACTGAGGGAGCCGGCTGCTCCGTTGGAGTGGGTGATCCCACTGGTGGTGGCACTTGGTCCGGCGGCGGCAGTTGGTCTGGCTGCGGCAGTTGGTCTGGCTGCGGCGAAGTAAACGGCGGTGGAACCATTGGCTCCTCAACCGCTGTTTTGGGGCTTTCTAAACTTATATTAATATTCGACTAAAAAGAACAAATCATTACAAATTTTAATTTAAAATAAAAAAATGCATCCAACATTTGGCACACAATTTCTATAATTACAGTGACTGTAATGTTACAATAAATTTCGGTAATAAATTATTCTAAGATTGTAAACACCGGCCTTTATTACTTACCATCATGCTTGTTGATGGTTAACAAACAACTAACCGCATCACACACTTGCACTTGGACGGGTGGTGTAATTCTTGGAAATTCAGATAATTGGAATCTGCATCGGCGGCAAGTTATTGACACTTGGAGGGATTGGGTAATTCTTGGAAATTCATTTATTTGAATCTTCATCGGCGGATTTGTTACTACATATTGTCTGTCTCACAACTATAAAAACGCCAACGTCGCATTTTACCGTTTTTTTTTTAAATAAGATTGATAAAATTGTAATTAATGATTAGTTCCCTCATTGAATGTATGCATTTCATTGGCTATTACTTTTTTGAAGTGCATGAAAAATTTATAACAGCTAATTTTGAGAGAAAATGCGACGTTGGCGTTTTGAACAGACGCTTTTGGTAATTTAAGAAAAATGTGATTTTAGTCATTTTAAAGCCTTTTTTGACCCCAAAAACCTGCCCACTTTGTAGAATGTTGATTGAAAGTTCGTTTTTTACTTTTGCTCAGATTCTGATGGGTATTGCCGTTTTTCACTTTTAGTGCTTGCTAAATTTCAAAGAAAAAACAAAAGAATAAATGTGACAAAGAAAGACCTATTGACGGTTTTGAGTGTGTAAGACAGGGCTCAACCTATCACGTTTTAGTATAGTATAATATAATTATTATTATAATATAATTATTCCATTGCGTAATTAATTTGATTAAAATTAATTTTTTCCATAGTCGTCATTATACAGGGTGCTCAAAAAGTGGCGCACCAACTCAGTGGTACGTTATTGAGAAACATGTGTGGATTACGGAAAAAATCTTGAAAAAACTCCTAAAATCATATTTTAAAAATTCTGGAGCTTCAAAATTATTTTATTAACTTCTACAATTTTCATTATTTTTTAATGTTTTTATGTGTCACAATAAGTAATCGTTCACTAACAAAACGATGAATAATTATTTTTAAATTTACTATCAGACTTTAGCAGTTTTTTGAATTTAAAAAAATTAAAATTCATCAAAAAAATCACAATTTGTAGATGTGCCAACACTGGTTATTATTTCCTAGGAAACCGTTTCAAAATTAATTTATTTTCATTGTTGATCAAATTCTATTGCGATCACGACTCTTGGACAACGTCCCACATATCATTTATTTAAAATTTGTTGTTTATCAATAATTATAATACAAAGAATTTTTTTACTATTTTAACCTTTATATGTAAGCAATTCTCTACCACACACCATTGAGTTGGTGCGCCACTTTTTAAGCACCCTGTAGAATAACATTTTTTCATCTGTGCATTTGTTGAGTTTAATAAATGATTTTCGTTTTAGGTACGGTGGGGCTACAGTGTTGGGTACATTTTTTGACAAATTCAGTTTTAAAACCAAAAAATGTTTACTTTCAGAATTTCATCAACTCTCTCTAATTTTGTTGAACGTTTTTCTTCCCTGTTTTTATTGAGTGCAGTTTTGATCATTAATTAACGATATAGCAATTGACGACATAGCAAAGTCTCTATCGAACGAAAATTCGGAATTATGGTTTCAGTACATTTTTTACGAAATGGTCAGGTGGGAATATTAAATATATTTCATTGAAGAGGCAATGTCTTTGCTATACCAGATGATAAACTGTGCTTTATACGACTAAATAATGATAAATTAGATATTTTTTTTTAGTCATTGTAAGAATAGACAAAGTTGTTGATTTTGTTCTGAATTAATTTGTCGTAAATTAATATTTTGTTAGCATTTCTAGCGTTTTGTATTAAGAAAAACTTCAATTGTGCAATTGGTGCTGAATAAAATCGTTATTCTTGAAATACAACCTGTATTTTCTAGCTGTTCTGATGATTGTATAAAGGTTTTTTACATTTAATCATATTATCCGTTTAGTATAAGAGTGCTATATAAAATGATTAGTCTGCTTATCTAAATTTGCAATTATCGTATTACAATTTCAATAAAACTATTTGATAATGGGTGTTTATTAAGTTTGAAGTTTTCGTTTAGACGTAGAATGGAATGTGAATATATTAAACCAATCATTTTATATCTTTCGCAAAATTAAATTTTAACGGTGCATTAAATTTTAATTTAACTTTCAATAGTTTTAATAAACTGACCTTAAAGACCAGTTTATAGAACGCTTTGTTAAAATTGATTTAATTTGTTGTTAAAAATTAACAACGCGAGAGGATCAATTAAATTAGTTCAATTTGGTCACGTAATCAATTAATCATGCATTTAATTGCGGATAAAATTAATTACGCTTCTATAAACGGACCTCTAGATTGTGAAAAAATTATTCCATTGATTTTCCAGCAATTGTAAATTTTGCATTTATAGTCAGTCAATTGTACATTATTTCTGAATATTTTTATATGCAACCAATAATACAATGATAATACTCATTTCAGGGGTTCAGAATCATTATAAAATTAATCGATGGTTGTTTTCTTTCGAGTATTGCTAAATGCTTTGACAGCTTTGCTTTAATTTTACTATGGAGAATTTTATTGAATTAAAGTGGTAAGTTAGTTATAGTGCTAAGAAAACCCACTAATTATAAGATTTATAACAGAACAAATTGTGTAAAGCCACAGCTTTTATAGTTTTGAAACTATTATTATTTTTATTTGTATCGCAAGAAAAAAACACATATTTAATTCACCTGATATATTCAGTTGTATTTTAATATCAGTAATTCGAACTAAGAATTTTGTCCATTTTGGTTCATAAAATTAAAAGGAAGCAGATATGTAACATTACTCTTTTTTTAAAAAAGAATTTTGTCAATTTAAGAGTGATTTTGTGTTCAGAAATAATAAAAAAGATAAAAATCGATATGATATACCATGAATTTTTATTAAATTAATAAATAATTACATCGTTTCTAATCGTTTAACTAAGGTAGAAACATTTTGCTGAAGAAACTTCAAAAAACCTGTTTTACAGCACTCAAGTTTATTTGATTTTAACTACTAACCATGCATTATAATTAAAACAATTAACACATTGTTAAATTCATGTTCTATGTTCTAAATTAATTATGCTACAGATTTTTAAATAAAGACTAAGAGCCAGTTTACAGAATATTTTAATTGCAATTAAATTTTAATCGCGATTAACTCGATATTTGTCAATGCATATTACTTGGCAACTTCAGTCGAATTAGTTTAATCTTGAATTAAATTTTAATTTCGCTTTCTGTAAACCGACTCTAAAACTATGTAAAAAAAAAACTAAAAATAATAGTGACTTTACGCATCAAAAACGTTATAAACTTTGTTAGATTATAAGCTTCTTAGTCGATTTCGTATTGGCTAGATGTAACATTTTGCTAAGAGAAAAAAGGTTTTAACCTAGAGTATAAATATAAAACATGGTTTTATAACAAACTCAGTAACATTACCTAACAGGAGATACAAATTATCTTATAGATTTCCAAAGGCAAATATTAAATAAACAACTATTAGATATTAGAATATAATAAAAATAATAATATTATATATTAATTATAATAAAAACATCACTTCTATTTCTTAAGTATAGATGTAAACCTGAAACACTACTGTGATTACTAATATAGTGATTTATATTTATTACCTATCTCATTATTGATAACCATTTTTCAACAACCAATGAAAAGATTAAGAAAAAAAATTGTTAAAAAAAGTAGATTAGAATTTTGAAAAAAAAAAAATGAAAATGAAAGAGTAGTATAAAAAAATTAAAAACGTAAATGGCTCAGATTTTGGTACAACTTCACTTTGAATTTAAGAATTACTACCTATTTTCATCACAGCCAGTTAAATATTAACTTAAAAAACAAAAATTAGAAATTAAGGCAAAGACGTCTTCAATTCAGCGGTGCAAGCAGTGAATTAAATTTTCAATGTATTGATTTCGTTACAAAATTCAGTAATGAAATAAATATATTAAAAATCCCCGGATGCCAAACAATATCGACTTCAACGGCTACATCTCAATTTCTAGATTTTGAATCAAATTTAAGTCAATTTGAGTCAAGACCAAGAGATTATTGAGATGTCTGTGATCCAGCAATGCAAGCAGCGAATCGGATTCCGATAGTATTTGTTCAGTACCAAAAAATTTTGAAAAAAAAAAACAACAAAAATACGGAATCTATAGACGTCTTTATAACAACACGAAATTCAAAGTATCTCTCTGTACACAGTGTTTGTTGTGTACGCCAACGTTTGACCATTGTTTCTGGAGACACTTTGCCGCGTCGTATTTTCAAGACAGACCGAAATCCCGTTCATTGAACGTGCTCGTGAAAAAGCAACATACAACTGACCATGGGTGAAGACAGGTCTCGGCAAAAAAAATGCCAACCGTATCGAAAGTCTGTCCTTGTGATTTGTTGATCGTCATACAATATGACAATCGTAACGGAAACTGTCGTCTTTTCAAAACAAAGGGAAGTGGTTCACTTTCTGAAGATTCGAATTCGATTCTCGACAAAAATTCCCTCCTTCCCGACAATTGTCCGTCAAAATTGATGATTTCCGCTTCAATGAAGTGTTCGCCCAAATGTCGAATCACCAATCGTGTGCCGTTACAAAGATTTGCTCTGACGTTGAGATTTCGCAACAGCATGACGATGGTTCCTTCTTTCAGCGTTAGCTCATGCTGCGCAAATCCCGATGGTGTGAGAGAATTAAGAAATTCTACAGGATAATTCGCAGCTTCGGCTGGATTGTCTGTTACGACTCTGTCAACGCTTCGATACGTTTGAACTGGAGTTGGAATCCTGTTTAAGATCGAAGCATTGATTCGATGACAATCTGAATTCAACGGAGTGAGAATTGCTGTGTTGACAAAAGCATCTGGATGAAATTCTTGTCCAAAAATATTGTCAATCAATTCGTCAAGTCCGTGAACAATGCAACGTTCGGGAATTTGAATTGTGTCTTCTCGAAGACGTGTTTGTTTTCGTTGGCGATTCTCGTTATTGAACTCTACAATTGGTAATGTTCCATTGCCAAGTTGATTGAGCCAACCAATGAATTCAACTTCGTCTGGCAGCACTCTCATATTGATGTTCAGCTGAAGATTCTCGAATGAACGCCAAAGAATGCTTGTTTTAATGCAGTTTGCAACAATTGCAGTGCGATCTCCATTTCGGACAACAGGAAGACACTGTTTGAAATCGCCTCCAAGAATGACGCATTTGCCTCCGAAAAGACGATCATTGCGACAAATATCTTTCAATGTGCGATCGACCAATTCAAAAGCTGTTCGTGTTGTCATCGTCACTTCGTCCCAAATGATGAGTTTCGCTTCGCGAATAAATGTCGCCTCGTCAGACTGAGCTCTCAGAGCTGATGTCGAATTTTCTGTTATTGGAACTGGCAATCTGAAACGACTGTGCACTGTTCGTCCGCTTTTCAAAAGAGACGCTGCAATGCCTGTCCATGCAACAGCGATCACGTTCTCTCTGCGACCCTTTAAAACAGTAATCAGCGTGTTATAGAGGAATGTTTTTCCAGTGCCAGCCGTGCCGCTCACAAAAAAGTAACGACGATTTTCGTCATTGTTTTCAACAGCCCTCATCACAACATCAAAGACGTGACGTTGATCTGCATTCAACTGTTCGAGCATTGCTTCGCCAAACTCTCTTTCACGGGCCTCGTCGACCTCGTCCTCAATTACATTGGGTATGTATTCTGGAGGATCTTCTAGACCAAAATGTGACAGACGTCGACCGTTTACAATCAGAATGTATTGAATCTTTTGAAGTGCTCTGACTTCAGCATCGCGTTCTTCCATCCCTTGGCGTGTGAAGTCTTCAATCATGAAACGTTTAAATTCATTCCACAACCGAAGTGGATCTTCAACTTGACAAAACACTAAAATGTAGGCAAACATGCGACGCATTTGTTTTGGCATGTCTTTGTGACTTGCTTCTGTCAGACGTCTGAACCATTCTCGGTCTTCGGCGAGTAGATTGAGATGACGACATGCTTCTTGGAAAGTTTCACAAACTTGACCATTGACTGTTCGCAACGATTCAAATGATGTTGCTCCACGTACGTGAAGTAAAAGAACCCTCAAGTAGTACAATTCTCCATTTCGCACAGAAACATTGTACATTCGTGATATCGTTTTACCTTCTCTACGTTTACGTCTAGCCCAACGCTTTAAATCTTTCTTCCACACGAAATGCAAAGGAATTTCGGTATACAAAAATTGTCTAGCGTTGCGATTGTTGCGATTCAATTCGAACCATGCCGTCAATTGTGTGTTTGGGTTTCTGCCAACAATTGCTTGCTCTTCACCTCTTCTGAACACAACTCTTTGTCGATCGGGAAGATGAAGAGACAACCTTATCACGGTATGAGAGTTCAGGTGCATTGGCATTGTTAAAATGTGCCAGGCAGCTTCAGGAGGTGTCATGTAGCGACCATTCAAATACGAACGAATTTCGTCGTATTGCATTTCTGCAGGTTGATTGGGTACATTTCGTGCTTCTACGACACGCAGCACAGCTTGATCGGGTCCTTTAAAGAAGTATTTGTACAAATATTTCACCGTATTCGTCGAAGTGCAGGCTTCCACATTTATGTGAGTGCTGAACTTTTGAAGGAGATACGGGTTGTAAGGAACAACGAATCGACTGTCAACAAAATGGTGTCGATTGGCACGCCTTATTTCAATTGTGCGATCGTTCAGACGTCGACGTCTGTATTGAACTCTGCCATTACGTATGGTTGTGTTAGACCAGTACCTAAAAAAAACCGTTACATTTTGAAATATTATTAACAGTGACATACTTTGGAAAGTTTTTGGTGCATTTTTGGTCCACCATACACACGGCAGTTGGATTATGTTCCCCACAGGGTCCATTAATCATATGGCGCCCTACCAGATTATACAGGTCGTTTTCGGTATTTGGATCTGGTAGTTCGGCACAGATCAGCTGATCTATTCGAAAAGGATCCTCGGGTTTGTACTCTCTACGCAAAGTGATGAGGATATGTGCATGAGGAAGGCCACGTTTTTGGAACTCGATGACGTAAAGATATGCAATGCAAACACCCATTACGTGACGTTTGGTCAAATCAGCCATGAGTTCGTCCAATTTGATTTTGAAAATTCGATTAATCAGAAGTGGATGATTAATGGCTTCTTCACCGGCCGGCAAATTTTCAAGAATTTCAGGCCACTTCGGATTGCACGTCATTGTGATGAACAACAATGGGCAGCCTACTTGTGAAACAACAGCCATCGCATCTTGGTATCTCTGCATCTGATTTCTCGGACTCATTTGAAAAGTGGACGGAAGAATCACCATTCGACCAAGAGGAACGTTTTGTTCTTCTGCTCGATTGTGCAGGTAGTCAACCAGACCATGATATTCTTCAGCTCGGAGAACATCCTGATTCCGAATAAAATAGCTGATTCTTTCCGCTTCGATTTTCAGGTACGCATTAACAATGAATTGTTGCATCAATTTGCCACCATGCTCAAAAATTTGGAAATGTTCATTGTTTCGGTAGGAAAGACGGTATGCGTAAAACTGACAAATCGACACTCTTTTTCTTTGTGTTGGGTCTCGCTCGGCATTGTCAATGTTTGCCAGTGGAATATCACGACGCCATCCCAAATCACCTCTTGGAAAGAGCAGTGGAAACGTCAACGGATCGCAATATTCGCTTGTTGAATCGAAATGTCTCAATCCGTCGTCGTGGTCCGTTAAAAAAACGCTCATTCTTGGATTTGGCGGATTGTTTTCGTCGTAATTTGCTACGATGGCAACTTCATCAATTTCGGGCATGTCATGCTCGCGGTCGTTGGGATTTCGACGTTGAGCAACCAATTCCAAATACACTGATGGTACTTCGACATTTGCATTCTCCATTTCCAGTCTTTGCTCTTCGTACATGTCATGCATGGTACGGTAACGTAGAGCAAACGGATTCACCTCGTGCAATTGTTGTGTAATCAACATCATCAACGCCGGATTCAATCTTTGATGCCTAGCGTTATTGAGTCGTTGTTCCACTGCATGCTCGGGATCTAAAAAATACACCGGACCATATTTCATGTTGGCCCGGTTTACGTTAACATTGCTTATGTGATGGTAAATTTTTCCTTGAATAGCGTACACATAAGGTCCAAATCCAGGGATATCGCGCAAATTTGCTTCAATACTTACAAACTGGAAGCAATTGTTGCAAGTCAGAATTTTATTTAAAAATTCTCGCGAAAATTCGTGTTCCCCAGTGAACAACTGCCTCAGTTCTTCAGGATGTTCACCCAAAGATGGCAGTTCAACTTTACCATCGCTGCAACATTTGTTATACTTACCTCGAGTGGTTTCTTCTTTTTTGAAAAATTTGGCCCCGCAATGTGAACAGACTTTATCCATGGGAGGGATCGAGTGGACTGGCACATTGTTTCGCCGAGATGCACTCAAATATGTTGCATTTTGAGCGTCTCTGTTGCGAATGCGCTCAACTTCAACTTCCATTTCAAGCTGGTCCAACCTGTCCGCCTCTAAATCTAAATCAATTTCCTCATCAACAGAACCATCATTTTCATCAGAAATCAACAGCAATTGCAACTCATCCAAAACCTCATCACAAAACAACAGGTTTGCAACGACTGCATCTGAAACATTGTGATTGTCTGTGTCAATTTCCATTTCATGAAGTGGACATCGGTCTGTGGATGTTCTTGCTTGGTAACATCGACATCCCGATTCTGGAACGATATCGACTCTAGCAGCGTGAAAAACATGTGGAGATTCTAAAAGAGCATCATCAGTTTCGCTGCTGATCGACATGATTTCAAATTGTTGGATCAGTGGATCCTCAACGTTTGGAGCTGACGCTGCTGCATCATTGACATTTTCGTCTTGCTCGTTTTCTATTTCCATTTCATTTTGTCGCAAAGAATGCTGCAATTTATAGATGTAGCATTCTCTCGTGTCGTCTTCGTCGTCCGAGGATAAAATTAGATTTTGGGGATTGAACTTAACAATCACATGAGGCTGTAAGTTCGGATGTCTGATTTCTTCAACTTTATGGAAGGACGCAAAATCGACGACGTGTGTGACAGTGTCTGTTTCTGCTGCCTCTTCGATGTCAATGTCCATAAGAGACACGTCAGAACAGACTACCTCAAGGGTCTCCTATTGAAATGAATAAATCAATAGTATTTTTTGCTAATAAACGAATTATGCACAATTTTTTTTTAACATTTAAATAATTTTCTTTAAGAGAAGTAGTTATCCTTGGTAGTCTGAATTGAAATTATTATTTTTTTTTAAACGACATAGTCTTAAATAAAAATAACATAAATACTTACTTATTTTGTAATAATCAAAATATGTTTTTTATAACAGTTTTCTGATTATTTTGCTTTGACGTTGAGAATATAACGTTATAATTGTCTTGAGAATGTTTTATCTAATTTTAAAGGCATTGATAATTTAAAAAACAACTTTGTCTTAAATGTTAGTACTGAAAAAAAAAACACTTAGTACAGTAGTGAAAACTGTTATTCCATTTAAAGTTGAAAAAAAATGACGTTATAACCGCCTATCAAGCATTTGGTTAAATATTAAGATCAAATTTTTGACTTTTAAACGACACTGACAGAGTATCAAAATTATCAAAACTTGAAAAAAATTCTCAGATACTTTCGCAAAATTGAAGACAAAATTTAGGACAAAAAAAAATCAACTATAATATCGTTTATATTGTTTAAGCTGTTAAAAAAATAAATTTTTAAAAATATATTTCAAATTTAGCGCCAAAAAAGTTCCCTCGCGTCAACATGCCGCCATATTGAGTAAAAAAAAATGACGCTTTGGTTTTTTGTTCTATGCACATCCTCGTTTCTAATTAAAAAAAAAACATTTATCAACTACTTTTTAACTGTCACTAACTCGTTTCAAAAACAAAGAAGCAAAAAAATCACTTTATTAAGTAGCATCACCATAAGCTAATAGAAAAAGAAGTTTTTTTTTTCACCTGTCTTTCGTCTTCAACAACGGTTTGAGTGGAAGACGTTGGAGGACTTGCTGTAGACAATGGTTCATCGTTGGTGGCGTTCTTACGCCGCCTCTTTGAGACAGGACGACCTTTGGCGTCAATTCCTTTTTTGGAAGCGAAACGAACTCGCTTTCTCCGTGGCATGGGAGTCATCTTCAATAATCACTGTCAAAAAGTTTAAATAAATAAATAATAAACACAGAACATATCACAAACCCTGCAAACTCAGTCAAAGAAATTTTTAAGAATGTGAAGTTGGGTGTCAGTGTTGCCAGTGAAGTGAGATGTCAGTGTTATTGTTGTTACCAACTTAAAAAAAAACGAAAAATACAAACCTGTCAATAACTACAATCCCAAATTTTCAGTGAATACACAACACGAAGTATGACATGCCCATCGAATGAAAATGTAAAGCAAAAAATCAAATAAAACAAAGTGAGATGTCAATGGTCTCAATGTTGCCAGTGAGCTGTCAGTGTCATTGATGTCGCCAACATTAGAAAAAAAGTTATTATTATTATTATAAAATTGCGAACCTACCAGTGATACACTAATGACAAATTTTCTATGAAAACCATAACACTAAACACAAATTGTTACAACGAACGTATAAAATTAGAGAACACAATTGATGTTAGTGGTTCCAATCTTGCCAATGAGGTGTTAGTGCCATTTATGTCGCCAACCTTAATAAATTGAAAACCGCGGTTAATGAATAGTTCATGATGTCATCCTTTTATACTTTTTATTTTATTTAATTAAAAAATAGGTATGTGTAATTTATTTATGGGGAGGTATTTGATAGGCATAGCACTCGTGGGGAAAGGAGGATCAAACTCGGCGTTTTTATGAGATATTGTGAGACAATCGATGGGGGTCAGTTCGTGATGCTGGTACGGCCACTTACCTTTCGGGAATTCAACACCGATGAAAACACTCGTTTTCACAGACAAATTCAAATTCACAAATAAATATTTCACAAAACATGTGCCCCACTTTGCACTTTTGAACCACCCAGCACGATTAATGACTGGTTTCGTTTGATTTTCTATAAGATAACAACACCGATTGTGAATTGTGACAAATTAATGAGAAATGTCAAAATTGTAATGACAGATGGCCGATGAGTGTTAGTGAGGTGTAATAAACGGCGCGAAATGCACCAAGTCAAGACGCTTTTGGAAATTTAGGAAAAAATGTGACTTTAGTCATTTTAAAGCCTTTTTTAACCCCAAAAACTTGCCCAGTCTGTAGAATCTTGATTGAATGTTCGTTTTTTACTTTTGCTCAGACTGTGGGTATTGCCGTTTTTCACTTTTAGTGCTTGCAAAATTTCAAAGAAAAAACAAAAGAATAAATGTGACAAAGAAAGACCTATTGACGGTTTTGAGTGTGTAAGACAGGGCTCAACCTATCACGTTTTAGTATAGTATAACTAGCTCTCTCCAGGGGGGCCTACCGGCCCCCCTTCCGTTCACTACGTACCCCTTTGAGCCCTTTTGAACCCTTTTCAGGGGCATTTCTGGTACCGTTGCTAAGCAATAATGCACCTAGAATTGTCTCTGACTGCCCCCCTTTCTTTCACTTGCACCTAGAATTGTCTCTGACTGCCTATAGAGGCGCTCTCCCAGCCACAATTGAAGCACTTGAAAAATGGAAAAAAATCGCTCACCCCTTTGCGCAAATTTCACAGAAATCCTCCTTTGGTCCTTTTGAATGAGTTGGGGGCTCTCAACAGTGGTTTTGTATCGTTTTGGCCGTATTTTGTGGCACGATTTTTAACAAACGTCAAATTTGACAGATGACATTTATTAAGGAATTTTCTCACACACAGGCGGGCTAAATGGGGCTGTCGAGTCTTAAGCAACACTTTACTAATCACTACTTACCCCTTTGAGCCCTTTTGAACCCTTTTGAGGTGTTTAAATGTGATTAAATTCGACCCTCTAGGCCGCGGCATATCAATCTCCGTGCCGGCGACGGAGCCGTTTTTTGCCTGTGTGAAAAATTGCTTGAGGTGCAGCGGCCGCTAAAAAAATACGATAAATACCTTCCCCACACTCCATTTGTACGATTTTAACACACCCACGACCGATTACTGCCCAATTTCCACCTTTTTTCACACAATTTACAAACTGACACAATCGAAATGACAATCAAAAAAATCAACAACACAATCGTTGCCAAGGAAACGCAGTTTTTTTCAACCAATGAGAATGGGACATTTTCCATCTCATCTCGACCTCCGAAATCATCAAAAACCACCTCATCTGTCAAAAATGCCAAACTTTAATCAACTGCCGCAATTTTAATAGCCCCCCAATCGTAATTAGATAGGTCCTATGCAATTCATTCATTCTTTCCGATTTAATTTATACAAATAGAATCCATCATAAAGATTTTTTTCAAAAGTTAAATCATCCACTTGAATAGCATGTCCAACCACCCAAATTCAAGTCGATTGAAAAAGGACGCAGCTATCACGATTTAGTATAGTTAAACTAGCTCTCTCCAGGGGGGCCTACCGGCCCCCCTTCCGTTCACTACGTACCCCTTTGAGCCCTTTTGAACCCTTTTCAGGGGCATTTCTGGTACCGTTGCTAAGTAATAATGCACCTAGAATTGTCTCTGACTGCCCCCCTTTCTTTCACTTGCACCTAGAATTGTCTCTGACTGCCTATAGAGGCGCTCTCCCAGCCACAATTGAAGCACTTGAAAAATGGAAAAAATCGCTCACCCCTTTGCGCAAATTTCACAGAAATGCTCCTTTGGTCCTTTTGAATGAGTTGGGGGCTTCCAACAGTGGTTTTGTATCGTTTTGGCCGTATTTTGTGGCACGATTTTTAACAAACGTCGAATTTGACAGATGATATTTATTTAGGGATTTTCTTACACACAGGGGGGCTAAATGGGGCTGTCGAGTCTTAAGCAACACTTTACTAATCACTACTTACCCCTTTGAGCCCTATTGAGGTGTTTAAATGTGATTAAATTCGACCCTCTAAGCCGCGGCTCCGTGCCGGCGACGGAGCCGTTTTTTGGGTGTGTGAAAAATTGCTTGAGGTGCAGCGGCCGCTAAAAAAATACGATAAATACCTTCCCCACACTCCACTTGTATGATTTAAACACATCCACGACCGATTACTGCCCAATTTCCACCTTTTTTCACACAATTTAAAAACCAACAAAATTGAAATGACAGTGAAAAAAATCAACAACACAATCGTTGCCAAGGAAACGCAATTTTTTTCAACCAATGAGAATGGGACATTTTCCATCTCATCTCGACCTCCGAAATCATCAAAAACCACCTCATCTGTCAAAAATGTCAAACTTTAATCAACTGCCGCAACTTTAATAGCCCCCCAATCGTAATTAGATAGGTCCTATGCAATTCATTCATTCTTTCCGATTTAATTTATACAAATAGAATCCATCATAAAGATTTTTTACAAAAGTTAAATCATCCACTTGAATAGCATGTCCAACCACCCAAATTCAAGTCGATTGAAAAAGGACGCAGCTATCACGATTTAGTATAGTTAAACTAGCTCTCTCCAGGGGGGCCTACCGGCCCCCCTTCCGTTCACTACGTACCCCTTTGAGCCCTTTTGAACCCTTTTCAGGGGCATTTCTGGTACCGTTGCTAAACAATAATGCACCTAGAATTGTCTCTGACTGCCTATAGAGGCGCTCTCCCAGCCACAATTGAAGCACTTGAAAAATGGAAAAAATCGCTCACCCCTTTGCGCAAATTTCGCAGAACAACCAGCCACAAAAAGAACCAACAAAAACAAAATCCTGCCCGATCGAATACGTAACCCAAATACCGTAACTCAGACCGACCTAACTGACATTTATCGGAGCTTACCGTCAAACCTGCTGCCTTCACCCTACGAACCACTTCACGCAACACCTCCACGTGCTTATTAAAATCTGGTGTCGTCACACGATAATATCGTCCAAGTAAACAAATACGTATGGCTCAAGATCAGCCAGCACCTATCACACGATCGATTAGCCTTTGCCAGGTCGCTGGGGAATTGTGTAGGCCAAATGGCATTCAACGAAATTGAAATAAACCGCGATTCGGTACCGTAAAAGCGGTGATAGGCCGTGATTCCTCAGCAACCGGAATCTGCCAGTAGGCGCTTTTAATATCCAAGGACGAAAGATAATTAGAATTCCGTAATTTATCAAGAGTGAACGAAATATAAGGAAGCGGATAGGCGTCGCGTTCGGTGACTTTATTTACTTTACGGTAATCAACACAAAAACGATACGAGCCGTCCTTTTTCTTCACCATCACGATGGGTGAACTCCATGGCGAGGACGATGGCTCTACTATGCCGTCCTTTAACATCTGATCGAGTTCAGTATTTACGTGTTTCTGCAGTGCCGGAGAAATGGGATAATACCTTTGTTTGATAGGTTCTGCGTTTGTTCGTATCACGTGTTCTACCATTGTGGTGCAACCGATCGCGCCATTCCCAACCGGAAGTTCATCGCGTACTAACGCATCCAATTGCTGTCGCTGCACTGCCGTAAGCTCGCTGGGACTTTGCAAACACATTACTTCCGGACTATTGCTGAAACACCATTCCCCATGTCTCAAATTCGGAACAATCCCAAGACGTCTCCAAAAGTCTATCCCTAACACCAAGGTATGATGCATTGATGGCACCACCAAAATACTTAAAACGCTGACGCGATCTCGAACCTGAAAAGGTACTTCCATTTCGCCGAGGACGATACATTCCTCCCCGTTAGCAACTTTACACGAAGGTGTTTCAGAAGGTCTTAGTTTTAGACCTAACCTGCATAACACGTCATAACCCGAACCTCCAACTATTGTACGACTTGCTCCCGAATCCAATAAACCCTGTAATTTGATTCCTAGAACTGAAACCCACAAATATGGTCGTTCGTCACCAACGACACTATCTAAAATAAAATCAAGGCAAGCTTCCAATTTTGGATCCACTGTTACCGGACTAAATTGGTGCGAACCCTCGCTCCGGACTACTGCTGGTTCGCTCCGGCGTTTCCCGAACATTTAGGACAATTTCGCGTTGTTACTCCGGGATGCTGACATTTGAAACACCGCAACGAATTTTCTTTGTCACATTCCCTTGCAAAGTGACCGAGCTGTCCACACTTGAAACATTTCCCTTTTCTGGAGGGCTCGATCTCACAGCTTTGCGCTCCCAAACCGGAAGAAACATCGACAGCGTCAATACTTGCCAACGTAGGCTCAACAAATTCGTGTGTTCGACGAGACGGAGGTTTATAATGATCGACACGATATTTCTTTACTTCAAGTTTTAGGCATTCTGCTTCAAGTTCTTCGATACTACGGACGACAGGTAGTTGCTCCGTATAAAATGGTGCAAGATTTCTGGTGAGAATACTAAGTCTAACATCTGAAGGTATTGACCCGTGCCGATTGAAAAGTGCCGTCATGGTCGATAAATAATCGACGACTTTTTCCGTGGGCCCTTGAGTGCGCGCCAAAATGTCTTCGAATAACCTGTGCCGATAGTCAGGCGGTAGATAGTGGTGTGTCAACAATTCCGACAATTCCCTCCAATTTCGGCACCGACACTGTACTGACCGAAACCACGTTAAGGCTTTCCCTTCGAAAAGATCTATTGCCGAGATATAAAGTTCGTTATCGCTTACGTGTCTAGCCAATTGGAGTTCGCTTACTCGCTCCAAAAATGACAAAACGGATGGACCGCGGGGATCACCAGTAAATTTAAGTCCCCATTTATGAACAGGTACTACCTTGGTCGCTACAGCACCAGCACACCCTAGTGGCTCTGGAGGTGAAGCCGTCTGCCTATTTCCCTGTCTGTCGTCATCTTGTGCGTCATCGGACTCCGATCCCGATTCGCCAGACTCACCTACCAAAGTGGCGTCGCCTAGTATAGCACTTAAATTAAGTCCGCTAAGATGCACCCTCGTTTCTTTCGCTGTCTCTAACAAAGGTATCAAACCCGAAATTTTCGCAACCCATTTGCTTCGCCATTCAAACTCATGTGCTTCCGCGCTTTCGACTGGGGCGACCGTGATACGCCGTAACAAGTGAAAAATACGAGAAGCTAGCCGTCTTCGATTCATTTTGTATTTAGGATCTTGGTATTTGTTAATACGCTTCAAGAGAGTTCGGTACTTTTCTTCAACGAGTGGAACTTCTGTTGTATACACGTACTGATATTCGGGGTACTCGGTTACCTCACCCATAAGCTCTTTATCCCACAAAACAGTCAATGCGCTGACCATATCAGCAACAGTTTTACCCTGAGCTTCGGGTCCATCAAACGAACTGACACCCCTAAACCGAAGTTCCCAAAGAAGTTCATCTTTTAACAAATATTTCGGCTCCAAAGCCGAACTCAAAGCCATAATTACAAGACACTAGATACACTGAACTTTTAAACCCCTTTCAACCTCTACCTTCTCAAAACGTAAAAATTGATTAATGGCCAATAACCGCAAAAAGGAAATATTAGGGCCCACCGTCAAAAAAAATTATGGCCCCACGTTGGGCGCCAAAAATATATGACGCTTTTTTTCTTTTGTTCCCTCCCCTTGTTGCTTTTAATTTATCGCCTCCAGTGTGGTCCCAGCTCCGGCCTGCTAAGTCGTAAGGGGGCAGGTTGAGAAGATGGAAAAACCTTAACTTTTAGGATTAGCACACTATGGGAGGCGATAACCTACCGAAGGTTGACGGTACCAAAGGGGGGCTTACTCGATCTCGTTTACGAGTGAGAAGGTCGAGGGGTTATAAAAAAAAGATGGACTTAGAAATCTATGTATTAAAGAAAGAATTACAAATTTAAGAAAATATGATAACAATTTAATAGGTTTTAAAAGTTCAGTAAAAACAAAAAAAATATAACTAACAAAAACGATCAAGTTGAATAATAAAGTCGTAAGAGGTCAAAATGAAAACTAATGTAGATAAAAAAAAGGGGGGGAGGGGGAGCAAAGGAAGCGGAAGTAATTTTACGTATCCGTAACGCCTTCCTGGCGGTACACCGGACCAACTTAACGCTATCGAAGCACCGATACCCGCGTCGCGAAAATCAGCTGACTTCCCGAAGTGCGCAAGTTCCTCGACAGTGACACGACTTAAGCCCGAAGGGCACGAAACCTCGGAATACGCAAAAAAAAGGAAGAACAAAAAAGATAAGTACAGGTAGATCTAGGTAGCAAACTTAAAGCCTGAAGGGCACGATTTTATTATTCTAAGTTCGTTAAGTCCGAAAAATGGTCGAATATAATGCCGACAATGCTCTCACAGGACGAGTAATGACTTATCTTGTACGATGAGTTCCGGGATCAACTCGTCTCCTCGCAGGACCAAAATGATGCCCTAAGGCTCTCGCCTTCGGAACCCCTCGGATGACGTCATTCGCCCGGAGTCAAAATGTGTCCCAGCAACCGGGCGGTGGAGCAAAGTGCCAAGTATATAAGGCCGAAGAAAAAAGAATGGAAGAACAGAAGACGAAATCCAAAATTGAAGGTCAAGTCAACGTACGACTCCTTCCTCCAAGTCCCAAACAAAATTCCTAAGGAAAGAGAATTGCAGCCCCGTCTCATTCCAGTTCGAACTCACCCTAAGATGGCAGGCGGGGATTTATGACCATGTGCTTGACACGGCAAAGGGTAAAAATGGCCCGAAATAGGTCTCACTCCCAAAAATATGTGGCACAAAAGCAGCCTCCTGGTTTCTCCAATAAATTTCCAAAACTCCGTCCAATAAACACCAGGGGATGCACAAATAATTCCGGGAATACCACGAAAAATCACTCTCACGTGAGACCTATCCTCTACCACGAGCCGAACCGAACAACCAACCCCAAGATGGACGATTTATGGTGAAATATTCAATCCACGATTGGTACTACTTAATCACAGGTGACAGGTGACATTTCAAATGTAAACACGGATCCCTCGTGGAGAAGTGAAAGTGAAAATCGGGAATTGACCTAAAGGACAAAAATGAACCTAAGGGAATCAACCAGGAGCAGTCTACGATGGGGGAAGAACGAGCAACAAGACCTGGAAAACTATTAACACAAGTATACCGTGAGGCTCCAACCTTAACCTCTTTTGTACTTCAGGTTAATAAACAAACGCAGGAAGGTCGGATTGTCTTAATGAAAAATTGACCCGTTACAGTATTTTATGCCCTAAAAGTTCCAATGGCCATAATATAGACCCACAACTTTTTTTTACTGTTTCGGAACTCTGGAAACATTTTAGCTATTGATAAATTACGAACTTCTAATATACTTCGATTTGACTATTACATTTTATAGTAGCTAAAATTAGGTACAAAGAAATTTGTAGTCAAGGGACATAAGTTCAAAGTAGGTTTCAGCATAATAAGCACACTTTAGTACCAATTTTTGTCAAATATCATGTCTTTAAAAACGTCTCATATCAAAGAAAGGTTCTTTAAAGATATACAAAAAAATTCCAACATTGAAGCTTCTCTGATAATTGTTTATTGTGTGACGTAAGAAGACTTCTGATTTATTTCGACTTTTACATAATTTCAGTCAACCAAATATACTTCAACACTCGCCCTTAAAGCTTAAAATTACTAAATGTGGAAAGCACCGCTATCGTCCGCTATTTTAGGCAGCAAGAAAGTGTAAAATTTTTTTTTAATGGTTTCGTGGTTCATTGGAAGGCAAAGAACAAAAAAATAAAATAAATGCGGATTAGAACAAAATCGAGTTAGTAAGAAAGTCAATAAAATCTGGTAACTTTTCATGTCATTCAGCCACACTGGGGTGGTTTTATTGTTATCTCTTTCTAACACAATGGAATGCGGTACAGTTCATTCCACGAGGATATCCCGATAAACCATAAAACGTCACGGGCCAAATACAGAAATACGTC
Organism: Tribolium freemani; assembly: GCA_939628115.1. Lineage (NCBI taxonomy): Eukaryota > Metazoa > Arthropoda > Insecta > Coleoptera > Tenebrionidae > Tribolium > Tribolium freemani. The sequence continues at coordinate 3,224,664 of OW626793.1, forward strand.
TATATTGCCATCTTTTTTTACACTGTGAGAAGGTATGAGACAAACGTAGGACGTACCGCATTAAGCATGTCACACTTTCTATCTTCTTATAGCTAATGAGAGTAACAAAAACGGTACTTGTTCGTCAAGTGTTGTGTTAGACGTTTCTCCGTAGAGAGACGTTGTCGCCAACCTTTGAAAAAGGAAAGTACTAAGTACTCGGGAGCGCTAAATATAAAAAGTAAAAGAATTCCTCATACTGGGTTGTTCCCATGCTGTTTAAATTTGATAATTGTTAAAAAACAAATGTGTTATTGACAATTCAGTTTGATTTAATTCAAAATCATTATTACTTCTACGGGGTGAATCTGTTCACTACCCCCAAAATATAATTAATTATAGGTAAAAATCATTTTTTTCTCAAAAAATTCAATTTCCAAATTTAGGGAATTTTGTGGCAGTTGACATCATTTGCGTGGATCATGAAATTAAATTAACAATTTGGATCGTCATTAGTTTATTCGTAAAATGTATGCTGAAAGTGTCCAAGACCTTTTGCAATGAGGCTTTTGTGGCAAATACGCGAAATTTGAAAATTGGCCTAAGAAGAATGGGACCTCAAATTTCAAACATTGAGGCCCAGCTAAATTGATTTTTAAAAGATTAGATTAGTCATAACACGAAGTTCAACTGACGAATTTCATCTCCAATAGTTCAGTGCGCCATCAATGACCCCATGCATATCATTTAGTATCTGTGGGATTAAGCTAGCACCCTTGACTACCTGTTTTGCCAAACTTTTGTACCAAACATGACAATAGTAAGTAATATTTTAGACGTTTTTACACAAAACTTTTAATCCTTTGTGATGTTTTATTTGCTCTTCTGTCAAATTCACACGAGGCTATACGTCGTAGCTTGGATCTTACTCAAAAAGTTTTATGACTTATCGGGATAAGCTGGTGGAATGGACCATTCGTCACCGGATTATAAGGCGGAGATCTTTTAAATCGGATCCCATTAGATTTCAAAAAATTTACAAATTCATCCGATGTAAAAGACGTACCATTATCTGAAACAATACATTTTGGGAACCCGAACCTTGCAAAAATACCACGTAAAGCTTCGATTGTAGATTGCGCTGTAATATTGTTGATAACAATCGCTTCTACCCACTTACTATACGCATCTACAACGATTAATATCTCTTTATTAAATATCGGTCCCAAAAAATCGATGTGAATCCTATCCCAAGCTGCATCTGGAATTTCCCAAGGAATTAATTTGCTGAGAGGAGGATTATCTCTAAACTTCAAGCAATTTTCACAATTTCCGATAAAAGTCTCGATATTTGGCCACCAAACATACAACCGCGCTAAACTTTTGGTCTTCACTATGCCCAAATGGGAGCTATGTAACTCCTGTAATATTTTAAGTCTTAATGTTTCGGGAATCAAAACACGATAACCGAATAAAATACAATTTTCTTCGACTGTCAAATTATTTTTGAATGGACCATAGACCCTCAAATTTTTGGGTAACCGTTTCGGCCAACCATATTCAAATATAATTATTTTATTTAAATTAACGTCTTTTAGTGTCTCCGAAGCTACTAATTTACTATCTATCGGTAAGTCCTTATTTTCAAAAATGTAATTAAAATACGTTTGCTTAAAACTCGGTTCTTCGAATTGTTCCGCTACTGGCAATCTTGACAGTCCGTCTGCCCTATTTTCGGCTGATTTAACATACCCTATATCATAATTATAATTTGCTAAAATTAGAGCCCACCTTTATTTGCACTAAGTGTTGGAAAACCGCGTTTCGGTCCGAAAATTGTCAATAACGGTTTATGATCAGTTTGTAGGACGAATTTATGTCCAAATAAAAATTGCTGGAAGCGCATCACCCCGAAAATAATGCTTAAGGCTTCCCTCTCTAACTGACTATACTTTCGTTGCGTTTCCGTTAACGTTCTGGATGCATACGCTATGAGTCGCTCGCCGCTGTTCTCTACATGTGAATATTGCCGCTACATCGTAATCTGATGCATCTACAGTTAACTTTATAGGTAAATCCGGGTCATAATGAGCTTGCTGAAGCTAAAATTTCTTTGACTTTATCGAATGCTGAAGTGCATTGTTCTGTCCAAATAAATTTAGTGTCCTTTTTTAATAAATCATACAACGGTCTAAATAGAGTTGCATTATCCGGTATAAATTTGTTGTAATAATTTACCAATCCTAAAAACGCCTGTAACTCTTTAATATTTTTTGGAGTGGGTGTCTTTTTAATGTCTCGAACTTTATCATCACAAGGATGTAATCCTTCTTTATCAATTATGTAACCTAGATATGTTACTTTGTCCTTAAAAAATTCACATTTACCCGGTTCGATCGTTAAACCACAATCTTTAAGTCTGTTTAAAACTCGTTGAACTCTCTCTAAATGTTCTTTATCATTTCTGCCTGTAATCAAAATATCGTCTAAAAAACAGACAACCCCCTCCAAGCCTTGTAAAATCGCGTCCATGATTCTCTGAAACTTTGACGGAGCACAAGCCAGGCCAAAGGGTAATCGCGTATACTGAAACAACCCTTTAGGTGTCGGAATCGTTGTTATTTCTCTCGAGTCGCCATCTAGGCCTATTTGTTGATATGCCTGAGACAAATCTAGTTTTGTAAACTTCTGACCCTTTAACGTGGCAAAAATTTCTTCTATTTTTGGCAAAGGGTACAGATCCCCTTCAACTACCGGATTTGCCGTAATTTTATAATCCGCACAAAGACGTACCGTTTCTTTAAGACGGGCACTATAGGAGTACCCCATTTACTAAAATTTACTTGCTCTAAAATTTTTAATTTAACGAGTCGTTCAATCCCGCATTCCACTTTTTGTTTGATCGCGAATGGTAATGGTCGAGGTTTCAAAAATTTGGGAATAGCGTCGTTGCACACAGTCAAATGTATGGTGCCCCTTTTAAACAATCCTAATTTTTTAGAAAAAACCGTCGGAAAATCCTTTATCAATTTAGCGACACTCTCCTTCTCTGTATTATCATTTAAATTATTTAAACACTCCAGACCAAACTTGTAATAGAAATCACGACCTAACAAAGGAGGTCCGCCGTTTTTTATTACATACAATTTTAAATCTTCATATTTATCTTTAAACGTAACCTTCATGTTGAGATAACCTATCGGTACTATTTTATGGCCGTCATAATTTATCAAAAATTTGCCATCCTTTTGCAACAATAACTGAGGAAAACGCATTTTTTTAAAGTTCTCCGAAATAACGGATACTGAAGCGCCTGTATCGAGTTCAAATCGCATGCACTCACTGTTAGCTTCCACATCCAGGTACACTGGTTCCTCGCAGGAGCGTGACTTCAGGTTGAACATCATGTCACCCCCGTCGCTTACCTCTTCGTTGGTGACCTCGCTCAAAAAGTGATGCTCATTACTGGCACCCTTATTTCCTCTGGTACAAACAGCCGCCAGATGTCCCTTGACTCCGCATATTCGACAACAACAATCGGAATATCGGCACTTACTTGGTTCATGCCCTTTTCGTCCGCAAATTCTGCATTGTTTACTAACTTGTCTTTGCTGTTGTTGTCTCTGTTCCTTCCCATGCATAGATTATATATATATATATATATATATATATATATATATATATATATAGACGTATTAACCGCCTTTACCAAGCCCAAAAAGGCATATTCTCCGGTGTATACCAAGCCCGACACCTACTTACCCAGCCCGACTTCGGGCTTCGTAATTTTCACGTGTATAAATCGTTCCCCCTGCATTAGCACCATCCACAGACACGCGTGGCGCATTTTCGACTTGGCTTCGTAAAGTCGGTTTATATCTCAAAACATACACGTTTAGTTCGAGGGTTTGCCGTATAGGGGGCGCTGATGTATATTACACTGTAGATGTTCTCCCCATGACCACCCCATGACGTTCAGCGCAGTATCCGAAGCCCGTCAACGTGGCAAACGCGCACAGCACATTAAATGCCTTCCAATATTAATTTAAGTATTAGAACTGGTGGATGGATGAGCAAAAAGCCTCCAGACTCGCAAATCTGGATGTTAGCCACCCCAAGATGTTTAATGCAGTATCCGAAGCCAATGTAGCAAAAGAGCACAGCGCATTGAATGCTTCCCAATAAAAGGTCCTTTTTCCAAAAATCAGTCAACCTGGTTATTTCAGAAAACAAACCAAAAATTAAAAAATACCGAGGCAGGTGATTTTTATTTTTAGAGGAACACTTTTTAATGTACTTTTAAAAGTTGAATATCCAACCCTTTTTATAATACGAACAACTAATTCAAGGTTTTAAATAAACTACCCCTTTTGTGATACCTTAAGTATAAGAAATTTTGACCAGAAATTAGGCAGTGCATGTCTTTTTGAGTTTGGATATTATTTTATAAAGTTACATGGTGCTAAATTACTTGGAAATAAAAAAGGTAATTCATTAATAAGTTGATTATTTAATTTAAATTCAATGACTACTGTAGTTTTTGCCATCTCAGTCACATCTTTTAATTGTAGTAGTTTTCTCAATTTTTTGCATTTTTAGAAAAAGTTGCTTTAAGTGTATTGTTTGTCTTAATTTGTGTTTTATATTTTCGTGTTTTCCTAAGTTATAATTTTGTCGTTCTTATGTTTGAAGATTTTTTGCATTATTTTGGGAAATCCATCACTTATAACAGCATTTACAATTTTGGTCATAGGTGACTTTTATAAGAGTGAGTTTAAAGTAAAGCTTAAAATTCGTAATTCTTTTATTTTTCAAAAAAAAAAAATGCAGAAACAGGTAACTTAGCATTTTAATTCTGCTCAAATTTGACCTAACTGAATCACATGGCGGCGCCATAACGTCATCATACATTTTTTAAATACAACGAAACATTTTTTTTGTATAAGTAGAAGCTGTACTAATAGGCCTCTACAACTGTGCTACTTACTTTGGATGTGAGTGAGCCCAACCCAGAAAAAAATTTGAAATTTTTGTAATAATATTCATATTTTTGATATCTTTCTAAAATATAATAAGAATGCACAAACAGGTAACTTATTATTTTAAGGGTGCTCAATTCTGACCTAAATGGATCAGTCACAGCGTCTAATTCATATGAATGTTTTACCTTACTTTAGACTAATTATAATTTTAATTTTTTTTTCGTGTTTGCTTCACTCACATTCAAAATAAGTAAAGGCCTAATGGCCTATTAATAAGACTTTTAATGATAAAAAAAGATATCGTTCCATTTAAGATTCTATAATGACATTATGGCGCCGACATACTGGCCGCCCTGACTGATTCAGTTACGTCATTTTTAATTTTACCGTAGCGGATCGTCGCGACTACGCAAGAGAGATTAACCAATTGACAGAAGTTTTCCAAATTGTGCGGGACAATCTACATAACGCTTATCGTAAAAATGTCCGTCGTTATAACGCCTCTCGTAGGGATTTGTCATTTAACGTCGGTGATCGAATTTGGCGAAAAAATAAAGTATTGTCTTCCGCCGGACACCAATTCACTGCAAAACTAAGCCCTAAATATGTCCTCGGTACTGTGTCAGAGAAGATTTCAAATCTTGTGTACCGAATTCGGAATGAAATTGGTTCTGGCGCCGGGAACTGGCATATTCAAGATTTAAAACAGTACCATATAGATGACTCGGATTCGTCCGGAAGCGAAACTGAAGACGAGACTGACGAGAACGACGGCTACCCCGAACATGACTAACGTAATAATTGAAGACCTACCCTTGCTAATTAACAATAAATCCACTTAATTTGTAATAAGTTCTAATTTCAATTTATTCCGAGGGTTCCGTTAAAGAAAAAGGCTACCACCTTTTTCTTGTTGTGGGAGAGGGACAGTGTAACGTTCCGTTTATGCTGCCCGGAGTGGATGGGCTTAGGGAATCCACTAATGCTTGGGGACTAAAAATTTATCATTTCTAACATCTGATGAAATGAAATAATTTCGTAATTTTCGACTACCACACTTGTGGGCTCCCAGATTTCAGGGTACCTGGGCCACTTTTGCCCGTATTACCACCCTGGGGGTGTTGGTCTTGGCCTCCAATGCCTCAATTTCATTGCCAACGTTTCTTTGTGTTGTTTGTGTTCGTACTTTCCCTTTGGTGAACATTTTGAGTAATTTAATTAATATTTTTTGAATTTTCGACCCTCATTCGTTATAACCTCCAAAGGTAAACAAACCACCCGTCACCTTTGACCTCCAGAAAGTGACCTTTACCATCTGTCTTGGTGAATTTGTTTCCCTCAAATTGGTGGTACTCTTGAAGTTCGAAACCGCGAGTTTTTTACTACCCCTCTCTTGAGAGAACTTCTGTCGAATTTCGGTCAAAAATCTCCCTTTTTGGTGCGTGCTAGTGAAGCGGGCAGACGTCTCTCCTGCGTTTGCCAGTACCTGGAAGCTGGACGGATCCTGTTCCTTCTACCGTACCTGTTATCTTACCGATTTCTGGGAAAGGATTGTCTGGTCCAGCGTTCCCATATATTTTGTGGCAAATTTGGCCGTTGAAGCACCCACCGATTCCCTCATATTAATTTAAGGGAAGCCATTTTGAGGAAGCCATTTTGTAATCTTCCCGTTTCTTGAAGAAAACCCTCGAATTCGAGGTAGGTCACGATCTAAGGGTAATTCTAGGGTCTAAATAACGTTTCTATTAGGATTTTCTTTTCCTTTTCTTTACTCTTGGACGAGATTTATTTGGAATCTCAACATTCCGTACCGTTCCATCGCCAGAGTCATTTCCACGTGGTGGATTTTGGATCCCATCCCTCTGGACTAGTATCTACTACCTGTCCCTCTCGTCAGAGGGGTAACTCGTACTCGGAGCCACCGTCCCGATTACCAATACCTGGACCCGGAGTGACTACCCGGAGTTTGTCAAGCTAAGTCGATTTCCCAATTTGTCTACATTGCCCTTCAGGCTTAAATAAAACAACTACTGCCCTTCAGGCTTAAATAAAACAACTACTGCCCTTCAGGCTTAAATAAAACAACTACTGCCCTTCAGGCTCTTTATTATTAATTTGCTTAATTTAAATTTCTAAATCCTGTGAAAGAAACAGCGCTCTTTCTTGTTGTCATAATTTTGTTAATTACTATAAATTTAATTTCGTTTGGTTTCTGGCTTCACCAGAAAAGCCAGTGGCGCCCATTTAATTTTGTAGTAAGTTTAATTTTTATTATACCGGGCTTTATTAGTTTGTGTTTTATATATATATGGGCTTGGTAAAGGCGGTTAATACGTCTATATAGACGTATTAACCGCCTTTACCAAGCCCAAAAAGGCATATTCTCCGGTGTATACCAAGCCCGACACCTACTTACCCAGCCCGACTTCGGGCTTCGTAATTTTCACGTGTATAAATCGTTCCCCCAGCATTAGTACCATCCACAGACACGCGTGGCGCATTTTCGACTTGGCTTCGTAAAGTCGGTTTATATCTCAAAACATACTCGTTTAGTTCGAGGGTTTGCCGTATAGGGGGCGCTGATGTATATACACTGTAGATGTTCTCCCCATGACCACCCCATGACGTTCAGCGCAGTATCCGAAGCCCGTCAACGTGGCAAACGCGCACAGCACATTAAATGCCTTCCAATATTAATTTAAGTATTAGAACTGGTGGATGGATGAGCAAAAAGCCTCCAGACTCGCAAATCTGGATGTTAGCCACCCCAAGATGTTTAATGCAGTATCCGAAGCCAATGTAGCAAAAGAGCACAGCGCATTGAATGCTTCCCAATAAAAGGTCCTTTTTCCATAAATCAGTCTACCTGGTTATTTCAGAAAACAAACTAAAAATTAAAAAATACCGAGGCGCCGACATATTGGCCGCCCTGACTGATTCAGTTACGTCATTTTTAAGCCCAATTGAAATGCTAAGTTCCCTGTTTTTGTATGTTTTTAATTTTTGAAAAATAAAAGAAATATGAATTTTATACTTCACTTTATAATGATGATTTAAAAAAAAATTTACGTGTTTGGTTTATACATATTCAAAATAAGTAGTTGTAAAGGCCTTTTGGTAGAGCTTCTAATTATGCAAAAAAAGATATCGTTCCATTTAAAAAATTCTGTGATGATGGCGCCGCCATCTTGACCGCCATGATTGATCCAGTCAGGTCAAATTGGAGCTCAATTAAAATGCTAAGTTACCTGTTTTTGCATTTTTTTTTATTTTTGAAAAATAAAAGCATTAGGAATTTTGTGCGTTACTTTAAACTCACTCTGTGTAGTTGGTTCTGAAAATCTATAGGATCTGGTACTGGTTGACGTAGATAAAAATACTCAAAATTAAAAAAACACAAACAGCCGAATTTCCGGTCAAAATAGCTTTCATTTGAAGTATAACAAAAGGGATAATGCCATTTAAAATTTTGAAGTTGTAAGTATTACAAAATAGGTAGGTGCTACAATTTTAAAGTCTCTAAAATGTGTCCCCATGTAAAAAAAATTGACCTGTATCGGAAGTTCTAATTTTTTGTTTATTTTCGGAGATATCTAGGGAGGGTTGTTTAAAAAAACACCTTCTAATGGAATGCACTTAGTGCGCTATACAGCCAAATTCCTGGTCAAAGTAGCTTTCATTTGAAGTATCACAAAAGGGGTGATGTCTTCAAAATTTTGAAGAGGTTGTTTGTACTACAAAGGGGGTTGGTGCTAAAATTTTCAAAAGTACTCGAAAAAGTGCCCCCCTGTAAATATAAATTCATCTGCCTCAGAATTTCTGATTTATCTTATTGATTTTAAATGTACATGGAACAAGTTTTAAAATGATTACATTCAAAATTTGTTTTAAACTGAAATAATATTAATATGAAATTTATTTATTGTTAAGTTTGTTTGCAGTTTTTTATTAGGCTCATTAGAACACTAGTACTGATATTCAACTAATAAGTTGAATATGATTATTATTAAAGTTGTTTTGTATGAGGTATTTTTTGTTGTCTCACTATTTAATTCAAGTTTGTTTCTTGAAAACAGTCCTAACAATTTCGTCTCAAAGAAAACGTTTACGAGTTTTTTATTGGCATGTTTACAATTTGTGGTAATTTCGTGTGTCCAAAATTGCGAAAAATATCTCTGGTGCGTCTCACGAATCTTACACCAAGACATTTGCTAAAATGGGATGTCGATTATAATTTTCCCGAATTTTTCTTACTTTTTTGCAATTTCTTTAAAAATTATTTTTTTTTACGATTCAGAAGGTTACAAGGAATATCTGTATCTAAAAATAATGTTTTTATGTGCTCAAATAAGGGCAAACTAAAATTAAAACTAAAAATATTTACGAAGTACGGCGTTCAAAATTCATGCTGTTTTATTGGATGAAACCAGTAAGTTTTCGAGTTGTTGTTTATAATTTCTTTTTCTAACGTTAAAATACAATTTACTAACAACAAACTACTTATCAATATTGCTTTAGGTGCTCAGGAAATTTGATTATCAATACTTCATTTAATTCTTGTTTATTTGTTAAAAGCAAGTGAAAACTAAATCATTTCTTACGAAAAAGAAAGTTTACGTTTTTTAATGTCATGTATTCAGTCTGATATAGTCTCGTACCTAGAAATTTTGAACAAATGTTTCTATATCATCTTGATAATTCTGCTCCATTTGATTTGCTGAAATGAGGTGTAGATTAATTTTTTTTTATACCTTTCTTGTTTTTTAATAATTGCATTTTTTTAAAGTTAATTCGATTATAATAGGTTTGTTTATTGATGTAATAATGTAGGTATTATTCAAGTAAAGTCAAAATTAAGGACCATTTAACTTTTTTGTAGAAACTTGTTATTTTTTTATTCTTTTTTAAAACTTTATTATTTAAACCTTAAAGTACAATTTTCTAACAAGTTGCTAACTATAAAGCATAATCTGCTCACAGCAAATTTTATTAGGTGATATACAGCGTTGGGCGAAAGTCTGGAACCAAGCGTTTTGTGTCTAAACTATGTACTTTACGAAAAAACTAATTAGTACATCATCAACTACTTTAAAAATGTGATGATTTTTCGAGAATAAATTTTTTCGAAATTCCTTTTAGTTTTCGAGTTCTAAAAAAAATTTTTTTTTTCAAATGGCATCCTACTATGGCGTTTTTTTGGGAAAAGATTATGCCTTAGGAATTACATCTAAGTAAATAATATTGTTTTTGAACCAGTGGTTTTTTAAAAATAAATTATTAAAATTGCGGTCCGAACTCAATACGAAGATTTTTCGAATTTGGCCGAAGTGGTTGTATCTATGGATGTTTTTTATCCACTAATTTGATTAGTAAAATTTTTCGCAATTATAAACATCCATGGATACAACCACTTCGGCCAAGTTCGAAAAACCTTCGTAATGAGCTCGGAACGCAACTTTAATAATTTATTTAAGAAAAACCACTGGTTTAAAATTAATTTTATTAAAGTAGGAGTTGGTTTTAGAGCTTAATCTATTACCAAAAAAATCGCCGTAGTAGGGTGCCATTTGAAAAAAAAATTTTTTTTTTGAATAACTCGAAAAGGAATTTCGAAAAAATTTATTTTTGAAAAATGCCCACATTTTTAAAGTAGTTGATGATGTACTAAATAGTTTTTTTGTACGGTACATAGTTGAGGCACAAAACGCTTGGTTCCAGACTTTCGCCCAACGCTGTATATGATTTATTAATTTAAGATTTTTAATTTTTTGTAAGTTTTCTGTGATATTCTGACGAGAAACGCCTCATTTAAGTTGCAGTTTTTTTCAGATAAGAAAAGCATCATCAATAAGAGTCATTACACAAAATAAAAAAACAAGTGCCCCTTTTTAATAAGGCTAGATCATAAAGATAAAATCTTTTGTGTGTAATTATGCTTAATTATTATTAATAATATTTTTTTGATTATTTTTTTGTTATATTACATTACTGTTTTAATTTTTTTATACTTATCGGAGAGGTAATGGAGGGTACTATTAAAAACAGAAAACAAAACTGACCGTTGCCATTTATAAATAATAATAATAACGTCATAAATAAATAAATAAAATTAATCTGTTCAAAGATTTTTTGAAAAATGACCGACAACAAAAATATAAATTTATGCGTGGCTTTAAGCTTACCCTACGTAATTTGATAATAGGACATTTTTAACTTTGAGAACTTTTTGGCGAAATGCAAAATGTAAGTCTTCACTTGTACTAAATAAATAAATTCAATAATAGTTATTTTTGTATTAAGGGCGTAAAAAGCTTTTATTTATTTTACTGTGATTCACGACAAATAATGAATAATTATGTACATTTTGCACAGTTTGTTACCAATTTGTCAAATAAATAATTTATCAAAGAATTATCAATAAATAAGAATGAAAATGGTAAGCGTCGATTACCAAAATTGTCTTTTTTTAATAACGAGTGGCAAACTTGTAAATGCGTAATATTGATTGCATCCAGAATTTGGTAAGCCTTATTTTATTATTCATGAATCGCCTTCTATTTAGCATTAATTTATCGAATTTTGCTATTTTATTTTTATTAAATTAGGTAAAAATTCATAAAAATACAAACGAGAAGTCAGATAAGACATCATTACCACCTAATATACGAGTATACTAGAAATTAGACTGTAATAAGTACGTAAGTTATTGTTCCTACTATTATTTAGGTGCCCGATGCTGAAAAATAATCCAAGCGGCAATTAAATTTAGTGAGTAAATATGGGCAACACTGTCGGGCTTCGTATAATCCGCAAAACATGCTTAATATATACAAACGGGACTCTCATAGTGGGTAAAACATAGTGGGCTTTGCAAAATCTGAGAAATATATTTTCAAATGTATGTTGAAAAAACTTACCCCTCTGCGGTTGCGCATAATAGTTTTTAATTATAGAATGCGTTTGTGCAGAATATACAGCTGGGTATGTGTATATATATATATATATATATATATTCGATAAATTAATGCTAAATAGAAGGCGATTCATGAATAATAAAATAAGGCTTGCCAAATTCTGGATGCAATCAATATTACGCATTTACAAGTTTGTCACTCGTTATTAAAAAAAGACAATTTTGGTAATCGACGCTTACCATTTTCATTCTTATTTATTGATAATTCTTTGATAAATTATTTATTTGACAAATTGGTAACAAATTGTGCAAAATGTACATAATTATTCATTATTTGTCGTGAATCACAGTAAAATAAATAAAAGCTTTTTACGCCCCTAATGCAAAAATAACTATTATTGAATTTATTTATTTAGTACAAATGAAGACTTACATTTTGCATTTCGCCAAAAAGTTCTCAAAGTTAAAAATGTCCAATTACCAAATTACGTAGGGTAAGCTTAAAGCCACGCATAAATTTATATTTTTGTTGTCGGTCATTTTTCAAAAAATCTTTGAAAAGATTGATTTTATTTATTTATGTATGACGCTATTATTATTATTTTTAAATGGCAACGGTCAGTTTTGTTTTCTGGTTTTAATAGTACCCTCCATTACCTTTCCGATAAGTATAAAAAGATTAGAACAGTAATGTAATATAACAAAAAAATAATCAAAAATAATAATTATAATTAATCATAACTACACACAAAAGATTTTATCTTTATGATCTATGATCTAGCCATATTAAAAAGGGGCATTTATTTTTTTATTTTGTGTAATGACTCTTATGATGATGCTTTTCTTATCTGAAAAAAACTGCAACTTAAATGAGGCGTTTCTCCTTAAAATATTACAGAAAACTTACAAAAAACTTACAAATAAAAATCTTAAATTGATAAATCATATACAGCCTTGGGCAAAAGTCTAGAACCAAGCGTTTTGTGCCTAAACTATGTACCTTACAAAAAAACTATTTAGTACATCATCAGCTACTTTAAAAATGTGGGCATTTTCAAGAATAATTTTTTTCGAAATTCCTTTTAGTTTTCGAGTTATTCAAAAAAAAAATTTTTTTTCAAATGGCACCCTACTACGGCGATTTTTGTGGTAAAAGATTAGGCTCTAAAACCAAATCCTACTTTAATAAAATTAATTTTAAACCAGTGGTTTTTCTTAAATAAATTATTAAAGTTGCGTTCCGAGCTCATTACGAAGGTTTTTCGAACTTGGCCGAAGTGGTTGTATCCATGGATGTTTATAATTGCGAAAAATTTTACGAATGAAATTAGTGGATAAAAACATCCATGGATACAACCACTTCGGCCAAATTCGAAAAATCTTCGTATTGAGTTCGGACCGCAATTTTAATAATTTATTTAAAAAAAAAACACTGGTTCAAAAACAATATTATTGACTTAAATGTAATTCCTAAGGCATAATATTTTCCCAAAAAAATCGCCATAGTTGGGTGCCATTTGAAAAAAAAAATTTTTTTTGTAGAACTCGAAAACTAAAAGGAATTTCGAAAAAATTTATTCTCGAAAAATCATCACATTTTTAAAGTAGTTGATGATGTACTAATTAGTTTTTTCGTAAAGTACATAGTTTAGACACAAAACGCTTGGTTCCAGATTTTCGCCCAACGCTGTATATCGCCTAATAAAATTAATTTGCTGTGAGCAGATTATGCTTTATAGTTAGCAACTTGTTAGAAAATTGTACTTTAAGGTTAAATAATAAAGTTTTAAAAATGAATAAAAAAATAACAAGTTTCTACAAAAAAGTAAAATGGTCCTTAATTTTGACTTTACTTGAATAATACTTACATTATTACATCAATAAACAAATCTATTATAATCGATATAACTTTAAAAAATGCAATTATTAAAAAACAAGAAATGTATAAATAGTATATTAAAATACGAGTTGTACAAGACAGTCCATTGTCGAACGAGAGGGTTTGGAACACGACGAGCGAAGCGAGGAGTGTTCCAAAGGAACGAGTTCGACAAGATGTCTTGTACAACGAGTGTAATATGCAATTTTTTCTATTTCGCTTTTATTTATTGAAATTCTTTGTTTAAATCATTTAAATAATGACCTAGTAACTTTTGAGATTTTGGGTTGGTAATATGACGTATGGGATGAAATGACAGTTTATTGCAAATAAATTACAAATTTCAAATCTTATTGCATTGTTACTGCATATTTGATGGTTTTCTCGTTACTTCGTTCAATTAAATATGGATTCTGATGGATGTTGTGCACTCCTTCCGAGCTGAGAGACATCGCAAACACTGCTGTGAGTAAATTGTTCCCGACGAAGTGCAGTTGACCCGGCTTCGCTGTGAGTTTGACGATGACGACAGTCACGCGATCGCATTCAGTAACCAAATGGATATTCTTTTGGGCCAAACACAAGATAACCAAGTTAACTATCTAATACTTACGTTCAATCCGACCTAATTCTGTAGCATTTCTGTTGTACGACATTGAATATGAAAATTGGGAGGTTTGCGGTTTGACAGAACTGACAGAAATTCATTACCAATAATACCCATTACCAATAATACCAATCATGAACAAAGAAGTTACTATTTCAATGAGACAAAATTTCATTTTGTCTAACTGTATCCCATGACAACAGTTGCACAAAATTGCATTTTGTGTATGCGAAATAGAAAAAAAAATTTAATCTACACCTCATTTCAGCAAATCAAATGGAGCTGAATTATCAAGATGTTATAGAAACATTTATTCAAAATTTCTAGGTACGAAACTATATCAGACTGAATACATGACATTAAAAAACGTAAATTTTCTTTTTCGTACGAAATGATTTAGTTTTCACTTGCTTTTAACAAATAAACAAGAATTAAATGAAGTTTTGATAATCAAATTTCCTGAGCACCTAAAGCAATATTGATAAGTAATTTGTTGTTAGTAAATTGTATTTTAACGTTAGATAAAGAAATTATAAACAACAACTCGAAAACTTACTGGTATCAACCAATAAAACAGCTTGAATTTTGAACGCCGTACTTCGTAAATATTTTTAGTTTTAATTTTAGTTTGGCCTTATTTGAGCACATAAAAACATTATTTTTAGATACAGATATTCCTTGTAACCTCCTTAATCGTAAAAAAAATTTTTTTAAAGAAATTGCAAAAAAGTAAGAAAAATTCGGGAAAATTATAACCGACATCCCATTTTAGCAAATGTTCTGGTGTAAGATTCGTAAGACGCACTAGAGATATTTTTCGCAATTTTGAACACACGAAATTACCACAAATTGTAAACATGCCAATAAAAAACTCGTAAACGTTTTCTTTGAAACGAAATTGTTAGGACTGTTTTCAAGAATTAAACTTCAATTAAATAGTGAGACTACAAAAAATACCTCATACAAAACAACTTTAATAATAATCATATTCAACTTATTAGTTGAATATCAGTACTAGTGTTCTAATGAGCCTAATAAAAAACTGCAAACAAACTTAACAATAAATAAATTTCATATTAATATTATTTCAATTTAAAACAAATTTTGAATGTAATCATTTTAAAACTTGTTCCATGTACATTTACAATCAGAAATCCTGAGGTAGGTCAATTTATATTTACAGGGGGGCACTTTTTCGAGTACTTTTGAAAATTTTAGCACCAACCCCTTTAGTAGTACAAACAACCTCTTCAAAATTTTGAAGACATCACCCCTTTTGTGATACTTCAAATGAAAGCTACTTTGACCAGGAATTTGGCTGTATAGCGCACTAAGTGCCTTCCATTAGAGGGTGTTTTTTTAAACAACCCTCCCTAGATATCTCCGAAAATAAACAAAAAATTAGAACTTCCGATACAGGTCATTTTTTTTTACATGGGTACATATTTTAGAGACTTTAAAATTGTAGCACCTACCTATTTTGTAATACTTACAACTTCAAAATTTTAAATGGCATTATCCCTTTTGTTATACTTCAAATGAAAGCTATTTTGACCGGAAATTCGGCTGTTTGTGTTTTTTTAATTTTGAGTATTTTTATCTACGTCAACCAGTACCAGATCCAATAGATTTTCAGAACCAACTACACAGAGTGAGTTTAAAGTAACGCACAAAATCCCTAATTCGTTTATTTTTCAAAAATAAAAAAAAATGCAAAAACAGGTAACTTAGCATTTTAATTGAGCTCCAATTTGACCTGACTGGATCAATCATGGCGGTCAAGATGGCGGCGCCATGACGTCATCACAGAATTTTTTAAATGGAACGATATCTTTTTTTGCATAATTAGAAGCTCTACCAAAAGGCCTTTACAACTACTTATTTTGAATATGTATAAACCAAACACGTAAATTTTTTTTTTAAATCATCATTATAAAGTGAAGTATAAAATTCATATTTCTTTTATTTTTCAAAAATTAAAAACATACAAAAACAGGGAACTTAGCATTTCAATTGGGCTTAAAAATGACGTAACTGAATCAGTCAGGGCGGCCAATATGTCGGCGCCATAATGTCATTATAGAATCTTAAATGGAACGATATCATTTTTTATCATTAAAAGTCTTATTAATAGGCCATTAGGCCTTTACTTATTTTGAATGTGAGTGAAGCAAACACAAAAAAAAAATTAAAATTATAATTAGTCTAAAGTAAGGTAAAACATTCATATGAATTAGACGCTGTGACTGATCCATTTAGGTCAGAATTGAGCACCCTTAAAATAATAAGTTACCTGTTTGTGCATTCTTATTATATTTTAGAAAGATATCAAAAATATGAATATTATTACAAAAATTTCAAATTTTTATCTGGGTTGGGCTCACTCACATCCAAAATAAGTAGCACAGTTGTAGAGGCCTATTAGTACAGCTTCTACTTATACAAAAAAAATTGTTTCGTTGTATTTAAAAAATGTATAATGACGTTATGGCGCCGCCATTTGATTCAGTTAGGTCAAATTTGAGCAGAATTAAAATGCTAAGTTACCTGTTTCTGCATTTTTTTTTATTTTTGAAAAATAAAATAATTACGAATTTTAAGCTTTACTTTAAACTCACTCTTATAAAAGTCACCTATGACCAAAATTATAAATGCTGTTATAAGTGATGGATTTCCCAAAATAATGCAAAAAATCTTCAAACCTAAAAACGACAAAATTATAACTTAGGAAAACACGAAAATATAAAACACAAATTAAGACAAACCCTACACTTAAAGCAACTTTTTCTAAAAATGCAAAAAATTGAGAAAACTACTACAATTAAAAGATGTGACTGAGATGGCAGTACTCAAAAACTACAGTAGTCATTGAATTTAAATTAAATAATCAACTTATTAATGAATTACCTTTTTTATTTCCAAGTAATTTAGCACCATGTAACTTTATAAAATAATATCCAAACTCAAAAAGACATGCACTGCCTAATTTCTGGTCAAAATTTCTTATACTTAAGGTATCACAAAAGGGGTAATTTTATTTAAAACCTTGAATTAGTTGTTCGTATTATAAAAAGGGTTGGATCTTCAACTTTTAAAAGTACATTAAAAAGTGTTCCTCTAAAAATAAAAAATCACCTTCCTCGGTATTTTTTAATTTTTGGTTTGTTTTCTGAAATAACCAGGTTGACTGATTTTTGGAAAAAGCACCTTTTATTGGGAAGCATTCAATGCGCTGTGCTCTTTTGCTACATTGGCTTCGGATACTGCATTAAACATCTTGGGGTGGCTACTGGCTAACATCCAGATTTGCGAGTTTGGAGGCTTTTTGCTCATCCATCCACCAGTTCTAATACTTAAATTAATATTGGAAGGCATATAATGTGATGTGCGCGTTTGCCACGTTGACGGGCTTCGGATACTGCCCGGAACGTCATGGGGTGGTTAACATCCGGAGAACATCTACAGTGTATATACATCAGCGACCGTACGCCCCCTATACGGCAAACCCTCGAACTAAACGTGTATGTTTTGAGATATAAACCGACTTTACGAAGCCAAGTCGAAAATGCGCCACGCGTGTCTGTGGATGGTACTAATGCTGGGGGAACGATTTATACACGTGAAAATTACGAAGCCCGAAGTCGGGCTGGGTAAGTAGGTGTCGGGCTTGGTATACACCGGAGAATATGCCTTTTTGGGCTTGGTAAAGGCGGTTAATACGTCTATATATATATATATATATATATATATATATATATATATATATATATATATATATATATATATATATATATATATATATATATATATATATATATAGACGTATTAACCGCCTTTACCAAGCCCATATATATATAAAACACAAACTAATAAAGCCCGGTATAATAAAAATTAAACTTACTACAAAATTAAATGGGCGCCACTGGCTTTTCTGGTGAAGCCAGAAACCAAACGAAATTAAATTTATACTAATTAACAAAATTATGACAACAAGAAAGAGCGCTGTTTCTTTCACAGGATTTAGAAATTTAAATTAAGCAAATTAATAATAAAGAGCCTGAAGGGCAGTAGTTGTTTTATTTAAGCCTGAAGGGCAGTAGTTGTTTTATTTAAGCCTGAAGGGCAATGTAGACAAATTGGGAAATCGACTTAGCTTGACAAACTCCGGGTAGTCACTCCGGGTCCAGGTATTGGTAATCGGGACGGTGGCTCCGAGTACGAGTTACCCCTCTGACGAGAGGGACAGGTAGTAGATACTAGTCCAGAGGGATGGGATCCAAAATCCACCACGTGGAAATGACTCTGGCGATGGAACGGTACGGAATGTTGAGATTCCAAATAAATCTCGTCCAAGAGTAAAGAAAAGGAAAAGAAAATCCTAATAGAAACGTTATTTAGACCCTAGAATTACCCTTAGATCGTGACCTACCTCGAATTCGAGGGTTTTCTTCAAGAAACGGGAAGATTACAAAATGGCTTCCTCAAAATGGCTTCCCTTAAATTAATATGAGGGAATCGGTGGGTGCTTCAACGGCCAAATTTGCCACAAAATATATGGGAACGCTGGACCAGACAATCCTTTCCCAGAAATCGGTAAGATAACAGGTACGGTAGAAGGAACAGGATCCGTCCAGCTTCCAGGTACTGGCAAACGCAGGAGAGACGTCTGCCCGCTTCACTAGCACGCACCAAAAAGGGAGATTTTTGACCGAAATTCGACAGAAGTTCTCTCAAGAGAGGGGTAGTAAAAAACTCGCGGTTTCGAACTTCAAGAGTACCACCAATTTGAGGGAAACAAATTCACCAAGACAGATGGTAAAGGTCACTTTCTGGAGGTCAAAGGTGACGGGTGGTTTGTTTACCTTTGGAGGTTATAACGAATGAGGGTCGAAAATTCAAAGAAGGTAAAGTCAAAGATAACGGAAGGGGAAAGTTAAAGTCCATTTGTCTTTAGGAGACCCTGGGACAGAAGAAAATATTAATTAAATTACTCAAAATGTTCACCAAAGGGAAAGTACGAACACAAACAACACAAAGAAACGTTGGCAATGAAATTGAGGCATTGGAGGCCAAGACCAACACCCCCAGGGTGGTAATACGGGCAAAAGTGGCCCAGGTACCCTGAAATCTGGGAGCCCACAAGTGTGGTAGTCGAAAATTACGAAATTATTTCATTTCATCAGATGTTAGAAATGATAAATTTTTAGTCCCCAAGCATTAGTGGATTCCCTAAGCCCATCCACTCCGGGCAGCATAAACGGAACGTTACACTGTCCCTCTCCCACAACAAGAAAAAGGTGGTAGCCTTTTTCTTTAACGGAACCCTCGGAATAAATTGAAATTAGAACTTATTACAAATTAAGTGGATTTATTGTTAATTAGCAAGGGTAGGTCTTCAAGTATTACGTTAGTCATGTTCGGGGTAGTCGTCGTTCTCGTCAGTCTCGTCTTCAGTTTCGCTTCCGGACGAATCCGAGTCATCTATATGGTACTGTTTTAAATCTTGAATATGCCAGTTCCCGGCGCCAGAACCAATTTCATTCCGAATTCGGTACACAAGATTTGAAATCTTCTCTGACACAGTACCGAGGACATATTTAGGGCTTAGTTTTGCAGTGAATTGGTGTCCGGCGGAAGACAATACTTTATTTTTTCGCCAAATTCGATCACCGACGTTAAATGACAAATCCCTACGAGAGGCGTTATAACGACGGACATTTTTACGATAAGCGTTATGTAGATTGTCCCGCACAATTTGGAAAACTTCTGTCAATTGGTTAATCTCTCTTGCGTGGTCGCGACGATCCGCTACGGTAAAATCGAAGTTATTTCCGTTGGTGGGTATATTTCGGTAATAGTTTCCGGACAACGGTATATGTCTTCCAAAATTAAGGAACGCGGGGGTATAACGAGTACTTTCGTGGCGGGCAGTGTTTATAGCAGCCTGAATTTTTGATAGTTCCTGGTCCCAGGTATCGTGCGCATTGATGTAAGATCGAATGGCGGTACCGATGGTGCGGTTTGTTCTCTCGACAAAATTTGCTTGTGGGTGGTACTTTGCGTTATACCAAATTTTCTCTACATTATATGAATTCACAAATCGTTTAAACGCGTTCCCGATAAATTGTTTGCCGTTGTCCGCAATTATAAATTGGGGTACGCCATACACCAAAAAGACACGTTCTTCTAAGAATTTAATAACTGGTGTAGACGTTGCCTTCTTAATGGGTAGTAGGAGCGTGTATTTAGAGAACCAATCCGATACTGCAAGGAGATACTTGTGACCCTTGTTTGTTCGAGGAAAAGGACCCATGAAGTCCAAGGCGATAACCTGCCATGGGAATCGTACAACTTTTTCGCGGCCCATAAGTCCGAGTGGCCCTCCGTTAGGAGCTTTTTGGGCGGCGCAAGTACGGCAGGTTCTTACGTAACGATAGATATCAGATCTCATTCCAGGCCAGAAGTAAGTTTCCTTGATTCGGGAGAGCGTTTTAAAGGTCCCGAAGTGAGCTGCGGTTGGGGGGTCATGGCATGATTGAATGACCGCGTGTCGTTTTGATTTAGGAACTACGAATTTCCACTCTCGTTCGTTGTTTTGTAAAGGGGCGCGGCTAGGACAGAACTTCATTAGTTTGTCGTCATCGACTGACCAACCAGGATAATTATCCGGTGACTCTAAAATCCTTTGTATCATCCTGTGATACCACCTATCATTTTCGGCTGGTTCGAGATCGATTGCCGCGATTTCCGGTTCGGAACTTACTAAAGGCCTTATACGTGAAAGAGCGTCCGGGACAACGTTACAATTTCCCTTACGGTGAATGACATTAAACGAGAATTGCTGGAGTCGTAAGATCCATCGTGCCAAGCGGCCGGTAGGGTTTTTCATACGGAAAAGGTACAGGAGGGAGTAATGATCCGTGATGACTTTGAAGGTGGTGCCTTCAATATAGGGTCGAAATTTTTCAATAGAGAAGATTACTGCCAAACACTCGCGCTCTGTTACAGAGTAGTTCCGCTCGGTTTTAGAAAGACCTCGGCTGGCAAAGCAAATGACTTTTTCAAGGTCGCCTTCTCCTTGGGTCAGTACGCCACCTAGACCAATGTCGCTGGCGTCACATTGTACGTAGAAAGGTTTCGAGAAGTCAGGTGTGGTTAAAACTGGCGCAGAAACTAGCGCATTTTTAATCCCTTGAAAGGCAGTTTCAGATTTTTCATTCCACGTTACTTCTTGTTTCTTTTTCTTGCCCTTTAAGAGATCATTTATAGGGGCCACCAACGAAGAGAAATTTTTTATGAAACGACGGTACCAGCTACAAAGGCCGATAAACCTCTTTATTTCGGTTGCGTTCTTAGGGCGCGGGTATTTGACCATAGAGGAAATTTTTTCCGGGTCCGTACGAAGACCTTCTGAGTCAATTAGGTAGCCGAGATATTTAAGAGACGTACGAAAGAGCTTGCTTTTTTCTAAATTAATTGTCAAGTTAGCTGCTTTGAGGCGGTTAAGGACTGTCTCTAACAGTTCGACATGTTCTTTAAAGGTAGCGGTCACGATAATCAGGTCATCTAAGTACACGAATATTTGGGGTTCGAATTATGGTCCAAAGATAGCATCCATCAGACGCTGTTGGGTTTGTGCAGAGTTTCGTAAGCCAAATGGCATAACGGTAAACTGGAATAATCCCCGTCCTTGAACTGCAAAAGCCGTTTTTTCTTTGGAGGGTTCGGTAAGAGGAATTTGCCAGAATGCTTTACGGAGATCTAGAGAGCTGATAAATTTTGCATCTCTTAATAGAGAGAGTATTCTGTCGATGCGAGGGAGTGGATATGAGTCATGTTTAGTGATCTCGCTTAATTTTCGACCGTCAAAACAAAAGCGATATTCCCCGGATGGTTTCTTAACGAGGAGTACTGGGGAACACCACGGGCTTTGTGACGGTTCTATGACTCCTAAACGTAGCATCTCGTCTACTTCACTATTAAGAATCTTTTGCATGTACGGGGACATAGGGTACTGATACTGTCGGAACGGGGCGGCATCTCCGGTATCTATATTTAATGACAACTTGTGGGTACGACCTAACGCATCACCGCTTATTTCATGAAATTTATCTGTTATTGTTTTGGCCACGACAGACTGTTCGACGGAAAGGGAGTTTTCGGAATGTAATAAGTCAACAGGGGTTTGGCTTTGCGGTTTACAGGTACGAGAAAGGTAATCTAAGCAAACGGAAAAGGTATCGCAAAAGTCACTACCCAAAATTAACGTCTGATCTAGTGAAGGGATGACCAAAACCGATAAGTTTTTCTTTACATCGTCTAGTGTTATTTCTATTTGGACTTCGTATTCGACTGGATGTTGGTTGCCGTCTGCGGTACGAGCAAATTTAAAATCGGAGACAATTTTACTTAAGTTTAGTTCTTTTACTAAATACAATCCCTTGACTCCTAAAACAGATTTTGAAGCACCTGAGTCAATGAGGGCCATAATCTTGAAATGGTTTATTTTAATCCTGAGGTATGGTCGGTTATCATTTGATTTAGTTAAAATAAGTGAGCTAAGGGTTGCTACCGGTTCCAGTCTGTGAGATAAAAATTTTCGTACATGGGCAACCCAGTTCGTCCATCCCAATGACATTCTGCTGATCTTAGAAGTGGGTTGTCGGCTGCGACCTACGACAGCCGATTCCCTATTTAGTTTTTTGAAGTACAATTCGGGCAAGTAAACACGGTAACGTCGCGAGTTCCGCAACGATAACAAAATCGTCCACGTTTCTCCGAGCAGTGGGTATAAAAGTGGTTCGCACTACCGCAATTAAAGCATTTTCGGGGCGTCGATCTGGCGGCCGCGGTCGGGGTTGTAATTTTATTTGAAGTCCCGGTGGACGTTTTTTGTTGGGGGCTACGTATAACCTGTTTCACTTGAAACGTTTCTGAGTTATTCTGGGATGTAGTAGGTGCGCTAGCTATTAACGAATGTTCTGGTTCTACTAAGTGCCAATTTGGTTTGGCCGGTGGTTGGACAAATGCGAGGGATTTCTCCACCTTTTTACATAATTCTTGGAGTTCCTTTACTGACGAGATATCATGTAGTGCGAGAGCGGTAATAAATTCGGGACGAATTAATTTGCGTAAGTAGTGGAGCTTTGTTTTTTCAGACGGTATTTCCGGAAGACGCTTGAATAATGTTTGCATAATGGCAATATAGATAGCGATTGGTTCGTCTTTATGCTGAAATCTGGTTTTGATCTCCTCCCACAAGAGGTCATTATAGTCTGGGGGAAGAAATTCTTCCTTTAACGCGGTTACCAGAGAGTGCCAATCATTGAACTGGCCTTTAATGGAACGAAACCAGATTAAAGCACGTCCTCTGAATAGGTCGATCACCGATAGGAATAATTCTTGAGAACTAACTCTACGAGCGATAGATAGTTCTTCGACGTTTTCGAGAAAGGAAATTAAATTGTCGGTAGGTTCTCCGGAAAAAGAAATTCCCCACTTATATACAGGAACCTGCTTTGGCTCCGTTAGGGGAAAGGGAGTCGAATTGCTGAATTGAAACTGAGTGGTATTCTGAGCAAAAGGTGTCGTCATAGGGGAATGGAGGGCGCGGTCTCTTAAGTCGGCCTCGAGGGTCAAACAAGTTGCATGCAGTTCGTCACGAATGGCTTTAAACTCTTCGTTGGACTCGCTTGGAATAGGCATTCTTGAAATACGCTCGCGAACGTGGTTAAGTCTGGTCTGTATGCGTTGACAAAGTGTATCAGTCGAAAGTCCGGAGTCAAATTCAAGTATTAGTGTCGTGATCGATTGTAATGTCTCAGTAATTTCTTGTTTGTCCGTTTCGAAGCTCAAATGCTTAGTAGTGAAATTCACTGGTCGCGTACGTTCCTTAAGTTGCTCATGTTCTAAGAGACGGCATTTTTCTTCTTTAGTACGTTTGGTTCTAATTCGACGTATAAGCAATTCATAAGTAAGCTCGTGCTCGGATAGATATTGAGGTAAAATAAGATTTGATTCGGATGCCATTTCGCGAGTTTGTCAAGAATAGGGGTTATTAGCCTGTTGTTTTCTTTTTAGAAGAAATATGGCCCCACGTTGGGCGCCAAAATTAGTGTCGCGTAAATTTTAAATTGCGCGCACTGCACGGGCTCAGTTCGAGGAGGCTGGGACTGGGTTCCAAGAAAACACAAACTAATAAACCCCGGTATAATAAAAATTAAACTTACTACAAAATTAAATGGGCGCCACTGGCTTTTCTGGTGAAGCCAGAAACCAAACGAAATTAAATTTATAGTAATTAACAAAATTATGACAACAAGAAAGAGCGCTGTTTCTTTCACAGGATTTAGAAATTTAAATTAAGCAAATTAATAATAAAGAGCCTGAAGGGCAGTAGTTGTTTTATTTAAGCCTGAAGGGCAATGTAGACAAATTGGGAAATCGACTTAGCTTGACAAACTCCGGGTAGTCACTCCGGGTCCAGGTATTGGTAATTGGGACGGTGGCTCCGAGTACGAGTTACCCCTCTGACGAGAGGGACAGGTAGTAGATACTAGTCCAGAGGGATGGGATCCAAAATCCACCACGTGGAAATGACTCTGGCGATGGAACGGTACGGAATGTTGAGATTCCAAATAAATCTCGTCCAAGAGTAAAGAAAAGGAAAAGAAAATCCTAATAGAAACGTTATTTAGACCCTAGAATTACCCTTAGATCGTGACCTACCTCGAATTCGAGGGTTTTCTTCAAGAAACGGGAAGATTACAAAATGGCTTCCTCAAAATGGCTTCCCTTAAATTAATATGAGGGAATCGGTGGGTGCTTCAACGGCCAAATTTGCCACAAAATATATGGGAACGCTGGACCAGACAATCCTTTCCCAGAAATCGGTAAGATAACAGGTACGGTAGAAGGAACAGGATCCGTCCAGCTTCCAGGTACTGGCAAACGCAGGAGAGACGTCTGCCCGCTTCACTAGCACGCACCAAAAAGGGAGATTTCTGACCGAAATTCGACAGAAGTTCTCTCAAGAGAGGGGTAGTAAAAAACTCGCGGTTTCGAACTTCAAGAGTACCACCAATTTGAGAGAAACAAATTCACCAAGACAGATGGTAAAGGTCACTTTCTGGAGGTCAAAGGTGACGGGTGGTTTGTTTACCTTTGGAGGTTATAACGAATGAGGGTCGAAAATTCAAAGAAGGTAAAGTCAAAGATAACGGAAGGGGAAAGTTAAAGTCCATTTGTCTTTAGGAGATCCTGGGACAGAAGAAAATATTAATTAAATTACTCAAAATGTTCACCAAAGGGAAAGTACGAACACAAACAACACAAAGAAACGTTGGCAATGAAATTGAGGCATTGGAGGCCAAGACCAACACCCCCAGGGTGGTAATACGGGCAAAAGTGGCCCAGGTACCCTGAAATCTGGGAGCCCACAAGTGTGGTAGTCGAAAATTACGAAATTATTTCATTTCATCAGATGTTAGAAATGATAAATTTTTAGTCCCCAAACATTAGTGGATTCCCTAAGCCCATATATATATTGTAACGTTCCGTTTATGCTGCCCGGAGTGGATGGGCTTAGGGAATCCACTAATGCTTGGGGACTAAAAATTTATCATTTCTAACATCTGATGAAATGAAATAATTTCGTAATTTTCGACTACCACACTTGTGGGCTCCCAGATTTCAGGGTACCTGGGCCACTTTTGCCCGTATTACCACCCTGGGGGTGTTGGTCTTGGCCTCCAATGCCTCAATTTCATTGCCAACGTTTCTTTGTGTTGTTTGTGTTCGTACTTTCCCTTTGGTGAAAATTTTGAGCAATTTAATTAATATTTTCTTCTGTCCCAGGATCTCCTAAAGACAAATGGACTTTAACTTTCCCCTTCCGTTATCTTTGACTTTACCTTCTTTGAATTTTCGACCCTCATTCGTTATAACCTCCAAAGGTAAACAAACCACCCGTCACCTTTGACCTCCAGAAAGTGACCTTTACCATCAATATAGATATATTGGTTGTAGATAGATGTTGTCCCCATCACAAATTGTAGGTTGAGGTTACTGGTAATATCACCAAAGCGCTAGTTGTATCGCTTGGAGGGAAATTTAAACCATCCTTGTACTGGACAAGAAACCAAGAGATATTTAATGAACAAAAACACAGTTTTACACCCGACACACGAAGCTTTGCGTTTCACACAACGCGTTTCAACCTGAGGATTTCCACAGTGTGATCAGTCTCAGTTCGAAAAGGGTCTTGTAAAACTAGAAGTTTGGTGTGTCGGCTGTAAAAATGTGTCTTTGTTCATCCTTTATTCAACCGACACAAATTCTGCGCCTGAAGATACAACAAAGTCTCGATGGATCGCGACGAATTTAATAATTTCATTGATTCTGTATCCCATAACGTCATTTTGAATGTACTTAAGTGTGAACCGTTGGACCGTTGGAGGCACATGCGCAAACAACAAATTTTTTAAATGATTGAGACAGTAATATATTTCATCTTTTTTGCTTGCTTGTCAGCGCTTCAGCGTTGTTACCACTAACTAACTATCCCTACTCCCGGCTTTTTTTAACGAGTTATTAGAGGCTGTTCCCATGCGCCAAATGCTGCCTACGGCCTAATGACTTTTCTCTCTTCCCCCTCCAAGAGCCTGCGCCTTGAGACAAACGAAAAATTTCGCTATCCTTGTCCTTTTTCCAACTTTCGAATTGCTCTGGATCTCCTAGGTCGTACCTGTGCCGGGACGCTTCCTTGCTGATAGCTAAAGCCACGGCTTTTTCAAAAGTCAACTTCGCTGCGTCTTCTTCAAACAGCAACAGCAACCAACAGGTCACCTTTTCCTAGTCCCATAATGAATCGGTCACGTACCAGAACTTCGAATTCCGTTCCAAAATTACACTTCGACGCCAAATTTCGAACACGAGATGCCCAATCGGCCACACTTTCAGCTTCACTCTTGGTCGCGTTGTAAAATTTGTATCGTTCGGGAAAGTACAATTTTGGAGGTATAAAATGTTTATCGAAGAGCGCGATAAGTTCGTTCAACGTTTTTTCCGTCGGTATTTTTGGAACGCTTAAATTGCACAAAAGCGTGTAAGTTTCTTCTGAGCAACAATTTAGTAGAAGTGCTCTTTGTAACTTCTCGTCCGTAATGCTGTTTACAACAAAATATTGCTCCAATTGAGTTTTGAAAATTAACCAGTCGCTATTCACTGTAAATTGTCTTAGATGGCCCAAGGTCGCGCCTGCCATTTTGTCACCTTTTTCCTTATCGTCCCCATCACTTAAAAAGACTTTTCACTGTACCGACCGTTTCCGCGATTCTGTCCATTCGAGGTCCACTTTTTCCTTGTCGACACTGTTATGTCTTCGTTTTACCCTCAGGGTGTCGAGTAAAACACATTTTTACCCAAACTGAATCTTTATTCCCCGCGTAATATGTACATAGGCTAATGCCCAAAACTCAACTGCCTCTCGGTCATTAGAGGTCAAGAAAAACCCCCCACTCACAAGTGGAGGTGCAATACACCACACATTTCATAAGTCTTATCACATGCAAAATGTCCAACATCATCAGCATCATTCGCAACAACTGAAACCGGATGGATTTCGGTACAACCAACCTAACACCTCGTCGCGTAATTTTATACACCTTTCCTGATTTTAAAACATAATTGTTGAAGTAGTCTGCATTATTTACTCTGCTTCGCGATTCTAATATGTTTTTGATTTCATTTATAGATTTATCGCCTGCTTGAACTGCCAATATCCAATCATCCTCCTTAATGATTGCAGTATTCACTCCGTACTCCAGCAGAAGTGGATTCCGACTCAAAACATCCACATGTTGCATTTGGGATCCCTTTCGATGCTCTAACTTAAACTGATATTCGGTTAATTCTAAAACCCATCTACCGATTCGTGTATTTAAATCTTTTTTTTGAAAAGCCGCCCTCACTGCAGCACAATCAGTAATAACCGTAAAATTCCTACCTAACAAAAACTGTTTGAAACGTTTAACCGATGCAACGATAGCCAGGGCTTCTAATTCGAAGGAGTGGAACTTTTGCTCGGCCTTTGTAGTTAGCCTGCTAAAGTAAGAAATAACTTGTTCATATTTTTGATCCACTTGAATCAAAATGCCTGCGACGCCTAGACGACTTGCGTATGTATATAATTTAATTTCCAAAGATGGATTGTATAACCCAAGTATAGGCTAAGGGGGTCATTCACGAAACTTATCTGCAAATCGTTACCATCGCCGCAACTTGCAATTTCGTTGAATAGAAGGAATCTGGTTGTAACTATTTTGTGTCTAGTTTGAGGACCGCAACGCAACACAGGTCTTGAAAGGCGTTCGTGTTCCACGGGCTTTTAAACTTATAACGTATGATGTGTGGGGTCTCCTTTTGATGGAAGCTTCGCCAAAGAGTTACATCGATAGAAAAAATTATATTAGGTCGGAAAAAAAGTTTTGCCTGTTTTTTGATTTTTATTACAAATCAAAACAAAAGTTACAGTTACAAAAAATTCGTATTTATTTATTCGTCATTAGTCTAGATACAACAATAAAATAAAAGAAAGCAGCAATGGTCTGCTGGAGATTGTCGTATTTTTCAAAATCTTCTATTAGTGCAATATAAGAACTATAAGGGGGACTACTGAAATAGTTCTCAGCCTAACTAGATCAGCTTTGCTTGAGACTGATGTGCGGTCGAGATGGACACAAAAGACATCTGATGTTGTTACAGTTTGGCCTCATGTAAACAGCTCCCATGCACAATTCCGAAAGACACCAAAAAGAAACCAAAAATGTGCTTCTTTTAGGTGAAATCTTGGAATAGATACTTTCAGTAAACTTTCTGAACTAACAACTGCAGTTGGTTTTGTCTACAGACTGCCTATCTAATTTAGCATATAAGATGGGACTTGCTTATGTTTTATTGTGCTCTCGAATGAATTTGTGAAAATGAGATTTGCAGATTTTTTCACAATTTCTGGCCAATCTGCACTTAGTACCTCGAGTTCTCGCATTAACAGCAACAATTATCAAAACGTGTGTATTACAATGTTAAATTAAACGCAACAAAATAAGCTTGTACTATTATAATGTATTTTAATGGTTTTTTTGATCCTCTGAACATAAAACGGGCAAAACTTTCTTTCCGACCTATTATATTGTGGGTTGTAACTGACATGAAAATCAAATGAACGAAGGAAAGAGTTTCTTTTTTTTTAGAAATAATCGAAACTACCATCGTATACAATGTATTTAACTACTGACCAAAGTCGGTAAAATTCTTGTAGCATTTACCATCAAACACAGGAAACCAGCCCATTAACCCGATCAATCCAAATTTGAAATAAAAACTATTAAAAAAAATCGCGCTCCAAAATTTTAGCAACAAATTTAATTCAAACCACTAAAAATTTAAGTCCAACATTTATTTTCGAGCCCCTTTTACTTGAAATTTAACCAAAAGTAAAGAATTGGTAAAAATTCAACTTGCAATTATACTTTGCGGCAGGGAACAAGGTACCGCAAAATAGAAATGCCTATCTGACATTTGCAAGTGTTTGCAAGTTTTGGTGAATTACTTTAACGGGGGCTAACGGTTGCTATGGATAGTAATTTGCAAAATTTTCGTGAATTTTTCGTGAGTTTCGTGAATGACCCCCATAGAAATTAAACTATGCTTCAAAGATTGAAAGGCATTTTCCTGTGCTGCTTCCCAAGCCCATTCAGCGTTTTTATTTAGAAGCGTCGTTAAAGGTCGCGACTTTTTCGCGTAACCCCTTATAAACTTCCTAAAATATCCGGTCAGGCCCAAATATTGCCTCACCTGATGGACATTTATAGGCGTTGGAAACTTTTCGACGGCTTCGACTTTACGTTTAGTCGGTTGAATTTTTCCATCGCTAATGGTATACCCCAAATATTCAATTGTTGTGGTCAGGAAGAAACATTTTTTCATTTTAATAGTTAATCCATTAGTTCGCAAAAGATGAAGAACTTCTCGTAAAATATTTAATGATTCCGAAATGCTTGGAGCCGGGATCAACACATCATCCATATAAATAAGAACCTTATTGAATCGTAACTGACCTAATACCGAATTTAACATTCTTTGAAAAACTGCAGGAGCACACGATAATCCAAAGGGCATCTTGAGAAATTCATAATGCCCGTCCTGCGTGACGAATGCCGTTAATGGTATTGATTTTGGGTCCATCGGTATCTGATAATATCCCGAAAACAAATCTAAACCTGTGAAATATTTAGCCCCAGAAAGTCGTCGTAATTGTTCTTCGATTAATGCGGTCGGATATTTATCTTTTATACGGTGATTTGAAGCATGCTCTTTTATCGCCAGTTTTTTTTTACCAATAAAACGGTGCTTGCGTAAGGCGAATTCGACTAGTGTATAATTCCATTTTCTAATAAATTTTTTTACGATCTCCCGAATTTCCTTGCGCTCACAATCGGAATAAGGCCGCGGTCTATGCGCTATCGGTTGTTTGGTTGTTAATTCGATAGTCATCTTTGTCCCAACTGCGGTACCGATTTCAGACATATTGCTCGCAAAACATTCAGAGAATTCCTCCAGTAATAACAACAATTGATTAACAATTTCAGAATCTTTTACACCAACGTTAACTACGGATTTATTTTGTAGGACGGATTTCTGCGTAGCCAATTTTTTTTTCCATTTTATTTTAATTTTTTCCCTACATTATTTGGTCATAGTTTAGCATGTAAATAATTAGGGTAATTAGTCAGTAAAGTTCCGAAAAGACTCCGAGACTTTTATTTCGAGAAACACAAACACTTGAACTTAATTTATGAGCTAGCCAGGGTGACAAGCAGGCCACCCCCGAGTCGACCGTAAGAAAGACGCCTTCGAATCTGCATATGAGTTTTTAGTTTTTATCCACACTTCAGAGGGGTAGTTTGAGTTTCAAATCAAAGTGATTTAAGTTTGTGAATAACTGAATCAAGGTGAGTTATCACTGAGTAATCCCAGTTTGTTGGTGTGTGAGGTTTTCCAATCCAGTAAGATGTAGAGATTTATGATAATTACCATATCAACGGTAGGGTGAGTCGTTTAATAATTATTTTAATCCCTGAAATGTTGATATTCATCATTGTTGATAATTGATGCGCTATTCATCAGTTGATGGTATTTATTTGGTTGATATTAAAGTTGATGATATTTGATGAGATTGATATTGAATTGAGAGTTGACGAATTATGAATAAGATTGAGTTGAGCCCCGACATGTCGAGCTAAACTTTGTTAGTCTGTCTATCCTTAATTAATCCAAGGTTAAGCTTGAGGCGGGGCAGCGTTTATAAAAGCCCATTGCACGCCGAGATTAACCCAACAGGGGACGCTGGAGGATAGCGGCGTCGCGAGGCCTCCAGGTCCGGTTTATGTTTATTTTTGGGCGCGGGGGATCACTAGGTAGCCGCGCTCATTGCACCCCAGGTCTAGATTGCAGAATAGATCGTGAGGAGAGCGCTGGAAGGTGATCATTGCACTTGCTCGTTGTTCCGTGAGACGGCTTCGGCTATGAGGTTAAGGGACTTGTTCACCACCTGCGCTATGAAGAGGGCTTCCATTGCACGCTCAGGGCTATGTGTGATTAGCAGTTGAGCAGGTTAGCCAAAAAGGTGTTCATTGCACTGCCCGGAACCGCCCCTGAGATACGGCTGCGGCCATGAGGTTTATAGGGACTTGTTCACCACCTGCACTATGAAGAGGGCCTCCATTGCACGCTTAGGGCTATGTTTGATTAGCAGCTGAGCAGGTTGGCCAAAAAGGTGATCATTGCACTGCCCGGAACCGCCCCCTTTTTTTTGGTCATAGGCGAGTACCATGAACATTATATCCATTGCACGCTTGGTGTTGAATGACCTTCGGGTCTCGAAGTAGACGCTGGACGGATATTACCGGGGTACTCATTGCACAACCTAAGACAAGTGGTGGATGACAAGGCAGCGTTGCCTATTGCACGTCAGAACCGCGAGGTGGTCTCTCGATTGCTGCTGATTCAGAGACAAGTGGACTGGATGGTATCTATGAGCAAAGGGTTAACCCTTCACCTGGTTTTCCCTGTGCTCCTGGAGTCCTAGCGACCAGGACTGCGTTTGTTAACCTTTTGAACCCTTTGGACAGAGCTCAACCGATTCTATTCGAATTACATATTTTATTGATGGTAGATTTGCATAATTATTTTGGATTAACGACTGTTAGGTTCATTTGTTCACAACTGGTGATTGTGGACGTCTCACTCTGATGGACTGGATTGCTCACACCCCCATTTTATTTTTACAGGCGTTGCCTTAACTAAAATTGATGACCTGACCCCGACACCTCGGCACCAGCTCTTCTGACAGGATTATTTAAAGTGGTTGAGTACTTTCAAAATTAGTAAAGTAGTGAGTTGCTAAAATTGCCGCCGGTCCAAAGATTTTCCTGACATTTGGTAACCGTATGTTTGTAAATTACGACAATTACGCCCCTTCTTTTAAAAATAAGTTCCTCAAAGGCCATTGTAAATAATTTTGCATAATTTTGCACGTGTTCAAATCGGCTTTAACTTTGTGTTTCAAAAATGGCCCTACAATTTATAGCATTAATATTTATGACTATCGAAAATGTGAATCGACTGCCGATTTTGCAGTATTGAATGTCGGGAAGTTCCGTGAAATTTTGTGCAATTAATATTTCTACGCCCATTACACATTTTTCGATAACGAACAATTCGAGGAACTTTTCAATGCCATCTAATATTACACATGAACGAACAAAGAAGTTTATTTTCATGGTGTTTCCTCCCAACGTTGCCAATTTAACTGTTTTGTCTACTGGTATCAAATCAAGTTTCAGTGACGTCACCGCTTCAGTGGTGATCAAGGAACACTCACTTCCCAAATCAACATAGCATTTCCTAACATGCTAATTAATCAAAATCTCTTTGAAAAATTTGTCATTTGAATTAATTTCAATGAAATTAACATTATACTCTAGACACTTCTGTGAATTTTTATTTGACACAGCTAATTGAGGACATTGTTTTCGCGCATGGCCGGACTTTCCGCATTTATAACATAAAATTTTTGATAATGAGTTATGAGATTTCGACTGAGACGGTACTGATTTAATTGAGGTGCTAGGTTTTCCTATTAGCTTATTGCGGATCATTTATTCCACCCATTATTAAATTAACTTTATCTTCATCTGGAATTGAAAGTTTTAACTGGTTGATTAACGACAACTTTTTAAATGTGTATTCGTAGAGGGACTCATTGGCACGTGCTACGCAAGTCATCATTTCTTGTATCGATTTATGCAAATTTCGTTTTGTCGCAAAATTTTGTTTTAACATTTGACGCCACTCGCCCCACGTAAAGGATCGTGACGCCAATCCACGATACCACATTTCTGCCGGACCTTTCAACTTTGCCAAAGCTAGGTGACAAACTGACAAACTAGGTGACAAACACACTGTGCTTTAATGAATTTAGGGATATTTAGTTTTCAAGAGTTTCATTGATAATGAGTGGAATACACGTACGATCGAATTAATCATCATTTCTTCATTTATTATTTATTAAATTATTAAATTAAATTAAAGGACTAGGCTAGATTTCCTAATTGAGCTACACGTTTGGCGCAATGATATGATTTGTTCAGCTTTTTGAGACGCATCAATTAATATAAAAATTATCCAATTTGAGTGGTCCTTAATTTCCCATAAGAACTGTGCCTAGTCCTTTATTAAATTTAAATTACCAACTGACACAAAATTCCCTAGGCGACAAAAAAATTTTTTTAATCAAAATAATAAGGGGACGCAAAGTATAAAGAATTGCATAAAATACTCGTTTTATAAGGGTTTTAGCGCACGAATCCTAAGTTAGAAAACGAGGCGTAGGCGAGGCAAAAAGAACCCTTATAAAACTTGTTCTTTAATATACTATTATAATCTGGGATTCAGATATTAAAAAGAAGATTTAAAATGTTTCCAACAAAAAAAGTAATAAATGCACAATAAAAATAATAAACGTGCAGTAAAAACTAGTATTTCAAAACTGGAGAGTCTAGAATCCCACATTTCGAGTTCTACGTTTTCGAGTTTAATCGTTCGAGGTGCATGTTTCCATTTAGTTTGCCCTGCGACCATCTGTATGTACTGTGACGTTACCATAGCTCCATAAAAACCACTATTCCGCATTTCAAGCTTTATGTATTCAAGTTTAATCGTTCGAGGGGTATGTTTCCTTTTAGTTCCCTATTACTACTACCCAGGGGGGGTGCAGGAGGGTGCCGTGACAACGAAATTAGTATATACTCCACTCTAGTAGAGGCGCCACTCTCATTTTTTTACAGTTTTCTTCACCGACATTTACAAAAATTTTAATGAAAAAGCCAAGAAAGCTGTTTATGACAGTGAAAATTCTGTCAAAAATGTGTTAGCTTGGTGTCTTTTCACGTTTTTCGTATTTGTTTCTTGTATTTTCAGATATTTTTTCTTTATTAATATCACCACTATCAGTGTTTCTGTCGCAATGCTTTACTTTCGTGTCTGTAATCAGAATGTGATTGTGTTTTTTTAAAACGACCGTTTAGACTACGTTACGCCTACGGCACAGGTACCATCGGTGGACATAAAAAACTGGTACAAGCATGACAATTGTATCAGTCAAAAAATGACAAATTTATATCGGGTAAATTTGGCTTTTTGCGAATAAGGTTATAAATATTGTGACATACTAAATATGTGTTGTCAAGAACATTAAGTTAAAGTTCAGTTCTCTAATGTTCTCTACATTTAGAAAGATTAGACACAGTTAACACAGTTAATGTAGCATCTCTTTAGGTTCAAAAAGCTCCAGCGACTATCGTTAGATTTCTGACAATTTCTGTCTTCAATGACAATTCAAATGCTTGTTACACAAGGAGCAAATTTTGGATGTACCAGTTTTTTATCTCCACCGATGGTACTCACAACAAAATTAACTTTTCCAGTTTGTGATGTTTGCTTTGTAGTTGTTACAGTGCCAACAACATTAAATAACATCGATTTCGTAATCTTCAAAAATTGGAACATTTTCCAAAATGATTGCTTTTGTGGTGTGGACACAAAGTCCTGTGCTAAAGCAGTCATCATCAGATACGAGTATATATGGACCAAATGGTATTAAGGGCAATTTGTTGTAAGAATTTAAGAATGAAGATTATGCATCCAAGATGTTTCTTCAGAAATACGCAAATATTTCTACCTTTATCTGTTGCAAATTCCACAATAAAAGATACAAAAGATACCTGCTTAATCATGGTAAATTTTATACCTGGTAGGTGGTTGTAGTAGAATGGTGCAGTCACTCCCATGTTTTTGACGCGAAAATCGTCAACTGGAATGAGATGACACCGATGCGTTCTGTTTTCAACAGTGGCCGTTAGATGGAGTTTTTGACTATAAAATTTGTCATCAAAATTTTTGACTTTAAAAATATTAGGTCAATATTAAGCAACCTTTCACGTGCAATGCCACATTACATTCAACATTCTCAAAAGGTTTTTTTCAATTATAACTGTTTCTATTTCAAGTTTGAATTATTCTGCTACGTGTTTTGGTCGTGGTTTTCTCTTTTTATTCTTATTTGGATTCGATTATTTGTGTTATCTACTCCATAAAGTACACTGAAAAGCATTTAAATTTCGAAGGCTCGAATTTGGTAAGTCGGAATTTTTTTGCCAACAAAAGTACTATGTAATACACATCTCTAGCTGTGGTATGGGCCTACACCCCTAAAAGGTAACCTACAGCGTTTATTAAACAACTTCTGGGTGGCTGGAACATATAATTCTGGTGGAAACAGTGCTTCTTTACTTATGAGGGCTATTCAGGAACAAATCGACTTGGGCACGAAAGAAAACTCAGAGAATTTAAACAAAATTTCATTTTTTGAGTTGACATCTATGATGGACACTTTTTAAGACTAATGTAGTAAACATAATCTAATCTATTTAACTTCTACCTTGCACATGGTGTTTCGAATTAAATACGCGCGTTCATTTCGGACCAAAGCCACAAAAATAACTCCCATTTTCCCGTTAAGGTGTATCGGTCCAAAATTTCAAACAAAGCTATAACTGCTGAATGACAGTCAACACCAATGTGGAGTCCATACAGTAAAAACAGAAAAACTTCTTACGCATAAGAAGTTCCAATAGGTAAATTTGTTGTAAAGTCATCCGCGTGAGTATACCAACGAAAACACACAAGAAATGTTCACACAAATTATTAAATGAATTGCTTCTCTGTGAAAACAGAATTGTGCACATGTTTGAAACTTCTAGACCAGCAATACCTTACTAGAGACCTTATTTACTTATTTAGTTCCTTAAATTTTTTTCAAATTACAAAATAATGTTAATGTTTTTTGAGAAATGAGGGAGTCGCCAATTTAAAATGTTAAAATCAAATACATTTGTTCCTTTCAGTTGATGTTTTCATAATTTGTGAAAAGTTGTTAATTCATTAATAAATAATTTTTGTTGTATTTGGTTGTATTTCTTTCTTTTTTATATTTAGAACACTTAACGAAATACTGCTATTAAACACACACAACCAATTTTCAATAAAATCAATTATGAGTGTTTAAATTGTAGAAAAATGAAAAATAAAATTGTGTAAATAATAATAGAGCAATTAAATTTGCCGCCAATTTTAGTTCCTTATACTACCAAGATATGGCGCCACCATCGAAATTTTGACGACCAGTGAATTACGTGTAACTTGATTTTCTATAACTACTATATTCTATGCGACCGACGCAAATCGGGATTGACATAGCAACGACGTAAATCTGGCATTGTCATTGGTTGCTGCTAAGCAACTGCGACCCACGCAACTTTGCGACCAAACTTGAAATCAGAACCGAAGATCCGAATTAGGCTTTTCCTGGACCCATTTGCTTACCGAATTATACTTATTTTTTATCAAATAGAGGGTGTGTCATACAACTTCACGAGGCCTGCGCCTAATGGACGCACCCAAATATACCTACAATAGTCACAAAACACTAGATACAAAAAATTCAAATAAACTGTTTTTTAACGTAAAAATTATTGATTATTTTATTATTTACACTTTTTTGACTCGTGAAATGTTTGTAATTGAAAAAAATGTACTAACAACTAAAAGAAGTCTAACGACACTGCGCAACGCTTGACCATTTACTAAAAATTGTAATTAGAGGACATCTGGGGCCCGTTTAATAAAAAATACAAGTTCATATTTACAAGTGACAAGTAAATCACTTGTAATAGTATATTATGATACGAGATTTATAAGACGCATTTTGTCGCACGCACGGAATTGGGGCACGATGAGCGCAGCGAGGAGTAACAAAAAAAATCAATTTCGAAATTTAGGGAATTTTGTAGCAGTTGACAGCATTTGCGTGGGTCATGAAATTAAATTAATAATGTGGATCGTCATTAGTTTATTCGTAAAATGTATTCTGAAAGTGTCCAAAACGTTTTGCAATATATCTACCCCTCAACGAAGACGGGCTTTTGTGGCAAATACGCGGAATTTAAATATTGGCCTAAGGATAATCAGATCTCAATTACTTAATTGCACTGGCTATTGAAGTCATGTTTGTATGTACACTACTCGAAAGGTGTTCGAAGGGACTACCTATCAGGGTTGGTACAAAAGCCTCTAAAGGTTCGAAATTGATTCATTTGATTAAATTATCACTTGAAACAGGTGCCGATTGACACTGACACTTCTCTCAGATAATTGTTAAAAAACTTGATTGCCATCATTTTCCAACTAAATTACCCTGGTTTTTAGTGTAATTATTATAGCACTTCGTTAGATATTACGAAACCCAAATGGCGTATCGTAATGACCTCAGTACGAAACAAAAGTAGAAAAAAAGTTTTATGAAATAGGCCCCTGGAGGCCCTGGAGACGAGTGTTTTGATAGTTATATACAGGATGTAAGGGAAATAAGTACATTAATTTTAACCAGTGGTAGAACTCATTAAGACAAACACGTTTTCTATGTATCATTTTTTTCAAAATCGCATTTTTTAATATGATTTTTTGCCCCTACAAATTGACGAGCCTTTTATGAAATGCTCCAACAAAGAAAAAT
This sequence comes from Tribolium freemani, assembly GCA_939628115.1. Lineage (NCBI taxonomy): Eukaryota > Metazoa > Arthropoda > Insecta > Coleoptera > Tenebrionidae > Tribolium > Tribolium freemani. The sequence continues at coordinate 3,263,217 of OW626793.1, forward strand.
AATAAATAAATAATAGTCGCAACCAACGGTAACCGTTTCAACGGTAATTTTGTCGACTAGGTAACTTTGCTTCCAGTGGCGTGTAAGAAAATTGTGTAAAATTTTAAAGTAATTTTAACTCAAAAACTAAAACATTTTGAAAAAACAGTTATTAGGAAAAAATGTTGGTCTTGACGAGTTCTGTTACCAGTTAAAATTAATGTAGTTATTTCATTTACAGCCTGTATAACAAAAGCTTCTAAAACATATTAGCTATTTCAAAAGTACAGAAACGCCAACCATTTACCGAATTATTTTACATAAGGTTGATAAAAATGTAAAATAGTTATTAATGATCGAAACTATAAATTACATGAGCTATTAAGTTTTTGAAGTGCATGAATAATTTATAACAACTAATTTTGAAAGAAATTACGACCTTGATGTTTCTATAGTTTTGAAACACTTAATAAAATTATTTAAAAATATTATAACTACAATTTATTATATATTTATTAGACAAAGCGATCAAAAAGTCCTTCTATCAAGTAAGCTTAGAAATTAAAGGACGTATGTCTGCGGAACTCAAGTCTAATGTCAAAGGAAAAATGTCAAAAAAATTAAGCAAATTAAATTATTGTTGGAATCCAGTTTTGCCCCATAGACACCAGTGTTATGTGTATCGTGGCTTCACGGCATCTAACAGTTTAGTTTGAAGTAATTTCAGTTTAAATTTCAACTGCAGGCTGAACTAATACACGACACCGGACACACGTTCTCAAGTGATACGCCTACTTGATAGAAAGACTTTCTGATCACTTTGTATTTAAAATCTACTCTGTGTTCAAAATCCTAAGTTCTTGTAACAAGTGTTCAATAATGGTTCTGGTCAGATCGCCCATGTGTGGCAATTGTCACAAAAGACGTATGTCTTGGAGACAATGGCACATGATAGCTGTCAGTGCTCCGCGGCCAAAAATTCACACGTTCAACTAAGATTCTTGAACGTCTGCATACAATTATCATGATTTGTAATGTGATTTTTATGAAAAACTCCTAAATGCAAAAATAAGACAGTTGATAGCAAACCATATGAACTTATCACGCAACCTACGTTCATGCTAGAAGGAGAAAACCACAGCAAACCACGACCAGAACCAATATTGAACACATGTTACTAACGTGTACTAGCTGCACATGATAGGGATGAATTTTATTTTCCTTTAGAGTATGACAAACTGAAGTTTAGCTGATTTTGTTGGTTCTATGTCATGGAAGCTATTACATGAACAAAATTTTCCAGAGACCTAGCAGTGCCTTTTCTTCTTTTACGAAGAGGCCAATTTCTTCAAAGTTCCCTCTCCACCGCAATGCTAGGTTGCAATGATGTCAAAGCTTGTCACTGTCAGAGCAACATAAGATAACTTGGATTGCAAATGCAAATCGTAATTAAAATTAGATCAAGACGTAAATGAAATTTGCTTTTTGGGTTGTATCGCCAGAATGTTGTGCTCATTATCTTAACTAAATCACACTGTATTATAGTGATGTAGTAGTATCATGAGATCGAAAATATTCTGAATTCGAGCAAGCTGTGCCTCTGCACTTTAACCACATTTAGCCGTTATTTACACTTTAGCTACATTTTAGCCTTTTATTTACGCCGCACTTTTGAAGTTATGTTGCCTTCTGCTGGTTTTACACAGTATAAGATGTGGCTAAAGCTACATTTCCAAGGCTTACTCTAATTCCGTATATTTTCGATCTCCTGTTAATAGTATTACCTATTATTAATGCGCGAACTTCCCAAGGGAACTTGGTCGGTCCAGAAGTACGAAAACAGTTGTTGCAGCAGAAGCAGTTTAGAAGAAGAACTCGTGAGGAGTTGGTGAACAGAAATTCATGCCGCTAGTGCTACGATCACTCCAGAAACATTACAAACGGTGCATGCCAAAACTCTGAGCCTTTGTTATAATTTTTTAGTGCATTGTTTATTCGTACTTTTAATTGATTAAAATGTCTTACAATAAATAAAGCTGTTCTCAGGACTCTCTCTCAATAACAAAAATAAAAATTACGATAATGGGCGAACTAATCCCACTAACAACAATACTACAACGGCGTAACCATGGATTTAAACACTAGAAATTAAATATGTTTAACACCTTTTAATGGTATCCAAGACTTTAATTATAATTTTTAATTTCAGTTTTTACGTGTATTTTTGAGCAATGTTGCCTTTTTTCATTATTTATTTAGGCTCCAATGTAAAAACAGAGCATGTGGAATTTTTTTAAACATTTTTTCGGTACCCTGGGGGACTACGCAATTACTCCCCTTCAATGAGGTGCGCGACATTCCGGACACCTTTTATAACCAAACTTTTTAACATCAAGCCGGTTTAAAGGAGGTCCGTAAAGTTGGCCCCACAAACTAAAATTTTCATAATTACGAATACATTTATTATAAGTGCTCGGCAAGTGCTGGCGAATGCTGTAAATTAAATAAAAAATGCTACGTAAATAAATAAGAAAAATCAAGTATATATTGGGGGGCCAACTTAACAATAGCCCCACAAAATGTAAAATTTTAAAATCCAACTGCATTTATAGAAAGTGCTCTACAAGTGCTGAAAGATGCTGTATAATATATAAAAAATGCTGGGAAAATAACCCCAAAAATTAAGGTCGTAAATGTGGGGCCAAGTTAACAATAGCCCCACAAAATGAGAAATTTTAAAATCCAACTGCATTTTTAGAAAGTGCTCGACAAGTGCTGAAAGATGCTGTGTAATATTTAGAAAAATCTGTGAAAATAACCCCAAAAAATGAAGGTCGTAAATGTGGGGTCAACTAAACGGTAGCCCCACAAAATGTTAAACTGTAAAATCTAACTGCATTTCTAGAAAGTGCTGGACAAGTGCTGAAAGATGCTATATAATATTTAGAAAATGCTGCAAAAATAACCCCAAAAACGGGGGTCACATATATAGTGGGCGGGGCCAACTAAACAGTATTACCGTAGTACTTTTTTCTGAAAGTATTTGACAAGTGCTGCAAGATGCTGTACCTATAATATTTAAAAAATGCACTGAAAGTAATCTCAAAACCGGGCGTTATAGTATGTACAGGATGTGCTAATTGTAAAATTTTCTATGATGCAACCAATAATACTAATTACACCTTTAGAAAATTACGAAATTAATTAATGACTGCATTGTTCTCAGTCTTATCAATTTTTTTTATTTATTTTAATTATTATTTAAAAATCAAACTCAGTGTAATTATAGTTATTTATTGTATTTAAGGGTCTCGCAATGGGTCATATTAATAAAAATTAGTATCTACTTATAAGCAAATACTTATAAGTATTAGCATTTACTTATAAGTATCAGTTGAACCTAAAAGTAAATACTTGCATCCATATTCATAAAAAGATGCTTATTCTTATGAGCAGATACTTACATCATATAAGTATCTACTAATATGCTTGCTTGGTTACCGCCAGATTTGTCAAATATCGACAATTATTTTTAGTTTGACGTTCAAAATGTAAATCAGCTTCATTGTGGAGTTCTTAGCTAGATTTTTGGAGTACCAGGTCGCCCAGCTTGGAAACAGAAACATGACCGTTTTATGATTTTCTAAGCGTTTCCGGCCAAAATTTTTCAAATTTTATTTCGACTTTTTGACCTCAAGTCACCCAAAATGCGCCGAAATCGGCTAATAATCGTCTAAAAAATTCGAACAAGCTTAGGATTATTAGCTAACAGCCACAGTTTTCGAGTTATTAACATCTACAAAAAGTTTGTTTAGCCCTCGTGGACGGAATTTTGGAAGTAGCTTGAAATCCCCAAGAATACTCCGTAATTGAAAAAAATTCTAAACAGAATCGTTTGGAGAATCTGAACATCTAAAGTTGAGTTTTTATTTAAAGCTGATAAATATTCCGAGTAATATTTTCTCTAATAAAATATTGTAATAATAATTTTTTGTATCTGCAGGCGAATCTGTAACACTATGTATTTACTCGGGTTTTTCATAGTTCTAAAAAAAGATTTCCAAATATCGTTTGATTATGATGAGCCCGGAGTCAGCCAAAACGCACTAAGATCGACGAAAAATCACCTGAAAAATCTGAACCTACCAAACTCTGTTACTTACAGCCGACAATTTTCCGATTATTAACGTAATACAAAAATTGGTTTGGCGCTTTCGATAGAAAATTTTAAAATTGTAAATCGGCTTTTGTGTGTCCATCGAGATCATTAACTATTACACACTTTTTGCTGAAAACCGCTACATTTATATGAAATTATGATCGGCCGCATTTTCTTGCTTAATTTTAAAGTTTCTTGAAGTTCTTGGGACGGCAAATATAGCGTCTTTTAGTAAATAGATTTTTCTGCAAAAACATAAGTTTAACGAATAGCAGACTAGTAATTTCATAAGTACATACTAATTTTTGTTAGTAACTACTATGTTTTATGAATATGGACAGTAGTATATCTCATTTCAGTTCATTGTAGAATTTTGCAACAACGCATTTTGCATTTTTTGGAGTTTCTGGTAGGTTTTCTTGGCTCAAAATTTGTCGCTGGGATTTAGCTTAACACAGAGTTTATTTCTTATACAGAAACTCTCAATTAGTGTTTTATTTCACTCCGAAAAATTCAAATGCGCTGTCAAAAAATTCTACTATGAAATGAAATGGGATATAGATACTTATGTTACTATGATTTTATAAGCTTATGCTAATACTACATAAGTATTAGCATCTACTTCTTACTACAAAAGTAACAAAAGTACCGTTTAGTTGACCCCACATTTACGACCTTCATTTTTGGGGTTATTTTCACAGCACTTTCTAAATATTACACAGCATCTTTCAGCACTTGTCGAGCACTTTCTAGAAATGCAGTTAGATTTTAAAATTTCTTATATTGGTGGGGCTATCGTTAACTTGGCCCCACATTTACGACCTTAATTTTTGGGGTTATTTTCCCAGCATTTTTTATATACTATTATACAGCGTCTTTCAGCACTTGTAGAGCACTTTCTAGAAATGCAGTTGAATTTTAAAATTTTACATTTTGTGGGGCTATCGTTAAGTTGGCCCCCCAATATATACTTGATTTTTCTTATTTATTTACGTAGCATTTTTTATTTAATTTCAGCATTCGCCAGCACTTGCAGAGCACTTTAATTAAATGTATTCGTAATTATGAAAATTTTAATTTGTGGGGCCAACTTTACGGACCTGTTTAAAGGTGATGTTTTTGTTGTTGGCAGTTCTTACATTCAAATTTCAAAATCTGTATCATCTGTATTTTCATGTGAATTCCATGGTTAGTAGGTGGATTTGGTTTTTAAAAACGTGATGTGCTTTGGGCCTTTTTATGAGTCATGGGCCGTGCTATGGTGTTCAATAAACGTTCGAAGCGATTATAATCGGAGCGATTATATTCAATTAATCGTTGCAGTTAAATTTTTCACTTTTAAAATTGAGACATTACCAACCGTCGCAAAAATCCCTAAGTCGATTAAAATAACAATTTTTGTTTAAAATCGGCAGAAAGGGGGCAAATTACAAAAAATAGTATAAAAAACTCGTTTTATAGGACCTTGAAGCACTCATTCTTTCAAAAAACTCGTGGCTAACGCCACTCGTTGAAACTAAATTCGTGCTTCAAGAGTGGTCTTAGCATGCCGAATCGCGATAAACAGCGTGATCCCAAGCTCTTTGAATGGGTGTGCAAAAAGTGCAAATACAAAAGTAAACAAGTGAATCCGGAGGTGATTATTTCGTTCATTAAGTGTCGCAATACGTTCATAAGAGCTGTTTTACAAACGTGAGTAAATCGCAGAACTACTATCAGTTATCAGAATCGGAAATGTTATGCGCCAAACATGTACAACAACCATCATGAATAAAAATATGTAACCGAGACGATGAGGACGAGGACTGTCATGATGTTCAAAATACGGATATTGAGGCCCTGAGAAGAGAAAATGAAGCGTTGAAACATCAACTAATTCTTTTACAATCTCCAAACTCGCCCGAACTGATGACTTATCGCAACATAAAAACTGCCATCGATAACATAAAAAGTGAACTTTTTACACATTTCTCTCAACTGGTAGAAAATTTAAATAATCAAATTGACTCCAAGATGGGACAAATATTGAAAAAATTTCTCGATATAGACAATAATTTTCCCACTATCAAACGAGCAGAACCTATCCATGCTACGTCATCTTTCAGCGGCGCCGTTAAAAAAAAACAGGCTGTCGTCATACATCCAAAGGAAAAACAGGATCATCAAGCCACTTTGAATTTTCTACGTAAAAATGTATCCCTTAAAGATGATAAAATTATGGTAACAAAAACGAAATTTTTAAGAAATGGCTCAATATTGATAGAATGCGATAATAATCACCCCGAAAAATTACACGAAAAAATTGAGAAAACCCAAAGTGAGAACTATCTTGTTCGAGAAGTGCAATATCAATTTCCCAAGATAAAAATCATCGGTCTGAGTGAACCTATTGATGAAAATCTTTTGAAAACGCAAATTGTTAAACGAAACCCTGCACTGGAAAATTGTTTTCAACACTTCAAACTAATCACTTGTGAGATGATCTCAAAGTTTATGGCTATAATTGAAGTGGACAGCCTTTCGTTTCAGAAATTGATGGAACGAAAAAGACTACTCAATACTCATAGGTTTTGACATCTGCAGCCTGTTCGAACATTTTAACGTATTGAGATGTTATGGTTGCGGGGGGTTCAACCACATAGCTGCGAACTGCAAAGAAAAAGTGTGTTTAAAATGTGGTAGTGACAAGCATGAAGAAAGTCAGTGTAAAAATGACCCAAACTGTGTCAACTGTGCTAAAATGAACAATCTTCATAATTTTGCTCTTAATACTGCGCATTCATGTTATGACAGAAAGTGTGAAATATTGCAACAACAGGTCGAAAGGTGCAAACAAAGAACAAATTATGAAAAATAGCAACTAAAAAAAAGTGAAAAGCGTCCAATTCTGCGATTTTTGTTCTACAACATCCAATGTCTTCGTCACAAAATAGACCTGCTGGATGCTCAGCTCCAAAAACTTAATGTGTGTGGTGTGTGCCTAACCGAACATTGGTTACATGAAAATGAGTGTGCTAACGTGCATTTGGCGAACTATAATACTGCGGCTTTTTTTGCCCGTTCCCGTAGAAGGCATGGTGGTGTGATTGAATTAATGAAGAAGGATATCGAATTTGAGACTCTGCAATGGATAAGTGACCTCTCAACTGAAATAGACTGTGAACTGGCTGGTATAAGTATCCCTACATATAACTTTATTGTTGTCACGATATATCGTGATTTTAATGGATTTTTAGAAACTCTAGTCACCCGACTTAATCGACTTAAATGTAGTGTGCATAAAATTATCATCGGAGGCGACTTCAATACTCACTTCAATACCTTTAATGTACATACTAACACGCTGATTAACCTCTTTAATTCCTACGGTTTTGCGAGTTTAGTTAAATGTCCAACAAGAGGTAATGCTGCTTTAGACAATATATTTTGTAATATTCCTGTAAGTGAGTGGTAAAATAACTTTTTACAGTTTGTTAGATAGAGCTGACTGGAGTTTTGTTGATAGTGACATCGATCCTAACAATAAATTCAAAATGTTTTTAAATAACATCATACACAACTTCCACATAGCTTTTCCAGAGAGAACTTGTACTGCTAATTCTAAAGTTTTTAAGAAAAACAGATGGTTCAACAGCGAATTACAACAAATGCGTAATAATCTTAGCTTTGTGGCTGCCGCTTATATCACATACAAAACTTTAGAATTAAAATCATTAAAAAATAAACTAAAATGTAAGTACAATCAAGCAATAAAAACCGCCAAAATAAAATCTAATGAAGAATATTTAAAAAATAATAACAATAATCCTAAAACTATGTGGACTATCATTAACAAATATCGGTCAGAGACACAACGAAATATTCCGCAAACAACACCTGATGATTTAAATAGTTATTTTGCCAATGTGGCTCCTACTTTAATTGATTCTTTACCTAACAACGCCCTTGATCCTATTAAACTATTATCCAAAAATAAACCAAAACCTCCTAATAATTTCTCTTTTAGGCACGTCACTTTCATCGAGGTTAGGGATTGCCTGAATAGTTTAAAAACCTCCAAAAGTGTTGACATATATGGGTTAAATACCGAAATTATAAAGTCTATTAAAAATATTATAATAATAACGCCTATAACTAAGCTAATTAATTGTTGCATAACTGAAAATATTTTTCCAGATTGCTTAAAAATATCACAAGTTATACCAATATATAAGAAAGGTGATCCCAACGACCAAAAGAATTATCGACCAATATCTTTGCTTCCCATTTTATCTAAACTTTTTCAAAAGTTATTATTGTCCCAAATCTTGAAGTATCTAAATGAAAATAACATAACATATTATCTAATAGTCAGTTTGGATTTAGAAAAAAAATGTCAACATCTCATGCAGTTTTAGCTTTTGTTGACGATATACTTAAAAACTTTGAAGAGAAAAAAATATACGGAGCCTTATTCCTAGATCTTAGTAAGGCATTTCATACTGTGTCGCATGATATATTACTTAAAAAAATAGCCTACTATAATATAGACTCCGACAGTGTTAAATTAAGTGATTCGTATTTGCAAGGTAGAGTTCAAAAAGTTAGATTAGATGGTGTCCTATCTGGAGAATGTAACATATACCACGGCGTTCCGCAAGGGTCTAAATGATTTGCCTGAGTGTGTGCCTCAAATTAATGCAGTTGTATACGCTGACGATACCACTCTTGGTAAGGCAGGAAGTTCACTACATGATATTGATATGTCTAAGGAATATACCCAAGTACAAAAATTGCTTTTATCTAACAAACTTCATCTGAATGCCGTGGCAACATCATATCGACATATTGGCTAACAAACTGTCCAAAAATGTATACTTACTTAGAAATCTGACGAATTGTATTTCACAAAAAACAATCTTAACTGCTTATTTTGCCTTAATACAAAGTCACATAGAGTACTGCATTATATATTTTATATATTTTGTGGGGACACACAGGTTTAACAACAAGGGCTTTCAGGCTACAACGTCGGACTGTAAGAGTGATCGCAGGTATTCCCTACCGTGAAGATTGTAAAAAATTAAAAAAAAAATTTAATATATTAACTCTACCTTCATTGTTTATTTTTAAATGTTTAGAATTTGTAATTAAAAATAAAGATCGGTACTTCATCTTAAACTCTTTTCATAATTACAACACAAGAACTGAAGACCTTTGTTTTAATAATTTACGGTTGACTAAAGCAAGACATGGTATCAATTATTTTTGTATTAAATTTTATAACATTCTACCATCCTACATTAAGCACCTACCATCTCATATTTTCCTTCATAAAATCAAAAATTACTTAGTTTTCAAAAGCTTTTACTCTATTGCGGAATATTTGGAATGTGACTTCACTGATTTTGAGGGTTATTATGTTACCAATCATAATGCTAAGTGATGTTAAGTAATTTCTATAAGTTTTTTCTCTTTATTTCCAATTGTATTTCACTTATCTTTTGTGCCTTTTTCTTTTGACTTGTGTAAAATACCTATGTATTGTTAACATTAATAAACTTACTTTCTTACTTACTATAAAACTTGTTTTTTAAAATACTATTACAAACATTAAAGAGAACATCCTATAGTATCTTGTCCATTTTTGGATGTAGCTTTTAAGCATTGATCTAATTTAATTTTTAGTTCGGATTACGGAATTAAAACGTTCGGATTATGGAAACGATTACCCGATTATCGAGTTGTTCGGATTATAGGAGGTTCGGATTATCTAAACATTACCGTAGCACGTAATGCTTAAGAACTAATGAAAAATAGTAACTCGTTTTTATCAGTCATTACTCATTAATCATTACACCTACATTTTACAAATTTATACAAGTGACCTACAGATGCTAATAAGTTTGTTAGTGATACAGACTGGGGTTACGTATGAAAGTTTAATAATGGCAACTTTTAAAATTAAAGAACATTGATTTATTATCATTAATTACATGGAAAACAATAATGAGTTTACAAATGACTACTTACTCCATTCCACGAACAGAAGGGAATTATTATACGACATTTTTTTAACACTAGACTTATTATTTTCGATTTCATGTTACAAAACGGAATAGAATCAAGATTGTGTTCGAAATGAGTAACGCAACGAACACGTATAACTTCGAGTCGTCACGTATCATATTGAGGGATTAGCAGAATCCACTAACTATAGTCAATCCGGAATTAAAATTAATTGTCAAATTGTTTCAACATTGCCAACTCCATTTAAAATTAGTCGTCCAGGCTTTGTTCCTATGGCAATGTCGCAGGGTTCCAACATAATTCAAAATGTTTGACATTGACAATTGATTATAATTCCGAATGGACTTTACTTTTTTTTAATTGTCACTATCGAATGTCAAATTAAAGAGGTAAATATAAATGTGTACCAGGATACCAAGTTTAGTCAAAATAGTCGGAATCTTGGTATTATTTAAAATGTAAAAGATTAAACTCATCCTGTATAATTACATTAATTAACACTGTCGATACAGGGTGATTCAGATAAGATAATGACCCTGACGATCTGGCGATGCAACCTAAAAAACAACTTTTATTTACTTCTTGATTTAATTTTAATTACGATTTGCATTTCCAGTTCAAGTTATCTTATGTTGCTTGACAAGTTTTGACATTGGTGCTGGTCATTATTGTCACATTGCACCCTGCATTGCTGTTGCTGCAATGAATTTGTTTGCCCACTATTGCCGGAAATGGAATAGACATGACTTCTAGCGTCTTAAAAAAACGTCTAAAGAAATTGGTCCCCTCGTAAAAGAAGAAAACAGACTGCTAGGAATTTGGAAAATGAAGTTCGTATAATAGCTTACATAACACAGAACCAACAAACTTCAGTTTGTCTGTTCTGAGAGAAAATAAATTTCATCCCTATCATGTGCAGTTAGTAACATGTGTTCAATAATAATTGTTCTGGTCGTGATTTGTTGTGGTTTTCTCTTTCTAGCATGAACGTAGGTTGACGTGATAAGTTCATATGGTCGCAAAAATAAAGTCGCCAACAAAAAAAAAACGCAGGTGGAGCAAAATACAGCGAAAACACTTGCAAGTTCTAAAAAGAACTTTTTTTTTTATTAGAGAAAGACACAGAAACTCGAAAAGTATGCAACAGGTGTCATTGCTTTGTAATGTTAACCGAGACATACGTTTTTTGTGACAATTGCCACACATCGGCGATCTAACCAGAACAATTATTGAACACTTTTTACAAAAACTTAGGAAAACTGAATTTGAACGCAGATTAGATTATCAGAACACAAATGCAAGTTGACAACAACTTTTTTCGGAAAATTTTATTTGGTGATGAAGTCCAATTTTCTAATAATGATAGTGCAAACTGTCATTACTAGGCTCAGGAAAGTCCACTGTGGATAAGTGAAACACATTTCTAATGAATTGTTTTGGTGAGCGTTTGGTGTGGCAACTCGCATCTTTGTGCATCACATAATTAGGTCTTTTTTCTACCACGAAAAACAAGCAGAAGGCCAGCATTTTGAACACCTTTTCCCCTAAAAATCATTTTTTGTTTTCCCTGTTTATTGTTGTAATTTATGATTTTGAAAAAACTGCTTGCCTACCTTTAGGGCCGGTTTACAGAAAGCGAAATTAAGATTTAATTCAGAATTAAACTAATTCGAATTCAGTTGCCTTATAAAGTGCATTGACAAATGTCAAGTTAATCTCGAATTAAAATTTGATTACAATTAAAATGTTCTGTAAACCGGCTCTTAATGTTTCATTCTTTCATACATTTTGTATTGGAGTTTACACCGAAAAGACTGTGACGGGCTAAAATGCCCATGTCATTTTTGTAAGGAAATATTCCTTTAATTAGTAATGTAGGGAGACCAAATTAAGGAGTTATTGCATATGAGAATTGTGAGAATTTTATTCTGAGAAAATTGCTTGTTATTGTCTGCCAGTACGTGTGTTTTAAAAATTCTCATGAAACCATATATCTTTATGGTTTTCTTATCAACCCGCCGAAAGGAGAAGACATATGCGTGCGAAAGCCGCGAATGTGACTAGGCTGAAAATAATGGCGTCTAATTGTTAGTCAGCTGACCAAGCTGATAAAAAGGCGTCCGCAGTAGCGGACAGAGATGATTATTCAGTATGATTCAGTAAGAGTCACTCTTCAGTTGCTTTAATCGGTACTACTAAGTAGTACTCTGAGTGCCAATGTGCCGGCCAGTCCAGTAAAATAAAGTCCAGACAGTTGAGTCCGAAACAGCCTGCGAATTCCAGTCTTAAAAATGTACTATGTTTTGATTTGTTTTTGACTTGCTGCTCCTCCAAGATGACGAAATACGCTTTCTTTTGGTTATTGTGTTAAAAAAATTATTTTCTTCGTTAATCAGAACGTTAGTTTGATTCATTGTAAGATGAATTTGTAAATTTAACGTAACGCGGTTGGGTTGAACTTGGATTATGATTCGTGGAACTTAAAACTTGAAGTTGATTTGTTTTAAAGTAATAATTGTGGTAACACTGCCGTCCTTAATTAAACCGTCCTAACTGACATATGACAATAATCGAGTAACTTAGGTTTTTGTAAATTCGTGTGTAGATAGGACATAAAATTTACGTCTTTTTAAATTATTTAGATAACAGTTAAGACGTTGTGACTTAGGAACAAGATGCAAGAGATGTGGGCTATGCAATATGTAGCATAAACCGAAAAACGGAAAATTGCAGATAGGACGTTTTAAATAAGGAGGGCAGAACATCTAAATTTGTGTCTCTATGTCTCAGCCTCTCCCTGAATAAGTTTTATGTTTTTATGTTTAAATTATTATTGTTTGTCTTAATTGTAGAAAGATGATTTCTCTGTATGTTGTTGATATTTGGTAGAAATGAGAAAATGCCTTCGAGATTGTGTCAGAAGAATAATTGTTGTAAAATACTCTGACTTTTCTGTATCTACACTGTAATAATGGAAATTTTGGTTATTTTTAAATGAACTTTAAAATTTGATGAAAAATGGAAAAGTATTCTAACTCGGATCTATTCAGAGAACTTAATCATTTTATTTAATATTCTTATATTTTACTTTCAAAGATTTCATATTGTAACTTTCATCTTATTCTGTTATGTTAAATTAGTTTAGAAATTATTAGAGTTTTTATGCCTGCAAACTCTTTCTCTCCTGAAATTGGTTGTTCTCACAAATCATGGCTGAGGATCTTACGCACAAATAAATTTAATCGCGCTGTTGGCAGGGCACCACTCGACCACAAGAAAAGAAACCAAAAATTAAATCTAATTTCAAAAACAAAACATTTAAAAACTTAAAAACCCGCCACAAGACTTCTCTACTTTCTCTATCATTCCGCGAAAACTGAATGACACTAATAATCGTTCTCTGCACTGACGTCAGAGTGACATAAGATGATAGATAACTTGGATTCAACTTTCAAATACTAATTTAAATTGGTTCAAAGGCGTAACTGAAATACGTTTTTTGGATTGCATCGGCAGATCGCCAGGCTCTTTATTTTATCTGACTCACCCTGTATTTTTGTAGTTTTTTTAAGGATCTATTTGGTTAAGCATATGTTTACTAAAATCGTAAGTTATAATTTTTGGTGCTATAAAACCTCCAAATCCTTTTCGTCCTTTGTGAAAGAGACCGATACCTGACAATGGAGTTGGAGTAGTACTGTTAACAGACTGAGCGTCGAAGAATGGTATTGTCGTTTGACCGGCGTCTTTACGGTAGTCTGTATTTACAAATTCAATATACATATTTTCTGAGAAATTGTTGGAATCCAAATTTGTGCGAACAGGAACGTCTGATGAGTTTAAATTCACTTTTAGCTTGAATCTACAAATTTAAAAAATTACGAAAAGCCGAGACTCAATCGATAATTTTACTTGTGCCTAATATTGAAATATGGTGCGCTTTCAAAAATACCCCAATTTGTATTTTTTTCTAATTTTCCAGTGTGAAAATCGAATCCGGTTGTCAGAACTTGTAAGTTTAAACTACCAAAAGTTCTTGTGAACCTAACCCCTGTTACAACTGATCCTGCTTTGGCTATAACTTCGGTTAACTCTATAGTTCGTTCTTCCCAAGAAATTGTGTGGTAATCTTGTCCTTTATAAATATCTCTATCAGTGATTTTATAATCTTCGGGGGCAACCCATTCAACAGTTGTTGGATCGATATTTCCTCTTTCAAGAAGTTTACCTTCTTGAACTTGCAAATGAACAATCCGATTGTGCTTAATGAATCTCAAGCCGGTCACTACTCTAAAATATAGTTTATCCTATGTTAGGTAAAAGATGTGCGACAGGTAGGTATAGTAAATCTTTTATAAGGGAGGTATACAAGGTAATTCAAAAGGACCGTACAATCGTTTTAAAAACCAATTGCAACCATTGCAAACGAAAAATGAAAAAAAACTTCCCGAGATAGATTCAATTTCGGTTGGAAGACAGTACATCTCTTCACAGTTTTTATTTTTTATGATATAATATATATTTTTGTAATTTGCCTTCATTTTGATGCTTTAATAGACATATTAAGGAACGCAACGTCATCATATGCCATGTCTTAATAGTCATTATGTGACGGAACATTTTACGAAAATTTTTAGGTTGGCAGGAAGCAAACTCGCGGCCGTATTTCTGCCGATTTTACAAATTTCAGGAGTCCTTCATGCAAGATTACCTTCATTATCATCCATAGTCGTGTTTTTTGACAGAATTTTGATAAAACAAAAATTTTAAATCAATTTTTCATTTTTAAAATTAAAACATTACCAATCGTCATAAAAATAAAAATGTTTGTTTAAACAGAGCAAAAAGAGGGCAAATTAAAACTCATTTCATAAGACTTTGAAGCACTCCTTCTTTCAAAAAACTCGTGGCTAACGCCACTCGTTTTTGGAACTTGATTCCGTGCCTCAAGACTGGTCTTATGAATATTGTTTTTTAATACCGGGTGCTCAAAAACCGCCGCACCAATGGTATGTGGTAAAGAAATGCTAACATTTAATGGTAAAAATAATAAAAAATCTTTTTATTAAAGTTATTGATAAATAACGAATCTTAAATCATCGCCGACTTACATCAAATGTCGCTGCGCTCCATTAAGGTCGTAACAAAACTTCCCTTTCCATTGTTGGATTTTATTCACCTAAAATAAAAAATTTCTCCTTGCGTAACGCTATTTGTTTATTATCTGACAAACCAATCAGTAGATAGATTTCAAAAATCGTTTCTAACTAAATCGTTAATAAACACATTCCTATTCAAGAAATCGTCATACGACAATGTATAATAAGCTCAATTATGTTCAAAACCCATCGCTAATCATACCAGCACAATAAGCACAGATTGTAAGAATAGTTTTAAGTCAGGAAATGATCAAATTCGGTATTTTATTGATGTAAACTGAATTTTATTACAAAATACAAAAACAATTCAAAAATAAATTAAACCATACTTAAACTTCGTTGCAGGCGTCTTTTTTGTAAAATTGGTTGTCTTTTTAAAATAATAAAACGCATCAAATCGAGTTTCCACCACATGCAGTACTGCTTCGATTTGTATCAATAGGACAACTAAGAGGGCATCTTATGTTCCATATTCTTTAATAACGTTAGTGAGTATTCTGGTGGCTTCAAATTATGTCAGATTTCAGCAGACGCTTAAAAATAGCCTTGAGTTTGGTCTAAAATTTAAATACAGACTGATCCAGATATACTGAGTCTGTTGGCAACAGATTTGAAAGTATTTTTTATCGTAATTTGCTACACTGCAACCGGATTCGGTTTTCCTTGGCAATTATTTGACGTACAACCCCACAAGATTGTTGAATTGTTGTTAACTGAAAACATTGTTTTCCTTTAAAATTTTAATTCAGTGTTGCCAACAGACTCAATATTTCGGTCTGTAAATCTCTTCCTTACTATTTATACATTAATGTAAACTTCCACAACTTCTTCAAAGTTATAATTTTTGCACCTTTGTCTTAATGTGAGAAAACAGAAAAATTATATTGGTCTATCTTTACCATTTTCTGCAAACTGTTGATATTTTTGGAATAATTTTACTTGAGGGATACCAAAATTATTGTTCAAATCGTTAATTTAAAAATTATATTAAAAGAACGTTCCACATGGGTGCAAATGTTCAAAATCCACTTTTGAGAAGATGAGAACTGGGCCAAAACAAGTTTCATTATAGTTATTGACGGTTAAGTGGATCAAAATCCATTTAACGCGGTAAATATTAGGCTGGAAAGAAAGTTTTGCCTGTTTTATGTTCAGAGGATCAAAAAGACCTTTAAAATAGATTATAATAGGACCAGTTATATATCTTTTGAAAGCTTATTTTATTGCCTTTAATTTAACGTAGACACACGTTTTGATTATTGTTTCTGTTAATGTGAGAACAAGAGGTACTAAATGCGCTTTGGCAAAAAATTATGAAAAAACCTGCAAATCTCATTTTTCACAAGTTCATACAGAAGCACTATGCAAAAGAAACAAGTCGTAACTTATGTGCCACATTAGATAGGCAGCATGTAACCAACTGCAGATATTGGTACAGAACGTTTCCTGAAGGTAGCTATTCTAAGATTTCACACAAAAGAAGCAGTTTTTGGTTATTTTTTAGAACCATTCAGAATTGTGCATTGGGAGCTGCTTCCACGAGGCCAAAGCGTAACATCGGATGTCTTTGGTGTCCAACTCGACCGCGTACAAAAAAATCTAATTGCACAGGGAGTTAAGACAGCTCATGTTTTCTTCCATCAGGACCACGAAAAACTACGAAATTTCCATCAGCCCCGAGCAAGAACTGAATGAATTGGGCTGGGAGCTTTTTGAGTTGTCCACCTTATAGCTCTTATAGTGCACTAACAGACCACAACTCGTTCAGGTTGCTCGGACACTTCACACTTGGACGCTACTTTGAAAAGTACGACCATCTCCAGCTGCCCAGAGCTGCTTTCTTCACACAGAAACCGACAGCGTTTTATAGTCAGGGAATTTTATTGTTGTATCCTCGTTGAAAAAGGATGGTTGAAAGTAATGGCAAATAAACAAATAAGAATAATTGTAACTGTACCTTTTATTTTAATTTGTAAGAAAAATCAAAAAACGGGCAAAACTTTCTTTCCAACCCAATATTATCTCAAAGCAATGTACACCTGAAAATACCAAATAATTATCTGTCTTCTCCACGTTTTTCAATTTTGTGTTCCTACCTTGAATGCTTCTTACTTTTTATAGTTTAAATAGGTATTCAATCTAATAAATTATCAAATTATGCTGACTATTTATTTATTCCTGTTTGAAATTTTTCTGACAAAGTTTGTTTGCATTTTTCCCCAGCAGATAAAGCTAGCTAAGGAGAAAATTTTTAGGTTAGAACAATCAGTCAACGGAGACTTTTGTTACGGCCTTAATGGAGCGCAGCGACATTTGATGTGTGTTGGCGATGCTTGAATAAATGATACGTGGTAACGTTGTCTAACAATCTTGATCACAATAGAATTTGATTAACAATAAAAATAAATTATGTTTGAAACGGTGTCCTAGGAAATAATTCCCAAATTTTGATTTTTTGATGAATTTTTCAAAATTCAAAAAACCTCTAAAGTTTAATATTTAATTCAAAAATATAGTCAATGTCAAAAAAATTGCAAGACCAAGAAGGAATTAGAATTTTTTAACGAAACTTGGCACAAATGGTCGACTATTAGCGGCTAATAAATGATTAAAATTTGAACGATTTTAATCAAGTGGTCAGGGAGTTTTTAAAATTTAAGTCCTTTTACCAGCAAATGTTATTCTTCCAATTTTTTGCTTTTCTGACCATCTTTTAATGTTTTTTTTAAATCGTTTAGGTAAAGCGCAATTAGGCCTGGAGACGACAAAACGAAAATTACTAACAATTAAGCCGTTTTGAAAGAGGCTGATTTTTGGACTAGGAATAGGGGTTTTTCATTTAGAGAATTTGTTAGTCGTTTGAATAGAAATCAAAGTACCATTAAGCGATGTTATTATTAATGGACTGGAGAAAGCGGAAGATAAAGCATACCTTAAAAAAAAACAAATGAAGTCCAATATGGTCGTCTTCGCATTATGGCAATAATTTAATTACAAGACAAATTTCTGCCCGATGGGTGGGTTCAAAGGTCGTCTTTTATCACTTCTGGCTGTTTAAATTAGACCCAAAGATATACCGTCTTTACGACTTAATCCGATATTTAACTTTATTTAGATATTTAACGGTTCAACCACAAAACACCATTTTCAGCCCCCAAAATAAATAAACCCAAATAGATCCTCTGGATGCCGTTCCAGGCCAAGGACCTTTAATCATCAGGACGGAGGGTGAATTTAAAAAAAGCACGCCAAAGCACGATCGGCAATAAAAGGATACCAAAATCGAACCTTGTGCGCATGACCAAGTCACTGTCATCCAGTGGCGCATCGTAATGTTAAAACCTTGGGTTAAGATATTAATCCTAAAAACTAAATAATTAGTTTTTCAAATTCACCAATCACTAAATCGTCACAACGTCTCTGATCGCTACTAATTAGAGTTATTATTTTACAAACAAGCGTTACTCGCAAACACGTGTTGTTCCAGTCACACTAGCAGTACTAGACTACACACCACTGCTTCGCTTTCACCCCCACTGAAAGAAGTGGAGGGATTTTTAAAAAGGGTCATAAAAGGTAACTAAACAGTGAGCAAACGGTCACAGCATTTCAACATTGGCCGCATAGGCCGCTATCCCTCCTCCCTTCTAACCTCCTTGTTCCAGGCCCGTATTCAGAACTTTTATGTTTAGGTCTCAGTCGTTGCCCTCTGATTTTAAGTACGCAATCATTATTGAATATTTATAATAATCTGCTTCATTTCTTGAATGCATATTAACTGCGGTCAGTACCCCTATATCAGGTAGTGAGACCATTAGGGATTTTCCCATACCCTCTCAAATAATAGAACATTATTCAGAATACGGTCCTGACCAGCGTGACGCGTGCCGACAATATTTTTGGTTTCGGTTTATTGATGGGGTGCCAATAAACATATTAAGAAGGGAAAATCGTAAAAGGTCGTAAAGACGGTATATCTTTGGGTCTACTTTACCATCGAAATTGGTCAATTGGACTATTTCCTGTTAGATTTAATTGGCATGGGAGGAATGGACAAAAACGCATATTTAAGCCTGACACACCAAATTTTTTTCGAATCACAACGCACTTCAACCATAATGTGGTCAATGTATACAATGTATATTCTCACCTGAGGATGACCACTTTGTGGTTAAAACACGTTGTCTTGGTGTTTCAGGTTTAAGCTGTGTTTTTGGCTCATCCCTTCCATACCTAGGAAATCCAACAAGAAACAGTCCGAATGACTTACTTCGATGGCAAATAATCAGAAGTGAAGTACGACGACCTTCGAACTCAACCATTGGTGAGAAATGTTTTTTGTACTTGAATTATTGCCATAATCCGAAGATGAGCATTTTGGACTTCATTTGTTTTTTTAAGTTTGCTTCCTCTTCTGCGTTATCTTTTCTAATCAATGACTAATAACATCGCATAATGGTACTTCGATTATTATTAAAACAAATAGCAATTTCTCTAAATGAAGAAACCCCTACTCGTAGCCCAAAAATTGTGCTTCTTTAAAATCTGTTTGATTGTTGGTAATTTCTTTTTTGTCAAACTCTAGGCAGATTTTCGCTTTCATGACACGTAAAACTAAACGAGTTAAAAAATACACCTGCAAAAATTGTCAGAAAAGGAAAAAATTGGAAGAACAACACCTGTTGGTAAAAGAGCTTAAGAGTTAAAAACTCC
The DNA here is from genome assembly GCA_939628115.1 of Tribolium freemani. Taxonomy (NCBI): domain Eukaryota; kingdom Metazoa; phylum Arthropoda; class Insecta; order Coleoptera; family Tenebrionidae; genus Tribolium; species Tribolium freemani. The sequence goes on from OW626793.1 coordinate 3,283,236, forward strand.
CTTACTGCTTGATTAAAATCGTTCAAATTGTAATCATTTATTACTTGCTAATAGCCAAGTTTCGTCAAAAAATTCCTATGCCTTCTTGGTGTTGCAATTTTTATGACACTAAATATAATTATTCATCATTGTGTTAGGGAACGATTACTTAGTGTGACATAAAAACAATAAAAAATAATGAAAACTGAAGAAATTAACAAAGTGTAAGATTGGAGCTAAATATGACTTTAGGATTTTTTTCTAGATTTTTCCCATAATCGACACATGTTTCTTAACAACGTGCCACAAACTTAGTGCGCCAGTTTTTGAGCATCCTGTATCCTATTTTAGTTTTATTCCAAACGCATATTAATTTTTTCATCATTGGCATATTATATTCGTTAGCTGTTTTGAGCAGCATATGTTTTAAATGAAACCTACCTACTAACAATACGTAAAATACGTTGTATCAACGTGCAATATGATAAGTGATAACTTAAATCATATTTTTAGATTTTTTGCAAAATGTAATAGAAAATTTTACCTGTTGTCACTTATATTGGACATACTAATACGTAAATTAATATATCTGTCCGAATAGGATCCCTGTCCTTCCTCGCACAAACAGAAACAATAAGAACATTTGAAAATTAACAATTGACTGTAAGTTGCGAGATTTATCTTTGGACGACTGCATTGTTGCTTTGTGCCAAGAAATGTTCCGTTTTCTAGTTCAATGTGGTGATATCTTCTGTTATCACTAGGGACGTTCTTAAAAAAGGCAATTGTGGTAGGAACATAATTAAAGGATATGTTATACTTACAGCAAGACACACATCCATTGATGAATCAATATATGTACAACTAACGATTCTTGAACAAGGACTCCATGGTTCATCAATATCATCATCACAATTTTGAATTGTTGTCATTTTAAAAGAGTCACATTCGTTTACGCATTGTTTTTTTGGGTCCAAATTTTTTTTGTTTATTATGTATCCATGAAGGAAATTAGTGATTTCCAAGTAGGTTTTGCCTAAAAGTCTTGTTTAAATTGTAGGTATTTAATGGTATTTTAAATATGATGGTCCTTAAGCACAATTTTTCTTGATCGAGGATATGACTCCGTGGGTTGCCGAAGCTTAAAAATGCCAGTGGGTAGGGGGAAGCAAATTTTAGAATGGTTGTTTCTCTAGAATCTAGGAAATATACGCACAGGAAATAAGCGCACCGGAAAAAAGCGCACAGAAAAAAGCGCACTAGGAAAAAAGCGTTCAAAGAAAAAAGCGCACAAGGAAAAAAGCGAACAAGGAAAAAAGCGCACAAGGAAAAAAACGCACAAAGAAAAAAGCGCACAAGGAAATAAGCGCACAAAGAAAAAAGCGAACAAGGAAAATATCGCACACGAAAAAAAGCTCACAAGGAAAAAAACGCACAAAGAAAAAAGCGCGCAAAGAAAAAAGCTCACAAAGAAAAAAGCGCACAAGGAAAAAAGCGCACATGGAATAAAGCGCACCTGTGTACCGGGTAAAAGTACATACTATTATGTACAAAAATTCTAAAATAGCAAAGATACAAAAGTCACAAAACACTACATAAAAAACAATACACATTTAATTACTTATTTAATTTTTGGAGATCTATAATAGTAATAGTAGTTGTGAAACTAATCATTGTTTCATTTATAATCGTAAATTGCTACTTTTCAGAAGCAATTAACATGATTGTGTGCTATCAAAAGGTGGAATGAATATGAATCTAATCTATCAATTTTTATCACTAACGAACTAAAAACTTTACAATTTTTGAAGAGGTGAGCAAACTAAAGAATACTATACAATTTTTCAAAATTTGTATGGAGTTCGTATTGGACTATTTATTGTTGAATGCGTTTTACAGGCGTAGACCTTGTAAAATTATGTGAAACAACCTGTATAGTATACCGGGTTGGTGTCCGCGTCCCTGTATCTTCTTTATTTAAATTTTTTTTAACCGTATTTTCATTAGTTACGGTAAAGAAAATCGCACAGTAAACCAAACGTACACGTGCGTTCACTTCTTGGTATTTAGCAATAATTACATTTTTTACAAGCACTGCACATTCTGGAGCTTTAAAAGATATAAAAATGACAAATATACAGGGACATTTTTTTAACTCTGAATAAAGCCCTGTGTTCAATCTGAAAAAAAAACATATCAAAACATTGATCTAATTTACGTTACCAACGATATGTAAAGGTAATTATTTGATGTCAAGTTATTTGAACCAATTTGAAGTGATTTCGAATATTTGTTAAAGTAATTTATCATTCTTTAGATGTTACTATGACCTGATGAATAATAAATTTCATAAAAATTAATTTTTCTTTAGTTGAATAATCTTGGAACATTTAAGGGTGTCCGGGAGTGAACGAGTTTTCAGCACGTATTATTCTTCTCCAAAAGCAACCAGTAATACACCCACCCTGGACAGGGTTCAGTCTTTACCTGCGTTCACGGGTTGGGTTGGGAAGGGTCATAAAATAGAAAAGATCAGTTGGCTAATATTTTAATCCCTTGAAATTGTGACAGTAGCCCCAGAAACTTTTAGGAAGCTAAATATTTTGAGTTTTATAGTTCTAAACAATAAAAAATAATGGAACAAAGATAATTTTGACAATAAATCAAAGTCAATAAACACCAATGTGAGACCTATTGCCTTTGAGTTTAGTTACAACATAAAACAAGCCCAATTTATTTATTTGGTGACCAATAAAATATACTCCATCACCACAGTAAAACTTTTGTTTTGATTTACAAATTATCGTTGAAAATTTATTACGTAATTTTTTGTGGAAATAGTACTAATAAATACGAGGTATGATGTGTGTATTAAGATTAAAACGGTTACAGCATTTAAAAAAGTCACTATTAAAAAGTCAAGAAGTTGGCCTGATTTTTTGCGTTTTTCTCGGAAACTATAAGACTTAGAACAAAAATCGATAAAGCAGCGGATAGCGCTTAAAATTCTCTATTTTCTCGTCAAAACCCGGCGTCGCTCCGGGCAACGGTTCCGAGTACAGAGGCATTTAAGATTTAACATTAAAAAAATTCATAACTTAAAAAAAAGTCGTAGAGCAAAACGGTTTCTTCCAGTGAATTCTACGGCTCATTTTACATGTTATATCGGTTTTTTACAAGATTTAAAAATTTGAATTTTTTTGCTAAAAATTTTAATGGTCAAGGCACTTACTTCACAAAAAGAAAAAAAATTTTTTTTAACTCAGTAGATAAAAAGAAACCATGTTTAGCAGCCACTCCAGATCGAATTTTGGGAAATTAATCTGTACTTGTGGCAACCAAATGCCCAGTGACATCAGGAAATAATTCCCTAGATCTAGAAGAAGCCGGATGTTCTAAAAAATTTGAAAAAATACAAAAATCACAAAAACCTAAATTTTGACATAACATAATCCTAATTTATCAACAAAATTTCTAGGGACAAAAACATTAAAAAAATGTCATTTCTTCACCAAAATTTTGACTTAGTGTAAACTTAGTCTATAAAGAAAAACGAGTTTAAAAATTACGCATTTATGTATCAATTTCAATGTCAAATCTGGTCAAATATTGATCTCCAACATGACAATAGTCATTTTCTACACCGAAAAAGTGAATTTTTGGAGTAATTTATAGAGGCAATGACATATGCGAAAATAATAAGTATAATGATAATCATAATAATACATTATTTTATCTCATTTGTTGTCATATGTTAAAAATTCATATGCATAATAAATAATCTTAGGTAAATCTCTACAAAGCAGTTATTTAAAAAAAATGGTTAGGTGAACTTCAAATTAAAATATCTCCCAACGGAAAAATTGCTTTTCTCACTCAAATGTATCAGCCACTGGTTTTCTAAAATAACCGAAAATTATGGTAATCACAACAATAAAAGTGACCGCAATCCGTCCTTTGCTTGGGTTGGGACAAGGACAGGTAGCGACCACAGAAACGGCACGAGCAACGCCTCTAGTGGCAAAAGCAATAAACTATGGAGAATTTTAAGACAAAATGTATTCATTGATAATTTGAAAACAACAATGTTTTATTACATGGCATTTGTTAAGTTAGTTGAAAATTAATATTTTGTAATAAATACCAAAACCCCAAAACGAATTTTTAGGTCTACTAGTAAATAACGCGACTTTTACATCAATCACAATATCTCAAAAACAATTTAAAAAAAAAACTCAACGCATCGGCCTATAAAATATTCTTTTGAATTATCCTGCAAAATCTCAGATCGAATACTTTAAAAATAACTGCGTAAAATTGCTTTCAATATGAACATTTATGCATTTTCTTCCTTTTTTTAAAGGAGTTTACTTTTTTTCAAAATATGACAACGCATCGGCCTGTAGAATTAAAAAACCTTTAATTTGTATAATACTTGAAATTCTGTTGTGTATTAAAAAAGAAAACTTGCTTTCAATATGCTAACGTCTCAAATCGTTGGTCGCGGACACTCTTAATTGACAGGTTGAGATTTTTGACAGCGCGTAGAATAATTAGTTGCATAGCAATACTTGCAATGCTTTGATCTGTTTTTTTTTCAGATTGAACATAGGGAATAATGGGTATGTTCAGAGTAAAAAAAATATCGCTGTAGATGTTCTACTATTAAAAAAAATACCGTGACATTTTTTTAACTCTGAACATAGCCCTATGTTCACTCTGACAAAATCATGGTATTGATATAATTTACGTTACCAATGATACGTAAAAGTAATTATTTGATGTCGAGTTATCTGAATCAATTTGAAGCGATTTCGAATATTTGTTATAGTAATTTATCATGTTTTACATGTTACTATTACTAGGGCTGGGAAAAGTATCGATACTTCTATAAAGTATCGATACCTGACCAAGTATCGGGTGTCGATACCGACTAAAATCAGGTATCGAAGTATCGATACCTCCGATACCTATTGAGGTATCGGCGATATCGATACTCGATACCTCGATACTTTCGATACCACGATACTTGCAAAACTATCAATACTTCACTGCCACGCGAATAATTACGATCCATCGACATTCTGGTTATGTATTAGGTCCAAGAAATTTAGACTAAAACTTTTGTTTTCATCGACTAATTTAAAAGTCGTTTTTATGGTTGCCATAAATCAAGGAGAGACTTATCACTATCACTTTAGACCCGATTTTCCGAAATTATTAATTACTATTTCTTCAACAATTACTTATATCATTAGAATTACTAAAAAAAGGCCGGCACTTCAATAATTCAGTAAGTCAGTTTTTTGATTCACTGATATCACAGCTGTAGTGCTGATACCATAACACTGTTGATATCACGATATTTTCGATACCACGATACTATCGATACCTCGATACTTTCGATACCTCGATGCCACGATACTTTCGATATCTTCGATACTTCGATACCTCGATGCCACGATACTTTCGATATCTTCGATACTTCGATACCAACGATACTTTGGTTAGTATCGATACCTCCAAGGTATCGATACCCGATACTTAACTGGAGGTATCGCCCAGCCCTAGCAGTAGGTACTGACTGCATTAATACCTGTTTATTAGACAAAGATTATTTGGTGTACAATGTAAAATAATTTTATTATTTAATTTTTCCTTGACCGTTTATTAATTTCGATATTAATGAATTATTTTATTTAAAAAAAGAGTGCGTTAATAAACCTCATTAATGCACTCTTTTTCATTAATACACTCTTTTTGGAATTTTGACGTTTTGAAGATATTTTGATATAAACAACCAGTTATACTCATACAAATAAAAAACAATGACGACTAACATCATACATTTCAATGGTAACTATGTTTTTGTAGCAAACGAGATTTTTACGCGAAATTGAAAATGTATGGAGTTAACGTTGTTCTCTTCTGATAATCTTTATGGACAAGTAAATTGTAAGTGTTGCAAAATTTAAAAAAAATCTCGAGTACCAACAAAGGATGAAGGTGTTGTATAACGACTCATCTTTATCGATGCGATGAAAAAGATGAAATTGGTTTTGATTTGTAATTATAATTTCTAATTTTGTCACAAAAAAAACGCTTACGGTCAACGAAAAAATATTGTAATTAACTCTTTTGTTAATGGGCGATCAATAAAGTCAACTATTAAAGGCACTCACTCGCTATCGCTCGTTCGTGCTTTAAACAGTTTCGTTTATTAATCGCCTTCATTAACAAATTAGTTTATTAAATAACTATTAAATAATTTTTTGAACATACGAAGCCGATAAGTCGAGTATCTCAATAGCCGAGTCGTGTAAAGTCTCGATGTGTCATGTATAGGATTTTTCCCGAAACCGCTAAAATCAAACTAAATATCAAAGGAATTTAAAAAAATTTTTACAACGTCTGAACAAGTGACTAATATGCCAAGTATACAGTAGTGTCGCGATAATCCGAATCAATTAAAACCAAGGCGATCCGTATTATCAAATAATCCGGATAACCAAATACTACTTTAAACAAATATTTTAAAGAAAAAAAAGAACAAAACCGCATTTATTCAAATGTAATTAAGTATCTTTATTTAATAATTCATTCATTTGATAATATCGGTTATTTTAGCTTGATTTATATGAAGGATAAAATTTTGTGAGCGTTTACGGGTGGAATTTTTTTAACGAATGTGTTGATAGTACCACAACGACGTGCTCTGTGACCAAGGGCGGATCCAGGGGGGGGGGGTGGGGTGCAGGGGGCCATGCCAATTTCACCAATTTTAATTTTTTAATAAATAATATAAAAGCTTAATGAACAAATGTTTTTTAAAGAATCACATTAATAGTATATTATGATACGAGTTTTATAAGACGCATTTTGTCGCACGCACGGAATTGGGGCACGACGAGCGCAGCGACAGGAGATGGGAAGGTTTGTTTCAAAAGCTATTTATACAGTGTGGAATTTTTAATTGGAATAAAATTCATAACTTAGGTAGTAGGTAAACGATTTTTGTTAAAAATATCACAACAGGTCAATTTTTGTTTTTGCTTGCACATTGTTTTTGTTTATCTGATGTTGGGTACGTAAAGTATCACCTTGCTTGTGTGAAAGGCCATTTTGCAAGTAATACAATGCACTATATGTCTTCTGATTATACAAAGCCTACGTAATAATTATTATTAGTCCGACTAATAATAGTATAATTATAATATTAGCTGTTTCATAACTATAAAAACGCCAACGTCGCATTTTACCGAATTATTTTTTTAAATAATATTGATAAAATTGTAAAATAGTTATTAATGGTTAGATCCCTCATTGAAAGTATGAATTTCATTGGCTATTATTTTTCTGAAGTGCATGAATAATTTATAACAGCTAATTTTGAGACAAAATGCGACGTTGGCGTTTTTGTAGTTTTGAAACAGCTTAATACGAGTTTTATAAGACGCATTTGGTCGCACGCACGGAATTGTGCACATAATGGAGTAAGTGCGACAAAATGCCTTATAAACGAGATATCATACACTATTTTTTCTACTTTACACCTTTTTTGACAAAAAAAATCAATTTCGAAATTTAGGGAATTTTGTGGCAGTTGACAGCACTTGCGTGGGTCATGAAATTAAATTAATAATTTGGATCGTCATTAGTTTATTCGTAAAATGTATTCTGAAAGTGTCCAAGACGTTTTGCAATCTATCTGGCCCTCAACGAATACGGGCTTCTGTGGCAAATACGCGGAATTTGAACATTGGCCTAAGGAGAATGGGATCTCAAATTACTCACTTGCACTGGCTTTTGAAGTCATGTCGAAAGGTGTTCGAAGGGACTACGTATCAGGGTTGGTACAAAATCCTCTAAAGGTTCGAAATTGATTCATTTGATTAAATTATCACTTGAAACAGGTGACGATTGACTCTGACACTTCTCTCAGATAATTGTCAAAAAACTAGGTTGCCATCATTTTCCAACTAAATTACCCTGGTTTTTAGTGTAATTATTATAGCACTCCGTTGGATATTACGAAACCCAAATGGCGTATCGTAATGACCTCAGTACGAAACAAAAGTAGAAAATAGTATATTATGATACGAGTTTTATAAGACGCATTTTGTCGCACGCACGGTATTGTGGCACGATGAGCGCAGCGAGGAGTGTCATAATGGAGTAAGTGCGACAAAATGCCTTATAAACGAGATATCATACACTATTTTTTCTACTTTGTACCTTTTTTGACAAAAAAATTCAATTTCGAAATTTAGGGAATTTTGTGGCAGTTGACAGCATTTGCGTGGATCCTGAAATTAAATTAATAATTTGGATCGTCATTAGTTTATTCGTAAAACCTATTCTGAAAGTGTCCAAGACGTTTTGCAATCTATCTGCCCCTCAACGAATACGGGCTTTTGTGGCAAATACGCGGAATTTGAACATTGGCCTAAGGAGAATGGGATCTCAAATTACTCACTTGCACTGGCTTTTGAAGTCATGTTTGTACACTACTCGAAGGGACTACGTATCAGGGTTGGTACAAAAGCCTCTAAAGGTTCGAAATTGATTCATTTGATTAAATTATCACTTGAAACAGGTGACGATTGACACTGACACTTCTCTCAGATAATTGTCAAAAAACTAGGTTGCCATCATTTTCCAACTAAATTACCCTGGTTTTTAGTGTAATTATTATAGCACTCCGTTGGATATTACGAAACCCAAATGGCGTATCGTAATGACCTCAGTACGAAACAAAAGTAGAAAAAAGTCTTTTTAATGCACATTTTTTAATAAATAAATACATAAATTATTTATTTCTAATGTGTTTGTGTCCATTTTGTTTAGTTTCAGTATAAGGAAAGGTACCTCTTTGGTGTTTTTTAGACTATCACTTAGAAAATCACAATTTTCTGGCAACGTTTCGTCTTAATTTAATCTTCTTCAATCCGTTTATAAAAAGCAATTGACGGCTTAAAGAAAATTAAATTAACATCGAAACGTTTCTAGAAAGTTGTATTTTTTTAGATGATAGCCAAAAAATATCAAATACCTTTCCTTACAATGAAAATAAATTATTACCACTTAATAAAATATTATGCGAAGATTCTCTAAAAGTAAAACAAGGAAATTGCTTAGAAATTTTTTTACGTCCAGAATTACTTAAACTTATTTAAACAGCTGTATGTAAATTAACATTGCCTGTTGTATTTTATGTTGTTGTTTTTTTAATAATTAAAAAGAGTGTGTTGTTTTTGTCAATGAGAACTAATTATTTCAAAAACTTAGCGAAACCGACTTGTAAAAAAACGTTATGATCAACAACTACCTATGAATATCCAAAAAATGCACAACATGTAGGGTGTTTTATTTGAGAAAATATGAATTGGCATTGTAAAATTTTTTTGGAAAAAAGTTTTTTGGGCTTAAATTTTGTGCAAATTTATTTAAATATGTATTTTAACATAACAAAAGTTTCATTCAATATTCAATAGCTTCACCATTCTAAACAATTTTGGAAACCCCCCCCAAATTAATTTCTGGATCCGCCCCTGTCTGTGACGTGACCTAGACCACCAAAATATTACTTGAAAATAATATAAACCAGTAAAGTATGTTTATAAAGGTGAACCCGGATTATCATATCAAGAAAAAATCCGGAGTACAAAGTACACAGTGGAACAGAAATCCAGTTCGGATTATGGGAGCATCCGGATTACCACGGGTTCGGATTATCGCGACACTACTGTATTAATTTCTCTAATATTAGTAATTGTACATATAATTTCAATAATGAAAAGTAGTAAATAAAACTGTTCAACAAATAAATTGTTATTTAAATTTGTATATTGTGGTCAGGTCAGGTCAGGTCAGGTCAGGTCAGGTCAGGTCAATAACAACAGTAAATAAAACTGTTCAATAAATAAATTGTTATTTAAATTTGTATATTTTGGTCAGGTAGAGTACCATGAAATTATTTGAATTTATAATTAAGACCTAAAACAATGTATGATTTTGATTATCGTATGCTTTTCTAAGTTTTCTAGAAAAAACTTTTGCGCCTTTTGGCATACAAATCAAAATGATTTGTAAACCACTTTTTCAGAAGGGTGGATTTACCGATACTTTGTTTCTGTGAGAGAAATGACAATTGAAACCAAATACAAGCTCATACTCAAACACCGAAAGGGAACCTGTGAACTCCCTAATTTTAATTTTATAACATCCGACTTATCCTCTAGCAGTAGGTAGTTGCTTATCTTATTAGACAAAGACTATTTGTAGTACAATTGAAATAATTTTCGCAAATGCGCACTTTTCACCCTATCGGAAAACCAAAACCGACATGCAAAAAGATTTGCGTTAGAATCATAGTGCATGTTAGTGCTAAATTTAATAGGGATCGCTTATTTTTGAAATTCTGTTTCTTTACATCATTTGTATTTTATGAGAAGGGACCGCCTGGTGCTTACCCCGAAGTGATGGTCGGAGATGAGGTCTGTTTGAAAGAAAGCAGGTAGAAAAAAGTATGCAACTTTCAATACACCATTTTTGAATAATCCATTTGGTATTTATGCTTCCAAAATATAGGTGACAGCACCTCCTGGCAACACTTTCGTTAGTTCTTTTTGTGCCCTTGTCTAGGTGGTTCCTTTTCTACAAAACGCTGCCCTTAAGCATAAAATTGAATTCTGACTTTGTTTTCAAGCAACTTTTATTTTTTTCTTTGCATTGCTATTTTCTTTCAAATGTTGTCACATTTAATTATTGTCGAAATTGCGAGCGAGTTTGTTGAAATAATGTTCTCTACACCATAAGACACAAATTGTTTTTTTTAAATACTTATCTGTTTAATATTGCAAATTCTGCCCTTTTCCCTAACTAAATTTAAAAAACTTGACATGCAGTGCCAAAACTTAACCGAAAATTCAAACTTTGTGGAGAGCAAAAAATTCTTAAAAAATTGTCACCACTCGCAATTAATTCGGTTTGTATTAATTGTAATCAAATTTTAATTCGCGATTATTTTGTCACTTAACCTTGTAGTTTAATTGTGAATTAATTAAATTTATTAATTTAAAATTAAAGTGCAAAGTATTTTTGGTTTTAAAAAAACGCCAACAATGTTTTTAACAAACTAAATTTTGGAAGTTTATTTCAATTTGGTTTTGGAAAATTCACAGAAAACGCAAATTGATTTTTTATAATGTAATTTGTTCTATGTAAAAATTTGACAATTTTGATTGACAATAGGGCGTATTCTGTAATGAAACCGTTAAAATTTAAATGACGTTAATCGTTGCTGTTATATCAAGTGTTCATTATTAAAAAAACTCGCAGCATGCTCTGAGATTGTTACGGAAGTCGTAGAACAATTTTTATCATTGTATTGTTGGTTGCCTACTAAACCATCTCACAAAAATTGATAACATAAGATTGATAAGTAGTGTTCAAAGGCAATGTGTTATGTGTGTTGAACAACAAAGAAGACATTTCCAACAGTTCTTATAAATAATACATTATTACTTTTATGAAAATCTGTTGTCTTTTTAATGGTCAAAAAGTAAGGTTATGAGAGAACGAATTAATCACAGACATACAAAATAATTGTTTTTTAATTTCAAAGCACTCTAGATTTTTTTTTAAATGAACGCTTGTTAGCAATAACCAATAAAATTCCTAGATTTCCGATTTGCTGATTTGCTGTTGAAATCTTATTAAAGACTAAAGAAATTCAAGCTGCATAATTCAATGGAAGAAAAATTTGTATTCAAAGTGCCTACTTTCCTACTTTCAATTTAATTTTTGCTTTATATCTAAGAATTGAGAACAGTTAACAAAAAACCAAAATATCTCAGGCCTGTATTTTTAAATTACCTATGAAATGGATTTTTTTAATTCTCAATACAATGCACTGTTATCAAAAATTCGTATCAACTTCATTAATAAACATTTTATTTAATAAAAAAATATCTAGCTATTTATTTCAATCAAAAATGTTTCTTGGAACTACATTTACCTACAAAGAAACACTACAAATATCAAGAAACTCTTCAAGTCTAAATTTGCGGCTAAAAACAGTGAAAACAGTTTACACGGAAAACGTATGGGCCAGCTCCCAGATGGTCTAGAGCCTTAAGCTTATACCAAATTTCAATAAGTTTTGATAAATAGTTTTTAGCGACCCTGCATTAACCCCTATAGCCGAAATTTAGCCATTTTGCCTCTGAAGCCATATTTGTAGAAAAATGTGCGTTATCTTGTTCACATTAAAGGACTTGAGAATATTTAACTAAAAAAAATCTACAAAGTACCACCACTCATACAATAATTGAAATTATTACTTACGCACTAATTTGAGTGCACAAAGCATTCGTTTTTTTTTAGTATTTTGCTTTGCGCACTGTAATATAAACATTTCTAAACGTCAGAATAGCTTTTAATAATTCATTTGCAGTTTAAAACATTGTAATTGTAGAAAAAACGTTATTTATATTACGTTCGCAGAGCTGGTTTTTTGAGGTTTATAATGCTAGTTTATAACATTATATTATGATACGAGTTTTATAAGACGCATTTTGTCGCACGCACGGAATTGGAGGAAGTGTGACAAAATGCCTTATAAACAAGATATCATACAGTATTTTTTCTACTTTGCACCTTTTTTAACAAAAAAAATCAATTTCGAAATTTAGGGAATTTTGTGGCAATTGAGAGCATTTGCGTGGGTCATGAAATTAAATTTATAATTTGGATCGTCATTAGTTTATTCGTAAAATGTATTCTGAACATGTCCAAAACGTTTTGCAATGTATCTGCCCCTCAACAAATACGGGCTTTTGTGGCAAATACGCGGAATTTGAAAATTGGCCTAAAGAGAATGGGATCTCAAATTACTTAATTGCACTGACTTTTGAAGATATGTTTGCTATTACTCGAAAGGTGTTCGAAGGTACTACGTATCAGGGATGGTACAAAAGTCTCTAAAGGTTCGAACTTGATTCATTTGATTAAATTATTACTGGAAACAGGTGCCGATTGACACTGGCAGTTCTCTCAGATAATTGTCAAAAAACTAGATTGCCATCATTTTCCAACTAAATTACCCTGGTTTTTAGTGTAATTATTATAGCACTGTTTTCGGTGAGAGAAATCAAATTTCTCTCACATGAGAGATAAAGCTGTTTTTCGACTCACAAGTGAGTAAATCTGAGAGCTCTATCTCTCTTGTGAGAGAAATTTGATTTTACTCACCAAAAACAGTGGTATAATGTACAATGGTACCTATGAGATAAAATAAGATAAGATAAGATAAAATGTCGTATATCACACGTGATCGAAATGTCATTATAAAGCTCGTGAGAAGTGTCCCACTCGAGCGCAAGCGCACTCGTGGGTCAAAATTCTCACTTGCACATAATGATGCATTTCTATCACTTGTAATATAATATACTATTATTCTTCGACACTGTCAAAATTTACGGTTTTTCCCCTGTGCAAGGAAGTTTTGACAACTGTCAGTACGAAACGTCAGATTATTTTTAGCAGATTTAAAGCAATTTTAAGCCTTATTGAGTCTAATTCGAAGAATAAAATGTTGCATCCAACTCGTTTTCGTGTAAATCGGTTCATTTATTTCACCTCGTGGATGGTAAACGTCTCGTTAACACTCGACGTTTAAAAATCCACTCGTGAAATAAAGCATCCGATTTACTCGTTAAATAATTTCGTGCTATTTCATAATTCGGTTTAAATGATACTGTGATGCAAGATTTTCATGGAGAATGATTAGAAGTTCGAGTGCCGCTCGACAACCCACTGGAAACAATATAGTATGCACGGATGTTAAACAAAAATGACCCTAAACTCAAAACATTGATTGTTCAAAAGTGGTCTTTCATCAAATTACTTATGGAACCTAAATGTGATGTGCCGCTTAAAGCTAAATTTTTCTTCTTTCATTGATAACATAATGGAACTTTTAGATACAACTTTAAATTTTACATTAAATTTAAATTAACACTATCAAATTACTTTATGCCGGTGTTAGTTACGATTACTAGAATACTAGAGGACAATATAAGCACTTTTCCTTTAAAAGTTTGCGAGAGTACGATTTAAACACCCATACAATATAGGCTACTTTCCCTTATTCAGCTTCACGATACAAACTTTAGTACCTCTAATATGCTTGTCGGGGTTACATCTCCATAATTCTCTGGATACGTTTTCAACATTATTCTTTATTATCATTCTTATTATATTGTTGATATCTCTTATAAAGTCACCTCGATTTTGTTGAATCTTATTAGCAACATTAACTATAAAAATGTTACATTAATATTTTATTGCATTTTACTCACCTTCAGTTACCTTGTTCATAGAGGTTTATGATATTGTAAGCTGTCTGTTGTAGAACATATGCTTTGATATGTATTAGAAGAACAACATTAACAAAATTGTTAAATATCTGTTGTGGAGATTGCAATATGTTACAGAAATCTTTATTGAACTGTTTAAAATTGTTTAGTTAATTGTAGTACTCGTATTTTGTAAATAACTTACCTTCAATCTTTTCAGAAACGCTTCTAAAAGATCTGTACTTGTTATTTGCTTGTAAATTCTTCGTTTCAATAATACAACTGATGAGTTTACATTTGGTGAAATTATTCTGTTGGCTTTATTAAGTAAAATTGATCTTGCAAATTGTTTATAACGTCTGACAAAATTTTCCATTTCACTAAAATGGGTGTCCATGGTTCTTATATCGACGACAGGTAAACCCCTTGCAATGATATTCGCAATTAGTTCTTAAATGTGTAAACTTCAAATTCTGTTATCTTTATCTACTTGAAAAACATACCATCGCCATAAAGTGATCCGTTCAGCCCTCTAATCTTATTGTTAATAACGTCCAGTGTTGTGAAAACATGTTCTTCTTTGTCATCATGTGTCATATAATTACTATCGTTGATAATTCTAAATAAATTAGTTAGGTTCTTTGTTATTTCAACGAATTCGTAAATTAGTAGAGAAGGATTGTTCCGTACAGTACATTTTATGGGTGATAATATGAATACATAAATTGAAAACACATATAAAAATTGCATTATGAAAGCGATTTGCACACTGCAGAATTACGAGTTTACGTTATCTTTTTGATACCTAACTGATAAAAGTGTTTATCTCTATCAAGAGCAAACAGACAGAAAAAAGTATAGTACTCGTAATTTAAACTGACTCTGAGCGATGAGGTCGTAAACACGGTGCAGTTTTTCAGCACGTAGTACGAAACGCTATTATGGTCAAGCGGAAAAGTACCATTCAGAGAAATGTGTTTGCAATCATATTTTCTTAAAATAGTTGCCGCTATTCAGAAAAGCCGTACCATGTGAAAATAGATTCGCTGTAAATACTATACAGGGAGTCTTAAAATTGACGAATTCCTAGTAGAGAATTACTTGATTAGTCCAAATATAGAAAAAAAAAAAAGGTTCGAGGCTTCACCACAAAGATACTTTGGTTTGAAGATTACTCTTTAAATTGCGTTTTCTTCAAATGCAGGCCAAGGACCTGTTTACAGAAGCGTAATTAACAGAAATTTAAGATTGATATATTAAGATATCAGATTAGTTATCAGATACCGCAACCAGTCTTATTATAAATCAGTTGTTGTAAAGAACAAATCCATTATTTTGTTAAATTCTACAATTTTTGAGGTAAATATCTATATAGAATATAGATCTTAAAATCAGAACCAATTTATTTTGTCAATACGATGTAGTTCTTTTTTAAACGTTTGTTATTTATTTTCTAACTTAATAACGTAATGATTTTTTCCTTTCACTAATAGTCAAGTACGATTAGTGATTTTAGAATGTGAGAAGGCATGAAACAAACGTAGGACGTACCGTATTAATCATGTCACATTTTCTATGTTCTTTTAGCTAACGAGAATAACAAAGACGGTATTTGTTCGTCAAGTGCATGGCGTCAAGTGTAGTGTAGTGTTAGACGTTTCTCCGTAGAGTTGTTTTTGCCAACCTTTGAAATAAGAAAGTACTAACTCGGGAGCGCAAAATTTATAAAGTAAAAGAATTTCCTCTTACTGGGTTGTTCGCATGCTGTATAAATTTAATAATTGTTAAAACAACAACTGTGTTATTGAGAATTTGATTTATTTCAAAATTATTATTACTTCTACGGGGTGAATCTATTAACTGTACCCTTAAAACATAATTAATTAAGTAAAAATTATATTTGAAATAAACGTTGTATTGGAGCTAACAACAATTTTTTAAAGAACAGTTTGCTCAAAACATTATTAAAGCATCGTTTGCTTTGGAATGACACTAGGAGTAATAAATTTTCGATTAATTTTTTTTTAATACTTTAAAGGAATTAATTTTGATTTTAATTAAATATTAATTAAACTCACATGCATAGAAAAAATAATATGAATTGTTTATTTACATGTAATAACTAATAACATTTATTTGCGTTACAAATTATCAAATTCTGCATCTTCAGCCTCTAACTGCTAAACGAAGAACAGGTTTTTTGTAACTACATTTTAATTAAAATCATAATTTGCAAAATAAAACGGTAGTGCCGTGAGGCCTACAGCCAACTAAAATGCATGATTTTCTAACTTAAAACTAATATAAAAACCCTATACAAGCATTGACAATGTCCCAACAATGACCCGGAGGTACATCGGTGGACATAAAATAGTGGTATATCCCATTTCAGTTCATAGTAGAATTTTGCAACAGCGCATTTGAATTTTTTAGAGTGAAATGGAGCACAAATTGAGAGTTTCTGGTGGGTTTTCTTAGCTCAAAACGTGGCGCTGGGATTTAGTTGAACACAGAATTCTTCTCTTTCACAAAAACTCTTAATTTGTGCTTTATTTTTCACTCCGAAAAATTCAATTGCGCTGTTTCATTCAATTCTACTATGAATTGAAATGAGATACTATACAAGCATGACAATTCTATAAGTCAAAAAATCACAAATTTATATCGGGTAAATTTGGCTTTTTGTGAATAAGGTTATAAAAATTGTGACATACTAGTGACATATTGTCATAAAAATTAAGTTAAAGTTCAGTTCTTTAATATTCTCTACATTTCCAAAGATTGGATAAATAACATAGCTAAATTAGCATCCATTTAGGTTCAAAGAGCCCCTACGGTTATCATTGGATTCCTGAAATTTTATGGCTTCAATGACAATGAGCAAGTTTTGGATGTGACAGTTTTTTATGTCCACCAATGGTACACAATGCAAAATATTACCGCGATTTTCTCGGTATAACCTCCGGTATTTCAGTAAACGGTTAAAATCTTTGGTAATTAACCGATGATAAATCGTACCCAAGATTTTAACTTTCAATGCGTATTTTGGTGCTTTATTAGAAATTGGGTTAAATTCCCAGCTTTTTGGCAATACCGCGCGCTAGAATTTTAATTCCGCATGCGTTGTTGACGTTGAAAGTTGAAAGTTGAAATCTGATTTTGACTTCTTGATGATTTTTTTTATTGTTTCTTAAACTGCAATAGACACAGCATCCATCCATACTTCGTATAAAATAATTACGTGCCACCAAAACACAGTCAAAAACGAGTCGCAGAAAGTGACAAAATTGCGTGAGCTTTCGCGAAGAAAATAGATTAGAAAAATAAGTACACTGCGCATGAGTATGACTAACCCTGAAAAAAGTTGGTAACCAGACACATTTTCTTCGGTAAGGATTTTAAACTTGGTTAAATCATAACCAAGCACTGAAATACTTCAAACCAGAAAATAAATTGGTAAACAGAATATTTTTGGTTTAACGGCGACAACTAAAATACTGGGCGTAAATGATTCATCATACATTTAAATAGATGTCCAATTAATTTCAAAAAACAAAAAAATAATTCTATACAAATTATAATTATGGAACAGGTAATTTTATTAGTTTCCCGGAGGAGTGGGGAAAATTTAACGTGTAACTGGCCACTTGTAATACATAATTTTTATATTAGTACTATTATTAATTATACCTACATAAAGTCTAAATTTGTGCTCTATTTCATTCCAAAAAATGCAAATGCGTGTTTGCTTTTTTTTAAGATCTGAAATGGACCATACCTTTTATTCGTTCCATTTGGTAGGTTCCAATCGCCTATGGTGTTTATACATATTTAACTTTTTCTACAATCGTTATGAAAATTATATTGCCCTTTTTAGGTGAATATGAAGTGTCCGTTTGTGCTTATCTTGTTGGTAATTACTTTATCAAATGGTCATGTTATTACACTGAAAAACATGACACACCTATACTGCGTTAATGGAAACCCAAACTCACCATGCTACGTTTTTCCATTCGAAAGAAAAAAGAAATTACTAAATGGTGTAATTTTGAATACATGGAAGGGAGAATGGATGAAGAAAAATGCTACTACTTTACCTTTAGGATCACTTACTGACAGGAGATGGGAAGGTTTGTTTCAAAAGCTATTTATACAGTGTGGAATTTTTAATTGGAATAAAATTCATAACTTAGGTAGTAGGTAAACGATTTTTGTTAAAAATATCACAACAGGTCAATTTTTGTATTTGCTTGCACATTGTTTTTGTTTATCTGCTGTTGGGTACGTAAAGTATCACCTTGCTTGTGTGAAAGGCCATTTTGCAAGTATACAATGCACTATTTGTTTTCTGATTATACAAAGCCTACGTAATAATTATTATTAGTCCGACTAATAATAGTATAATTATAATATTAGCTGTTTCATAACTATAAAAACGCCAACGTCGCATTTTACCGAATTATTTTTTTAAATAATATTGATAAAATTGTAAAATAGTTATTAATGGTTAGATCCCTCATTGAAAGTATGAATTTCATTGGCTATTATTTTTCTGAAGTGCATGAATAATTTATAACAGCTAATTTTAAGACAAAATGCGACGTTGGCGTTTTTATAGTTTTGAAACAGCTTAATACGAGTTTTATAAGACGCATTTTGTCGCACGCACGGAATTGTGCACATATTGGAGTAAGTGCGACAAAATGCCTTATAAACGAGATATCATACAGTATATTTTTTCTACTTTGCACCTTTTTTAACAAAAAAATGCAATTTCGAAATTTAGAGAATTTTGTGGCAGTTGAGAGCATTTGCGTGGGTCATGAAATTAAATTAATAATGTGGATCGTCATTGGTTTATTCGTAAAATGTATGCTGAAAGTGTCCAAGACGTTTTGTAATGTATTTGCCCCTCAACGAATACGGGCTTTTGTGGCAAATACGCGGAATTTGAAAATAGGCCTAAAGAGAATGGGATCTCAAATTACTTACTTGCACTGGCTTTTGAAGTTATCTTTGTTATTACTAGAAAGGTGTTCGAAGGGACTACGTATCAGGGATGGTAGAAAAGGCTCTATAAAGGTCCGAATTTGATTCATTTGATTAAAGTATCACTTGAAACAGGTGCCGATTGACACTGACAGTTTTCTCTGATAATTGTCAAAAAACTAGATTGCCATCATTTTCCTACTAAATTACCCCGGATTTTACTGTAATTATTATAGCACTCCGTTGGATATTACGATAAAGTTGACCCAAAGATATACCGTCTTTACGATTTAATCCGATATTTAACTTCGATAATTTTTATGACGGTTCAACCACAAAACACCATTTTCATCCCCCAAATAAATAAACCCAAACAGATGCTCTCGATGCCGTTCCAGGCCCGTGTTCAGAGTTTTTATGTTTAGGTTTCACTCTCATTTTTTTATAACTTTTATAACTTGTTTAATTAACTCAATATTTGCACTGCTAAATTTTGGTGAAGTATTATTTCTTCGGAGACGTGGTTTCAGCTCCCCCCATATCATATCGATCGGATTAAAATTGCAGTGATATGGGGGAAGACACCAGGTTGTCGACGTTGTAGTTCTTTTCAAATGTTTTTGTTCTTATAACTTCTAATAACTGCTTTTTCCTATAATTCTCTTCGAAAAACAAGTCATTGGCATGTAAAAATTGTTGAACTTCTTCTTCTCTTGATGATGAGTTCGGAATTTTTACTGCTTGTGCCTCATGGTAACTCGCATTGTCCATTAAAACTTGTCTCTTATTTATTGTTTTATAAAGAAAACAATTTTTCATAGAAAAATGCGAAGAGTAAAGATGGATATGCTCCTTCAAGGTTTGTTTTAAATTTGTTTCATTTCTTGGACGGTCAACTACCCCTACATCAGGTAGCCAGACCATTAGGGATTTCCCTAATACCTTCTCAAATAATGGAATACAGCCCTGAGCAGCATGACGCGTGCCGACAATATTTATGGTTTCGGTTTACTGAGGGGGTGCCAATGAAAACATTAAGAAGTGAAAATCGTAAAAGGTCGTAAAGACGGTATATCTTTGGGACAACTTTACCCAAATCGTAATGACCTCAGTACGAAACAAAAGTAAAAAAAAGATAAAAAACAATTTTTTTCTTTGACACTGTCAAAATTTACGATTTTTCTCCTGTGGAAGGATATTTTGACAACTATCAATACGAAGTCTTAGGTTCTGTTCAATGAAAATTATATTTTCAACATGGCGGTACTTCTGGTTAAACCGGAAGTCGGTATCAACTTTCTTATTTTAAAAGGAAATGTGGGTGTTGGTCAGTAGCGCGCGGTGGTCACTTTACCGTCTGTCAGGTACTTCGGTCCCCAAATCAGCAACAGGACACTTGCGCGCAGCGGTCAGACGAATTCCCGTGGAGATATCCCATCAACGATAACTGACCATACCTCACAACACACCAAAGTTAAATGACAACTTAGTTCAATTTTAGTAATTTTGAGTTCAACTTTAATTTACCTTCTGTAAATTCCTCTATAAAGAAATAATTACTTTTGTTAGCGAGGTTTAGACGCAGTGAAACACAATAAAATCAATTTGATAAAGAAACGTTTATTTTGGGCGACTTTTCAATACAATTTGACACTAGGCAACTGTTTTAAAAACGTCGACTTGCTCGTTGATTTGATCGACAATAACTCGAGGTGAATGATTTGGGAGTTTCCTGATGCTGGCATCCAACACAAGGTCCAGGTAGGTGCGATTTGTTGGTTCGTCGGCGTCCTTGGGCGGCTTCTTGTGTTCTCGAGGAGCATCCTGCTTCCGGGCTGGGCCCGGCTTGAACTCGTTCAGGAACTTGACGTCCCGAGACACTCGAACTTTTCGCTCCTCAGGTATCCAGATGCGATAAGCCTTGGATTGTTCGGAGTAGCCGACGAAGTGTCCTGGGATCCCCTTTGGATCGAACTTCCCCTTTCCGGGAGTTTTGTCCAAGACAAAAGCTCTTTCGCCGAATGAGCGAAGAAAGAACAAGTCTTCGATGCGTTCGGCCACTAGTTTCACGTCACCGAAACTGTTTTGGACCATCGCGCACGACTTCTTGAACGTGACCTCGTAACCATGATCCACGATCTTTGAGATCGAGAGGAGGTTGGACCTTAAGTCCGGAACGTACAGAGTGTCTTTCAACATCACAACATTGTCCGGGTTGTCTGCTGTTGCGATACGCACATCACCTTTCCCGCACACTCGCGTAATCGAGTTGTCCGCAAGCTTTAACTGTCCGAGATTATCGCGCATATTCACAAAAACATCCTCGTTCTTGCACAAATGTGACGTACACCCTCTTTGTGCCCGGTTTTGTGACAGAATCCGCACTTGTTTCGGCGTTTCTCGTCCTTCTTCCCCTTTTTGGTGCCCCTACCGTCGCCTGTGCTGCCGCCACCTTTGTTTCCTCGCTGGAACTTGTTCTTGCTTGAGGAAGCTTGGCCTTTTACAAACATGGCAGCGCCATTTTTGTTCGACTTTTCCCGAGCGTTGTACTCCTCGATGATTTTTATCTTCAGGGCTTCAGCGTCGGGTAATTTGTCGCGAGATTCGATGGCGATTCGGAAATTCTCGAAGCTGATGGGAAGGCTGTATAACAACATGATTGTCATCAACTCTCCGTTGATGTCGATCTCCATGGACTTGAGTTTGTCCACGGCGTCGAAGAACTCGGTGAGATGCATCGAGACGTCGTCGTCATCTTGCATCTTTTGTTGTACGAGGCGTTTCAGCAGCGTCGCTTTCCGAGCTGATCCTTTCGAGGCGTAGATAGTCTCCAGCTTGACCCAAACGTCCCGCGAGGTGATGCATCCTCGGATTCCGAGGGATTGATCGCCAAGATCAAATCGGCCTTTGCCTTGCGGTCGTTTGTCCGCCAGGTTTTGGCTGCGACTTGCGCTGCTACTAGCGCTTCGCCTGCGCCTTCGACCACCGGTTGCTCTTCTTCGCCGGAAACGTAGCCCCAGTGATCGTTTTTCACGAGCAGGGCCTCGGCTTGAATTCGCCACGTGTCGTAGTTGTCGCGAGACAACATTTCGAGTCTCGTCGTTGTCGCTTGTGCCATTTGCACGTTTTTACGACTTTCTACTCGTTCGATTTATGATTTGATTAATTGTGTTAATCACTGTCTGGGCCCATAACCTGTTAGCGAGGTTTAGACGCAGTGAAACACAATAAAATCAATTTGATAAAGAAACGTTTATTTTGGGCGACTTTTCAATACAACTTGACACTAGGCAACTGTTTTAAAAAGGCGGTAAATAGCGAATGCCAACTTAACAAAGAGGAAAAACAATTAGGCGCGTTAATTGAATCTCTAACAACTTTGCTCGTTGGCAATCTAAATAAAATATGAACAAATTCACGAAGGTTTGCGGGTGGAGATGAGCTTTTTCCCTAAGCAATTCATGCCATAAAGACTAAAAATCAGCTGTAGGTGAGTATATAAACTTATACTTATACTTACTTCTACTTATACTTTAGGATCTGCAAGAAGAAGACATACCGAAACACTACATTACGTCTACCATAGTTTTGCAAGACTGTTTTCAGTATGAAAAAAAATTAAATACCTATAAACTTTTAGATATTTCTGTGTTTTATTCTAATTTGTTAAAGCTAACAAATCGTTACATATGAGCGTAAAAGAGAGCTGTTTTTAAAGTTTACCAAATTTTATTTAATGAAGTATCTGCTCCTATCCGCGCGCAACTACCCTATTGCCGTTTTGGGGATGAAGAGACATGGCAGGGGGTAAAGTCACCACCGCGCGCTACTGACCAACACCCGAAGGGTAACCTGTGCGCAACTGTCCTGTGAGATTAAAAGTACATAAAAAAATTTCTGACCGGCGCGAGCAAGTGACCCATGCCCGGAAATGTATGTTTTTGACGTTTTTGGATTACTCGTGTTATTTCATCGGCTTTTCATATACAGGATGTCCGTTTTTCGAGCTCAGTTATTATAAGAGGTACGAGGTCGGTTAAATTGGGGCAAAGTTGCGCATTTTTATGCTGAACAATTACCTGCAAGAAAATTTGAGGTGTGATTTTTAGTTTTTGAATTATTGGAAAAGAACGGAAATTTGTGATTTTCGTTTTTATTTTTTCAAGCGAAAATCAAAAGAACTAGACATTTTTAAGTAGGACGTTCTTCAGGTACTTTTTTACAAGGAATCTAAATCTGTCATTGTATTTTCCAAGGCGTTCTTGATGTCAGAGATACAACACTCAACTTTGGTTTTTCTTATGGACGCCATATTCGATTTTTGTATTTTTGAAAAGTGTTTTTATTTCTGATTACAACAATGTATCACGTGATATGATCGAATCTTACTCACTGATCAAAATCGAAAAAAAGCACTTTTGCGAAAAGTGCTTTGGAAAAAACGCCAACAATTTTGTTTTTAAACAAATTAGATTTTGGAAGTTTAATTGAATATGGATCTGGAAGGTTCCCGTTTCTGCCAAGCTTACTTATTATTTAAAAACTAAACGACATGATAAGCTAGAAGTTTATTTTTTGCAAAACAAAACAAGACGAAGTTATAAAAATTCTGTTCGAATATTTATTAGAACTGTCAAAAGTTAGTTGGTAAAACAAAATTTTTGGCGTTTTTATCCAAAGCACTCTTCGCAAAAACGCTTTTTTCTTAATTTTAATCTGCATGTAAGATTCGATCATATCATGTGATACATCGTTGTAATCAAGAACTAAAAGACTTTTCAAAAATGCAAGTATTAAGTATGGCGTCCATAAGAAAAACCAAAGTTGAGTGTGGTAACTATGACATCAAGAACGCCCTGGAAAAGGCGATGACAGATTTAGATTTATTGTAAAAAAGTGCCTGAAAAATGTCTTACCTAAAAACGTCTAGTTCTCTTAGTTTCCGCTTAAAAAAATAAAAACAAAAATTAAAAATTTTTGATTTTTTTCAATAATTCAAAAACTAAAAATGACACATCAAATTTTCTTTCAGGTAATTGTACAGCATAAAAAAGCGCAACTTTGCCCTAATTTAACCGACCTCGTATCTCTTATAATAACTGAGATCCCCATGGTGGAGCTCGAAAAACGGACACCCTGTACATAAATTTTGCCATTTTTGAAATATTACTTCACACTCCAAAATTTTATGGTTAATTATGGACAATTTTTATTTCACCAGATGGAAGAGAAATTTCCTTATTAACCACAGCCATTTCTGATTGTACAAAGCGATCAAAAAGTCCTTCTATCAAGTAAGTATAGAAGTTACAGGGCGTATTAGCTGTTTCAAAACTATAAAAATGCCAACGTCGCATTTTACCGAATTATTTTTTTAAATAAGATTGATAAAATTGTACAATAGTTATTAATGATTAGATCTCTCATTGAAAGTATAAATTTCATTAAGTAATATTTTTTTGAATTACATGAATAATTTATAACAGCTAATTTTAAGAGAAAATGCGACGTTGGCTTTTTTATAGTTTTGAAACAGCTAATATGTCTGCGGAACTCAAGCCTAATGTCAAAGGAAAAATGTCAAAAAAATTAAGCAAATTAAATTATTGTTGGAATCAGACACCATTTACGGGTCGTGTAGTGCTCGGGTGATATTTGTGTCACAGATTCACGGCATCTAACAGTTTAGAGGGATTTTCGATTTGTACATACTACAATAAACACGAACATACGCTATATCTTTTGGTTGGTCATAGTGAACATTTGAACATCTCCCGCTTTTTGCCATCGAAATTTCCACAACGAATCCAACGATAACTTTTAAACTTTTATTTAAGACAATAAACATTCCAAAATCAAACGAAAACGGGATGTGAATTAATTCTTTATTATTATGTGAAATGTTACAGCAGGCAAAATTTTTCATTGTTCACTCACTTTTATACACATAGATTCAAAAGTTTTGCATCACTTTATTTTTTAGATATTACATTAATTCTTATCGAAAATAAAGCAATTTACCATTTATTATATGTTAAAGCAATTTTAAACATTAAAAAAAAAATCATACAAAAGAGCATGTTTGGCATGTACTACATCAAACCAAAAAATGATTACTAGCACAGCGTATTTCTTCTTCTGGCATTAATACAAACTTAAAAACGCGCCATGTGCTTCCAAAAAAATAACAGATTTCGTTCTTGTAGAATATTTGTCATTTTCTCTAGCAGCAATAACAAGCTCCGAATGAATTCTAGCAGTGTGTTTTTGAGCTCTAAAGACTTCAGAAAGTATATCCCAACCGTCTTTAATTTAGTTTACGTCGAAAGAAACAATCAGACCAGGTTAAACGGCCGTTTTCCTCACGCAACTTGTGGTGATGCAAAACTTTTGAATCTATGTGTAGAAACACATTAATACCTAATCATTTTTATTTCATTTTGTTGCAAACAAATGTCGCATTTTTTTTAAATTTCTCTATTTTGGATGATAGACACAGATCAGAGGTTGGGATGTGCTGTCAAACGCTAAACAGCTGATTCTTACCATATACCGTTAAACAAGGACAGAGCACGTACCAGGCTCTGAGGCTAGTATCTTCGTGTTCACGTACCGGAAGATACCGTGATGTCATCGTTACAAATCGAATATGCATAGTATGTTGTAGTATGAAGCGGTAGGTTGTAGTATGTACAAATCGAAAACCCCTTAGGTTTAGGTAATTTCTGTTTAAATTTTGACAGCAGGCTGAACTAATACATGACACCGGACATACGTTCTCAAGTAATACGCCTTCTTGATAGAAGGACTTTTCGATCGCTTTGTACTATAAACTAACAAGTGTTCAATAATGATTCTGGTCAGATCGCCTATGTGTGGCAATTGTCACAAAAATCGTATGACACGGAAACAGTGACACATGACAGCTGTCAGTGCTCCGCGGCCAAAAATTCACACGTTCAACTGAGATAACGCTTGAAGAGTAAATTCTTGAACGTCTGCATACAATTATCATGATTTGCAATGTGATTTTTATCAAAAACTCCTAAATCCAAAAATAAGACAGTTGATAGCAAACCATATGAACTTATCACGCAACCTACGTTCGTGCTAGAAAGAGAAAACCACAGCAAACCGCGACCAGAACCAATATTGAACACATGTTACAAGTTATGTTCATAATTCTGCGTTAAAACAAAATAAATTTATTGACTTTAAATTTGGAAAACTTTGATTTTTTCATATCTTACTCACGTTTCCATGGCAACATATTCGAAAAAAGCTATGACTAATGAATTTCTCAAAGCCAAAAACATGTTCGTCTATCTTGAAAACTATTAAACGTAAGTATAAGAAATGTTAATTCAGATCGATGCAGATTTAAATTCTCTACCATTTAGTGAAAGACGTATTGTGGCATTTCATTTTTTTATTTTATTATCGTATCTTGTTTTAGATCTCCCATTTCCTGATGCAACTATATTAAAATATACGTCAGCATTTGACTCCTCCTTTTCCTTTTCGGTGTTTTCAAACACAAAATGGGCTATTCGTTTAATAATGAGTAATGATTCATCTCCAATGGATTATGAGGGAGTGGGAGAGCTGAACAAATGGACTCACTACAGTATTGTTTCAAGTGAAAATTCGACATACATTTACAAAAACAATAAAATGGAATCTTTAGAGCGAGAGTTTACGGCTACATATTTTATTCTTAAAAGTTCACGGAAAATCGTTTGGAGACCTCACATTTGTTGGTTTTCTTAAACATAACTTTGTTATAGTTAGTTTTTTTTTACAGTAAACATGTTTTCAGATGATTTTTTATGGTCAAATTTTACA
Source organism: Tribolium freemani (assembly GCA_939628115.1). Classification (NCBI taxonomy): domain Eukaryota; kingdom Metazoa; phylum Arthropoda; class Insecta; order Coleoptera; family Tenebrionidae; genus Tribolium; species Tribolium freemani. Next base: position 3,310,409 of record OW626793.1, read on the forward strand.
AGCCAAGAACCATTTACTCTAGAAATCAATCCAAAGACATGTATACTATTGTATACATCACTGGGTGCAGAATGTTTTTTAGAAGTTAGTGTCAACAATGGAAACAACTTCAGAATTATCCAGAATGAGATAGAAAAAAATGGTGTGCAGTTCTGGCAAACCCACAAAATTGATGTAGATCCAGCAAAACGAGTTAAGTTATCGTTTACTAAAAAAACATTTAATCAAAATATCAATGGTTTCTGGGCGATAGATATCAAATTATGTGAAAGTTACACAGAATTTTGTAAAATTTAAATTGATTCAAGTGTTTCATTGGTTAATTTTATAATTTTTAGTTGATCTTAAGGCAACAACAAACACCATATGTTACGAATTAAATAGCAATTTTAAAAATAGCTTTAATTTCGACGCCATAAAACATAAACCTGGAATTCTAGTTATTGGAGACAATAACAACATTTATTGTTCAAATGTCCTAGGAAGACATTTTCTTAAATGCGAAAAGCATAAAATTTGTGTGGAAAGCAATCATTGTTATTGTTCCTGGGGTTTTGAGGGAGAAAATTGCAGTAACGGTAAGTAGCCATGTTGGTGTCTTTGTGTCTGTAACTTCCTGTTGCTACCTATTTTCGAAATTTTTGACTGAGCGATGAGGTCGTAAACGAGATGAAGCTTTTCAGCACGTAGTACGAAACACTATTCTAATCATGTGGAAAACTACAATTTATAAAAATGCGTTTGCAAGTAATATTCTCATAACACAAAGAAGCCGTGCTGTACCATCATATGAAGATGAAGTGTTTTGCTCCATGTCCCTTAATAACGCACATACGAGGGCAGGGTGAAAAATTCTCGGCCTAACAATGAAATTTAATACAAATATGTCTTTATTTTTTTGTATAATCTCTATTTAGTTCAACGAATTTAGTCCAATGTCTTTCTAGTTTTTTAATCCTATCTCTAGGGTGTCTTTCTGGGAGGTCTTCAAAATAGGTGTTTACAGTCGCAATCACCTCCTCATTCGAGTGAAACTACATTTTTCCTTATTTTTGGCTTATGGAATTCTGAGGAAGCTAAATCTGGCGAACATGAAGAACGTTCGATTAATTCTTGCTTTAAATACCTCAATTTTCCCATTGCCAGAGCACCGTTGTAGTAAGGTGCATAGGACCAATGCGACACTCTTTTGCACACATTTTTTTTCGTATCTAATGCTTTGTTCAAAATAAACAGCACCCCTTCCTCAGACATTCCTATACTCATACACTTTTATTCGCTGATCGTCCAATACCAAATTGTGCACTTTTTCAATGTTTTCATCAGTTGTTACTGTTTTTGGTCGTCCTTCACAAAACTCATCATTGAGAGATGTGCCACCACCTTCAAATTCAGCTGGCCTTTTTTACAGTAGAATAAGATGGGGTTGACTCCATAGACCTTATAATAAGAATGGACGAGGCGCAAGCTCACGCTATTGACTCCAACATATAATCAGCTGATTTGTACGTTATCAAGATGGTTATTTCGTGTTCAGCATATAACTGCACTAATCGGTTTAATAAAACCAATAAAATCTCTTTCTATAGATAAGTTCCTATTTTTTAATTATGTTTTCCATTGCTTTTAAATTACTTTTTTACATTTAGTTTCTCGAAAGACAAAAGCCTGTCTGACAAATGGCTTGTTGCTATGACAAGAGCACAATTTACACCGACTAAGTATTCAAAATTGTGCAGTGAACACTTTTTGGTTACTGATTTTGAAAGTAATTGAATTTAATTAATTTTAATTATTAATTTTAATTAATTTAATTGAGATTAAAAATAAAGGGGGACTTATAAATCCCTCGGATGATGTTAAGTACATTTGCAAACAGATCGAAAAGTTTTTTAGAAGTTATACTAAAACAAAGACTATGACAAACATGATGGAATTAATTGTGTTGACTTCACGTTACATTGAAATTAAAAATGTATTTGTTGAACTTGATGACCACATTTTAAATCAGGATCCAGTCAACAATTATTTAAATCTTCTTGTATATTTAATTTTAAGGAATTATTTTACAGTTCGAATACATTAATATAACCAAAGTAATAAAAACGAGATAAAAGACCGCATCCGTTCTAAGTTAACTAAAACAATTTTGTTCAAGCATCAGTCATTTTTACTGTTTTTAATTTGTTGTTAATAAATACATATATTTTTTTTTCTTTGTTCTATGTATAGGTGGTGTGGCGGGTTTTTGAGTTTTTCATATTTTACTTATTTTTCTAATTTGAGTTCCAAAAGGGCCTGAGCAGTTTTTCCCACTACAGAACGAATAAATTTATGTTGAGCGTAGGTTCTCCGGCTATGTTGCGGAAACAGTTATTTTTGGGAGAAGGGATGCAGTCAATTAAAACATTTTAAAGTTTTTAAAATAAAAGAATTTAATGAAATATAAATATTAAAGATTACAAGTTGATAAAAATGCGATGAGTAAATAGTTTCATTTAGTGATGTATAATATTAACGAGCAATCTAATATAAAAAGGGCATTCACTGGAAGTTGAATCATTACAGAATAATTAAATCTTATGTGAAATGATAATAACAAGTTTATCTTAGAATCGCAACTGGCAAATTTGTCATTTGTTTTCAGACAAGTAGTATTTTCCTTACAGGTGGTTATGACTTGTTTAAACATTACTTAGTTCACTCAAGTTGATTCTGCACATATTAACGGCTTTACAAAGTTACGATTTTAAACAATTATTTAACAAATAAAATAACACAATTAATTATAGTTTTTCGGGAGGAGAGTGGTACCAGTTATCATTTATCTCTTAAAAATAGTCAAAGGTTAAAAAGAGGTTAAAAAGGGCACAAACCATGATTTCAATTACTCATGAAGGCGGCTTGAGTTTAGATAAGATATTCGTCAAAAGTGTTAATCTTTACACGATCTGTTCATCCCGGTCATTTAACTAATAAATTTTAAAACTAATAATTGATGATTGATCTTCCTTCATAATTGTATGTCAACAACCGAAACAATATGAAATTAATCATTTTGTTGAAACAACAGGATTTAAGAAAAATAACACTTACAGCTCATTTTCCGAGAGGGAATTGGTAGCCCCAATTTCACAAGTCTTAACACCAAGAAGTAAATTTTCACGAATTGTCACGTACCGTGATTTTATTCACTTCAAATTAGTGACTTTACATTCGGAAGTACTATCTCGGAATTATCGACAACCTGTTTTCTCGGACAGCTTTTATAACCAATTTTTGACCCTCTTTGTTATCAATTTACTGTTAATTTATGACTGTTTTCCGGATCTAGCATATTTCCTTGAATTGCCAACCTATTGCGAAATTTTAGTGAAATTATCCACGATGACGAGCAACTATCTTTGTCTCAATTAATAGTTTCGGTAATTTTCTTAATGTAATTAAATTTTTATCAATAATTTATGATTTTGTTTTTCTGGTAATTGCTCCCCTTTTTATCTTAATTGACGCAAATATGGAATAATTGTGACATCCGAGTATTGCCTAATTTTAAAATAACCAAGGGCCTTTTTGGCCCGTCACAGTGGTAAATAGCGATATTCTCAGGCTTTTAAATCAGTTTATTTGGAAAACTATTCTTTTTTTGCCACATTTTTAGAACTATGATTAAATTTTAATTAAATGAAAATGGTATTGTACCAAGATTCCACCCAAAATTTAGTTATTTCTGCGTTGGCACATTTGAATCCCATTTAACTGAATGCATTTGCCAGCGCTTCTTGCCAGTTGTCACGTGGTATACAATTCTCCCTTCTTTTTCCACTTGCTGACATTAGGTATGCGCTGTTTCACACTAACGTTGGAGTCAAGCAACGCCAATGCTTGGCTTGGTAACGCGTCGTCCATTGTACTATAAGGTCTATGGTTGACTCCTTTTAAACTCTCACCAAATTTGGGTAAATTTCTGTTGGCCATAAACCATCCAAAACGAAAAATTTAATAACGGCGCGATTCTTCATTTTATCCATTGTTCAAAACAGACATGCACCTTTACTTTAAAAATACTCAAAAAAAAAACTATTTGTGAGATTAAGACGAAACTTGAGGGATGCCACAGCATATAGCATATAAAGCTATATGCTATAAAGCTCTGCAATATAAAGATATAGTTTTAAAAAATACTGAAGGAATTACTAAATCTCGAGCAGCAGTTAGTGAAAAAAGTATTAGGGAGTGGTTTAGTGAACTTCAAAATTACTTAGAAGAGAACAATTGTCTAGATAGGATGAATGATCCAAGAAGAATAATGAACTGTGACGAAACTGGTGTTCAAATATCCTCAAAAAGTGGAAAAGTTTTGGGTTCAAAATCGATTAAGAACTTTTATGAAGTAGTAACAGGTTCAGAAAAAGAAAGCATCACAGTTCTTTGTACTTATAACGCTCATGGCGAAAGTCTTCCTCCAATGGTTATATATCCATACAAAAGATTGCCAACTCATACTGTAAACAATTTGCCTTCTGAGTGGGCCGCAGGGAGGTCTGACTCTGGTTGGATGGTTTCGAGTACGTTTTACGAATATACAGCTAATGTGCTTTATAAATGGTTGCTGGATAATAATGTGCAATTTCCCGTGATATTGTTTCTCGACGGACACAAAAGTCATTTAAGCATTGAATTGTCAGATTTTTGTAGACAAAAAAATATTCATATCTACTGACTTCCTCCAAACGCAACACACATTGTTCAGTCTTGTGATATGGCTATTTTTAAACCTTTAAAAACGTTTTGTAAATCTGAAAGTGGAAAACATAAAACGGAGAATCCGAATGTGAATTTTGCCAGGAAGGCATTTGATAAGGTATCTACTCATACTATTAAGAAAGCTTTTGAAAGTTGTGGACTTTATCCGTTAGATCCTAATGCTATAGATTATTTTAAATTCAAGCCAGATCGGAATGAGACTGAAAAACTTGTTAATACAAACATTTACCATGGGGTAGAAGAGTTTAAAGTAGCTAAAAAGTTGTTGGACGACATGATAGGTATGGAGAATATATCGATAACAGTCAATCCTGACCTGAAAATCATTTAAATCATTTAAATTATGTCTGAAGTACCTAAAGCACAAGATCATATTCCGAACGATTTTATAGAAACGGAAACAGTCATTGACAAAAATTTGTCTATTGGTTTTATTATAGAAAATCTGCCATTTGGAATTGAAGGTGTATTTTACGATAATGATTTTGGAGCAGATCTGTTTGAAGACAAGCAGATGCTTGATAGAAATTCTGTTGATGAAAGCCAATTTAAAGATTTTGAAGATGTTCCAAAGAAAATCGTTATCCTAGAAGATGTCGTCCTCAAAGAAGCAGACAATGAAAAGAGGAAAGCACTACCAGAAATTGTACAAATGGAAAGTTCCCCTAAAATGCATGGAATGATGTTAACAGTAGCTGAAAAGACTATCCGTAACAACGAAGACGATAAGGAGAGTCAACAAGACATTAAAAAAACTGAAATAACAACGGTAATTTTTTGTACGAAATCAAAATCACTAGGTAAAATAGAAGAATTTTTCACAGAAAAAGAAAGAAACAATGAAGAAAATAATCCTTCACCTTCATTAGATGATTTATGGAGTCAACACTTGTCGTGGCCTAGATTGGAGAAAACTGACAATAAACTAAGCAAAGTGAAGGACTCTAAGAACAAGATGCTCTTTACAATAATAGCTCTGAAGTGAAAAGAAGTTCAGGAAAAGAAAGAAGAAGAAGAAGAACGCTTGAAAAAAGAAAGGTTAATCAAGGAAAAACGCGAAGTCAGAGAACTAAAAAAACTGGAAATCTGCAAAAACAGGAGTGCCGAAAACAAAGGTAAGACAACAAAGAAACTAAAATTAAACGATGAAACTGAAAACGACCAAAATCTTTCTACAGTCGGTCAGGTTTCAAACACTCCTAAAACTGATACCGAAAAGGGCAGTTACCAATATAAAATTGGAGACTATGTTGTGGTGGAACAAGAAGGGAATCATTATCCAGGAGTGCTCAAAAATATACGAAATGGGGAGTACAAAGTTTCAGTAATGTGGCCTAGCGGAGGTGAAAAATTTAAATGGCCAGTAAAAAAAGATTTACTTTGATACAAACAGAAACAGCTCAAAGAAGTAATCAATATTCATATTCATGATGACTTGCTCCAGCATAAAATTTTTATTGACAACAATGTTATTTCTATGGTAGGCTGAGAAATTCTCACCCTGCCCTCGTGTAAATAAGGTTGTGTTTGAAGTTCGGCTGATGGGGTAATAGACATTCAGTCACGTCTAAAGCATTGGTTTTGAAACATTTCACTCAACAAAATTTGTATAATTTTTAATTTTGGTTTATACAGTAAATTTCGCTCTCCATTTTTCACTTGTTGATAGAAACTCTCTAAATTAGACATTTTTTATTACACATGCAATGCAAAGTTCAAAATTGGTTACTCTATGAACCAAGGAGGTTAGAAGGGAGGAGGGATAGCGGCCTATGCGGCCAGTGTTGAAATACTGTGACCGTTTGCTCACTATTTAGTAACCTTTTATGACCAAAAATATTGTCGGCACGCGTCACGCTGGTCAGGACCGTATTCTGAATAATGTTCTATTATTTGAGAGGGTATGGGAAAATCCCTAATGGTCTCACTACCTGATATAGGGGTACTGACCGCAGTTAATATGCATTCAAGAAATGAAGCAATTATTATAAATATTCAATAATGATTGCGTACTTAAAATCAGAGGGCAACGACTGAGACCTAAACATAAAAGTTCTGAATACGGGTCTGGAACAAGGAGGTTAGAAGGGAGGAGGGATAGCGGCCTATGCGGCCAATGTTGAAATGCTGTGACCGTTTGCTCACTGTTTAGTAATCTTTTATGACCCTTTTTAAAAATCCCTCCACTTCTTTCAGTGGGGGTGAAAGCGAAGCAGTGGCGTGTAGTCTAGTACTGCTAGTGTGACTGGTACAACACGTGTTTGCGAGTAACGCTTGTTTGTAAAATAATAACTCTAATTAGTAGCGATCAGAGACGTTGTGACAATTTAGTGATTGGTGAATTGGAAAAACTAATTATTTAGTTTTTAGGATTAATATCTTAACCCAAGGTTTTAACATTACGATACACCACTGGATGACAGTGACTTGGTCATGCGCACAAGGTTCGATTTTGGTATCCTTTTATTGCCGATCGTGCTTTGGCGCGGTATTCACTTTTTTAAATTCACCCTCCGTCCTGATGATTAAAGGTCCTTGCTATGAACAGTGCTGTTAGAGCTGGTGGTTGAGTGTTCAGCTGGGGCTAGTTTAATAAAAATTACAAGTTGATTTTTACAAGTAACACATTTATTATTTACATTATGTTACTATAGAAAAATCACTTGTAAAAAGTTTTATGAAATAGGCCCCTGGTGATGCAATCCCCACCAACCGACCTACGAGATTATTTATTATTTATACATGCATTAAGGGCCATGGAGCAACACACCCCATTTTCATATAGTACGGCTTCTCTGTAGAGCGGCTAACTGTTTTAAGAAAACATTACTTGCTAACGAATTTCTCTGAATGGTACTTTCCGCTTGACCATAATAGCACCAGGTGCTGAAAATCTCCACCCCACTTACGACCTCATCACTCAGAGTAAAATATTGAGAATACATCATTTTCATGCGGTACAGCTTTTGTGCAGAGCGGCATATAATTGTGACAAAGAAAATATCCCGAACTTTTAGTAACAGTCTGCCGTTCGCGGTAAAAAATCTAACCGTCCCGGATCGGTTCAGAACCAGTCCAAACAATCCTCGGACTCGGACGTAGGATTTTTAGTTCTAGACTTTTAGCAGTCGTCGAAAGCAGTTTTGTCTCTTTACTCGTGTCTTTGAAACTTTTTCAGGTTGGAAATGGGTTTGAATCACAATAAAGAAAAGTTGTTTTGGTTAATCTGGAATTTATTTAATATATTACTAAAGTTTTCTTCAATTTATACCTTTTTGTATCAAGGTTTTTTGGATAACTCATACCTAACTTGGGGATAATTTTTGGTGGCTTGTTGGTTTTTAAATATTCACTGTGTACTTGACAACGATAAATTTTATCGTTTGCGGTGGACGAAAATCCGGACTGATTCTGAACCGCACATGCGCTTCAAATCCTTTAAGTCCTGGAATAGTTCAGGATTAATTATAAAAATTGTCTGCAAACAAAGCTAATGTTGGTTTTGTAGTCTCGCAATCCTAATTCATCTATTTTTGCTAGAAAATATTGTCTATTTCCTCCAAAAACGCCATAAGAAGTATTGAAAGTTCTAATAAAGATATTCACCTGAAATTTTGTATACAGCAATAATTCGTTACGTCCTGCTCAATGAAAATATTTGTAATGATGGCGGAATTTTCGATTTCGGAAGTTGGTATAAACTTTTCTAGGCTACTTGTAGCTTTTTAAATAACGGCCGAATTAAAGTATAAACAATTGAAAGTTACTTGCAGGCAGAAGGATCGGTTTGGTGACGTTCTCTTTGTTCTGTGACACAAGTCATTTGAATTTTAATTTAATTTAGCTACTCTCAGGGCCGCGCCAACCCGGCTGCTAGGGGTGCCCCGCACCCGGGCGGCAAGCCAGGGGACCGGCCAAAAGATTTTCACAAAAATTAATTTTGATTAAGTATTTGTCTTTTTTGATTCGAAGAATTTTTTAACTTAACTTACTAATTTCTCTTTATCAAAAGAAGTGAGTTGTTACTCCAAATGCCTGTTCAAGCGCTAAGAAAAAACATACTAAATTTTCAATCTACATTAACGATATATTTGATATTTTTTAAGAAAATTTTGTAAAATATGTAATCTGAATTGCATTATCACTCTTAAACATAAAACTAACAAGAGCAAAACGACCCAATTTGGCAATTTTCCGGTCTATTTTTATGAAAATTTAGCAAAAATTGTATTTTCGCATAAAAAACTTTCAAAATATTGTCATTTCTTATTCAGTTCTGTGATTTCTTAAAGTTTCGTGAAAACTGGGTTTTTAAGCTTAAAAACGTGTTTGAGCACACAAAAAAGGCAAAAATGCAAAAATTAAATCATTTTCGATCCAATAATTTATTGATTTTTCAGCTCGGTTCAGCCAAATTTTCCAAAAACAATTGCGATTCTATCTCGAAAAAACAGTCGAAACAATTGCTTTATTTTTGAGTATTTTTAACAATTTTCGGTTAATTTTTTGTGAAATACTAAACAATCGCATTTTCGAAAATATAGGACAAAATATACTAAAAATCAAAATAGTTTACTTTTCGATCCAATTTAGTGATTTTTTTGGCTGATTTTTGAGAAATTTTGCTAAATAACTGCGTTTCAGTAAATCAAGATAAAATGTTTGAGAAGCAAAAAAATTGTAAAATTCGGTAACTTTTTAATATGTATTTATTTGAGTATGGAAAAAAGCAAATGGTCTTAGCTGAATTAGGAAAAGTTGCTCTTTTCCACTCTCAAATTAATTATTAATATTGAAAATTTGAAATTCTCACCAAATTTTGCAAAATCTTGTATTCAACTCGTCAGGAAATCTGATTTTTACTATTCATGACGTGTTTTTTATCTCGGTTTTACCTCACGTCTAAAATGCAAAAAATTCACTATTCCTATTTTGTTGCACAAAAAGCTATTGACTTCTATGCTTATTTCGAACGAAATTCCTTAAAATAGTCGTATGTCTAGTTAAACAGCGGTTAAAAAATAAGGAAAAATATTGAATTTTGTAGCTCATAGGTTAGTAACTTTGCGTTCTGTATTAACAGAATCTCGCTTAAGGAGTCCAAGAAACCAATAATAACAACCTTTGCGATATAATTCTTCGATTTTTCGCCGTATTTTTGATTTAATTTAGGAAAATAATTAAACTTCTAATTATTTCTGGCTGAACAACACATGCTAAAACGCTTAAAAATAGGAAAAAATAATATAATTTTTAGCCTTTCCGTTTTGTTCTAAAGGGTTTTGAAGAGTTTTAATGCTCGAAAAAATCACAAAACAACACCATTTTCGACCCAACTCGACAATTTTTAAGCAATTTTGACTTAAAGTGCAAAAAATAGCTTTAGTACTGTTATAATAAATAAGTAGATACATTAGGTTTCAAAGGGGGGCGGCAAAATGTAAAATGCACCCGGGCGTCGAAAGGACCTAGCGTGGGCCTGGCTACTCTAATTGAAGAGCTAAAAAGTTGGCGCAGTGATACAAATTGTTCTTTTTTGAACAGAATTGGGATTTATCTGTATTTTTTGTGACGCCAGCCAAGTGCAGCCTCACACTCGGTGGAATTTCTGACGTCACGAAGGGGACGAAGTGAGCAAAGCAACGGTTTGTGCTAAACTGATTTTATTTTACAAATTAAACCTAAACTGTACAAAATTATTTACATTGCATTTTTACTATACAAAATTTCCAAATACAAAAGATTGCGGTCAGCAACTCAGCACTTTGACAGTCGTTGCTCCGAATGTCAACGACTGCGAAGTGCAATCCAATCAATTGCTTAATTTTGGCAATAAAAAAAAATTCCACATCAGGAAATTAAACTTTGGAATCCCGCCAGAAGTCATCGACCACAACTTGCAACATTGGCAATATTCTTGACCTGAATATTGCCTTATGTGGTCAATTTAAATTTGAAAAAAAAAGATGTTTAATCGAGATTAAACATTCTGGCGGGACTCGGGCGAAGAGTGAACTGATTGGGTTATTGTTCGGTCCTCTTCTCCTCGTCTTGTTGTCGGTACCTATGAGCTGTTGATCAGGGGACTGGTAAAGTATTTTCCTGCAGGTTTTAGTTTTGGTAACCCTCTGGCCTCTGCAGGAAGTTTGGTTACATGAGCAGAAGGTATTAGCTCATGTAAGTTGCCGCGGCGGAATGTCAGGAGTAAAGGTACTTGGAAAATAACCAAATTGTAGGTAATTTGGTTACTGTCGACATCTTCAATTTTCTGTCTGGCGGTAATTTGTTTCTTCCTAAATTTGGATCGAGTTTTCTTCCGTCCTTGACCGCGGCTATTTCCTCGGTTAGTGTGATGAGCTGAGTCGTCATTACTATTTCCATTGTTGTGAAATTTGAATCTTCCGTGTTTACATATGGGTTTCGACCTTTGTCAAAGGTGTGAGTCATTGGTGGAGGATTGAACGCTGTAATTTCTTCGCCAGCCACTCTGGTAATATTTGGAAAGTCTTCTTCATATGGACTTATCGTTTTCTGACTAAGAAGATTATTTTCAATTTTTTGAAGACCCGGTTGAAAAATGTATTCCACTTCTTCGGCTTCCAAAACTGCGTCGATGGGCCCTGGTTGATCAAATGTCGGATCAGCTAACATTTGCTTTTGCCAGGTGATGAAAATTTTATTGTCGATCACGACTGCTACTGGGGTTTGTGTGACTTCGTATTCTTTGCACAATTGTTTCAACTGAAATTTTGGAACTTCTGTGGTCACTGGAGCTGTGCTGTTTGTTTGCGGAATTTCGTACTCCTCATATAATTGTTGTAATTCAAATTTTTCATTTGGTGTCACTGGAGCTGTCTCTGAAATTTTTACCTCCAGCTTCATTATGGCGTCTTCATATTTGGCTTCTACCACCCAGAAAACGTCGTCGGTGAAGTACGAATCTGGACCGTACTGGTAGACTACTAATTCTTCGTGGAGTTCTTGGATGACTCATACCTGCTTCTTGATTTTATTTCTACAATCTCGACAATTACTTGTTTAATTGCCCGATCTAAAATGTTGATATTCTCTCGCTGTTGTTGCAAACGCCAAGTTTGGTCGATTTGATTTTGTGTGCTTGACATCAAACGCTTTTTCGATTTGTTGTCCGTTCTACATAATGATACGCGTGTTGTAACTGGAGCTGGATTCGTCACTTTCAAACACTTTTCACTCGGAATGGTGGTGAAAATTTTTGGAAAGGATTTTGTCAGTAGAGAGCTGCCTCAGTTTCTGAATCCTGGCTGGACACATCTGACAAGATTGGGGTAGGGTTTGACAGGAACACTTGTTCACTTGAGGACAGGATGTTGTCAGCGAAGAGCAGCCTCACTCTTCAACTCCTGGCTTGGTAACTGACAACTTAGGTTGGGGTAATTCGCGGAACACTGTTCCCGGGAACGAACACCTCACAACATTGGTTTCACTTTTTGTGCGACTGGTGGCACGAGGGCGAAGAGATTCGGGATGAATTTTTCGCGGGAACTCTTGACTTGTGTGCGCTGGTGGCACGATGGCGAAGAGATTCTGGGTGAATCTTTCGGCGGAACTTAGTGAACTTCGATTCACTTCTTGACTCGAAGGGCCATGAACAGATAAGAAAGACTTAAATCTTTCACGGGAACCCTTCACACGGGTTGAACTGATTCGGGTGAATCCGGCTCGAAGGACCATGAACAGATTTGGGAATTATCTGTATTTTTTGTGAAATATTTCGAAAACGGCTCAACTTATAGGTATAGGGAAAGCTGATAGAAACTCGAGTAAATCAAAAACGGAAGGCAGAACAAAGATTTTCATTTAAAAACGAAAATTGATAGGTACCGATGTAAGCGGAAAATTCGCCATTTTGAAAATATTTTTGTTGAATAGAACCAAACAGATTTTGGCTGAGTACCTGCTAGTTTTCAGATAACTTTTAAATATTATCAGAACGACCAAGTCCAATACTTCTAATGTGGAATTTAAACAGAAGAGCCTGTATTTTCTCTCATAATCAAATGTTATTGAAATTTTCTAGTTTTGAAATTAAAGCTTTGTATATTTTAGAATGTGCAAGTGGAAGGAGCGGCTTATCTTGCGAGGAACAAAGTATTCCAGCTTCATATGGTAAGTTAAAATTCAGCGAAACTTAAAAATTGAAACCCCTTTCCCCCCACTCTTTGGTTCAAATTTTCCAGTACAAATACGCAGGGTGTTTCAAAAAAATGTTACCAAACGTTATGGTGTTATAGCGGTCAATGAGACAGAAAATGAATTGATGCATTTGTTGCTTATAAATCCCTGGTCGCAAATGAACCATTTGCGGATCTTGCGACAGAAAAAGGCATGTTGCCATCACTCTGCCTAAGACTTCCTTTGGTGTGGCTACAGGTGTGTCATAAATCATTCATAGATTAGGAATTTAATGAAACCCCAAAGGAAAAAATCCAACGGGGTTAAATCCGAACTTCGTGCAGTCAAACTGCAATAGATTCTCCTCTCCCAGTGATTGACGAAAATGTGCTTCGGCGATTGTAAAAATGCTCAGCATATAGCATAAAGACCCTAGGTTTCGCTAGCGTCGTTTCTTGCTTCGCCGTAAATAAATGTATGTCTCTAAACGCAAATGGCTCTAGAAGCAAAGCGGCTCATTCGCAACTAAGCGGCATATAAGCAAAAATTTGCTGTTTTGTTTAACTACCCTGTAAATCTCTGCTTTCTTTATTCTAGCAACGTTTCAAACTCTCAAGTGTGTTCATCGCTAACGTGTACATGTGCATTGCTATACAGTGTGTTAGGTAGTGGTTTGGCAAAAAAAAATTGAAGGTAGATATACAGCCTGTATCAGAACTCGCTCCCCACCGGAAAGGTGCGAATAGTTAAGGCAATTGCCTAAACTAATGCTTCTTTACAACAAAGTTCTAACTCTTTGCGTTTGAGCGATAAGAACGTTTTAAAATAGCCAATCACAAAAGGCCTTGCTCTGGAGGACTAAGGGTGTAGTGAAGTGTTTTGAAAAATCGGGAAAATTCCACCGTGACGTGAGAGCCATGCGCTGTCATCGGCACCACCACCACCAGTACTGTGTTTGTTTACACCGGATAGGCAATATAAGGGAGAGACCGAGCGCTTCCCAGCAGTTGCTCACTGTGCATCAAACCGGTGAGTAACTCTGGGGGTCTAGCCGCGCATCAAACCGGCCAAACCCTCTCCGACGAGTGGTGCTTGCTGTGCATCAAACCTGTACACCATCTCCACCGACCCGACCGACCTGGAGCTCCGACGAGTGGTGCTTGCTGCGCATCAAACCAGCACACCATCTCCACCGACCAGACCGACCTGGGGCTTGGCACAGAAACTCCGACCGGGGGACAACCGTGTAAATAGTGTATATAGTTAGGGATAGTTATTAATTTTATTTACGTTTGGGGATTTGCTATTTTTAGTTGTACAGTTTGTTAGAATAAATAATTAGTTTGAGTTAGAAACCCGTTCTCTCTCTCTTTTGAGTTTTCCAAAAGGCCTAGCTCGCAACCCGATCTCCGACAACAGCCGCCCGGAAAAGTACATTACAAGGGAACAAAAGACGTTACTAGAAAAACAAAAAATAAGTAGAACGGACATTAAAAATGGATACTTGAATTATTTTTCATTCCTTAGTAAAGCATCTACTGTATACATTACACCTGGGAGAGAGCTTCTGGGATTATTCACTTTGAGACCTCTGTATCTCGCAAACGAAGAATAAAAACCTAAATTTTTTTTACATTTTTGTCATTCCCATTGTTGTTACCATTAGCACCTTTCCGGTGGTGAGTGAGTTCTGATACACCCTGTAAAATGGCAATATGAATCAATCAAGTAAAGTCGTATACTTAGTTTTCCCAAAAAATGGTTTTGAGCTTACGTATGGTCCTAAATTTAAGAACCGCTGAACTGGGATGATAAAAATTACTGTGTACTTTAAAATTACTGAGAAAACGGCAGACGTAAATTAACTTCTTAGTCTACTCCGTAATTTTTCCATCTTAATTTGTGTTTTGTTATTAAATTTTACAAAACAGTAAAACAGTCACAAATTTAGTAAATAAAAAAGATAAACACATTAGTTGTAAATTAAATAAAATGAAATTCAGAGTAAAATGCAAAATAAGTTAGAATAAAACTTTTTTAGTTTACAGGGACTCTGTAATTTAAAATTAGAACAGCATGCAAATGCATTCCCTAAATTTATGCGTAAAACTGATTTACAAGATACATTCTTCTACTTGGGCTGTAGGGGAGCAAGTCATCTAAAATGCGGCAACCGCTTTATTTAATTCAGAAATTAATTTTGAAAACTGAAAAAAAATTAATAAAAATCTAGTATTCTTTGACAAATTTTCCCATAACTTTTTTTAAAGTTTTCATCAAATTGCATGCCTCGTGAAGAACTACTGCTTGACTTACGGTAAGGATGTCCGTTTTTAGAGCTCCATCATGAGGATCTCATCGTATTTTTCAAGACGTTACACTCAATTTTGGTTTTTCTTATAGACGTCATATTCGACACTTGTATTTATGAAAAAGCAATCTTTACAAAAACGCTGTTTTCTCAATTTTAACCAGTATGTAAGATTCGGTCATATCATGTGATACATCGTTGTTATCAAGAACAAAAGAAACTTTTCAAAAATACAAAAATCAAATATTTCGTTCATAAGAAAAGTTGAGTGTTGTAACTTTTATATCAAGGGCGCCTTGGAAAAGGCGATGACCGATTTAGACTCCTTGTAAAAAAGTGCCGCTTAAAAAATAACGGAAAACGGAAAAACGGACACCCTGTAATTGTAGCAACGTTTTCGTTGTACATCATTAAAGATCCCAGATTAGATACTATAAAGTTTACCTAAAGATATACCGATTTTATGGTCTTTAAGGGTACTTAACTTTTGGGTCGTTTATGGTAGGGTTTGATACCACTTTATTAAATCCGTCACAGGAAATTATGCGAAGAAGTTTCTTACCAGGACCGTATTTGAAAAAACGAAATGAAGGGTACAGGGGAAAAACGACCTCAGTCCACTTGTTTAAGAAAATGAGGTGGAGTTGCAATATTGTAGTTTTTGGGAGTACTATTAGATAATTGAAGCAAAAAATAGCAATCACGACTTTAGTATAGAGCAAAATGAGTTACAAGATACATTATCCTGAAGAAAAAAGTCATGGGTCCGCGTTGGAAAACTTTGAATTTGATTGTTCTTGATTTTAGTTGAGATGGATTAAAGTCGTTTTTCCCCTCTACCCTTCAAATGTCGACAGCACTTAAGAAACGCTGCAGCTACATTGATCAGACGCTAATGTGTTAAAACTAAACCATCATACCTAGTGAAAGTTGTTTTCTAATTGTATCTTATTATTAATGCTTATTCAATTCTGCTTTGTTTGCAAATACAAATTTTAAGTATGGTCCTGATGCGGTACTCATGCCGCTCGGTCACTAGATACTACTCGTATACTAGACGATTGCGCGCCACCATAAATTAGGGACCGGACGAGGGACCGGACGAGGGACCGGACGATTGCGCGCCGCGGTTAAAAGATTCTTTTTTCCACTACTAGCTATGAAGTTGGCAATTATTGCGACTCCAAGTCAACTGAGAAGTTGAATTTCTCTATTAGTGGTTAATAATTTTTTCTATTGTTAACCTAGGTTAATAATGAACAAATTCAACTTGTTTGAGAATCCAGTGATGGTTGTTCAACAAAAACTTGAGCAACATAATTTTGTATACCCAGGAGATTGTCTTTAACGTATTTGCAATTTGAAATTACCTAACACGATAAAATTATTTGAAGAAAAAATGCCATTATTTTAAATTTCGCGCTCAACCAATAAATGACAGCTGATGACATCGCTACAATAAAAGCGGAATGCGGGAGCCCGAGGTTGGTTATGTTGTTAGAATATTATCGAAACAAGTATTTCAACCTTACGTTTCTCTTTGTAGCCTGATGATGATTTAATTAAAATCGAAATGTCGCTAATAATAAAAAGTTTAGTTTATTCCCTGCCCTAAATAACCAAAAACAAATTCTTCCGTCAAGTATTTAAACAAGTATTAATAACAATAAACACCAATTATTGTTTACCAAAATTATAATCAATTGTACAAGGCTGTGTCTAAACTCCCGGCACCGGTATCCAGTCCAATCCCGGCAGCGTCATGAACACTGGAAGTGACGTCATCAAAGACCGGGATTTGTCTTCAATTCCGGCATTCGGGGCGACAAAAACAATATCAACCGGTGCGCAAAACTATTTTTTATGTAAATAATTAATTTTCACTGAAAATTGTGCTGTGAAATCGTGTCTTTGCTAAAGTACGCACTGTAACTAGTGTTTCATTTTCAAAATTTTTATACTGAATTTAGGGCGTAAATAAATCTTGACCTAAGCTTATAGGTGCGCCCGAGATTATTGTTTGGCTGTTACAGTGTTACATGATATCAAATGTATTCAAAATTGGGACAAAATTTCATAGTTTTATGGAGGTGGAAAAGCCTGAAAAACATTGATGACATAACTTTCAAATAAGACGTGCATTACGTTTCCAGAACTTCGCAAAGGTTTGTTCCCCGTAATATTCAGGAACTTTTCCGCTTCCGAATAACTATGAAATTTTGGCCCAATTTTGAATATGTCCAACATAATGTAGCAGGCCTAATCTTGTCCTGATCTTGGATCACGACTGAAGATTTATTTACGCCCTAAATTCAGTATAAAAAATTTGAAAATAAATCTACTCTAGTCACAGTACAACCTACTTTAGCACGATTTCACAGCACAATTTTCAGTAAAAATAAATTATTTACATAAAAAAATAGTTTTGCGCACCGGTTGATTTGTTGTTTGTCGCGCCGGATGTACAGAAAGCCGAGATTCAAGATAAATCCCGGTCGTTGGTGACGTCATTTTCAAAGTTCATGACGTTGCCGGGATTGGAGTGGATACCGGTGCCGGGAGTTTAGACACAGCCATTGTACAATAGTGGCAAGTCATAGTGATTGTTGCACCCGATGTGTTAGTTGGAGGTTGTAGCTTTTGTTGGTAAATTGATAACCGTATTAGAATACTGGTTTCATTCATAGCGGTGAAGATGTGGTTGATGGAAATGCACCCGATGATGGTGAACGCTGTGACTCGGCTGATAAAGCCACAGAAGTTGTAGGGCTAGGAGACGCGATAATTGTCAACTTCATAGCTATGTGTGGAAAAAATAGTATATACACCACGGTGGCGAAGACGTTTATAGACCTCGCACCTTATTCCACTCGGGGCAAAGCTCCTCGCGAAATAATCTTGGTGCTCGGTCAATAATAATAGTCTTCGCCATCTTGGTGTATATACTATTTTTTCCACAATTTATTTTATTTATCCACAAACACATTATAATTGGAGTTTTATCCACACTTATAAAGTTATAAAGCATATAAAAAGACCTATTATCCACTAGAGGAATAAAGTAACTTTATTCCACGTGTGAAATAATGAAAAAATTAAAATTTAACTTCGATTAATTCCATTTTGTTAATGTGGTGATTGTGGATAAAACGTTGTACTGCATTTGTGTTTTAGTCGCATTCTATCCGCTTAAGAATATTAAACACTCGGGCTGACGCCCTCGTGTTCCAACATCCTTGCGTGGATGAAATGCTTTCTAATACACTTATACTACAAATAACTATCATTTTGAACACATTTTTTATACAGGATGTTTACGGTCTAGAAATCGAAACTTTACTTGGTGTTAAAAGAGTGTATAAATAGGGTAACTGCAAAAAAAAACAAGAAAGTTTTACTTTTAAGAATGTTATTTAACTCAGAAGTATTGGTACAGGGTTTGAGGGTCACTGGAACCCTTTCTCTGCTAAGGGGGAGAATATCCACGCTAAAAAGCGTCGAATTTCACTTATTTTACTTGTTGTCTTACAGCCGTTGTAAGCAACACTTTTAATAGTATATTAAAAAACAAGTATCATAAGACCACTCTTGAAGCACGAATTCAGTTTCAACAACGAGTGACGTTAGCCACGAGTTTTTTGAAAGAATGAGTGCTTCAAGGACTTATGAAACGAGTTTTTTTATACTATTTTTTGTAATTTGCCCCCTTTCTGCCGATTTTAAACAAAAATTGTTATTTTTGTCGATTTGGGGATTTTTGTGACGGTTGGTAAACTGTCAATTTTGAAATTAAAAAATTGATTTAAAATTTTTGTTTTATCCAAATTTTGTCAAAAACACAAGTATGAATGATAATGAAGGTAATCTTGCCTGTACGCCCCCTGAAATTTTCGAAATTGGCAAAAATACGGTGGCAAATTCGCTACCTGCCAACCTAAAGATTTCCGTAAAATGTTCCGTGAAATTATGGCTATTATGACATCGCACTTGATGACGTTGAGTGCTTTTAGGAGCCCATTGAAGCATCCAAATGACGACAAATTTCAAAAAAGTTATTTACAGGATACATTCGTCCATTAGGACTGTAGGTGTATCATTTCCCTTAAGTTTCAACATCAAGACCGTAAACACCCTGTATTTAGCATTTTTACTTCTTCCTTTTTACTTATTTGCAATATTTTTTAACACCGACACGAATTGCCTTCTCAAAATCACAAACAATTTCTGTTGGATCCATGTTAATATTTTAAGACTGAGTACCAACTTTTCGGAAATTCTAATTCCCTTTAACGCGCAATCGTCCCATGTCCACTGTGTAACATTTATGAACACGTGCTAGAATATCAAAGATCACGGGAAACTAAAACGAAGCCCAACAAAATAGATACATACGCAAAGTCAAATGTCTGGGGGACATCCAGGCCGAGTAAATTGAATAGTAGGTCACTAAAATGCATTAAAATGCGCCCTCCAAAAGTTAGAAACAAAGCTAATAAAAACCGTCTGGAGCACGAGAAAGGAAGCACAGAGCAACACCAACAGGAAATTCTCCAACTTACTTAATCTTGGGGTTGACAAAATTAGTAAATAGGGGACTGAGGTAATGAGTTAAATTAAAACAAAAACCAAATCAGTCTTATGCCGATTTTACGCGATGTATAAAGTCACGAGTGGTGACGGGGTGCCTTTGCTGTGCTCAACTTCTCGAAGTGCAGATGGGTCGTGGTGTGTGCAAATTCTCTAAGTGCCAATAGTTTGTATTGTGCAAAAAACTCTAAGGCCCGGTTGCTCAGTTCGAGCTTAAACCGAGTTTAACTAAGCTTAGTTAAACGCTTAGCATTGGTTTAATAAGCGGCCGACGTTGCGACGTTGGCCGCTTAAGCATTGGCTTATCTCTAAATACTTTTAATATTAACGTTATTAATATACATAACTTTATAATTTTATTGAAATCGTTAAGAGGAGAATAAAAGAAACCGAAGTAGCAGTTTTACGCGCAAAGAAAATAAATTTGGTTAATTTTATTCAATATTATAAAACTAACACTAGAGTGCTTTTGTTCGATGAAATGGTGTAATGTTCGTCTTGGGGTTGAAGGACGAACGAAAGAATCAAGTTCGTTTGAAGTAATAATTTATTGAGACAACTACATTGTGTCTTTACTACACGACTACTCGACGATTACTTATCGACTACATTACAATATTTGGATGTCCTAAAACTAACTACGCTGTCAGCATTAAGCAATAATTAATTCTAGAACATTCCTTTTTGGTCTTACACTACAATGGCCCAAATTGCACTAAGATTTAATGCAACAGCAGACACCAGTAGAGTAGCTACTACATTACGAAAAATATGCGACAATTAAAAAAATCATAAAATATGCAGACCAACAATGTTATTGGTGGAGGGCCATCAAGCACATATACTACTTACTTTCACAACGAAAAAAAAAATTGTTTTAATGATAATTACTGATAAGGAACCAATAAATTGCCGGATTCGACAGCGAATTTGCTGATGATGCACAGAAACAGCTTTTTTTAATAAAATTCAGTTCAGTTTGAGTTAAACATGTGATAAACAAATAAACTTGAACAATAACAGTAATCAGTGGAGGGCCATGGCAACAACATGTTGTAAGTTAGTATATTACAAAAAAAAAAATTTACTTACTTATTTTTATTCTAGTATATTTAACATTATTTTTTAATTGCTGCAGCAGAATTCGGGAGTCAAGGAAAGAATGATGTTAGAAATTACTGATATGTAAATCTTATATGATTTAAATTATAGCACAAATTTTTAAACAATTAAATTATTTATATAAAACTGAGGACGTCCAAGTCTTCAAATGCACAAAGGCAACAGATAAACGGTGCAAATCAATTTATTGCTGTGCTCTGAAAGGAAACGATAAATTGCATTTTTTCAGAAGGAAGCACAATTTGAATATGCCGCGCATGAAAGAGCTCCATGAAATAAGAAAAAATCCATTCTAGTAATTAATAATTATATTTTGATACATTTTTAAGCATAAGATTCATGTTATAGCGATATTGTTTCTCCAGTGTACTAAAATAATGATAAATGATGATATTATTTCATCTGAACCTAACTTTTCAAAATCAGAACTGTCAAAACAAAAACTCGCAAGCAACCTCTTACTTGAAGTGCGCAAGCGTACAGTACTACCAACCGCATACGTGACCAGTTCAGCGCGGCTTAGCTAAACTTTCCAGTGAGCAACACAACAGTGGTTTAAACTTAGTTTAAATTTAAGCCGAGTTTACGTAAGCCAAAGCTTAAGCTCGAACTGAGCAACCGGCCCTAAGTGCCCTTATTTTAGGATTAATTCTTCGAGGCGACATCGTAGGATGCATTGTGAGTCATATTCGATTTGAATTCTCTTTACTCCGAGCATGGATTGTTACCTGTTTTTCCGTAGGTATTTCGGTTTATGCTTTGATGGATTTTGTTGCGATATTTTTCCGAATTTATTAGACAGACCAAAATATGCATATTTACAAGTTAGGAAGACACTGCGGCGTTATCTTCCATCACTATCGGGGGTTGCCAAAACGGTAGATGTTTAACGATAAGAAAATTGTTTCTTTTCTCGAGATGGCCAGAGTTTCTCACGTTGTTCGACATGGACTTGGTTGTAAAAATTATCATAAGTACCTGCCGAGAGTGTCGGGGTTGGAGCGTGAATTACGTAACAAAAGCGGCTGACGACATATGTTTATTTGACCGTGCCTAAGAGTGTTGCTATTGATCTGTGGACGTAAGTTTGTTGGCTTTTTAAAAGTAAAAGAACTTTCATTACTGTACTTGTAAGACGTAGTATTGTAAACCTAGGTTTAATCGTTGTGTTCATTACTTTCTCATTTAATCAATTCGGTGACAAGATTTTGGTGATTCAGTTCGGAATCGCCTCCTTAAGGGACGATAATCCGTTAGATTTTGTACTTGTTTAATTGGCCTAAACATACCTGTTAACCGTTTGTACCTTTCAGTATGTTTATTAAATTATTACCTCTAAGTCAAAACCTCTTTCCCAAATAATTGTTTCCGCAACATAGCCGGAAGACCTACCTCAAATAAATGTTTTTCGCTCTTGTGGCGGCTACCACTCAGTTCAGATATAGTTAAACTCAATCATAGTTTAATTACCCGCCACACCCCTTTGAGGATTGGACGCATAGCAGGTGTTGAAACTGACTGCAACGCGCAATCGTCCAACACTCGTCAAAGCATCTTATTGTAAGGAATGTGAGGGTTTCTTAGCTTAAACACCATGACCTGTTGTAAAACTTTATGGTGTACAAATGAAACGTTGCTACAATATATCGCGCCTAGAACTCATTATTGAACCATATAAATGCAAATATTTTTGACAATTAATGATAAATGTCATTTCGGTGGGTCATATCATTCAAATGAAAATTTCAAATTACGCCCTACGTTTTCAATATTTTTATTTTGCACGTCATCTGTTTATCATAAATAAGGAGCGGGTGGTCATGACGCTACAGAACCTTATTTGATTTAACGTGCGGTGCCTGCTCCGAGAGCTTACACACACGGCCCCCATGGGCGTGGGGCTGGGATACGCCCAACCAACGCGTACGCAAGAGCGTACTCCCGGTTCGCCAGACGCTGCAAGGCGCCTAACCTCACCGGTCGGAGCGAGTACTATCCATCCTCTACTGCCTATGCGAGTCAGCACCCGAGTTGGGAAACACAACTCACACGTCGAGGAGGCGAACCTCCCCTAACCAGCATTTGGCTTTCAACCACTGCCCCCATGAAACCGAACCCGCGACCGGTGGGAGACAAGTCTCCCTGAGCCACCGGTCCCCGTGGTATCAGTTTGCGGATCACTGGTCGGATGTTCGCATCAGAAACAGCTACTCTTGCAAGTCCGGCGCTGGTGAACCAGCTCGGGTACTTTAAGTCGCCATTCCCAAAGCCCCCTGCGCTTCCACCCCATTTACTCACGCTATCTTTCCATCAGCCGCATTTGAAACACCCTTCTCCCATACTCTCGAAATTTCAGAAACCATTAACCATTGGTGAGGTCTCGAGACACATCAATCACTCCTTCATCATCCACAGTGACACCCATCCTTTCCAAATCTCGCAGCTCTGAATACCTTTCACAGTCAACAAGGATATGTTTCCAGTCCTCGACATCCGCACCGCAGGCACACTCCTGAGACTCGGAGAGCCCCCTAACATACATAAACCCATTCAAACTCCCATGTCCCGTTAGCAAATACGACTCGGTCATTGAGAACTCCAGCGGACCCGCATCCCTGAGCATCCTGACATCACTAACAAACTGATAAGTCACACGTCCCTTCTCACTTGCATCCCACTCACCCTGCCATTCATCCCATAGATCTTCTACGATTCTAACTACATACTCTTTATAAACTCTCGCCCACCCTTCTCACATCTAAATCATTATTCCATCCAAATTGTAACCCCTTCTTGACCTGAAAAGCGGGCCGCGTTTTCCGAGCTTCCATCCACCATGACAGTTCGCCCATTAGAACCCTCATGGCATCAAGTGACACCGTTCTACAAACTCTCACACACAGCAATCTAGCGACGCGCTCACACCTGTCTAATGCAGAGATGCAATACTTATGCTGAAGCACAGTGCCAGATCCCTACTCCATACATTACACACGCAATGATCACACCCAGATAGATACTCCTAACTACCTTTGCTTTAAGACCCCATTCTTTTCCCACAACACGACGAAGCTTGCCAACCAGTCCTTCAACCCTTTTTCTTACGCGATCGATGTGAGCACCAAAGCGCATCCTCAACGACAATACCCAGATACTTTACTTTCTTGACCAACTAACACATCGGCCATTAATTCTAATAGATGGATTTCGGTTTCCAGACAGTGTTCCCTTCAGAAACATTGCAACAGTCTTTTCTACGGAAACCTCAACACCCGCACGATTACCCCATTCAGAAACCACCTGCAGCCACCTCGTACTTTGCTGCTCTAAACTCAACCTACTATTCCCCTCAACAATGATCAACAAATCATCGGCATAAGCCGTTACCTGACATTCCCTCATAGATAACAACAGGTTGTTTAAAGCCAAGTTTCATAGGATCGGCCCGCAAACCGATCCCTGGGGACAGCCCCTACCAACGCCCAAGTCCATCGACTCCCAGCCATTATCGACCACGACCCTCCTATCTTTGAAATAGTCTTTCCAAACATTAAACTCCGGACATCAAAGTTCCAGAAGACAATCTAGGACATAACTCCACTTCAGATTATCAAAAACTCCCTTGAAACCTATGAAAATTCCAAGCAGATACCGAACCTTCCACAATCCTTAGGCTTCTGGCCCAAGCATCCTCTGTCGACCTACCCGAAATGAAGCCATACTGCCTATCATCCCACTCTCCCTCCATCAATCCCATCAGCCTTTGAACGAGGATTCTCTCAAAGACTTTCCCGACCACTGGCAGCAAACAGATCGGCCGGTGTGAACCGGGATCCGTCGGCACTCTGTCCGGTCCTTCACCTATGACCACCAAGTTAGCAACCTTCCAACACAAAGGAAAAACCTGCTCTTCTAAACACTTAGACAACACAGCATAAACAGAGTCGGCACCAGCACACCAGGGTACCCTCAACATTTCCTGCGTCACCCCATCCGGCCCCGGAGCCTTACGCAATCCGATCTTTTTCACCGCTATTTCAGCTTCATCAAACTCCAGTGGCTCCGGAGTGACCTCGAAATCTCTATGATGCGCCTCTTCACCAGGAGGGAAGAACCGCCTACACAGTATCTCCATGCACGGTCGCCACCCCGTGACAGGGGCACCATCACACTTCAAGCTGTGCACATAATTCTTTTTTTTAACTCTGTCCATTTATATGCGGTATATTGGACCCCATGGCTCTCTTGCGTCTGTATCAGCAACAAACCGCCGCCAATGCTGTTCTTTTTCTTTGATCAGCATTCTCTTACAAACCGCAAGCGAGCGCCTGTACTTGGCCCCAAGATCAGCGGACGCGTCCTCATTACCTCGCCGCACGGCCCTCTGCCATCTTTTCCTGGTCCGTCTTACTTCCGATTTAAATGCCGCCAGCTCTGCAGTCCACCATCTGCAGCAAGCTTTCTCAGTCCTATGTCTACGGACGAGGTATTGATCGTTGGTTTCGCGGAAGCAGGCTTGCAAAACATCAACTGCGTTTTCCGCACACAAACCTTCTACTGTGTCAGGAAACAGGCCAGCAAACGCAATACCATACCCTCTCCAATCTGCTCCTCGATCTTTCCAAGCTACCCCCCCGTTGGACGGTTTTCCCCGCCTTCATTTTCCGGCTTTTCAAGAACCTTCATCACAATCTCATTATGATCACTGACAGTCATTTCGTCATTCACACTCCATTCCGTGTTGAAACGGTCCACCCACTCCTCATTCACCACGGATACATCTACGTCACTCTCACCCATCGCTCCGCTGAAAGTAAAAACTTCACTCGGCACATTCAAGACAGTCATGCTACCGTTCAGGAACACGTCACATAAAATCTCTCCCCGCTCCCTCTTGTCACCAGCTCGGCCTCCCTTACTAAACCACAAAGGCTATTCCACATTTGCATTCATCCCACACAACAGCGGCCTGCCAGCACATGCTGCAGCCACTCTCTCCAGGTACTGCGCATACGGGTGGATTTCTTCTCCGAACGCACAGTACACCGAGCAGACAACCACCGCACCAAAGTTCCCTCTAAGCTCAGCACACACGCCCCATTCATTACTCAGCTCATCCATTCTTGCCGCATAGCACCTGCCATCCGCGACCGCAATGGCAGCATTCGCACTAGCATTCGCAAAAACACGCACTCCCATCGGCACACCCACCACTCTTCCAGCCACCACGTACGGCCTGAAGGAGTGCCAACGAACCAGCGCTCTTTTATAATCGGGGCACATCTCCGACGAGGCGCCGTGATCAGCTGGCAGTTTCGCCTTTTTACAATTTGCGCATTCCGCTTGCTCAGCTTTACAAGCCGCTCTCAAATGTCCTTCTTTACCACACTTGGAACAGAGCACAGGTGCCTGGCACGTTCTTCCTCCATGACCGTATGATAGGCAACTATAACATTGCATGGGCTTTTCAAAAAGCCTCGCCTTATATGACTGAAAACCAATGAACACTCGCCCTTCCTCCCTAATGAGGAGGAACCCCACCGTCCCTCATCATCCGAACTGCCCTAACCCTAAAGCTGGATTTATAGAATGGGTACCGTATCGCATCCGGATTGGTACCGTATTGGTTCCGTAGACGGAACGTGGGTACGAAAGAATGCAATTTATAGAAACAGTAAGGTAGAAATGACACACATGGACCGTAAGCTCCGTACCGTCTAAGATAAATTGGGACAATTTTTCGTTTATCGACTACGGTATGGGATTTATAAATAGTGCCATAAGAATTCAATATTTTATATTTCTACGGTGCGGTCTACAGAACCAATGCGGGTGCGGTACCCAATCTATAAACCCAGCTTTACTGCTACTTCAGAACTGACATTTTGAATAAGCTTATCTTTAACTTGCTCTGCAGTGAGCACCTTACCTTTCCGCGACCTAAACACGACTTTTGCCCCTTGTGTCACCGTCTGTGGCGCCCGCGCAACCTCCACGGTCTGCACGGACACCCCAGCAACGCCCGCTCCAGCCACCTGCGAATATGTGGGCCTAGCAGAAGCCGCAGGCTCCTTCCGACCCGTCACACTCAAGACCCCTCTTAGATGCGCATTTTCTAATAGCACCTCCGTAAGGAGGCTTTCCATCTCAGCGGCTCGAGCCATTACAAATTCAATTGCGTTTTTACTTACCCCGTTTTTCCCAGCGCAGATATACTCCCGCAGCACAGTGATTTAAAATCAGAAAAAGGCGATCGAAACCTAAAATTTCAACATTTTTCTAGAGCTATGTAATTAATGTATGTTATACAACAAACACAAATGCAAGTTTGCTACTACAGTTTTCGTTAATTGCATGCTTCAAATCTAAGATTTAAGCCTTTAAACATGAGTAAAATCGTGCGCTACAAGAACACTTAATTATACAATTAAAATACCTATTTTTTGGGGCTATGTATGCAAAAGACCCTTTGCTGTATCATTTAAATTTTGAAACAAGAGAAAAATACTATCTTTAGAGATTCGTTTAGTATAATTACATTTATAAAAGTTCTGGTTTTAAATTGTTTTTAGACCTATCCAAATATACCTTATTTTTCATAGATTTTTTGTGGAAATTGAATTACTTGTTTAATAAGACAAGTCAAGACACAGTGGGGTGCTTTTAATATTGTTCCTTAATGCTTCTGGAATGCGATGATTGTTTGTTATCTGCGTCTAGCTGCGTTAAGGGTAGTTACAGCTAATTAAAGGTACCGAGAGCAGGGTAGCCAAACTGCGTTAGTCAAAATGGACCAAACTCATAGCACGAGTGCGATCTTTTTCTTTTAATTAGTTTACGATAACTTAACCGCAATCATTAGTAAAAAGTGCTCCTGCTAAACCATTTGCAAAAAATTTTTTCATCCCTTATTTTTTATCGTATCTAAAATGAGCTTTTATGAAAATCATTACCTACATATCTCTAAATTTATACCTACTTTATCCCTAAAATTCAGAGAAATATTAAATCAACAGGCAGGTAGCTACTTGTAATCCCTTCAGGTAAAAATAAAATTCCAATATCCCCAGGGTTCGTGAAGACTTTTAGAGTTTGAAACACTTATCTTTTGGTTGTTGTGCGTACTGGTCGTTTAGTTTATGTTGTGTTTACTGTGTTTTGCAAAAACACTAATAAAAATAGTCTTTTTCAAGACTTGGCGCTTTCATCCAAAGTCAAAAGGTAATCAATTTTTTTTATTTGCATAGGAAAATCTAACGAATGATTTATCTTGTTTTAGACTTCCGTTTATTGTTGTGTACTTGTGTGGTATTGTTTTTTACCATGGATAACAAGCCAATCACACGTTTGCAACTGCATAACATAATGATGGAATTTCCACACAATTCCCTTGATATTAGAAAAAACCAGGTTCTGGATTTTCTCAAGGAACGTTTTTGTACAAATGGAGACGAAGAAGCTACGGAAGCACTCGTGTCCTTTACTAGAAATTCATTTTTTGCACCTTATTTTCGAAATTGGAAGAATGTTGGTCGAAACAACGACCGATTTTTAAAGAAGTACGATTTTTGATTACGAGAAAAAATAAAATTTCCTGATTTGGCTCTTCGCGCTCTTCCAACTACTTCATCTGGGGCTTCCACATCAAAAGCAGGGCGCCCTTCTAAAGACTTTGAAGAATCTTCAACCGTTATTAAAAGAAGAAAAACAGAAATATTGCGCAAGGAAAAATCTGTTGCTGAATTATCATTTGCGACCGCAATGAAGCTAAGAGAGGGGGGAGATGAAGCCGCAGCGAAGTTGCTTACAGAAGCAACTACAACAACACCTTCCTGAGTTCGTAGAATTTTAAGATCTTGGCAAAGTCCCGAAACTCAGAGACAAGCTATTCTTTGGAAGAAGCAGTCCCTCTAATTATTTCGTCGAGTTTAACTCAAAGCCAATATAATGTTTTAAGAAGAGGTGCTATGCAACATGGACACGATTTGTATCCACCGTATTATAAAGTCCTCGAAATGGAGAAATGTTTTTATCCGGTAGGAATTATTATTTCAGAAGAAATGTGTGAAGTACCTCTACAACAACTTTTAAACAAAACCTGTGAAAGCATTTTAAGAATGATTTCACTTGAATCAAATGAAACTCGACAATTAGTTTTATTGTGCAAATGGGGCTTTGATGGAAGTTCAGGATTTTCTAGCTACTAATATCAACAGGAGGATGCACCAAGGACAGAAGAAAGTTTGTTTACAACATCACTAGTGCCTCTTCATCTAAAAGACGAAAATGAAAAAAAAAATCCTGTGGAAAAATCCTCGACCAGCATCAAAAAAGTACTGTCGACCAATACGACTGCAGTGGATTAAAGAAACAGTAGAAAAATCAAAACAAGAAGAAGCTGAAATTAAGATTCAAATTCAAGAGTTGACACCATATCAATCGCCACTGGGGTGTATTACTTTTAATTTATCTCTAACCATGGTAGACGGGAAGGTCTGTAGCGCGTTAACAGACTTGCTATATATGCAAAGCGAAAATATCCCAGATGAACGATATAGTATCTCTACGGTCTAAGTCAGTTGATACCAGCACTTTGAACTTTGAAGCAATTTGAACTTTCGGTGTTACATGGATACATCCGATTTTTTGAATGTTTGTTACATGTGGCGTACAGGCTAGAAATTAAAACTTGGAAAGTATCGCAAGATAAAAGAAATGAATCTGAAAATCGGAAACTTCTTATTCAAAACAAATTTCGAGAAAAAAATGGGACTTTTAGTCAATATTCCAAAGTCTGGAGCTGGAAACACCAATGATGGAAACACTGCAAGGCGTTTTTTCTCTGACCCTGCCTTATCTGCAGAAATTACACGAATTGACGAAGAACTTATCAAGCGATTTGCTGTATTTCTGCGAACAATTAACGGTGGATATGAAATAAATGTCGAAAAATTTGAAGAATATTGTTTAGCAACAGCGGCAAAATACATTTAATTGTACAATTGGTATTATATTGCCTCCTTCTGTGCATAAAATATTAATACATGGATCTTTAATAATAAAAGAAGCTATACTTCCAATTGGAGAACATTCTGAAGAGGCGCAAGAAACAAAAAAACGAGACAAAAAGATTTCGGGAAAGTCACACGAGAAAAATCAACATTAAAAAAGTTAATGAAGATTTATTTCACCGACTAATTCTAAGTTTAGATCCCTACCTAAGTTCATTAGAATGTTATACCAAAAGAAGGCGTAAAATTGATGTTGATATGCGTGCATTAGTAATAAATCATCAGGAGGATGAAGAAAGCTATTGCGAGGAAGAAGCAGATGAGCAGGAATTTGAAGACTTGTGAGAGGTAAGTTATATCTACAATGTTAATTACTGTGAACTAAATTATACTTTTTTTAGGGCAGGTCAAAACAAAACAAAAATAAAATGCTTATTCCCAGGTCAATTCAGAATGATACCAAGAATAAATTTATAATTCTTAAAATAAAATTGTACACATATATAATTGCATATGCATTATTGCATTATATCCATTCCTTTTTTTAACGAATAGGATATTACGATGTAGTATGTGTAAATAAACGTAACTGTATTGATTAGTTACTTTAATATAAATAAAAACAAGTTTTTTAATTACTAAACACACTTTTTTATGTCTATGTACATTTTTTTTTATTTTACCCCTCAATAAGGGTTGCAAATGAAATTATATTTATCTTTTCTGTCACCATCGTAACTTACATACAAAAACGCTTTTGCTGTCCAATTTTCATAAGAATTCATTAATTAATATAGAAGCCAGGAGTTTCGATCACCTTTTTCCGATTCTAAGGGGCTGATTTCAAGTTGGGTCGCAAAGTTGCGTGGGTCGCCAACCAATGACATTGTTAGATTTGCGTCGTTGCTATGTCAATCACGATTTGCGTCGGTCGTAACTCAACTTGGAATCAGCCCCTAAATCACTGTGCGGTGGAACCTCTTCGCAGTCCCTCGTAAATCGTCTTAAAAAACCGCACAAAAATTCGAAGAAACAGTTGTTAAATACTCGAAAACTTCCGGAGACCCAAATGCCGGGTCAGAACACAAAAATTCAAAAATGGCGGAGGCGCCGGGCAAATCACGCCTCTGCACTCTCGAATCAGACATCGACGTCGAAATTCGACGGAGCGATCGTGGGGCCCCTTCGAACGGTGCCCCCTTTTCCACAACAACAAACCCTGCGGAACTCCGCAAAACCGTGCACAACCACAAATTTTAGGTTATGTTTCTCACACAATCAAAACACATATCCGGTCACTTCAAACTCTCAGATGGTATTGGCCATGACGCTACAATTGACAAGCTGAGTTGTCGCAGCGCTCTCGAGAAGTTCAATATATATCTATAATTAGTCGGCTGCAGTCTGCAGCGAACCATGAGCCGACCAATTGTTGATAAATATTGAACTTCGTGAGAGCGCTGCAACGAGTCAGCTGGTCGATTGTAGTGTCATGGCCGCCCCTTTAAATTTCCTCTCCTTAATCATAAACTAATCGAACGTGAACGCGTGTACATCGTCTGCGAGCTAATCGTCGTGTTATCTGAAAAAAACTTAAAAAACTATTAATAAGCCTAGTACCATTCACTATCTAGTCGTAGTGTTCTATTAGGGCTATTTATCAGTGTTTTTGTGATGAACTAACCAAATTCGCGTGTGCAAGTGCCTACCTACGCGATGACTTTTTGCATTGGTGCCTTATCTCCAAGATTCTGTTTTGTGGCTTGGACCTGCTTTCAATAATTGTTTACATTCACTATTACATCGATCATCGCCGTCTGTATAGAATTAAGGAGGCGGTGACATCGATAATGTCATCTTGCCCGAATTGTTGTCAAAAAGTTTATTTAACGGATCCAACGCTTAGCTGCGATAGGTATCGTCTGAAAATCCACTCTGGATGTCTTCGGGAGGTGGGTGATCTGCTTAGAATCCGGGAAATGAACCCTAGGTCTGTGAAGATTCTTTGCAGAAACTGTATCACCAATGATAATAAGCTGGACACCTTGCTTATTCTCATTAATGACTTGAAGGCTGATTTTCAACCTCGTCTACAGAAATTGGAGAAACAAGTTTCGTCGCGTGATGCTATCAATATCAGTACATCAACAGCAAAAGAAGAAATCATTTCCGAGACACTTGATCGAATGAAACGTGCTAATAACATTGTAATATCAAGTCTTGCTGAAAACAACAACGATATGGCAACTGTTGAGTCCATGCTTAAAACTGTTCTTCCGACTGTTAAAGTTAACCACGTCCAGCGACTTGGTAAGCCAGCTATTTCTTCTAACAGCCAACGTCAATCCAAACCCAGATTACTAAAGATAGAATTAACTAGTCCTAACCTAGTTCGTGATATTCTCAGGAATAAAAAGGCCTTCCCCAATGTTAAAATGTTCAACGATCAGACACCTTTGCAAATCAAATATTTGAACCAGCTACGTGAGAAACTGAAATGTATGCAAGATTCTGGCACCCAGGCTACTATCAAATACGTAAATGGTACTCCAAAAATAATTGCTGCTGAGAGATCATCTGTTCCCATCTCGCCAATCTCGCTCCATTCGACTTTAAACTAAAATCGCCGCCCAATTGCAAACACACGTGCTTTTATCAAAACGTCAGAGGCCTACGCACTAAAACTCAAAGTTTCTTCAATTCGTCTTCAACTGCTTTGATTTTATTGCCATCAGTGAAACTTGGTTAACAAGAGACATATTTTCTAGTGAGTTGTTTGGTAATAATTATAATGTGTTTCGCAAGGATCAAATGACACAAAGACCAGTTATCACACGCGGGGGTGGTGTCTTGCTTGCTATCAACTCAAAATTTCCTGCTGTTGCAATTGATTGCTCTGTTTTAATAAATGCTGCACCTTCAATAGATATTGTAGGTGTAATCATTAACGACAAATGTTATACTAAACTCCGCATTTTTGTACTTTATATTCCACCTTCAATGGCATCAAATGACGTCGAATTATTTTTTGATCACTTTGGCCACATGTTTGGTCCTATTAGTAGTAATATGTTACTTTTAGGTGACTTTAATTGCCCTTGTTATAATAATCAAACAATAGATATTTTTTTTATATTATCCAAAATGCGACTAATTTCTTAAATTTACAACAGCTTAACAACGTCAGTAATCACAATGAACGCATGCTCGACCTTGTGTTTTCAAATGTAAACTGTAGTGTCACCAGATGTGAAGAATCTTTTGTAGAAGAAGACCGTCATCACCCCACATTAGAGATTGAAATTAAATATCCTGGTAAACCTTTTAAAAACTTTGCTATTAATGGTGATGTCCAACAATGTAATTTTCGGAAAGCTAACTACCCTCTTATGTATGAACTTATTACGCAAGTTGATTGGGCATTTTTAGAAAATATGACTAATGTTAATCACGCTTGTGATACGTTTTATAAAACACTTCACAATATTTTTAAACAATCTGTTCCATTCTATCATTCTAAAAGAACTTGTAACCGTGAATATCCGCCCTGGTTCAACTATGAAATTATACAATGTATTCGTAGAAAGTCTGCTATATTATCAAAATATAGGTCATATGGAAGTCGTTATTATTATGATTTTATTTGTACACTTAGAAAACAACTAAAATATTTAATAGACAATGCATATAGAATATACGGACTGTTTATAAAAGATTGTAGGATCTCAGGTGGACCTGGAATTTGAATTTACCGCATTTAATTACTTTATTTTTATGAAATTTCTGAAAAGTACCAATTTTTATCTACTCAGGCAACCAGTAAAACCAAATTTTTTATATACTAACATTGTTCGTTTTTTCTTGAAAGAAGCGGCAAACTTTTAATACCTACTACGATCCTACATTCATTTATGGACAGATTGTATATTTCAAAGGTTGAGGATGATATAACTGATGATCCCAAAAAATTCTGGGCTTCATCAAATATTTAATCAAACTATAAACATTACTTACATTCCAGAAGAAGATATAGCTTGTGCTTTAAAACAGTGCAAGGATAGCATGACTAGTGGTCTAGATGCAATACTTAGCTTTATTCTTAAGGATTGTGCAGGTATTCTATGTAAACCATTGTATTACTTATTTAACTTAATAATAAAAACAGAAACGTTCCCTCTAATGTGGAAAAATGCGTGTATTACTCCTGTTCTTAAAAAAGGTGATGTGTGTGAAGTGTTGAATTATCGCCCTATAACAATCTTATGTAACTTTTCGAAGGTTTTTGAATCTGTAGTATACAAACAGTTATACTTTTCTGTACAACCATTAATATCAGGTAATCAACACGGTTTTGTTGCCAAAAGGTCTACCATTACAAATCTTGCAGTATTTACTCAATACACGTCTGAAGTAATTGATGATAGAGGCCAGGTTGATGTGATTTATACGGACCTACAAAAGGCCTTTGACCAGCTGGATCACTATATTCTATTGAATAAATTACAAAGTATCGGGTTCAGCAATTGTCTATTGTCGTTACTGCGCTCATATTTATTTGACACAAAACATGTGGTCAAGTATTGTAGTCACATTTCCTTGTACCTACTTCAGGTGTTCCGCAGGGTTCCAATCTAGGTCTTCTTCCCTTTTTGTTGTTTATAAATGATCTGCCTGATTGGATACCTTGTGATAGCCTGCTGTTTGCCGATGATGTCAAATTGTATTCCAAAATCAATAAGTCGTTTTAATATTAATTCTCGCATTTTTTTTAGTTATTAATTTTCTCATCAAGTTAGCGAATAATAAAATTGTCTGTCCTATATTTTTGCAAAATCTTAATATTTTAGGACCCAGACCTAACGCTCGTCACAACTTTCTATTGTGCACCAAAATCGAACAAACGCACTAGTGAAGTCGCCGATATCGGTAATGTGCAGTCACTTTAATTTATTACCAGCTGAACGGGATTTCGTATATTCTAATAAGAATTTAGTGTTGTATTTAGTTATGTCCGCGTTTGGTATTTAATGTTAAGTTTCGTTTTTCTTTACATTTCCTGTAATTGGGCAAGTGCCTGTTGGAAATAAATAGCTATTTATTTATTTATTGATCATAACTTATATTCGTCACACGGTATAAATGGGATGTATGATGACTACTGTTTTTCATTGTAACTTATATTTTTGTTTTGTTGTAGGTACACAAGCCTCCGCAGGATCAAGAGCTAATACATCAGCAGCGATATTTCTTCTCTTTCTCTCTATTAATTTGAGTAAATAAAAAATTACCATCTTTCTGTATTACATTCTTACGTATTTTTTTTATCTTCAAAGTTCAAAGAGGAGGATATTTCGAATTTCCAAAAGTTAATAAGAGAATTTGACAGAATTTTTAAAGAAATTTTGGCATTTTTTTCTACAGAAAATCCAACTGACTCCAATATGGCTACTTTTGAGCTAAAAACTGCGATTAGTCAAAGTGAAAGTCAAACAATTCAGTTAATTGATAGCATTGAACTTTATAGCTCCATGCTCAGTAATGAGGGCAATATGATGTTAGTTACTTTTGTTTTGAAAACGCGTTTGTCTCCAGCCGCTAAACTGAGGTTATCACAGGCGTATCCGACTGTTCAAGCTTTAGTATGGGATATGTATGCAAATTAATCTTTTGACTAAAAAATCGGACACAGCTTTGCAATCTAAAATGCTTCGGGTTAAACAAGGGAATAGATCTATTGAAGAATTTGGGAGAGAAATGGAACAGCTATTCGTTGATCTTACGATTGCTCAAGCAGACGGAAACGGTGCAAATTATGCAGTATTAAAACCAATAAATGAAAAATCTGCTATTAAGCGATTTGCGGAAGGGTTACGCAATTCCAAAAAGAGTACCATTATTGCAGCTAGGAATTTCACATCTCTGAAAGATGCTATAAGAGCCGCTCAAGGTGAAGAGTTAGTTTGTACAGATACCGACACCAATAGTCATCAAGTAAATTCAATGCGTTACTATGGCCGTAATAATTCGTATAACAAACGGGGAAATTTTAATAAATATCGGGGAAATCAATCGTACCACTCGAATCGTGGTCGTGGTCAGCAGAATAATTCTTATAATCATTCAAACAATAACAATTATTTTAATTCTAACAACAATAACAGAGATAGTCGTCAAAACTACAATAAGCAGAATTCCAACAACCAAAACGGATGAAGTAATCAAAACAGAGGTCGCGGGCAAGGCCGCGATCGTATTAATTTTGCTGAGACAGATAGAAGTGAGGAAGGTCAGTTTTTTCGTAAACAAAACAACTAAAAATTGCTTATACACATATTCAGGAGTAATTTGGATTAATTTCAACGTAAATGATAGTAGTTTAACATTTCTTGTAGACACAGGTGCATCAGTTTGTGCTTTAAAATATGAATTTTGTGTAAATCAAAATATTGAAATTCGTAAAGATAAACTAAAACTAAAAGATATAGGTGGATATTTAGTGTTAGAGGGATCTGTAAATTTAAATTTAAGATACGGAAACACATTTTTCGAACAAAAATTTTATATTTTCAAAAATTTGTCTTGTCAAAATGATGGAATAATTGGTCAAAATTTTCTAAGAAAATACAATGGAATAATTAACTTTGAAGCAAATAATATTTCTCTCGTTAATGTAAACGAGGAAGTAGTCATTC
This sequence comes from Tribolium freemani, assembly GCA_939628115.1. NCBI lineage: Eukaryota > Metazoa > Arthropoda > Insecta > Coleoptera > Tenebrionidae > Tribolium > Tribolium freemani. The sequence goes on from OW626793.1 coordinate 3,347,053, forward strand.
CTTTAAATTCGGAAATTAATGAAGTTTTAGAGATTCCTCCCAGGTGTGAAATTATTAAGTACGTTTCGACAAAATTTAACGAAAATTGTTTGGTTATTGCAAAAGAACTTTATGACGGAGTTTTTATGGCTAGTCTTATCGGTCTTATCGGTAACTCCCGATAATGGAAAAATTCCTGTAAAAATTTTAAATACACGCGAGACCGTAGTCCATTTAAAAAATTGTGAACCAGAATTACAGAAACTTAGCGAATACGAGATATGTGAATTTAACAAAACACAAAATGTTACTGTCGAACGAGTCAAAAAACTGTTTGCTTTATTAAATTTAAAATATTTTAATAAAGAAGAACAACTTTCGATTGGACAAATTATAGCCAAATTTCCAGATATCTTTCATTTGCCTCAAGATAAGTTAACAACAACGAATGTCTATAAACAATCAATTCAACTAAAAGAAAATTCTTCTTCTGTTTATGTTAAATCTTATAGAATTCCTCAATCTCAAAAATTGGAAATGAATAAACAAATTGAAAAAATGCCTGAGAACGACATAACAGAAGAATGTAAAAGTGAATGGTCCTCTCCAGTTTTGTTAGTCCCTAAAAAATCAGGAAACAACAATGATAAAAAATGGCGATTCGTAATTGATTAGATTACTGAATCAAAAAATTCAAGATGATAAGTTCCCTTTACCAAACATAACAGATATTCTTGATTCTCTTTGTGGTGCAGTGTATTTTTCACATTTAGATCTTAGTCAAGGTTACTATCAAGTAGAACTTTTGCCAGAAAGTAGACAATATACCGCATTCACAACAAATGGAAGACAATATCAAATGAAAAGATTACCAATGGGTTGTAAAACATCACCCGGTGCATTTTCTCGTTTAATGACAATTGCAATGTCTGGTTTAAATTATGAAAAATGTTTTGTGTACTTAGATGATTTAATTGTTTTTGGAAGAAATTTAGAAGATCATAATAAAAATTTAATGAAAGTGTTTACCAGATTGCGAGAAGTAAATTTAAAACTTAATCCAGAAAAATGTAAATTTTTGAAAAAAGAGATTCTGTATTTAGAGCATGTGATTACCACTCATGGTATCGCACCCGATCCAGACAAAATTCGCGTTTTAGAAGAATACCCAGTTACAAAAAATTCAGATGAGGTAAAAAGATTCGTAGCCTTTGCGAATTATTATCGTAAATTTATTCCAAATTTTGCTGACATAGCATCACCATTAAACAAACTTAGTAAAAAATACGCAAAGTTCGAATGGTCTCCAGAATGTCAAAATTCCTTCTTGATTTTGAAAAAAGCTTTGAGTACACCGCCCATACTTCAATATCCTGATTTTTCTGAAAATAATGAATTTATCTTACAAACAGATGCTTCCGGTACTGCGATTGGAGCTGTTTTGTCAAATAAAAATAATAAACCTGTAGCGTACGCCAGTCGAGGATTAAATAAAGCTGAATTAAATTATTCAACGATGGAAAAAGAATTGTTAGCTATTGTTTGGTCAGTAAAGTATTTCAGACCATATTTATACGGAAGACATTTCAAAATTTCTACCGATCATAGACCTTTGATCTACTTATTTAGTCTTAAAGATCCATCTAGTCATCTTACAAAATTTCGGTTATGTTTAGAAGAATACGATTTTGATGTTCAATATGTTAAAGGTTCGGATAACGCAGCTGCAGATGCTTTATCTCGAATTAATATATCGTTGAGTGAATTAAAAAGTATGCATAATTGTATGTTATCAGTTTTAACAAGAGCGCAGTGAGAGTAAAAGTGCGAAAGAAAAGACGGTGGTAGAGTCTTCTTCGAATGTACGGACCGGCCATCCGAATATTGTAGAGATTCTGAAAAAATCTGAAAATTGTGTTGAATTAACTCTTTTGAACAAACATTATGCTAACAAACTTAGAGAAATTGAAAATTTTGTAATAGGAAATCTTATTTATGTCCCTACGTTATCAATGATTTTCGTGAACCAAAACACTCGATCAGCATTGTCTCGAGAAGAAATGTTGAGAGATTTGGCTTTACTACGAAATAATCATAATATTGATGAAATAATAATTATTAAAAATAATGAAAGTGCACAATTAATTAAAGAGCTAGCAAGTTTTATTAAAAATTTGAGCAAAGATAATAGAGGTCCCCGAATTTGTATAATAAAAGGAGCTCAAAGAGTAATAGGTGACGATACTAAAAAATTAATTTTAAATGATTTCCATATCCTACCAACAAGTGGATACGCAGGCATAAGACGAATGATTAATAACATTAAAAATAGTATATTATGATACGAGTTTTATAAGACGCATTTTGTCGCACGCACGGAATAATGGAGTAAGTGCGACAAAATGCCTTATAAACGAGATATCATACACTATTTTTTCTACTTTGCACCTTTTTTGACAAAAAAATTCAATTTCGAAATTTAGGGAATTTTGTGGCAGTTGACAGCATTTGCGTGGGTCATGAAATTAAATTAATAATGTGGATCGTCATTAGTTTATTCGTAAAATGTATTCTGAAAGTGTCTAAGACGTTTTGCAATGTATCTACCCCTCAACGAATACGGGCTTTTGTGGCAAATACGCGGAATTTGAAAATTGGCCTAAAGAGAATGGGATCTCAAATTACTCACTTGCACTGGCTATTGGAGTCATGTTTGTACACCACTCGAAAGGTGTTCGAAGGGACTACGTATCAGAGATGGTAGAAAAGCCTCTAAAGGTCCGAATTTGATTCATTTGATTAAATTATCACTTGAAACAGGTGCCGATTGACACTGACAGTTCTCTTAGATAATTGTCAAAAAACTAGATTGCCATCATTTTCCAACTAAATTACCCTGGTTTTTAGTGTAATTATTATAGCACTCCGTTGGATTTACGAAACCCAAATGGCGTATCGTAATGACCTCAGTACGAAACAAAAGTAGAAAAAAGTAATTAATAAGGAACAGAACGATACGATTTTCAGTACAAGGCTTTGATCGAAATGTAAAAATGACCAAGAGAATGTTGAGGCTGTATCTAGGGCTGGCGCGATACCTCCAGTTAAGTATCGGGTATCGATACCTTGGAGGTATCGATACTAACCAAAGTATCGTTGGTATCGAAGTATCGAAGATATCGAAAGTATCGTGGCATCGAGGTATCGAAGTATCGAAGATATCGAAAGTATCGTGGCATCGAGGTATCGAAAGTATCGAGGTATCGATAGTATCGTGGTATCGAAAATATCGTGATATCAACAGTGTTATGGTATCAGCACTACAGCTGTGATATCAGTGAATCAAAAAACTGACTTACTGAATTATTGAAGTGTCGGCCTTTTTTTAGTAATTCTAATGATATAAGTAATTGTTGAAGAAATAGTAATTAATAATTTCGGAAAATAGGGTCTAAACTGATAGTGATAAGTCTCTCCTTGATTTATGGCCACCATAAAAACGACTTTTAAATTAGTCGATGAAAACAAAAGTTTTAGTCTAAATTTCTTGGACCTAATACATAACCAGAATGTCGATGGATCGTAATTATTCGCGCGGCAGTGAAGTATTGATAGTTTTGCAAGTATCGTGGTATCGAAAGTATCGAGGTATCGGGTATCAATATCGCCGATACCTCAATAGGTATCGGAGGTATCGATACTTCGATACCTGATTTTAGTCGGTATCGACACCCGATACTTGGTCAGGTATCGATACTTTATAGAAGTATCGATACTTTTCCCAGCCCTAGCTGTATCTGATCTAATAAATTCAAGTGTTTCAGCTGAATAAAAGCACGTAACATCTAAAGTAACAACTAAAGGGAACGAAATATCGGAACGCCTATCACAAGACGCACACCTTTTGCAAATGTTAAAATAAACAACACAAACATCATTTTATGGTTTAACTTGAAGTCGGAATTTAAGTCTTAAAGATGCGGTTTACCGTATGATTTTTTTATGTTTAAGAAACAGTTTCGACTTTTCTAACTTGAATTGGTCGTGTTATTTCCCATGCTCTACAATATGGGTGCTCAACTAAGTTTTAGCTGAAGTGGGACAAATAAGGCGGAGCTAGTAATGATCTCGAGATGAAATTGCTTGTCTGATAGATAGCAACACCCAGCGATTGGTGGCAAGACCATCGATAGCCTCATATTCGCTAATCGAATATTTAAAATGCTAAATGATAATTGCAGCAAATTTCGAATTTAATGGAATCCTGAAACCCACCATTATGTCCGGCATTCGGAATAAAATAAAAAGAAGCAACTTAGAACAGGATGGTCTGCGGTAATTACGTTTGTTTTAATTATTAACACTACTCACGATTGTCGTGGTTCGCAGAGAACAGTATTGCACTACAACTAGGTGATCTTGCCAATTACTGGATATAATTGTAGACTACAAGTGAAAAAGGGAATAGAATTACTGGTTCGTAAAAAATGTGGGTGTGTTTAGACCAGAAAATCATTTTCACTCAGATTTGGAATTCGGAAAATTTAATCCCAGTTAATAAACACATACAGGGTCTTAGCAGAAAATTAAACTATTTCTTTGCAAAAGCTGTTGATACTAACCCTCTACAACACCTAAAATTACTTTCAAATATCCAGATTGTTTCAGTAATGGGTTACAATACAAATATTCTCTCGGGAACACTTATTCCTAGATCCTAGCAAATCTAAATAAACCAGAAAATAGACAATCACATTTTGCCAACCACCTTACATGATTTACACGATTTTGACATAAATTCAGGTTTTAACATTTTATTTGAGCATATTAACATGAGATCGAAAATAATCTCAATTAGAGCAAGCTGTTCTTCAGAACATTGGCCATATTTTAACCGTTTATTTACGACCGCACTTTTGAAGATATGTTGTCTTATATTGGTTTTACACAGCATATGAGGTGGCTAAAGGCCTGTTCTAATTGAATATATTTCCGATCTCATGTCAGAAACGACCTATTAGCTTCGTTTGCGGTAGCAATCCTGAACTAGTTCAGGCATCAATCGCATGCACAGTTCATCTGAAAGCGTTCGCGGTGAAAAAATCCCGAACTTTTAGTAACAGTTCGACGTTCGCGGTAAAGAATCTACACGTCCCAGATCAGTTCAGAAGTGATTCAGAACCAGTCCAAACGATCCTCGGACTCGACGTAGGACTTTTAGTTCTAGACTTGCGCAGTTGGCAAAAGCGGTTTTGTCTCTATTACTCTTGTGTCTTTAAAGCTTTTTCGAGGTTGGAAATGGGTTCAATTCACAAAAAAGAAATAGTCTGGGATTAATTTAATACCTTTCAAAATCGAAATTATTTATAAAATAACGTTTGAAAATTGGAAAATAGGTTGTTTTCTATAATTTATACCTTTTCGTATCAAGGTTTTTCGGATAACTCATTCCTAACTTGGGGATAATTTTTGATGGCTCGTTAGTTTTTAAACATTTACTGTGTACTTGACAATGATGGATTATCGTTCGCGGTAGACGAAAATCCATAACTAATTCTGAACCGCACATCCGCTTTAAAAAATCCTGGACTAGTTCAGAATTAGTTCTAAAAATCCTCCGCGAACAAAGCTATTATTGGCCTTTGAGTCATTTGAAATTTATAAAGTAAATAATAACAAAAATAAAATAACATTAAATCGTCATTCATCAGAATAACTTTGAAGTGTCCAATTTAATAAAAAGTTTTAACTAAATCATTTCATAAAGTCCTGCGTATTTTGCCAAATGTACAAATTTAAGAATGCAAACGGTTCTAGAAATAATATTCGCGTAGACATGATTGCTCTCTTAACTGGGTATCTGTTTATCAAGGTACTGTAAGCGAGAACATTTTTACTCACTGTATCAATTCGTACGTAAGTGCATGTGGGCTGAAGCCGGCTCTGCAGCGCTGCATTTGGGACGGATGTATGAATTCTCTGTCGGTATTGCTGAAAGGACCTCAAGTGATAAGCAATTCCCTCATTATTAGAGTTAAAATATTTTACTGGGCCCATATAACCTTACGCAATTTGGAGTACTATAAAATTATTAATTTACATATAAATATAGAGAAACTTCTTGTAGTCCTGAAGATGGTCACCTGATAAGTGGTCGAAACATGTAGCAAATAAAAAATAGAACTTAAGAGGAAAGACCAAAACGTTTGTATTGTTTTTCATTGACCTTTTTGTCCCTTAAGTTTGAACTTTTTTTCTTTAAAGTGCTAAAAGTCCTATTTTTCTAGAATTCTTAATTTTTGTGTAATACATTTTTTTTAAACGCATTTTTGTTAAAAAAAATTCAAAAACTGGGCAAAATCGACCAATAACAATTTAGCTTAAAAACATCAGTGTTAGAAGCTACATCTAAAAATGCAAAAAAATATATACAAAAAAACATAAGTTTCCAGCTCAAAACAAAAGGTTCGACAGTTTTCAAAATTTAATATTTTACTAACAACATTATCATACATTAACTGAATAGTTATAATAATTATATTAACTTCTGCCACATCATATTTGTCTTTTTGGGAGAACGACCACATACTGACATCTTTTTTTGACATGTGTTCTATTCAGTTCATTTTCAATCTCATGTTACTACGACTTCTCATTCGAAGATGTTGTATCTTTACTAAGTGTCTTTCAAAATGCTGAAACATCAGCAACCAATTTGATAATTAATTTTTAGAAATATGTTTATTTTTTTGTTTTAAATATTTTTTAATTTGAAATGTAGGGCAGCTGCCCCACCGTGCCCCACCCTGTATACGCCCTTGCTCTTTATTGAAAATAATTTTCGGTGAGTCAGTACCTAAGGCTTTGGTAAAAAAAAGATTAATTTTCTACGTGAAAAATGGGCTTTTTTAAATCGATGAGACAACCTGTACATATTTTTCAAATAAATATGAATAATTATAAGTTGGTCTAAAATAGATTCGATAAACTTACTACAAGTTTACAAGTATTAAAAACTGTAATAATAAATCACTGGTGGTTCCTCTCGTTACGATTAGACGAGGAATTCGGCATGACTAAAAGTGTTAGATTTAAAGACCATTTGACCTTACCAAAGTAGATTAAATTTTTCGGAAATCACGACTGCTCAGGTGTTTTATATGCGGCGTGGTCGAGCGAACATTCTGTGAACTTTCATAACATAGTGATTACTCGCCAACACGTATGGTTTGGAACAGTTACAGATAGAAAAAAGCGATGCTTAATTACTATGAAATTATGGATTATAGACACGTACTGACTGACCTTATTCTTTTATTTTGATTCGGCAGATTCCTACACACCTATATACAATTACTCATTTGTTCAAAAACAACGTTCAAATTCGTCGCGTGTCTCAATTGCATTTCGACAACGAAATCTTCGTGCCGTTTCAGTCATTTGGTTGCAAAATTTCGTTCCAATTTCGACAACAAATAACGCAGACAACAAGCAAAGTTTTAGTGAAATTGTTATTTGGCAATAGCAAATTAGAGTGTAATGGGTATAAATTACTTGCCTCGATGTGATTTAGGTGAGAAATGTCTTTGAGTTTTATCGAAGATTCGATTATTTATCACGGATTGCAACCATTTCAAAATCCGGTATCAATCTATCTATGAGAAATGATGGCACGATATTAGATCACTTCACAAATCAAAGCAAAAAACTGAAACTGAAGTGAAGGCGATTAATTACGGCATTAAATAATTACCTTAATAGTATTGATCAATTAATCAACCATCACTCGAAAAAAATATTCAAATTTAATAAATTAGGCACTTGGGAAAATATCGAGTTAGAATAATTTACTGCCTGTAATTAAATTCTCAAATAAGCTTTAAATCAAACATACAAATATTTAAAATTCTTCGGCAGTCTTCCTACCCTTTCCATCAAGGATCAAGGATGTGATCGCTGCTAACCCGAACAGTAATACTTTATTGGCTTCGTTTTGACGTTAGCTACTCTCGTTGCGTCATAAAAAATGGCAAACGGCAAGAGATGAATAGAGGTCGGGTGTGTACGGCTGTTATTACGATCCTGGAACCTTTGGTAGTCGCATAAATCAGTCGTGCAGATTGTACAGATCCAAGCAAGTACTCAACTATACCAATACATATCGATCGTGATGCTGAAAACTACCGGAAAAATCGATGAGGTTATTGCCTACAAGAGCGTAGATTCTCAAACACGCACTCGATTTCTGTATTTGAAAAACAACACCGAGATGACAAAAGTTTTCACCTGGAATTTAGGACGCACGTAGATTCCGGAGCGCTCCCGGGGATTTCCAGGCAGAGCTAAATGATAACTTTTGTGCTTAACTTTGATGAGTCGATGCAAGAAATCGCAAAATTTAAGTCTTATTCTGTCATTTCGGCAGTTTCGTAGATTTTTTTATTCACTTTTCAATTATGTTATACTAGTAGGTGTACAGTTAATCTCACTATTTTTGTTTCATTTATTTGCGACATTTCATACCAGAAATTATTTGCATAATTGTAAACAAAATCATACGTAATAATTAAAAAAATCATACTTAAATATCTGTTTCAGAATGTTTTCAGACAAAGGGTGGTTTATTTCTTTCAAGTTGGACCTATTGGTTGAACGTTTATTTCATTTCTTGGTATCTTGGCATTGTCATAATTAGTTGAGCGAACAATGTTTCCATATTTTTTTTATTTGAGATTACCTAGATAATCTTTTTTTAAAGTATCTCGCTAGAAAACTCAATTAGAGACTAAAATTGAGTTAATTTGGGATCTCATGTTTTTATTTTTTCTATCAATATTATACAGGTGTCCCGCGAGGTAGTGCATATACTTTAACCATAGATTGAACATTATTGGTACATTAAAATTAAATGGACCCATATTTTTTTCAAAACATTTTTTTCTTAAATTATTAGCCCCCAAAGTTGCTCCGAAAATACAGATTATAATTTTTATCTCTAATAATACTTATCCAATTTTTTATAAAATTTGACATACAGACGTTATTTTAAACACTCATTTACAGTGCAAATTGTAAGGTTGTAAGGCATTATTGAAGGGGGCTACCCGAGCCCCCTTGACGTAAATTGCAAAATATGTAATGGAGACCGTAATTTATTTTATAAATATTATATACAGCGTGGCCCACAACTCATTTCCCAGCGGAAATGTGATGATGGTAACAGCAATGGAACAGGCCGGGAACTAAGACTTTTTTTTATGAGAATGAATATTATTTGACTAGGCGCAGGCCGAGCCAAGTAATCATTCGAATAAAAAAAAGATAGTTCACGGCCATGTGGCATACAAAATTTTGTGTGAAACAATGAAAAATTATATAAATTAAGGGGGCGGCTCAGGCCCTCAGTTTTCATTATTCGAACTAAATCGTAGTCATAGCAACGACTAAAATTTTTTCGCCAGTAGATGGCATGAGAATGCAGAAATCGAAATTAAATGCAAAATTTCAATATTTGGAAATTTTAGCTTGACAGATTTCCGATGATCGTTCGGGATTTTTCGTTATTTCCGATCAAATTGTGACTCGTGTCACCAATTGTCATTTTTCACATTTCAACGAAAAACTAAGTGCAATTTGATTTGTACGTGCAGATTTTGAAGCTTCTTTGCAAATTTGTGTTGAAAATTGGAAAATACACCTCTAGGTATTTGACAAACAGAAGAATACTTGTGAACAAGAGAAATATAAGGTTATAACAGGAGAAAAGTTCAGTAGTGGATGCTGTGGTGCTTTCTTTGGAGTGTTTTTCCTTTTGAATAATGTTGGAATAAGAAAAAGACTTTTCAATATTTAGTTTTATCACTGTGTACGGTCCAGATTAAACTAACTTGGTACCAAGTAAGTGTTTGTTTATTTTTATCGAGAATAAGAAAGACCATCGAATCAGACGGGCTCTTTAATACTGTTACCAAATTCGCCTTGGTGTGTATTACGGGAATCTCCATGTGTTTCAAAAGATTTCAAAGAAGTTCACGCTTTTCATGTTCAAAAAATTAAGCGTGTACCTACCTCTTGCCCTTCTGAAACTCTGAACGCAATTATACAAGTCACAAATGGTAATTACGGCTGCACTAAAACCAACATCTCTACGACTAGGTTATTCATGGCCAGATGATCAAAATTCGTTGATAATAAATAACATAGAGTAATGAATGAAATTTTATTTATGTTCGTTTAATCATATTTATTTTCCTATCGCAAAACTGTGCACATTACTGTTATGTTTCCGCCTAAAAATGTAGAAAATACTGCACTGTTTGTAATTCAACCGTAGTTCTAACGAAAACTTAAAATTTGGTTACATTAACACGACTAACACACAATCTGATGCCTTTTTCACACATTGCCGAAGAACTCGATGATGACAAACTCCTTTTAGGAGAAGATTCACAATTCAACATCGTTTTACTATGGAAAATCCCCAACAAATGAACTTTTTACCACGTTAATTCACATATCATGACAGTTATTTAATATAATAATTTTTAGGTTATCAAGTCTCGACTTTAGCACAACAGCAGACAAAAAAACGGGTAAAATACTAAATAAAAATCTAGTTTTGAGCGGAGCTCATTTCTAATTAGTTTGCTTTTTGTTTGGTGTTGATCGGTGGACTATCTTTGGAAATTTGTATAAAAGTATGAACACATGTTTTTTTGACCATTTTGACAGTTCTCAGGGGCCGCCTTAAGGTTTCGATCGAGTCTTTACATAAAATTAAATTTAGCAGTGTGCTTTGCTAGACGGTAACTAGGGCTTGCGTATAGTCCTAGAATAACACTTTTTTCTACTTTTGTTTCGTACTAAGGTCATTACGATACGCCATTTGGGTTTCGTAATATCCAACGGAGTGCTATAATAATTACACTAAAAACCAGGGTAATTTAGTTGGAAAATGATGGCAACCTAGTTTTTTGACAATTATCTGAGAGAAGTGTTGTGTCAATCGGCACCTGTTTCAAGTGATAATTTAATCAAACGAATCAATTTCGAACCTTTAGAGGCTTTTGTACCAACCCTGATACGTAGTCCCTTCGAACACCTTTTGAGTAGTGTATAATATACAAACATGACTTTAATAGCCAGTGCAAGTAAATAATTTGAGATTCCATTTAGGCCAATTTTCAAATTCCGCGTATTTGCCACAAAAGCCCGTATTCGTTGAGGGGGTAGATACATTGCAAAACGTCTTAGACACTTTCAGAATACATTTTACGAATAAACTAATGATCCACATTATTAATTTAATTTCATGACCCACGCAAATGCTGTCAACTGCCACAAAATTCCCTAAATTTCGAAATTGATTTTTTTTGTTAAAAAAGGTGCAAAGTAGAAAAAGTAGTGTATGATGTCTCGTTTATAAGGTATTTTGTCCCGTCCCCCCAATTCCGTGCGTGCGACAAAATGCGTCTTATAAAACTCGAATCATAATATACTATTATAGAACCGGAATATAATGATTGGCAATGCAATGAATTCCTAGCTGGCGCCATATAGCCGCATCATCACGTACTAAAATCGACGCGAATTTTAAATATTCTTGGTTGCTTTGTATTTTTTAAATTTTTGCTCACGTCAAAATGATGTCAAAACCTTGCCAAATACAATTATTATGAAATTTTTCAAATTGTATTTGAGAAGGTGGATCCACAAGCAGCACAAATGGAAGAATTTAATCCAAAATTACACGATGTAAACACATTTAATATTAAAGATGTTTATTAAAATCCATTAGGTTTACAAAACTTATGATCGTCACCAAATCGATGATAAAGGCACACTTGTAATTAGTCAAATCAGGGTCTTATCCCAACTTTCTCAAACTGGCACCTTATGCTTGCAACTTATTCTGGAGTCTCTTCTCAGTGTAACCCACTTGCGTTTTGGTTTTAAAATACTCACTTTCGGGAAAAACACACCTACCTTCGAAAACCTTCAGGAGCTTTTTGTACAACAAGTTAAAAGGCTCATCATGATTACTTAATATTTTTGGCGTTCAAGTTGTTCATAACTGATAGTCTAACTTAAGGTACTGGATGCTGTCATGGACAGAGGTACTGCCATCGGGTGTATGGCACGTCCCCAATTATCACGTCCCCCAATTCGCAGATCTCCCAAAAATTGACAGATGAGCGGCTCTTGCCAACAGTCTAAACCAAAAATTACTAGAAATTGCAGTTAGACGACATGTTAAGAAAAGTGTTTTGATTGTTGCATATAAGAAAAGCTTAGAAAAAAACGAAAATTTTTTAAAAACATTATAACTATAATTTATCATACCAAATAATAGAGTTTTGCACAAACTTAATATTATTTAATTTTTTATACAAATACAGATTATGAAATCATGTTTGTTTCCAATTTTGTTTCATTTTCATTAATAAAAATTTTAGTAAAAGGTTGTGTTTCATTTTTATTATAAAAATTTAAAAACACAAATACTATTAATATGGTTCTAAAACATTATGATGGTTTTTTATTTTCTTTCATGAAACAAACATGATTTCATAATCTGTATTTGTATAAAAAATTAAATAATAGTAAGTTGTGCAAAACTTTATTATTTGGTATGATAAATTGTAGTTATGATGATTTTAAAAACTTTTCGTTATTTTCTAAGCTTTTCTTATATGCAACTATCAAAACATTTTTCTTAACATGTCCTCTAACTGCAATTTCTAGTAATTTATGGCTTAGATGCGACTGTTGGCAAGAGCCGCTCATCTTTCAATTTTGGGGAGATCTGCGAATTGGGGAACGTGCCATACACCCCTGCCATCATATGATTTTGACAATGACAGTGGCTTTTTGACCTTGAAAAAATGCCAAAAAATGTCAAGATTTGAAAGATTTTGTGTCAGTGTCACATGTTGTCACAATTTATTGACACAAAATTTAACCTAAAATATCCATTTTGGACAATAGGGTGTATGGCACGTCCCCCAATTGTCACGTCCCCCAATGGGGAACTCGCATGTCAAACTTCCCCCACTCTTCTGGAGGACCAACAAAATCAGCTGTTCCATATAATTTGTATAGAGTTCTGGTTCCCCTTCGTTTATTTTTTCGTTTTTTGGTAATTCCTGAGTGTTTCAATTGCCAAAATTAATTGGCCATCTACTTAAACGTATAATGAATCATTTAAAGTCGCAAAATCGCGGTAATATTTTTGTGTTAAGTGTATTTTCTGGCCGTTGTTCGGACGTTGTTAGTGGCTGTGTTGCGTTTTTACATTAATTTTAAGTTATTAAATAATTGTATGTTGATTTGTAAATAAAACTATAAAATTATCATAATTTTTTATTTTAGAATGTATAATTTTAGACTATAAAGAGGCTTTCGTTTTAATAATGCACGAATTTGAAGTAGTAAAAGTACCTATTAGCTGTCTCAAAACTATGTAAACGCCAACTTCGCATTTACTAAATTATTTTTTTAAATCAGGTTGATAAAATGTATATACCATTTCTGTTCATAGTAGAATTTTGCAAGAGCGCATTTGAATTTTTTGGAGTGAAATAAAGCACAAATTAAGAGTTTCTCTTTCTAATATAAGAAAAGAATTCTTTGTTAAACACTTTGATCTAAGAAAACCCACCAAAAACTCTCACTTTGTGATCCAATTCACTCCAAAAAATGCAAATGCGGTGTTGCAAAATTCTATTATGAACTTAAATTGGATATAAAATAATTATTAATGATTAGATCTCTCATTGAAATTATAAATTACTTTATCTATTAATTTTTTTAAGTGCATAACAGCATAACTAATTTTGAGAGAAAATGCGACGTTGGCGTTTACATAGTTTTGAAACAGCTAATATATTTCAAAAACTAATAATCACACAGAAGTCAGCGTTTGCTGTTAAGTACTTTTTTTTTCTGTGTAGGAGAATTTTTCAGAATTTTTTACTCAAGTTAATTTTCTTTATGGTGTAATGGTCAGTGCAACATACACTTGTAAGGTAAAATGAACAATAAGAACAATAAAAGTAGCGCAAATAATTTGTTTCAGGATTAAAATAGTACGAATTTATCTATTGAATAATTTTTCCGCAGCCCAAAACTCACTCTTGAATTAATTGAATTAATTTTAGACGCAACAGAACCATTCTATAACTTAAAAAACAACTTACGTTAAAGCAGAAACTCAGATAATTTTATAGTTTTATTTAGAAATCAGCATACAATTATTTATTAACTTAAAACTAACGTAAAACCCCAAAACAAGCACTAACAGCCTCCGAACAACGATGAGAAAATACACTTAACACAAAATATTACTGCGATTTTGCGACTTTAAATGATTCATTATACGTTTAAGTAGATGGCCAATTAATTTTAGCAATTAAAACACTCAGGAATTACTAAAAAACGAAAAAACTAACGAAGCGGAACCAGAACTCCATACAAATTATATGGAACAGCTGATCTTGTTGGTCTTCCAGAAGAGTGGGGGAAGTTTGACATGCGAGTTCCCCATTCGCAGATCTCACAAAAATTGACAGATGAGCGGCTCAGCCTCTAACAACTCGTTAAAAAAAGCCGGGAGTAGGGATAGTTAGTTAATGGTAACAACGCTGAAGCGCTGACAAGCAAGCAAAAAAGATGAAATATATTACTGTCTCAATCATTCAAAAAATTTGTTGTTTGCGCATGTGTCTCCAACGGTCCAACAGTTCACACTTAAGTACATTCAAAATGATGTTATGGGATACAGAATCAATGAAATTATTAAATTCGTCGCGATCCATCGACACTTTGTTGTATCTTCAGGCGCAGAATTTGTGTCGGTTGAACAAAGGATGAACAAAGACACATTTTTACAGCCGAGATACCAAACTTCTAGTTTTACAAGACCCTTTTCGAACTGAGGCTGATCACATTGTGGAAATCCTCAGGTTGAAACGCGTCGTGTAAAACGCAAAGCTTCGTGTGTCGGGTGTAAAACTGTGTTTTTGTTCATCAAATATCTCTTGGTTTCTTGTCCAGTACAAGGATGGTTTGAATTTCCCACCAAGAGATACAACTAGCGCTTTTGTGATATTACCAGTAACCTCAACCTACAATTTGTGGTGGGGACAACAGTGTCGCCAATCTACAACCAATATATATATATATATATATATATATATATATATATATATATATATATATATCTATAATCTATGGAGCGGCTCTTGCCAACAGTCGCATCTAAACCAAAAATTACTAGAAATTGCAGTTAGAGGACATGTTAAGAGAAGTGTTTTAATTGTTGCATATAAGAAAAGCTTAGAAAAAAACGAAAAGTTTTTTAAAACATTATAACTATAATATTATAGCAAATAATAAAGTTTTGCACAAACTTAATATTATTGTAAAGGATAGTGTAGTAATAGGACTAAGTAGCGCATGCGTGCGGGAGGGCCGGCGTGGTCCTGATCCAGCATGCAGGACAGGAGTAGTGTATGTCGGGAGACGACGAGAGACACTCAGCTAGTGAGACGGCCTTTCTTTCTATTCTTAACACCTCAGAAGTGGGATTCGAGGAGAAATTTTTTTTTCTCTGCTTATTCCCTGCCACTCGAGAGGAGAGTGACAAATTCCTGTCGTGGAACGTAAAAATTTTGAGAGAAGCAAGATGCCGAGAAGAACACCAAGGAGGAAGACGCGTAAAGTCGAGGAGGAATCCATTCAGGAGGAACGGATTCAAAACAGCGAAATAATCCATCTTATTCGCCAGTTGGAAGAAAATCGTTTGTCGAGCGAAAATAAAATGCTCCAAGTAATACAGACACTACAAGTTAAACCGTCCGAAGAGAGAAGAATCCAAGCGACCCCAGACATGACGAGTACCATCAACAAATTTAGTGGGGAAAACAGTGATGATCCAAAGGTGTGGACAAATCGAATCACGAATTTAGGACAATTATACGGCTGGTCGGATGAGTGCAAGTTAATGATTGCTAGAAATAACTTGAAAGGTGCCGCTCAGAATTGGAACCTAACATTCGGTGAAGAAATTCAGACTTGGGAAATATTCGTCCAACGTCTCATTTGGAGTAAATAAATCGATTGTCGAAAAGTGGGAAGAAATGAAAAACAGGAAACAGAATTTCAGAGATCCTGTGGTGGCCTACTTCTACGAAAAATACCGTTTGTGCAAAGACCTAAATTTGGAGTTCGAAGAAATAAAACAATTAATCCTTTTGTAGGGCCATTTTTGAAACACAAAGTTAAAGCCGTTTTGAACACGTGCAGAATTATTTACAATGGCCTTTGAGGAACTTATTTTTAAAAAGGGGCGTAATTATCGTAATTTACAAACATACGCTTATCAAATGTCAGGAAAGTCTGTGGACCGGCGGCAATTTTAGCAACTCACTAATTTACTAATTTTGAAAGTACTCAACCACTTTAAATAATCCTGTCAGAAGAGCTGGTGCCGAGGTGTCGGGGTCAGGTCATCAATTTTAGTTAAGGCAACGCCTGTGAAAATAAAATGGGGGTGTGAGTAATCCAATCCATCAGAATGAGACAACCACAATCACCATTTGTGAACAAATAAACCTAACAGTCGTTAATCCAAAATAATTATGCAAATCTACCATCAATAAAATATGTAATTCGAATAGAATCGGTTGAGCTCTGTCCAAGGGTTTCAAAAGAATAACAAACGCAGTCCCGGTCGCTAGGTCTCCAGGAGCACAGGGAAAACCAGGTGAAGGGTTAACCCTTTGCTCATAGATACCATCCAGTCCACTTGTCTCTGAATCAGCAGCAATCGAGAGACCACCTCGCGGTTCTGACGTGCAATAGGCAACGCTGCCTTGTCATCCACCACTTGTCTTAGGTTGTGCAATGAGTACCCCGGTAATATCTGTCCAGCGTTTACTTCGAGACCCGCAGGTCATTCAACACCAAGCGTGCAATGGACATTATGTTCATGGTACTCGCCTATGACCAAAAAAGAGGGGGCGGTTCCGGGCAGTGGAATGATCACCTTTTTGGCCAACCTGCTCAGCTGCTAATCAAACATAGCCCTAAGCGTGCAATGGAGGCCCTCTTCATAGCGCAGGTGGTGAACAAGTCCCTATAAACCTCATGGCCGCAGCCGTATCTTAGGGGCGGTTCTGGGCAGTGCAATGAACACCTTTTCGGCTAACCTGCTCAACTGCTAGTCACACATAGCCCTGAGCGTGCAATGGAAGCCCTCTTCATAGTGCAGGTGGTGAACAAGTCCCTTAACCTCATAGCCGAAGCCGTCACACGGAACAACGAGCAAGTGCAATGATCACCTTCCAGCGCTCTCCTCACGATCTATTCTGCAATCTAGACCTGGGGTGCAATGAGCGCGGCTACCTAGTGATCCCCCGCGTCCAAAAATAAACATAAACCGGACCTGGAGGCCTC
The DNA here is from genome assembly GCA_939628115.1 of Tribolium freemani. Classification (NCBI taxonomy): domain Eukaryota; kingdom Metazoa; phylum Arthropoda; class Insecta; order Coleoptera; family Tenebrionidae; genus Tribolium; species Tribolium freemani. The sequence continues at coordinate 3,364,489 of OW626793.1, forward strand.
GCGACGCCGCTATCCTCCAGCGTCCCCTGTTGGGTTAATCTCGGCGTGCAAAGGGCTTTTATAAACGCTGCCCCGCCTCAAGCTTAACCTTGGATTAATTAAGGATAGACAGACTAACAAAGTTTAGCTCGACATGTCGGGGCTCAACTCAATCTTATTCATAATTCGTCAACTCTCAATTCAATATCAATCTCATCAAATATCATCAACTTTAATATCAACCAAATAAATACCATCAACTGATGAATAGCGCATTAATTATCAACAATGATAAATATCAACATTTCCGCGATTAAAATAATAATTAAACGACTCACCCTACCGTTGATATGGTAATTATCATAAATCTCTACACCTTACTGGATTGGAAAACCTCACACACCAACAAACTGGGATTACTCAGTGATAACTCAGTGATTCAGTTATTATCAAACTAAACTCACTTCGATTCACAATCAGCTCAAAACTCAACTACCCCTCTGAAATGTGGGTAAAAACTAAAATCTCATATGCAGATGCGAAGGCGTCTTTCTTACGGTCGACTCGGGGGTGGCCTGCTTGTCACCCTGGCTAGCTCATAAATTAAGTTCAAGTGTTTGTGTTTCTCGAAATAAAAGTCTCGGAGTCTTTTCGAAACTTTACTGATTAATTACCCTAATTATTTACAAGCTAAACTATGACCAAATGTAGAAATGAACTAAAATTAAATAAAAAAAAATTGACCGTGCAAAAATCCGTCCTACAATTTCGGCCATCCTGCAATTCGCCTCGTCCCGAGATGACATTACTCGTCTATCACTTCCGGGTCCTCGTCAGATGGGACTACCTCATCTTCTCTACTTTCGCTGTCGGTGTCATCTGACACTCCTCCTGGCACGCGCCATAGACGCATCCGATCGACAGCAATTACGCGCTCGTAATTAGCCTTTTTGGAAGTTCTGTGTGACCCTTTCATGTCGGTCACGACGTAGCGATCGTTCGGTAAGACCGTTTTTACCACCATCGGGCCGCTGTAAGGGGGTATTAATTTCCTGCTAGTGCCAGTGTTGAACGCAACAATTTTTTCCACTAACACCAGATCTCCTTGTTTGTAGAGTCGTGGTCGTTTTCGTCGCTTGTCAAAATTCTTTTTCTGACTCTCCTGTGCGTGCGTCATTTTTGCAAGTGCTTCCTCTCATGTGGCTATCAAATCCTCTACAACGGAAGACACCTGGGCGACTTCATCGTGAAGTACGACGTCGGTTCCGTTGCGCGGTACATACCCTAGCAACAATTGTGATGGTGTTTTCTGGGTGGATTTATTTGCAACGTTATTAATCGCGAATTGCACATTCCTGATGTGCTCATCCCAACGTTCCTCTTCAAGGGTCGATGATAAAAGGGCCGCTAAAATCGTTCGGTTTAGGCGTTCAACTTGGCCATTCGTCCTTGGCGTCGCGACTGCATTCATCACGTGGCGAATGTCGTTTTGTCGGCAAAATTGTTTAAATCGTTTGGAAGTGAAACAACTTCCCTGATCGGATATTAAAATCTTCGGTCTGCCATACGTAGCGAAAATGTCGCGAAAATACTCCGTTACGTATTTGACTTTTGTGGATTTGACCGCACGGAGAAAAACAAATTTTGCGAACGCGTCGATTCCGGCAATGATGTGCGTGTGACCTCGACGACTTTTCGGGAATGGTCCCAAATGGTCCACATGGAACACATTTAACGGTTCCGCGGTCTTCTTGATGGGGTGAAGAAATCCTTCTTTTCTGCCCGATGCGCGTTTATTGTACAAACACGCGATGCAGCAAGCGATGTATTGCTCCACATACGAGTAGTTGCGCACCCTGGGGAACCAGTAATGCTCGCACAGCCGGGACAATGTCTTCTCAACCCAGTGCTGCCGGAGTGATGTATGTCATTCCCCCACTGGCACATGGATTCAAAATTTAAATTAAATTTTATTCAGTTTTCAAACTACATATAATGATAAATGAACAAATAATATAACAAAATAAAAAAGATAAGCTTCTATAATAACATTATAAAATTCAGTTCCTCACTACTCATTACAAAGTTAAATTAAATGTTTGTATTACTTTTTTACCCAAATTTTGGCTTTAGAATGCAACATTGTATCAGACGGATCATATTTCACAATTCCACCTTTATCATTAATACCTTGCTTTGAGAAGATAATACTCGAAATTGTGTCAGTTTTTAAGGAATTTCTGTGATCGTTTTTAATCAATTTTAGGTCGCTAAAAATTCTTTCCACGCTAACGTTTGAAAATGGAAGAACCATAAGAAGTGATATAACAATTTTTAAGTTAGGAAACAGACATGTATTTGCAGAATTATTCAATTTAAAAACTTTGTTCCAATAATCTTCTACTGGTAAATCTGGGTTCAAATTCAAATTGTCATAGTCTAACAGAGCATGGTCTCTCCAAGTGTTGGACATTTATATGTTCTTTTAAAACAGGAAATCTTTCACAGACATCTGAAAGAGATCTTGTCTTAAAGGCTTGAGCTTCACGAGGATTTACCACAGAAATCAGATGGAAAATAGGATCATCAAATTTAAACCTTTTTTCAATTTCAGTAATTAGTTCTGTATAAAAATTTAGGCAAGAAAGTAGGAATGTTTTGACTTGTGCCTCTGGAATATTACCAGCTATTTTCAAATTGCTAATACTTGAAGATGCAAGGACGCCTAAACAGATTTGTTCCAGTGGCAAATAATGACCTCGGCATTCTGCTAAAGACAATTTATTTGAATTTTCTCTGACGAAAGACCCATCAATGAAATTTAAATATAAATTTCTAAGCAAACGTTCAGTTTCAGGCTTTAATTTATGAAGCAGAGGTGATTCCGTTTAAATAAAATATTAAACTCGTTCAGCATTTCCAGAGTATATGACATAAATTCAAGGTAAATTTTTGTGAACGGGTTATCCAGTGTGACTAGCATTTCTTCAGTTGTTTTAGAGGGATCTTCGGAAATAGATTCTTTCAAATACGCTTTGAGCGGTTCGAATTGCTCCAACGTTCTATCTACACAAGCTTTAAGGGAAAGCCATCTTGTGTTAGAAGACTTTAAGATTTTATGTATTTCTATTTGAAAGAATTGTTGAAATTCTTGAAATTTTTGTTGTCTAGTGGAGCTACGACTAAAATGAGAACCCAGATTTCTTAATAAATCCTCTACTGATCGAGGTAACTTCAAACAAGCTTTTGATGAACAAAGATGGATCATATGACAGGAACATTTTATTGCGCAGATATATGGGGCTTCCTCTTTCAAAAGAGAAACTACTGAGTGGTTTTCGCCAAACATGGAATTAGTAGTGTCTGATGAGAACCCCACCAAATTTTGAAAAGGAATTTGTTTCTCTGTTACAACATTTTTCATAAGTGCGTACAAGTCATTAGCTGTACCCGAGTAAGTTTCTACCATGTCGAAAAATTTAGTCTTAACTGTATTAGAACTATTGCAAAAATATATCACAGTAAAAGCACATTGTTTCTTGACACTTATATCGGTTGTTTCGTCCATTGTTAATGAAAAAAAGCAACCTCTCACTTTTAAAATATCATAGAGCTCCAATTTGAATGATTCGCCCAAACAGTATTTCATTATTTTTGTTGACTTTGTTCTTTTAACAGACAATCTTTTTGCAATTTCCGAATCTGGAAAAATGTTATGACAAAGTGGACTTAAAACATCCATCAACAAAAACGGCAAATTATTTGTCGCTAGAAGGCCAGTCAATTTCATTTCTGCTCTAAATACAAGATTGTCTGTAGAATCTGCATTTTTCTTAAACAACATTGGCAATTTGTTTGTGTTTTCCACCTTCTTCTCATTTCTCTTGTGTTTTTCAGTTTTGCCATGATCAACCAAATTACTTTTGTGTGATATTAACGTTACATTGCATAGTTTACAAAAAGCTAACTCATCACCTTGAGGAGTTTTATCGTTTGATTTTTGTAGCCAATATTTAAATTCTGGAGTGTCTAACCAAGAAGAACAAAACTTATTCTTTTTATGTTTGAAGTTCTTGCGGCATGCCATGTTTAATGTTCGGAAATTAATTGCAATCAGGATTCGTTTCACTTTCACTTGTTGATGCTTGAAATTGACAGAATTGCCTAAAAATTCCTAAGTAAAGTTAATGTATTAACTTTTATTATTGTACCTGTTAAGGGCTGCTTCGTGGGCCTGATTTTAATTGAAATTGCACAGTTTTCTGGCAACTGTTGTCAAGAAGACGTGTTGAGTGAACAACCAACAAGCAAAGTAGGGATTTTTATTTCGGCGTGTTTGTTGCCAACCTATTAATGATATTGTGTGTCCTTTTCTAATATTTGTGTTGATCGAGAACAAATCATTGACATTTTTAGAAAAATCTCCGGATAAAAAAAACTGAAATCCTCCTCCTTTCTCCTATTTTAACTATCCTCCTCTAAAAAAGCCTCCAAGGCGTATAACCACCCCTTTTCGGAGGATCCTCCTCCAATCGGCACCACTGTCTCAACCGCAAAGTGCCCGAAATCGTCGTGTGCGGCTCGCACTACCTGGTGTCTCATCCCTCTAGGGAAGACCCATTGAATTCCACGCACGGTGATGCGATACACGCGTCCATCACGTAGGGCATAATTTTTATAGATTTTCCGTTCTTCGTCGGTTGTCGGCGGTTTTGACAGAATTTGGCGGATGCGCTTTATTTTGTCGTCCGTTAATTACCCCGAAAGTACCCAATCTGCCTCTTCGATGTGAAGCACCTCGCCGATTTCTCCGAATTCCACCGGGTTTCTACTAACGCATCGACGTGCTTCATTCGATTTCCGGGGCGGTACTTCACCTCGAATGTGAATTCTTGCAGATGAAGCCACCATCTGGCAATTCGCGGGGTAATTTGTTTTTTTGACGCTAGTTGCTCGTAGCGCATTGCAGTCCGTCGCGACGGTGAATTTTACACCAAGCAGGTAAGACCGGAATTTCTTTAGGCTTTCCACGACAGCTAGTGTTTCCAGCTCGTACGAATGATATTTCTGCTCAGTGTCGGTCGTTTGCCGGCTATAATATGCCACTGGATGTAGTCGCTCGTCTAATTGTTTCTGCAGTAAAATTCCAGCTAGACCCAACGCACTAGCATCGGTGTGCACTTCAGTCTCTAGATCTGGGTTAAATAACGCTAAAGTCGGGCGCGTCACAAGTGCCGCCTGTAACTTGCGAAACGCCTCCTCCTCTTTGTCTCCCCAATTCCAAACGGTACTTTTCTTCGTCAGATTTGTTAACGGCTCTGCGATCAGCGCATAATCTTTGACAAAGTGACGGAAATATCCTGTCAAGCCGATGAATTGCCTGATTTGGTGCGCCGATTTCGGGGCGGAATAAGCCTCTATGGCTTTTGTCTTATCTTGGCCGGGTTTGATTTTCCCGTCCTCGATATCGAAGCCTAAAAACGTCACGGAGGTCATTAGAAACGAACACCTCTTCCGCATTCGTCAGTCCGAAGGGTACTCTATTGTACTCGTACTGACCGAAGGGGGTGACGAATGACGTGAACTTCTTTGATTCTTCACTCAACGGGATTTGATGGTAACCCGACCGCAAATCAAGACTCGTGAAATACACGCCACCCTGCAGTCGATCAATTTGATCATCCACCCGAGGCAGGGGCTGGTTGTCTTTGACTGTCTGTGCATTTAACTTGCGGTAATCAATGCACAATCTTTGCTCGCCATTTTTCTTTTTGACTAAGAGTACCGGTGAGCAGTAATTGGAGTCGCTTTCTCTTACGATATTGTTGTCCAAAAGCTCTTGTACAATGTCTTTGACCGTGTCCTGCTCCGATCTCGCCATTCGATACGGCCGATAAGTAAAGGGTTTATCCTCGGAAAGTTTGATTTCCATCTCCGCCGATTTTGCACATCCGAGTTCATCGATCGTGAGGGCAAAACAATCGCGATAATTGATTAATAATTGAAAAAGGCGATTCCTTTCTTTCTCGTCAATGGGTCTGGTTTGTACCTGATCGAGCGGTAGGTCGGTTGGGGGTGAGTTATTTACCCGCAAAACCGTCTCGGTGGGTGGTTCTTCTTCAATGCAGGGCCAGGCCCTTGCAATTGTCTGTCCTTTTCTAAATTTTAAGTCGTTGTCTGATAGGTTGATACATGGTAAAAAGGCGGTGTCATTTGCATCGACGTGTATAATTGTACGCGGTAGACAGTATTCATGACCTTCTTGGGGTCTTATTGCAGCTTCAATGAGGATATCACCCTCATAATCATCCTCGTAAACTGCAATATGACCGGCGTGATTTTGCGGAATAATTGTGTTTTGCGCGACTCGAAGTTTGATTTTTGCTAATGTCGGTTCCGGTGTGATCGTTGGTAGCGTTGGTTCTGGGTCGGTGGCGATGATGTTTAACGAAGTTTGATATTTTACGATGACAATGTGGGGCATCTCGGTAAAATTGCGATCAATTAGAACAGGTACTTCCTGAACGGAATTTGGGACCACGTGGGCCCGAACGGTTGCTGTCGCCCGATCAGCTGTTAGCTCGAAGGTCGTCGCAACAACCCCGTTCCCGAAGGCTTTTAACGCTGTCTTTTGATTGCAATCGTGATCCAACCCTAATTTTTGAACCTCCGCTAAACGAATTGTGGTACATGAACTACCTAAATCTACGTACGCCGTCGATTCTATGCCGTTAATTAAAATTGATTTAAAGTATTTTTGGTTGGCCGGGTCGCGCGCTTTGTTAGATAGTCATGCTACCGTCTTCGGGTCTTTGTTCTTTTTGTTGCAGTATTTGTCGGTGTGACCAGTACCACGACAATAGTTGCATCGCAGCTCCATTTTCCGGGTGTTTTCCGGTGCTGGCTTCCGGCACTGTCGACGATAATGCCCTTCTTGGCCATAATCATAGCAAACCGGCACCGAAGGTCGTCTGTCGTTGGTTTCTCGCACTCGGTGGTGAGTTCGAGACACCTGGGGCGTTCGCGTAAATGATGAAGTGGTCGTTGCAGCGGGTTTGGGTGGTGCTTTGGAGTCGCTAATCGTCGCGAGATATGCATAAAGCGATTCCGGACTTTGGTGGTTCCCTGCTCTCGCGCCCGTTTTAACAACAACGTCGTCGATGCCTCCGATTAAACATGACACGGCGTCGGTGCCATTGATGCGGCAAGCGTTTATGAGCGACAGCTTCTCATAAAAGTACCGGGCATAGCTTTCATCCCGACGTTTCTGCCGCTGCATCATTCTCGCGAGGTCGTCGTTGAAGTCGCGAGTGGATGGAAACGCGACCCTTAGTTTCTCTTTCCACTCCGCCCACGACATATTTACGGAGGGTAAACCTTTATACCACACCTCAGCGAGTCCCCGCAATTTCGCTGAGGCGTAATAAATTGTGGCATCTTCCGTCCAACGGAAAATACCCCGTAGTTCATCTACTTTGCGGCACCAAGCCTCGGCGCTTTGGTCGCGATCTTCCGGGTTGAAGGGTGGCACCACCTCCTCTTTTGTGGCAAACGCGGTAGGACGATTGTTTGACCGCTCGAGAAAATCTGCCATTACCTCGGTGAGGCGGTCGATCGACGAGACGGTTTGATCAGACCCGTCAGTACTACCTCTAACCCTTCGCGCATTAATTGGCGATTCGCCGCGAGTTTGCTTCCTCTTATTTCCGCTCATCTTAATAAAGAGAAACAAAACCCAAAAGTCAACAATTGTTTAAACAAAATCACCCCGAACACCTGCCAGCTGGATTTTTTCTGTCGCCAATGTTATTTCAAGTTAATGGAAAAAGCACATTTGAAATGTAAAATTATCTGGGGGGTGGTTTCAAGTGGTCATAAATTTGTCAAGTTGTAACATGTGGTGTGAGTTAGCCTGGTCAAATATGTGGTTGTGCGTCTTTTATCCCACTTCTGAAATAAATTATGTAGGGCCATTTTTGAAACACAAAGTTAAAGCCGTTTTGAACACGTGCAGAATTATTTACAATGGCCTTTGAGGAACTTATTTTTAAAAAGGGGCGTAATTATCGTAATTTACAAACATACGCTTATCAAATGTCAGGAAAATCTCTGGACCGGCGGCAATTTTAGCAACTTACTAGTTTACTAATTTTGAAAGTACTCAACCACTTTAAATAATCCTGTCAGAAGAGCTGGTGCCGAGGTGTCGGGGTCAGGTCATCAATTTTAGTTAAGGCAACGCCTGTAAAAATAAAATGGGGGTGTGAGTAATCCAGTCCATCGGAATGAGACATCCACAATCACCATTTGTGAACAAATAAACCTAACAGTCGTTAATCCAAAATAATTATGCAAATCTACCATCAATAAAATATGTAATTCGAATAGAATCGGTTGAGCTCTGTCCAAGGGGTTCAAAAGGTTAACAAACGCAGTCCTGGTCGCTAGGACTCCAGGAGCACAGGGAAAACGAGGTGAAGGGTTAACCCTTTGCTCATAGATACCATCCAGTCCACTTGTCTCTGAATCAGCAGCAATCGAGAGACCACCTCGCGGTTCTGACGTGCAATAGGCAATGCTGCCTTGTCATCCACCACTTGTCTTAGGTTGTGCAATGAGTACCCCGGTAATATCCGTCCAGCGTCTACTTCGAGACCCGCAGGTCATTCAACACCAAGCGTGCAATGGACATTATGTTCATGGTACTCGCCTATGACCCAAAAAAAAGGGGGCGGTTCCGGGCAGTGCAATGATCACCTTTTTGGCCAACCTGCTCAGCTGCTAATCAAACATAGCCCTAAGCGTGCAATGGAGGCCCTCTTCATAGCGCAGGTGGTGAACAAGTCCCTATAAACCTCATGGCCGCAGCCGTATCTTAGGGGCGGTTCTGGGCAGTGCAATGAACACCTTTTCATGCAATGATCACCTTTTTGGCCAACCTGCTCAACTGCTAATCACACATAGCCCTGAGCGTGCAATGGAAGCCCTCTTCATAGTGCAGGTGGTGAACAAGTCCCTTAACCTCATAGCCGAAGCCGTCACACGGAACAACGAGCAAGTGCAATGATCACCTTCCAGCGCTCTCCTCACGATCTATTCTGCAATCTAGACCAGGGTTCAATGAGCGCGGCTACCTAGTGATCCCCCGTGTCCAAAAATAAACATAAACCGGACCTGGAGGCCTCGCGACGCCGCTATCCTCCAGCGTCCCCTGTTGGGTTAATCTCGGCGTGCAAAGGGCTTTTATAAACGCTGCCCCGCCTCAAGCTTAACCTTGGATTAATTAAGGATAGACAGACTAACAAAGTTTAGCTCGACATGTCGGGGCTCAACTCAATCTTATTCATAATTCGTCAACTCTCAATTCAATATCAATCTCATCAAATATTATCAACTTTAATATCAACCAAATAAATACCATCAACTGATGAATAGCGCATCAATTATCAACAATGATGAATCTCAACATTTCAGCGATTAAAATAATTATTAAACGACTCACCCTACCGTTGATATGGTAATTATCATAAATCTCTACACCTTACTGGATTGGAAAATCTCACACACCAACAAACTGGGATTACTCAGTGATAACTCACCTTGATTCAGTTATTATCAAACTAAACTCACTTCGATTCACAATCAGCTCAAAACTCAACTACCCCTCTGAAATGTGGGTAAAAACTAAAATCTCATATGCAGATGCGAAGGCGTCTTTCTTACGGTCGACTCGGGGGTGGCCTGCTTGTCACTCATAAATTAAGTTCAAGTGTTTGTGTTTCTCGAAATAAAAGTCTTGGAGTCTTTTCGGAACTTTACTGATTAATTACCCTAATTATTTACAAGCTAAACTATGACCAAATGTAGAAATGAACTAAAAATAAATGAAAAAAAATTGACCGCGCAAAAATCCGTCCTACACTTTCTGGTCTTTTACGAAAAGATGTAATCGGTGGAGTTTTAGCGAAAACCCAAAGAGACGCTGACGAGCTACTTAAATATATTTTATTGTTCGAGAAAATGCAAGGACAAAATTGCGAAAACCAAGAAAAAGGACAAAGAAGATTTGAAAGGGACGGAAATAGAGGAGAAAATAAATTCGAAAGAAAATGCTTCAATTGTGGAGAAAAAGGACATGTGGCAGCTACGTGCGAAAATAAACAATTGTGCTTCAAGTGCAAAAAGGTGGGTCATGTCGCGAAAAATTGTGTCGTGGAGGAAATAGACAGTTTCGTGCGAAATAAGAGCAACTCATCGCCGAATGCAAGCACTATCAAGATCAAGGACAACACAAAAGTGCTAAACATCATAAAAGAAAATCAGAACGCAGAGAAATTCGAGAAGGAAGTCGAAATTGGCAACGATGATGTCATCACCAAAGCGTTTATCGACATGGGAAGTGCTGTGTGCACTATTAAAGAAGAAATTGTATACGCAAATGAATTGGTAATGATAGCAAAACGAGTACCAATTTACCGGTTTGGCGACGATATTCCGATATATTCAAAAGGCGTTGTAATTACAAAAATGAAGATCGACGAAATAATAGCCGAAAACATGGAATTAGTGGTAGTTCCAAATGAGGCGCAACACTATGATGTAATTATCGGGCGTCCTTTCACAGAATTGGATTTTATTGCGTACGCTCGCGTAGGCGACCGTTTAATCTTCAAGTATGCGAACGAACACCCATTTCGAAATTTGATTCTGGACATACCAAATTCCCATGCGAATCGCAACATAATTGTAAGTGAAACCAGCGTGATTCATCCAAATCGCATGTGCAAAATCGACGTTTGTATGGATGGTAACGATGGACAAATTTCGGTGTTAAATGAACATGATGACGAAATCCTAATTAAAGAAGGTACAATACTAGGACGCATACCAGACACGAAAGAAGAAAGAATTAAGTTGTGTTCCCAGATAACTCGTGAAATGGTTCACGTTGACAAAAGCGTAACAGAAGAGCAAGCCGAGGTATTAGTAAAACTTTTGAACATGTACCGCAATTGTTTTGCATTGAAGCTAGAAGAACTTGGGTGTACCAATTTGATGACAGCGGATATTATGGACAGTGGAGTGCCAATTCGCAGAAAACCTTATAAAACCAATGAAAAAGACCGAATACTTATTTCGGAGATAATTCGAGACTGGAAAAATTGTGGAATTGTGACCGAGACAAAATCTCCATACGCCAGTCCTGTTTTACTGGTGGGTAAAAAGGACGGTGACAAACGTTTAGTTGTGGATTACAGAGCATTAAATTCACAAACAGTGCAAATTAATTATCCAATCCATACAATTGATGAACAATTCGATAAACTGGCGGGATGTCCCATGTTTACAACATTGGATCTCTCAAATGGTTACCTGCAGATACCATTGAGCGAAAGTGCAAAAGAAAAAACTGCTTTCATCACGCAGGATGAAACAGGACAATTCGAACGTTTAGTGTTTGGACTGAAAAATGCGCCCTTCCAGTTTGTGCACTTAATGAATCTAGTGTTGGGAAAATTACGTCATAATACAGCAATGTGTTATTTGGACGATTTATTGATACCGGCAAAATCATGGGAGGAAATGTTGTGGAAACTTGAACAAGTTTTACAAGCGTTGAAAGCAGCAAATTTAACGTTAAAAATTACAAAGTGCCAATTCGCAAAAAGGAGCGTGGAATATTTAGGATTTGTAATCACCGAAAAAGGTGTAATGTGATGGGAGTTCTTCCGTAATTAAGAGCCACACTACTTCATCTAACTCTAGTTTATTTGATGTTAAGAATACATAATACCAAAATCTGGCGTTGAACTTGGAGATAATTACGAATAGTAAGGAATACAATCACTGTCGATCCTATGACTAGGTTGGGTATTTAATACCTCGGTTACACTACCGTCAGCAATTGACGTACAGTGGCCGGTCGAGACATTGCACTCGATGTGTCGAAATTACTTACATGCCAAAACCTAATTAATTACACATTTTTATTGAAATATGTTTGACAAAGTAATTTCGACATTTCCTATACAATGAACTTAGGTCACTCTAATAACATAGTAGTACACGAAAAAACTGTTTATAGAAGTGCTGATGACAGTCTGTTTTGACACACTATGCGTTTTATTGTCGTAGGTCACTTCACTCACGTGTGATACGGTTTCACTCTGTTTTTATGCAGTGTCACTTCCTTATTATCTACCTTAATAACTATATTTGGGCTCTTATCTTCTACAACAGTGTAGGGTCCTTTAAACAAGGGTTGTAATTTATTCTGAATATTGTTCCTAATTAAAACTAATTCTCCTAATTTATATTTTGTATTTATGCTACTTTCGTCATATCGAGTTTTACGTGCAACTTTTGACTTCATCAAATTGTTACGAGCATCACTATTTACTTCTTGTAACCGATATTTTAATTCAAGAGGGTAATCTTCAAAATTGTACAACGGATCTTTTGACATTGAAATATTAGAAGGTAAATTGACAGTTTTCTCAAAAACTAACTCGAATGGAGTATACTTTGTTTCCGAATGAACAGTATTGTTATAGGCAAAACACCAATATGGTACCCAAGAGCTCCATGAATTTGGATGTTGCGCCACTGGCATTCTCAAATACGCTCCTAAACATTTATGCGAATTTTCTAAAGCTCCTAATGTTTCATGGTGGTAAGCAGTAGAATTAAGTTGTTTTATGCCCAAAAGTTTACAAGTCTCGATCAATACAGAAGCCAAAAATTCAGTACCCTTGTCGGTAACAATTTCTTCCGGAATTCCATATCGTAAAATAAAAGTTTCAACAAAACTTTTAGCAACTGTTGTCGCTTCTTTATTTGGTAAAGGATAACCTTCTACGAATTTGCTGAGCTCGCACTGCAAAGTTAAGATATATTTATTGTCTTCGTAATCTGTTTCTATTAGTCCTACAAGATCTAAATAATTTTTTTGAAATGCAGAAGTTGCTGTTGTCGTAATTACCATTGGTTCTTTTAATGGCCTTGAGTGTTTGTATCGCTGACAATCATCACATTTCTTTACAAAATTTTCGACATCTTTATACAAATTAACTCCAAAAATAATACCGTTTTATATTGTTGTACGTTCTATGTATGCCAGCGTGACCTCCTGTTGGTAAAACATGAAAATCGTTCAATATAATTTTTCTCGTTTCCAAATCATTTACTGTACGAACTTCTTTGATGACAGACATCTTTAAACCTTTTCTTTTAATCTCTTTATTAAATTTTATCACATTCTCTAGTAACACTGAAGACAATGACTGCTTATCATCATTATTATGTTTTATAATTACTAAATTCGGATTATTATATTTTTCACACATACTTTTCAGGTCTCTCAACGACGCACCTAATGCTAGCGTTGATCGAGGATCCTGTTTTAAACAAATAAGTTGCAACTCTTTTGAACCAATTAGGTTATTTATTTTGCAGTCAAAATTTTTATTATTTATAAGTGTTTCAAATTCTTCTCTTGAAATAAGTCTAAGTTCAATTGATTTTTTAGGTCGTTTCAATAATTCCACAACGCCAGGGTGATCAATCCTGTCGCTAGAAACCGAATTAAATCTCCTACTCTCGTTTTGTTTTTTCTGCATAGATCGTGTTAAAGCGTATACTGCTCCACATACACTATTACCTAGGTTTTTAAGTTCATCTGATGTTATAACAATTCGTGATAAAGCATCCGCAGTAACATTATCTCTGCCTTTTATGTATTGAATTGAAAAGTCGTATTCCTCGAGAGTTAACCGAAATTTTGTTAATCTACTCGACGGATTAGTCATGCCAAATAAATAAATTAAAGGTCCATGGTCTGTGTAAATTATAAATTTTCTTCCATAAAGGTATGGCCTAAAATGTTTTACTGCCCAAACTATCGCTAACAGTTCTTTTTCGATAGTACAATAATTTTGTTCTGCTTTCTTCAAAGAACGACTCGCAAAAGCTACAGGCTTATCATCTCCGTTGGAAAGCACTGCTCCAATTGCAAAACCTGAAGCATCTGTTTTTAATGTGAAACAATTATCTTCCGCAAAATTTGGATATTGTAAAATAGGTGGATTAACAAGAGCTTGTCTTAACATGTCAAAAGCAGTTTGACATTCAGTTGTCCAATTAAAATCTACATTCTTTTTTGACAAATAGTTTAATGGTGCTGCAATTTGAGCAAAATTTTAAATGTATTTTCTGTAATAGTTTACCATTGCTACAAACCGTTTACATTCGTTTGTGTTTTTTGGGACTGGATAATTAAGAATAGTATGAGCTTTATCTGGATCTGGTAATACACCGTTTGCAGTAATTATGTGTCCTAGATATAAAATTTCTTTGCGTAAAAAATCACACTTGCTGGGATTTAATTTTAAATTGACATCACGTAATCTTTGTAAAACTTTTATAAGATTTTTGTTATGATTTGTTAAATTATTTCCAAAAACAATTAAATTGTCTAAATAAATGAAACAACTTTCGTAATTTAGGCCTGCCATGGCTATTGTCATAGCACGAGAAAAAGCACTTGGACTAATTTTTAATCCCATTGGAAGTCTTTTCATTTGATATTGCCCGCGTTCGGTTGTGAAAGCTGTATATGGTCTACTTTCGGGATCAAGTTCAATTTGATAGTAACCTTGAGATAGGTCTAAATGTGTAAAATACATCGCTCCTGAGAGAGAATCCAAAATTTCGTTAATACACTGAAGTGGAAATTTATCATCTTTGAGTTGTTTATTTAACATGCGATAGTCTATTACAAGTCTCCATTTTTGGACACCGTTTTGATCTTTCTTTTTTGGAACTATAAGCAAAGGTGCTGACCATTCTGACCTCGCTTCTTCTATTATGCCATTTGCTAACATCTGGTTTATTTGTTAACATCTGGTTTATTTGTTTGTGAATTTCAGCTTTTTGAGACTGTGGTAACCGATACGGTTTTACGTATGAAGGAGTTGCTGATTTTTGTAAATGAAAACGTTGTTTGTAAACATTAGTCACTGTAAGTGGATCGTCATCTAATTGGAACACATCCGAGAATTTAACACAAATCTTTTGTAAGGAAAATGCTTCCTCTTTGTTTAAATGTTTCATATCCAGTAATTTTAATAATTGATCAGCTCGATTTACTGATATTGAATTTACATCTCCAAATTTGCAAATGTTATAGTTATCAATTTTCTCAGTTTTAGGTTTAAAATTTTTGAGGCTAATTTCTTCATCACGTACGTTAAGTATTCGTACCGGGACAATATTAGAATTTGGTGAAACTATAGTACCCGCTACAAAAACACCTTCACAAGGTTGTTCTGGTAAAATTACACAATCATAATCGAAATCTACCCAACATTGTTTGATTATTTCACACCGTGGGGGAATTTTTGTAAAATAGTCAAATTTTGATTGAATGGGTATTAAATATTTGCTTTGATTAACCCAAAAAGAAAAACAAAACTTTTCATAATCTATTACAGCTCCGTATTTATGAAAGAAATCTGAGCCTAATACACCGTGAATTCCTCTTTCAAAACCTTCCATCAGCAAAAATCTGTGACATACATTTGTATTGCTTACTTGCAACATTAAGTTAACTGACCCTTCTGAGTTTACTGATCCTGAAATCCCGTATATTTTAATTATTTCTGACCTATCAATAATTTCCTCTTTATTTACAAATTTCTTAAAAATTACACTTACTGATGCACCCGTATCTAATAAAAATAATAACTTATTGTTTCTATAACCCAATTCTACGTAATTTAACCCATTTAAATTTAATATTACAGCATTATTACTATTACTATCTCCAAGATATTTATTTTTGATTTGAAGTTCCTTCCCCTGAGGCACGAAAAAATGTTCCGATCGTGTCATCATTTCTACTTTTATCAGTATCATTCATATGATAAGCGCGTTGCGAATTCTGCTTGAAATTATTATTATTTTGGTTCGATCTATAATTGTTGTTATTATTAAACCGATTTTTGTTATAATTTCCACGACTTTTTCCATTATATTGACCTTTTTGATAGCTGTTATAACCTCCACGTTTGTTACTATTATTATGATTGTTTTGATTTTGCGGGTAGTTATTCTGATAGTTCTTACCTTTATAATTATTATTGTAGTAATTACGATTAAAATTTTTACGACCTCGAAAACTAAAAACTGAAGATTCATACCTAGAAGGTTCCTCATCTTTGGCTCCGCGTGTTGCCTCGCTTAATTTCGAGTAATTTCTTGCCTTAATAATCGTTCGCAATTCTCTGTTTTGAAGCCCATTTGGAAAAACATGTATCGCTATTTTTTCGTTTACATCCCTCAAAATTTTGATGGCATCATCATTTCCGTCAGCTTGGGAAATTGTCAGATTTACTAAGAGTTCTTCTATATTTTTACCGAATTCGTCGATAGACTTATCTTGTTGCTTTAAACTATTTAATTTTACAGATAGCGCAGTTGACGAAAATTTTGTCAAAAAGTTACTTTTTATATCGTTGATTAGTTGATTGTTGTTCTGATAAGTCGTGCTCATTCGAATTTTCGCACTCTGTGACAATCGCGTTTTGAGTACATAAATTGTCAAAAGTTTCTTTCCCTCATCATTTAACAACGAATCGTACAATTCTATGGCATCAATAAGTTGCTTCGTGGTACTTTCTGTGTCGTCCATAACTGGCAACACACTTGCTGCTGTTTTCAAATCAAATTTCTCCATATTTAAAGTTGTATTTTCACAAATTGTTTCAAGATTATCAGCTTTTGTACCAGTTTGAACTTCACACGTTTCTAACCTAAATTTTAAAATATCGCGTATTGAATTAAAGTACTCATTTATTAACTCGACTATTTTAACAACTTCTCTAACTACACTCTCTTCCAATCGCTCCGCATTAAAATCCGCTTTTAATTTTTCGTATTCTAAACAAAGCGCATCTAATTTTTCGGACTTACGAATTGTCTTATTTCTGTCATTGCGCACAGCACTGTTATCCTTATTGAGGTTCCTTTGGAAAACTCTTAGATCCTCTAGGAGACTCGCAAATGGTTCAGACATTGGACGAACAGGTGAGGTTTGGAGGCACACACTAAACACATTTTCTTACACATACACACAATCACATTCCTGGAATTAGCCGAACAATCACTGCACAAAACTGAACACTACAGTTAAACTTGCTGCCCTCGTTGTCCATCTAGAAGGTCTCGACTCTGATGCAGATCACTTTGTAAGACTTCTTTCCGGATCATCTTCCTCATAGTTTCTTTGCAATATTTTGTTATGAAAATTGCGCCAATTAATGCAATCCCCAAAATTACTACTATCAACATCCATTCCGTACGATTCAAAGAAGCTACTTCGGTGGCATCATTTTGCCCATTTCCAGACGCTTGCACTATAATTTCCTCCTGTTTTGACTGCGTGGTTCCCATCTTGACGTTTCTTCAAAAATTTCGTAGGTATCATCACTATTTCACTATTTTTTTTTTTAATCCATTTGGCTATCTTGGCAGGGTCGCCATGTAATGTGATGGGAGTTCTTCCGTAATTAAGAGCCACACTACTTCATCTAACTCTAGTTTATTTGATGTTAAGAATACATAATACCAAAATCTGGCGTTGAACTTGGAGATAATTACGAATAGTAAGGAATACAATCACTGTCGATCCTATGACTAGATTGGGTATTTAATACCTCGGTTACACTACCGTCAGCAATTGACGTACAGTGGCCGGTCGAGATATTGCACTCGATGTGTCGAAATTACTTACATGCCAAAACCTAATTAATTACACATTTTTATTGAAATATGTTTGACAAAATAATTTCGACATTTCCTATACAATGAACTTAGGTCATTACACTACAAAGGACTTATGCCTTCCGAGAATAAAACAGCTGCAATTAAAAATTTTAAAGTGCCAACTAATGTTCACGAAGTGCGATGATTTCTCGGATTAACCAGTTTTTTTAGACGTTTTATTGCAAATTATGCAACTTGTGCGAGAGTATTATCTGACTTAACAAAAAGTGATGTGCAATTCGAGTGGACTGATTCTCATCAAAATGCCTTTTGTGATCTCAAAAATGCGTTGAAGTTATACAATCCGAAAGATGACACGGAGTTACATACGGACGCAAGTAGTGCGGGTTTCGCGGGAATGCTATTTCAACGCGATCCAAGTGACAATCAATTGAAATTAGTGTATTGTGTATCCAAAAAAACGACTCAAGCAGAAGCGGCTTATCATTCAAGCAAATTAGAATTGCTCGCGATCGTTTGGAGTGTCGAACGTTTAAGACAATTTTTACTCGGGATAAATTTTCGAATTGTTATGGGCTGTGAAGCATTGGTGCACATAAATGCTAAGAAAACAAGCAATTCACAAATAGCAAGGTGGCTTACAACATTGTCCGAGTACAATTATGAGTTAGTGCATAAAAAAGGTGAAAAACTAGCACATGTGGACGCATTAAGTCGTGAGCCCAGTGACGAATCGCAAGATACCGAACAATTTATTGTGCAAGAAAGACTACAGGTGTTATCGAGCTTTTCCGAGGAACAATTCGTGGAACTGGTACAGAGAAGTGACAAAGCAGTAAGTGGAAAAATCGACATTTTGAAGAAGTGTGAAACGGACAGAAGCACGGCAGAAAAACAGCAGGTACGCGATTACGAATTACGAAACGGTCGATTAACAAAAAGAGTAATAGTGCGCGGTCAAGATAAACATTTATATGTAATACCGAAAAGTCTTCGAAAGAGTTTATTAATCAGATTTCATGATTTAATGGGACACTTTTCTGTCGAAAGAACTGTTGCGCGAATACTTGAGCATTATTGGTTTCCGGGAATGAGACGTTACGTAAAAGGTCATATAAACAAACAGTTGTGCTGAATGTTTATTTGCAAAAATACCAGGCGGGAAACAAGCCGGATTATTACATCCGATCTCACCTCCCAGACGACCTTTTGAACGAGTTCATTCGGATTTCTTAGGACCTTTCGTTAAAACGCAAAATGGAAATGCACACATTTTAGTGATTATCGATGCATTAACAAAATTCACAAAGTTATATCCAGTGAAATCACCGTCATGTGATGAGCTTTTGGCGGGAACGGAAAGATTCATCTTAGAATTCGGTCTTCCAAGAACTATAATTTCAGATCGCGGAACGTGTTATACAGTGTTAGAATTTAGAGAGTTTGTAACGAAGAATGGCATTCATCATTCGTTGAATTCGAGTCGTCATCCACGGGCAAACGGCCAAGTAGAAAGAGTAAACAGAACCGTCATTCCAGTAATTATAACATGCATGGAAAATGAAACAGATTGGGATATTCACTTACCAGAAGCCGAACGAGACTTAAACACGGCATTTAACGAGACAACCGGGAAAACACCATTCGAGAGTTTATACGGATTTTTACCACGATTTTACGACGGAAAACTCAGATAAATCACAGGGGAAGATGAGGAATGGAGACCACCACCTCAAATTCAAGAAGAGATCAGAAGAAATATTTTACAACAACAAGGTAAAATGAAAACTAGATTTGACCGAAAAAAATATAGCTGAATGAAATTTAATGTTGGTGACATAGTGGTAATGAGAAGAAATCCAACTGCAACGGGAGAAAGCACGAAGCTTCAGCCCAAGTATTTGGGCCCTTTGACAATTACAGAGGTACTGCCCAGCGACACGTATAGAGTAACGAATTTAAACAGAGATGCTGGTGGAAAAATTCTAAATACAACCGCCCACGTGTCACAACTAAAAATATATCGCAACCATGACGCGGACGATGAAGAGGACATTAATGAGGACACCGAAGAGGAAGAACAGGAATCGAGCTACGAAGGCCACGAGGACCCTGTCGACAACTCGTCGTCTTCATCAGCACCAGAACAAAGTGATAGTGACGACCAAAGTGATACGGCTCGCGGAAATGATCAAAGTGTTACCGATTGCGCGAGTGAAGTGCCGCGACAAAAGCGGAAGAGGCAAGCACCCAAACATTTTCAGGATTACTTGACTGATTTTTGAATATTGTTTTATATTTTTGACCATGTGTTGTTTAGTAAATAAGTTTTGTTGCGTATTCGTGGAACGTCACGATGCTGTTTGTTTTTCTCACAATTCTTTTTGTGTTTTGTTCGGTTTATTTTGTAAAATGAAATGTTAGTTTATAGTGTTTAGACTTTAGATTCGCTTCGACTAACTGATGAGGTCATCAGTCTTGTCAGGATGGTCGAGTGTGATATGTCATCGGCCAGTGTCCCGTCCCGTACCGTGGAAACTGCTGATGAATACACCGATCATCTGACAACAGGAGTAACACGGCATCGTGGAAGGAACACTTGTAGTCTAGTTGTCACGGAAATTACATCTAAAGTAGTTTTGTAGCAAGCAAATAAATTATTCTAAGTTCAAAATCGTTCTTGAATTTTCAAAAAACCTTTTTGGCACAGTCAGTAGGATTAATTCGGAGTTGTGCGTATCGTACGGGCAATTTTCGTTTCAACGATTTACCGAATATCCAAACCCTTCTTGGCTTGAAATTCATCGTGTTGGAGTGGATCAAGAATCCCAGTCTATCGCAGACCCAAACGGAAGTTTTGAAGAGTGAATAAGCCACCGAAATTTGGAAAAGTCCAAATTTGCGAAGAGGACTGCTCTGGGGAAGACAAGAATCGCTGAACCAGAAAGAAGTCAACTTCATAGTTCTTTAGGCAGGAGATGTCCAAAATCATCTTACTTTTAATGTGAGTACAATTTATGGACGATTAAATTTCGAATTTTGAGAATTTAAACGTTAATCTCGCAACTGACTCAAGTCCCAGTCTTTCACCATTAGAATCAATCCAAAATTTAAATTTAAATTCTAACAACGAAATGGCCGAACAATTTAAGGCAGAATATTTAAATTGTATCCCCGAATTCGATGGTAACCCCAACGAATTGTCGCGATACCTGTCAGCTGGCGAATCACTTTTAACTCATTTTTATAACCATGAAAATACAAAGTGTTTCCAAAATGTATATCTTCTTAATTCAATGATTTTATAAATTAAAGGGTAACGCGTGATTATTAGTGAATATTCAAAATATTACGACTTGGGACGAACTAAAAAATTGTTTAACTCGAAGTTTTGCTGATCAAAGGGATGAAACTTGCCTCAATCGAGATTTAGTAATGATGAGACAAGCTTCTAATGAGAAACCACAGCAATTTTATGAACGCTGTTTAAATATTTTAAACCATTTATGTAGTTATGTCAACATTCACGAAACAACTGAAGAAGCAAAAAAAGTAAAACGTGAACTTTACCAAAATTTAAATCTAAAAACGTTTTTATCCGGATTAAATGACCCTTTGGGAACAAACATTCGTCGTATGAGACCAAATAATTTAAGTGAAGCATTGCAACTCGTGCTTCAAGAAGAAAATGTACACTATTTTAAAAACCTTCTCAACAAGACAAATACAT
This sequence comes from Tribolium freemani, assembly GCA_939628115.1. Taxonomy (NCBI): domain Eukaryota; kingdom Metazoa; phylum Arthropoda; class Insecta; order Coleoptera; family Tenebrionidae; genus Tribolium; species Tribolium freemani. The sequence goes on from OW626793.1 coordinate 3,385,982, forward strand.
ACAACCAAATGAGCCAAAATCGACCACGCTTAGAACCAAGATTCGTTAATGTCCCTCAAAATTCATTTAATTATGAAAATCGAACACCCCAATACCGCCCTATGATTCGTCAAAATTCATTCGTACCTCAACCGGTTTCTTTTACAAGAACTCCGGCAAATATCCGACCAAATCGTTTTTGTTCAAACTCTCAAGTATTCGGAGAAAGCAGCAGAAAAGTTTTTAGACCCAATCAAAATACAAATTTTCCAAATCCAACCCCTATGAGTGTGTCCACTCGAAATACTTTTAATACAACATCCGGAAGAAATGAGATTACACTTACTCAGCAGACAAGACCTTCAACTTCGCAACAAGGCTACGAACCGCGTAGGAATTTTATCCCAGAAGAGTTATTTAACACCAAAACAGCTGAATTTCACGAACAATATTCAAATGAAACAGACTTTCCCGGAAATGACTAAAATTTTCCTAATAATTTTGGAAATCTAGATTACACTAATTGCGGCAATGATATCGATACTACCGATGATGTCTGTGCAGAATACGAAAATCGAAATTTTCTCAATGTGCCTCAACCAGACAATCAAACATAATACCAACAAATATCTCATTTAACATGATGAATTCTAACGAACTCGCTTACATAGTTTTGCCCGAATTTAACGCCAAATTTCTAATTGATTCTGGATCAACCAAATCGTTCATTAATCCAAAAATAGCCGAAAAATACTTTCCAAATTCAATCAAATATGACCCTTTTATTGTGTCCTCTGTTTTCCAAAGATCTTCACATAAATTTAGTGCTTCAGTACCTTCTTCAAAGGTTTTTAACTTACCAGAAAATGAAACATTCAAATTTTGTCTTTTCAAATTCCATGAATTCTTTGATGGGTTATTAGGGCTTGACAATCTTAAAATTTTACGTGTAAATATAAACTTTGAAACAGATCATTTGGAAACTCCTTTTACAAAAATTAAATTATTGTATTACAAAACAAAAAACAACCTGAACCTAATAACTGTTGCCCCAAGAGGTGAACAAATAACAAATTAAAACTTCAAATGTAGACGCACACCTACGATCGAATTACACACTACAGAGGCATATTACACTGATGGTTGTAATCAGACAAAATTAATTCCGGACCCTCAAATAAATAACAACGACTTAACTAATGACTCATCTAGCCCTCTAACAAATGACGACGATAATTTTTCTACTCTTGTAAATCCTGATCATGACCAATCACATGAAATCGATGATAACACCATTCACTCTAATGCTGAAGAAAATCCTATTGTACAAATTCCTATCACAGAATTGCCTGTTAATTTCGGAACCAATCAAATTATTGTCCAAAATGCTTTACATTCACCTTGTCGGCCAATAATCAAAATTCTATTCGGACAGAAAAAGCGCACTATTGTTCAATTTTCAAAAAATAATATGGAAAATGAAATTATCAACTTTATTAATAACCATATCGACCCAAATGTACAATACCACATTTATTTCGAAGACAGAAAATTTTATGAGCCTTTTTCAGCATTACTTCAGAAAAATTTTAGGTGTCTTTCTTTAAAACTTAAATTATGCACCAACAAATTAATTGATGTTACCAACAAAGACGATATTAAGGATGTTATACAAAACTACCATTGCGGTAAAACGAATCATAGAGGAATAGATGAAACGTTTCGCCGAATAAGAGAAAAATATTACTGGCTCTTAATGAAAGAATCTATTCAAACCTTCATTAATGATTGTGAAATTTGCCAGCAAGCCAAATATGAGAGAAACCCTGTAAGAATCGAAATGAATGTAACCCCCACAGCATCAAAGCCTTTCGAAATCGTACATATGGATACTTTTACTTTAGAACATTGCAAATTCTTAACAATCATTGATAGTTTTTCAAAGTACGCGCAGGCTTACTACTTAAATTCCCTAGTAAGTACGGAAATAGTAAATAATCTGTTAAACTTTTTCTCACATCATGGGGTTCCAAAACAAATAACGGTAGACAACGGAACAGAATTTAAAAACACAGTTATTGCAGAGCTTCTTGGCCTACACAAAATCAAAATACATTTTTGTTGTCCAAATCATCCACAATCTAACGGGATGATAGAAAGATTACATTCCACCCTTACAGAACATGTTCGAATCCTTAATTCAAGGGGTTTTCTAAAAACACCCATCATTATGAAAATGACATACGCAATTCTTGCATACAATCACTCAATACACTCTACAACTAGGTTAAAAGCAAAAGATGTTATTAATGGCCATACCAGTAGTAATGATGCATTTGACCAAGAAATTGATAAAATTCTCATAAATGACTATATAAGTCAACACAAAGAACGATCGAAAATTCTGTATTCAAAAATCAACAAAGACCTTACACAAGAAAAAGAAAAACGAATAAACAAAGTTAACAAAAATCGTGATAAACCCAGTCTGTTTAAACAAAAACAAAAGGTTTTTATTAAAACACACATTAGATAAAAAACCGCAAACAAATTCGGCAAATCAACGAATTTAAAATCGAGTAATGTTGATCAAAAAAATGTAGAAACGGAGGAACAGAATAAAATCCACATGGATAATTTAAAACGTCCTTTAAAACAGACATACGAATTTTAACTAAATTCATTCAAATATTCTTTTCAGGTTACCGGTCATCTTTGCGGATGCAAAAAAAAATAAAAATAAAAAATAATCAAAATAATTTGGCGGCCAGTGTAAAGAATCGAAATTCGCTATCTGATAGGTTGATCGCTAAATTTAATGTTACAGTCCAACTTAAATTAATAGAATCAAAATTAGGCCAAGACCAATTTCCTATTGAATTAAGTTTCGAAAATATTTTGGTATTCGAAAAATCACGAAAATTGACAGTTATATAATCGATAGTAAACCTACTAATATTTTGTCCATCCCAATTGTCTTTCCTTATTTATCACTTTTACTCAGTCCCTGTCCGGAAAGGTAGTCAGTTCCGAATAATAACACCAAAGTCAAGATATTTGGCAATGAATAAATTGTACTTCTCCTGCCTGAAGATGTCTTCTGGAAGATTCCTATGCGAACAAACGTCACTACAAGATATAAATTCTCAAGACTCCTGCGAGCTACAACTACTAACTTTGAGAAACGTCACCACTAAGTGTAGGAGCCTTAACATCAGAAAATATAAAAATGCAATGTCACCATCAAGAAGAAATCGTTAAAATCCGGGGCATCTACCTAATCGAAATTCCGAACGGCTGTAGAGTCAATATTTATCAAGAGACTCTTGATAACGATCAATTTAGGATGACACCAAGCCAACCAATACTTTTTCCCAAATTTGACGAAGGCTGATACAAGTGTACACATCGGAAAGATAAGTCTCGATGAACTGCAAGACTTGAAGACAAACTTCTTAAACAACAATCCAGAGATTTCCTTTGGAAGCATTTCCCAAACACCCAGCACCTGGACAATTGTAATCTACGGACTCGTAGTAATTATTGGTGTCATAATTATCTATCGTAAGACCGTTTCCAAGTGCCGTAAAACAGAGTCACCAGGAGAAGTACAACTACCATTGACGGAGGTACAATCACCTACAAGGGGACAAATTGCAAATATTCCGATTCCTCGTTAAACCTCGGCATCTTCATCTTAGGGGGGAGGTGATATGTCATCGGCCAGTGTCCCGTCGCGTACCGTGGAAACTGCTGATGAATACACCGATCATCTGACAACAGGAGTAACACGGCTTCGTGGGAGGAACACTTGTAGTATAGTTGTCACGGAAATTAGATCTAAAGTAGTTTTGTAGCAAGCAAATAAATTATTCTAAGTTCAAAATCGTTCTTGAATTTTCAAAAAACCTACTTACTGTAAAGGATAGTGTAGTAATAGGACTAAGTAGCGCATGCGTGCGGGAGGGCCGGCGTGGTCCTGATCCAGCATGCAGGACAGGAGTAGTGTATGGTCGGAGACGACGAGAGACACTCAGCTAGTGAGACGGCCTTTCTTTCTATTCTTAACATTATTTAATTTTTTATACAAATACAGATTATGAAATCATGGTTGTGTTTTATTTTTATTATAAAAATTTAAAAACACAAACACTATTAATATGGTTCTAAAACATTATATTAAAAGATGATGTTTTTTTATTTTCTTTCATGAAACAAACATGATTTCATAATCTGTATTTGTATAAAAAATTAAATAATAGTAAGTTTGTGCAAAACTTAATTATTTGGTATGATAAATTGTAGTTATAATGTTTTTAAAAACTTTTCGTTATTTTCTAAGCTTTTCTTATATGCAACTATCAAAACATTTCTCTTAACATGTACTCTAACTGCAATTTCTAGTAATTTTTGGCTTAGATGCGACTGTTGGCAAGAGCCGTTCATCTGTCAATTTTTGGGAGATCTGCGAATTGGGGAACGTGACAATTGGGGGAGGTGCCATACACCCCATTTGACAAGGAAAATTTTCAAGGTCAAAAAGCCGATGTCATTGTCAAAATCATATGATGACAGTACCTCTGTCCATGACACCATCCAGTACCTTAGGTTAGACTATCAGTTATGAACAACTTGAACGCCAAAAATATTAAGTAATCATGATGAGACTTTTAACTTATTGTACAAAAAGCTCCTGAAGGTTTTCGAAGGTAGGTGTGTTTTTCCCGAAAGTGAGTATTTTAAAACCAAAACGCAAGTGGGTTACACTGAGAAGAGACTCCAGAATAAGTTGCAAGCATAAGGTGCCAGTTTGAGAAAGTTGGGATAAGACCCTGATTTGACTAATTACAAGTGTGCCTTTATCATCGATTTGGTGACGATCATAAGTTTTGTAAACCTAATGGATTTTAATAAACATCTTTAATATTAAATGTGTTTACATCGTGTAATTTTGGATTAAATTCTTCCATTTGTGCTGCTTGTGGATCCACCTTTTCAAATACAATTTGAAAAATTTCATGATAATTGTATTTGGCAAGGTTTTGACATCATTTTGACGTGAGCAAAAATTTAAAAAATACAAAGCAACCAAGAATATTTAAAATTCGCGTCGATTTTAGTACGTGATGATGCGGCTATATGGCGCCAGCTAGGAATTCATTGCATTGCCAACCATTATATTCCGGTTCTATAATAGTATATTATGATTCGAGTTTTATAAGACGCATTTTGTCGCACGCACGGAATTGGGGGGACGGGACAAAATGCCTTATAAACGAGACATCATACACTACTTTTTCTACTTTGCACCTTTTTTAACAAAAAAAATCAATTTCGAAATTTGGGGAATTTTGTGGCAGTTGACAGCATTTGCGTGGGTCATGAAATTAAATTAATAATGTGGATCGTCATTAGTTTATTCGTAAAATGTATTCTGAAAGTGTCCAAGACGTTTTGCAATGTATCTACCCCTCAACAAATACGGGCTTTTGTGGCAAATACGCGGAATTTGAAAATTGGCGTAAGGAGAATGGAATCTCAAATTACTCACTTGCACTGGCTTTTGAAGTCATGTTTGTACACTACTCGAAAGGTGTTCGAAGGGACTACGTATCAGGGTTGGTACAAAAGCCTCTAAAGGTTCGAAATTGATTCATTTGATTAAATTATCACTTGAAACAGGTGCCGATTGACACTGACACGTCTCTCAGATAATTGTCAAAAAACTAGGTTGCCATCATTTTCCAACTAAATTACCCTGGTTTTTAGTGTAATTATTATAGAACTCGTTGGATATTACGAAACCCAAATGGCGTATCGTAATGACCTCAGTACGAAACAAAAGTAGAAAAAGGAATTTTTAAAATTAATTCAAAATTATTTTCTGAATTAAAGCGGTTGCCGCATTTTAAAAGAGTTTCTCCCCTAGAACCCGAGTAGAAGAATGTATCCTGTAAATAAGTTTCAAAAATTTTACTTATAACGGCTGTAAAACACTGCGGAAAATGGCTAAAATTCGACTGTTTTTAACCCCCTTAATCATAGTCTTGACTATATTTCTTTAGGCAACCCATTCGCGATACATTCCTTTGGATATTATATTTGATCAAAAGTAAGTTTCATCCGGTAAGCAGATCGGTCCAGGATGACCTTAGTTCGGAACTAAGTGTTTTTCCTGAATTTTAAATACATAGTAGACTAATTTTGTTTTTACCAATAAAGCTTCAATATTTTACTTTTACATTAAAGTTATGAAATAAGAATTTTGTCCGGGCCCTTCGCAGCCCCGTGCCAGGTTCCGCGGAACCACCCTCACTACGCCACTGGCCGACAAAAACATAGGCCAATGGCCAACTTTCCATGCTGAAATTAGGAACAATGTTATTTCATTTCTTACACGTAAACATCAACCGGAAAAAATCTTGAAAAGAGGACGTAACAGCACATAAGACGAATGAATTTTTGAATGACGCCGAATTTCTATCAAACGAGAAATTGATTGCATTTATCCCTCAGTACTTCATCACATATAAAGGTATTATTAGAAGTGTTGAGCCTGATCTAAGTGAAGATGAAATTTTGGCGAATATCAAAACTAGAGAACAGCCTAAGGTGCTGGCGGTAAAACGAATGTTGCGCAAGGTAAAAAAGAAAACCAAGACGAGATCATGGAACCTCTTCCAGTTACACAGTTACATTCCATGCCAAGACTCTTCCTCAAAAAGCCTTTAGTTATTATTGTGCATTCGATGTGGAAACTTACGTATACCCAGTTCTACAACGCTTTAAATGTTTAAGATACGGTCACACTCACAATCTTTGTCCAAAATGCCAAGAAGAGCATGGAATACGGGAATGTAACTCTGAAAATTTTACGGTTTGTCTTTTCTGTAAGGGTCCACATCTATCTAATGAGTCAAGTACAAAACTGAAGGATAGGGTGTGTTCAGAGTTTATTAGACAAAAAGAGATACGAAAATTAATGTCGTTTCATAATGTCTCGTTCTTTGAGGCGAGGCATCACAGGCGGTGCCACGTTCTGGTCAAGACGGTTCGGGTCACAACCCACTCTCGGTACCGCAACAATATCCGCAGTTGAGACACTCATATAGTGATTAAGATTCTGGTGCAAAATTCCTAAATCATAATATTAGAGCACATAAATTTACCCAAATAGTTACTAACCGATAGAACAGGTAACGGTACACAAAAGACCGTTCACACAGGAACATTCTCCCCAAATGGGAGATCACAACAATCGCCCCCGTCTACCCCTGTACAAAAAAGCAAAGGAAAGTGGAAAGTCGATTTTTGTATTTGGGGAAAGTTCGCAGTCATCAACTTCTCTTCATAAAAGAACACAGGAACAGAATTTGGGAATGCATGAGTTAAGGATAGGTCTTCAGGACCTTGTTCAGTCGAATCCGATGATGTTATTAAATATTTTGAAAGAGTGTCATAGTTCCACATCTCAGCCTCAATGGTTCCAGGAAATGGAGAAATTCTACCGTTGATTAGTCGGAACATTCGAAGTCTAATTCCCAATAAAGGTGATCCACAACAGCTAATTACGTCGTATCATCCGGATCTGATTTTGTTATCGGAAACTTGGCTTAAGCCACTTCAATCACCACGAAATCCGGGTTGTCAAGGAGTTGTAGATAACAGACAAGACGGCAAGGAGGGAGCAGCGATATACATACGAGCGGCCATTTCGTATGAAGCATATAAATTTAATCTGGCATCCTATCCGAGGGTAAATATTGCAGTAGTCACAATAAGAAATTTGCTGATTATTTCGGTATATTCTTCTCCGGATGTTGTATTAAATGTAAATTTTTGGCAATTTATTTCATCTCGGCATCCTCAATCAGTTATAATCATGGGGGATTTCAATAGTCATAGTAGGTCTTAGGGTGATTCCTCTAATAATCGCAATGGGCTTATATTGAAAAATATTTTAGGGGAGATAAATTATTATGTAGTAAATGACGGGAAACCTACTCGCCTTTGTCACAATTTTCATTCGGTCATTGATTTAGCATTATGCTTATCTGATCTGGTGCTTTCGTCAAAGTGTTCTACATTGGACGACACCTTTGGTAGTGATCATTTTCCTGTTGTTCTGGAACTTCATGATTTTACTGTAAGACGGGATCCACGCATCTTCTTACCACACCGACGTTGGAACACCCGGAAGGTTAATTGAACGAAGTTTACGTCAGAAATTTCTCAAAATCCCTTGGTTCCTCTTGATTATTCGTATTTTTATGACACAATATTTCGAGTGGCAGAAATTAAATTGTCTGATTGGCCTAAACCCAAGGAGCACTCAAAGAGAGCGGCTCTTTGGTGGGATGATAAATGTTCGAAAGCTGTATCTCGGAAAAAACAGATGGTTTTTTGCTATAAGAGAAACGCAACAATAGAAAACGTTATAGCAATGAAACAAGAAATAGCACATACTAGAAGAATTTTACGTGAAACCAAACGGCGGACCTTTCGTCAATTTTGCACTTTATTTTCCAAAGACATATTTATGAGTATGGAGAAAAATGCGTTACTTTGCAAAAGGTATGTCGCAGCCATGCTGTGATCCACGATCCGAAAATGACGAATGGAGAATGAAACTCTTGGAAAAATTATGCCCTGATACCGTTATGAAATTTCTTCCTCAGTTTCTGTGGAAGAGGATAATCATACCCTAACGCGGGAAGTTACAATGTCGGAATTAAAAACACTTCTTCGACAACGTAAAGATACGGCTCCGGAATCAGATCATGTTACATTTAGTATGCTGCAAAATCTTCCAACCGAGTATCTTCAGTTTTTGTGTAGTTTTTTCAGTCAGGCCTTACGTGGAAGAGTGTTACTCCCACCTCAATGGTTTGAATTTTTAATATGGCCAATCCTTAAACCGGGAAAGACCCCAGGGGATGCTGGTAGCTATAGGCCGATTGCCTTTTCTTCCTGTTGTCGGAAGCTGTTCGAATTGATAATCAAGACACGACTAGAATAGTGGTGTGAGACACAGAACTTAATCCCTGATCGTCAGTATGGATTTAGAAAAGCCCGTGGGGCGGTAGATTGTTTAAGTCGTTTCGTAAGTGAAATCTTACGTCATTTTAACAAACGTCAGAGTACGGTGGCAATTTTCCTGGAGATAAAATGGGCTTATGATGATGTGCTAATTGAGAAATTACATGAAGTCTTGATTCAGTTGCATCTTCCAATGAATTTTGTAGTCCTGCTGTGTCAGCTTTGTATTAACAAGAAAACGTTTATTCTTGGAGATCATGAGTTAGTGGGTCCTCGTGCGAGTCATCGTGGTTTGCCTCAAGGGTCGGTGTTGAGTCCACTGTTATTCACCTTATATATGTCAACATTTGGGGATGCTCTGCCAATGAATGTTTCTTTCGTTCAGCAAGCGGATGACATCCTCAGGAAAAGAGATCTACCAGATGCAAGATTTGTTAAACAGGGCTATGGACTCGGTAGTAAATTAGATGAACACCCACGGTCTGGAATTGGCGGCCACAAAAAGTTCTGTTATGCTCTTTACTCTCTAAATGAAACCTTTTGAGTCAAGGATTCGTGTATTAGGAAGTCCCTTAGAATTTGTGGAAGTAGTTAGATTCCTGGGAATGGTCTTGGACCCTCGTATTACGTGGAAGAAGCATATCGGCCGTTTGCTGGAAAGACCCAGCAACTACTCAACATGCTCCATTGCCTTGCGAGATACACTTGAGGATCTGATCCCTATACTATGTTACTTTTCTACAAAGCTTATGTGCGCTCTTGCCTAGAATATGGAAGTCCCTTACTAGATCTAGGCTCCAAGACAGTGCTGAGCAAATTAGATGGGATACAAGCGCAATGTTTGAGATTATGTTTGAGTGCCCTGTGATCCTCACCTCTTATGGGAGTCCATGTGGAAGCAGGAGTCCCCCCGTTAAAGCTTCGAAGAAAATATTTGACTGAAAGTTTTCTATTAAAACATTTTGCAATTAATGAATTGTCATTCCTCCACTTATTAGAGACGACATTAAATGAGTCACGTGGAAATCGCAAATGTTTATGGTTCCGCAAACAACTGCCGGAATTGGTAGCCCAGGAGTGGAAGAAAGATTTCGTGCAGAAATCGTTAAACATTGGCCAGACTCTGGATACATCTATACAGACGGTTCAGTACTTAACAAACCTGACAGAACATATTTTGCTGTTTATAATGAAAATTTAGACATAAGGCACCAAGGCAAATTACCTTCGGAGGCTTCAATTTATGTGGCAGAATTAATGGCTGTCTTGGTAGCAGTGGAACAAGTCCGCGACGCTCCAGGACAGTGAGTGGTGTTTAGAGATGGGCGAATCGGCTCAGTATTCTGATTCGGTTTACCGGCTCAACGACACCAACGTGAGCCGGATCAGTGAACCGGTTCAATTGAGCCGATTGAGCAAATCGGTACTAACTACATTCTGTCTCATAGCTCACATAGAGATCCGGTTTTAAAACAAAAAGAAAATAAATGCAGGTGGCGGACGATAATTCTTAGTAATTGCAATCATTCCTATTGACCAAATTCCTGGAAAATTGATTTGGCGGTAAAGGGGTTTGGAGGTTTGTGTTTGTACGTGCAGTTTATTTTAAGGTTTTGATCTTTAAACATTATATTCTTTATTTTCGTAAAAATAGTTATTAACTTATTAAGTAAGAGTAAGCATTTATTTCAAGTAAGTTTATAAGTTAATCAAGTATTTTATTGCAACTCATTATTTTTTCTTTTCTACAAAAAGAATGTCTCGCAAAAAAAGTGAAATATGGAACCATTTCACGGAAGTGGATGATAGTAAGGCAAAATGTTCCTATTGCTTTCAATTAATAAGTGCAAAAGGCGGTTCTACGGGCAATTTATCAAGGCACATGAGGAGCAAACATTTTAGCATTTCCATTTATCGAGAAAATGCGAAGCCAACTGAAAGTCCTGCTCCTTCTTCGTCATCCAAAAATAATGAAGAAACTGAAGCTGACGAGAATACTTCTAGAGGTGACAGTTCTGGCATTTCGGGTGGAACAACGTCTGCTAATAAAAGACCCAAGTACGATATTACGGACTATGTGATCAAAACAAAACCAATTTCAATTACAAAATCTAAGCAATTCGATGAGCAATTAATAAGAATGATTGTAAAGGAATATCATCCTTTTAGAATCGTAGAAGAACCGGAATTCAAAAAATTCGTTAGTTTATTGTGCCCTGGATATAATTTACTCAGCCGCAAGACAATTTCCACTAGTTTAATTCCGCAGGTGCATTCCAAAGTAAGAGAAGAAGTAAAAAATAAATTGCATGATGCTTCGGCCATTTGTGTAACAACAGACGATTGGACGTCAGTCAACAACGAGAGTTTTGTGGCTCTTACAGCTCACTGGCTTAACTTAGAAACAAAAATGTGCTCAAATTTACTGCAGTGCATAGAAATGACGGAGAGACACACAGCAGAAAATTTAGCTGCTCATATGCAAAAATGTTTTGAAGAATGGCAGATCGAAAACAAAATTATAGTCATAATGTCCGACAATGCAGCAAATGTTGTTGCTGCTGTACGTGTTGGCGGTTGGCGTCACTTAGGATGTTTTGCCCATACTCTCAATTTAATAGTACAGAAAGGGTTAAAAGAAATAGAGAGCACCTTACATAAAGTCCGGAAAATAGTGACTTTTTTTAAGAAAAGTTCTCATCCTGCTGCCTAATTGAAGACCATCCAAGAGCAAATGAAAATGAACATTCCTGTTCTTAAACTGAAAAATGATGTTTACACTCGCTGGAATTCCACATTCGAAGTGCTTTCCCGGATTTTGAAAATAAAAGACGCCGTTGTCTCCACATTAGCAATTATAGGGCATGAAAATTTAAATTCTTTAACAGGACACGAATGGAATGTTGTCAGTGTGGCTATGGAAATTTTAAGTCTTTTTAACGACGTGACGATAGAAATGAGCTCCGAGACTAATGTCTCCATTTCTAAAAAAATTATTTTTGTCCAATCCTTGAAACGACATGTGTTTGGATATTTAAATAATGAAGATTTACAGCCCGAAATTTTAAAAATGCTGCAGATTTTTGGGAAGGAACTTTCGGAGCGTGTCCAAAATGATGAAAACAACGAACTAATCGCAGAGGCTACAATTTTGGACCCTCGTTTTAAAAGACTTGGCTTTGATCAGATGTCAAAATTTGAAACCGCACGTGACCTGTTAAAATTAAAGGTTTGTGACATGAATGTGCCAACACCACAAAATACTCAACAAGAAAATCTCACGCCATTATATTCTTCTTCTTTGTGGAAGGACTTCGATGAAAAAGTGGAGCAGCAAAATGCTGAGTCACTTCCAACTGGTGCCGGCGTAACTGAACTGGACAAATATCTCAATGAGCCGATAATATTCAGGACTCATGATCCGTTGCTATGGTGGAATCAGCGAAAAGATGTATATCCAAGATTGTACGATTTAGTAAAAAAACGACTCTGTATAGTAGCTACATCAGTTCCATGTGAGCGTGTATTCAGTAAAGCTGGACAAATTATTACCAACAAAAGAAACCGACTAAGTAGCTCAAAATCAGAAATCCTGTTTTTAAATTACAATTTATAAATTATCTAATCATTGCTTAATTTTTTTTATAAATTAAAGTTTATTTTTACGTTTAAATTTATTTTAATTAACTTTTATTTTCCTCTTCATAAATCAAATTTACTAATATTTTGATTAGACACCTGCAACGGATAGCAAAAGACGACCCCCCGATGTTAGATAACAAATTATTTAGTGCAATTTTTTTTGGAATTAAATGCAACTTTTAAGGTAAAATGATCTGATACAATCTAATACAAACAAGCACTCAAATTATTAATAGGCGCTCAAATTCAGTTCAGTTCTTATCGAGATTGAACGATTGAACCGCGAATACAATTCAGCCCGTGAGCCGAGAATGATTCAAGATCCAATCAACATATAAATACGAACACTATAATGAGTACAAAATGCAATTCGGTTCGTCTGGAAACTGAACCGGGAACCGAATCCGATCGCTCTTGTGAGCCGATTCCTACGGATCAGCTTGAGGAATCGGTTCAATGAGCCGGTTCGTTCGCGAACGACACATCTCTAGTGGTGTTTACAGATGCCCGAAGTACGTTGGAAGCATTAGTCAACCTTAAAGCGTCATATAAAACTGAGGGATTGGTATATGAAATCAGGCAAGCCTTCTACACTGTCAAACGAAATGGAGTTTTCATAGAATTGTGTTGGATACCAAGCCATATAGGGATTCAAGGTAATGAGATCGTTGACGCATTGGCGAAATCGGTCGATATGCTCCCCTTTTCAGTAGAAAAACTACACTTTACATCGTTTCTCAAATTTCTGAAAAAACAATTGAATACTGAGTGGCAGCATATGTGGGATGATATAGCGTTATAGTACAGGATCCGAACTAAGGTCACCCGGGACCCATCTGCTTACCGGATGAAACTTACTTTTTATCAAATATAATACCCAAAGGAATGTATCGCGAATGGGTTGCCTAAAGAAATATGGTCAAGACTATGATTAATGGGGCTAAAAAAGACTCGGATTTTAGCAATTTTCGGCAGTGTTTTACAGCCGTTGTAAGTAACATTTTTGAAGCTGATTTACAGGATACATTCTTCTACTCGGGCTGTAGGGGAGAAAGTCTTTTAAAATGTGGCAACCGCTTTATTTAATTCGAAAAATAATTTTGAAAAAAGTTTTGAAAAAATTCATGAGAGAAATACAAAAAAAATGCAGTATAAATTATACGAAAATGACATGGGAGACACAGTGGGCATTATTAGCAAAAAATATTTAAGGCCCAGTTTCACCAATGGAGTTTAAATTCAGTAGTAGAATAAATCCACAGAAACAATTGTTATAATCGTATTAGCGAAACCGGGCCTTAATCTCTATTCATAATACGCAGCTAAAAACAAATAATATCCGATTCAACCGTGAAAAGGGCTGAGTACGGTTACTTCCACAGTAGACTAATTTCTACACTACTATTGTGAGTGATATTTTTTGGGTTACACAAAAGATTTATACATACAAGTAACTGTTGGTTTAAGGTACCAAAGTATATGTTGAGAATCGTTTAAACAACTAAAATATACAATATTTACAATTCTTATATCACATAACAAATTAACACTTTTCTTTCACTCGAACATCCTTGCATCACGCGCAATCATCACTTGCTACAAAGATCACAGAAGTTAACTTATCTTGCCATACAGTTTGATAATAACTAAAACTAAAATCGTTCACCATATACATTATATTTCGATTATTTTAAATAAATTCTTATTTTGATAGATTCTCTTTCATTACTTGTAAATTTCGAACAACAAAAAAACCCTAGACTAACGAAAAGCAAATTTTTCAACATATTTAACACAAACGATACATTTGACTTCACAACACCGTATACTATTCCTAAGTTTAGAATTGCACCTTTTCATAATTTTCTTCTCCTGTTTCCTCACATGGAGTCCAGAAAACCGACACAAATTCCGACAACTTTTCCATTTCGCGATTGGTGCGGATGTAACTGGTCTTGGAGTAGGTTCTGTCTTTCCGGGTTCCAAGTTAGCTTAATACAAACCGACAAAAGCAAGAAAAACATTCACCAGTCGAATTATTATTATTAAGAAGAAAATCCGGTGAGTTCTTCAAATAAAGCAAATTTGGTAAAACGTCTTTAGTCGACTACAGCGGCCTATGTCTAGTCGAATTACTCAAAACAACAACTACTTGCATCCTTTTGGAACTAACTAGGATGATTTTGTTTTGGCGTTTCCGGGAATGTCGCCATCTACATGTAAGCACGTATGAAAGGAATAATTCCCGGACCGGACACACTGACACGTTTTCACTATGTTTTGTCTAATTATCTGCGATGGACATAAAGTAAGAGTATTATACGCATTTTTCTTCTACAAATTTTAATTACATACTAGACGTTCAAACTTATTTGTGCCGACTGGGAAAAGCTTGAGCACAAGTGGTTTGTTCGTTACCTTCAAATAGCTTCAAGACAAGTACAGGTGTAGAACAATCTAGGGCAAACAAAAAAACATTGCTATAAAAACTTTAGAAATCAACGAAAGAATTACTTACTATGGGTCAGTTCACGACGATTTGCGTGTGGCTCGCTACTTTAAACAATTTTTGCAAAGCTATGGTAAATGTAGTGTAGTTTTTCGGCATATTATCTCCTTATAGACCCTAAAACTATTTGTTTACACACTTATGACTGAATTTTTAGTCATCAAAGCATCAATAGCAAAGGGAAGAAGATCATCTCCACACGCAAACCGAGCTGAATCCATGTATAAAAATGTTTATTTCACATGGATATTAACTGACGGTAACTAGTTAACAAGCATTGTCAATGGCGTTAACCGACTTTTATTTGGTGACCTGTAATTTAAAAATGTTAAAATAGGTAAGTTTACTGAAGATATGAGTAAATGTTTCCTTACCTTCTCTTTCATATTTGCATATTTCGTATTAAAAAATGGTAGATTTTAAAGGTTCATAAATGTTTTCGTTTATTCTTTAACACCCTAAAATGTTATTTAAACTTATGTATAATGACTTTCAATGTCGATTTAATTCTTACCTTGAGTTTGAGGGTACTCGGCTTAGTATGGGACGGTCTTGATTTTATAGTTTCTAAGAATTTTCAAAGTAAATATCTGTATTTGTATACATAGCTTGCACACAAAATTTATTTTATTTTGTTTGTGAATTTTCATTTGCAATTTAGAGTTATACATAACAATACTGAACAATACCGAAAAATCCACTTTCGGTTATATAATTTGCACAGTACAGTATGAACTTTTTCCCTTAAATCTAATAAAGTGGATTATAATCCAGAACTTGTGCCTCAAATGTTTAATAAGTGCACATTAAAAACAATTGTTTTAATAAAAATCGAGAGAATGACAGTAAGATAAACGTCACTTTATCACTGTGTTTCATTGAATGGTACAGCAATTAAACAGGCAGCTTAAAACTTATAACGGATATTAAAGTAAGGCACCTTTAGTTTTAACTTCACCACATTCACACTATCATATTGAGATGCAAAATATATTGGCAAACTACCATTTTTATTGCAAACATCTAAACATATTAATTTAACTTGTATCAAGACAAATACATATAAGTAGGTAATTACCAGTAGATATGTACCTACGAGTAGGTATATAAAAAAACAGTAAAACACAAAAAATATTACAGTCTATTGAACATACAAGAAACACTTTAACCTCGCTTTAATTTGATGGTGGATTTTTGTTAGTGTAAGTAGTGATAAGCGAATAAACAGAATACATAATCAGTGAATATTATTATCTTTGGGGCTTTGGGTAAAATAAACAAAGGTTTTTGGTAAAGTATAGTGATAGGTATTGAGTACATTAAATTTGAATTATTGTGACATGAACATGACTAGGTATAGAAAAGTAGCTAGTACTTTTTCATAAATACAGGCTGTAAATGAAATAAGTACATTAATTTTAACTGGTAATAGAACTCGTCAAGACAAACAATTTTTCCTAATAACTTTTTTTTCAAAACGTTTTAGTTTTTGAGTTAAAATTATTTTAAAATCTTGCACAATTTTCTTACACGCCACTGGAAGCAAAGTTACCTAGTCGACAAGATTACCGTTTGAAACGGTTACCTTGGTTGCAGCTATTATTTATTGTTACTTTTCTTTGTTGGAGCATTTCATAAAAGGCTCGTCAATTTGTAGGGAGAAAAAATGATTTTAAAAAATGCGATTTTGGAAAAATGGTACATAGAAAAAGTGTTTGTCTTGATGAGTTCTACCACTGGTTAAAGTTAATGTACTTATTTCGCTTACATCCTGTATATGTGGACTATCTTGATTAACATAAAGACGGTTAATTTCAAAACGACATTTCAGTACTAAAAAAATGCTACTTTACGCATGATTTCAGAATAAAGAATGTTTTAACCACAAGCAATTTTCCCCTCATTGGTATTTTCACTTAGGCATTTGTAAATACTTAATAGAAAATTTAGAAGAGCTGTTTCTTATCATTAACTAAAATTAATCACATTTTAGCAAATTGATCTGATTTTACGTTTATGATGTGATTGCCACACTGCTGCTATAATTAAATACTTAATTATTTTTTTCAGACGTTTGCAGTAGTGTGATTAATTTTGGACGATTTTTTGCACTTTAACGCACAAGATCAACAGGTTTTTCCTCTTTTTTATTGATAACATCCACAACTTCATTGTGCTCTAAAAGAATTTTGACGATATCGTAACCATATTTTTCATTTTTATATGCGTAATGTATTGGCAAGTCGCCATTTTGATCACAAACATTTATTTTTGAACCTTGAGCAATGAGAAAGTTTACAACATCCAAGCTCCCGAAATGACATGCTGTATGGATTGGAAAACTACCCAATTTATTGCAAACATCCAAACTTTGACCCATTTTTAGAAGCAATTTTACAATCTCGCAACCACACTTTTCATTCATACATGCTCGATGTGTTGGCAAATTACCATCTTGATCGCAAACATCTACTTTCGAACCATGATCAAGAAGCAGTTTTACGACATCCACGGTGCCATATTCACATGCAAAATGTATTGGGAAACTACCAAATTTATCGCAAACATCTAAACTTTGACCCAATTTTAGAAGAAATTTCACAATGTCGCAACCATACTTTTCATTCATACATGCTCGATGTATTGGCAAATTGCCATCCTGATCGCCAACATCTACATTCGAACCATGATCAAGAAGCAATTTTACTACGTCCAGGCTGCCGTAATGACATGCTAAATGTACAGGAAAAGTACCATTTTTATTGCAAACATCCAAACTTTGACCCATTTTTAAAAGTAATTTTACACTGTCGCAACCATACTTCTCATTCGTACATGCTCGATGTATTGGCAAATTGCCATCTTGATCGCCAACATCTACTTTCGAACCATGATCCAGGAGCAATTTTACAACATCAGTGCTGCCATACTGACATGCAAAATTTATTGGAAAACTACCAAATTTATTACGAACATCTAAACTTTGACCGACTTTTAGGAGTAATTTTACAATGTCGCAACCATATTTTTCATTCGCACATGCGAGATGTATTGGTAAATTGTCATACTGATTCCCAGCATCTACTTTTGAACCATGATCAAGAAGCAATTTTACGACATCCACGCTGCCAAATTGACATGCAAAATGTATTGGAAAATTACCAAATTTATTGCAAACATCTAAACTTTGACCGACTTTTAGGAGTAATTTTACAATGTCGCAACCATACTTTTCATTCTCACATGCGAGATGTATTGGTAAATTGCCATCTTGATCGCAAATATCTACTTTCGAACCATAATCAAGAAGCAATTCTACGACATCCACTCTACCATAGCGACATGCAACATGTATTGGAAAACTACCATTTTTACTGCAAATATACAAACTTTGGCCAAATTTTAGAAGAAATTTTACAATATCGTAAGCATACTTTTCATTCATACATGCGAGATGTATTGGTAAATTGCCATACTGATCGCCAACATCTACTTTTGATCTATTATATAAAAGAAATTTTACGAGATCCTTGCTGCCATAACGACATGCAAAATGTATTGGCAATTCATAAGAGTTGTTTTTACGAACATTTACATTTCCACCATTCTGAATTATAAATCGAAGAGTTGATAAGTCGTTCTCATTAGAAGAAGCGTATTGAATCACAGCCATTCCATCGTCATGTATTTCATTTATATCCCATCCACTGTTAATAAAAGCCTTCAACATTTCGAGTGATTTTGAGGCACACATTTTATATGAAAGAAATACCTCCTTCTTTAATTGATCTCTATATTGTGGATTACGCAAAAGCAAGTTTATTGCATGAAATGCCTTTGACTCAATTGCTAGGTCTAAAAGTGTCTTAGCGGTCCACAGGCTTTCCGTATGTATTTTAATTAGAGGAATTACGTCAAAGTATTTTAAGACAAAATCGTGATTAAATTTGACTGCGTAATATAAAGTTGAAGGAATGTGCATTTCATCTAAATTAGTTGCATTGCTTGTTATTATAAAAGGACACAAAAGAATTATTTTTTTCAAATGTAAATCTGCTTTATCAAACTTCTTTAAAAAACGGACTCTATTATTACGAATCTCATCTTTTGTTTGAATCATTTCATTATGGTAAATGTCATAGCAGTCTTCTCTTTTTTTTGTTTGTAAAAGAGGATATTTCTGACTCCACTCCAAAGACAGGTCAAAACTCGTACGCCCGATTACATCCTTGCGATTTAAGTCATCTTCAGTACAATGATCTAACATTTGACCATTTCTATACAACACTGCTATATGACCTTTACAATTTTTCGACAAAATCAAATCTAAAAAGAATCGAATATTGTCATATTTGCCATTTTCTATAAAATAAGGGATTTCATCAATTTCTTGTAGATTTTCAGAAAGATATAAAGCTGCAAAATATTCTCCAAATGAATTATGTGAAAACTGTGGGGTCAAATCTTCTGTAACTTTTATTATAAAACCGAAAGAATCTTTTTCAAGTTTAAATTTTATAAGAATGTCTTGACAATCAGTGCTAAAGAATTGTGGAAAATGATGACGAATAGCAATTTTCATATATTCATTGATTGCATTAGTTTTCCCTTTATTATATATTTCAAACATGTAATCATTCCCAAGATCGATTTTTAATTTTTCCTTAAAAAATTTCTCAATTATCGTTTCAACAAAATACCCATATAAATCACTTATTAAAAAAAATTGTTCTTTGTTGTCTAATAAATTTAAAGCAGTTTCTTTGTTATTAGTAAGTAACTCTGTTAAAATGTAGGTATGTAAAGGTATTCCCGAAATGTCCTTATAAGGAGAAAGTCGAATGTGGGACTTAATTTTATCAAAAATGTTTAACAATTCGCTATCTGAACCTAAACATTGTAAGCGTTTCTTTATAAAAGTTTCTTGCTCTTCTTCTCCAAATTGTTCAATACGTCTACAAAATACATCAAATTCTGCTTCTATTGCGTCTTCTAAATAAATTCTAGATGTCAACCATTGCCTAAAACCATTTTTAGAAACACGACATATAATACTTTTTATAATATTTAGTGTTTTGTCAGTGACTTCATCAAGACCGTCCCAAACTAAAACTATTTGTTTCTCTGACTTAAACTTTTGAAAAACTTTCAGCTCTGTTTCATTTATTCTGTAATTTGCATTTACAATATAATTCAAAAATTTTTCAAAGTCAGCCTCTGAATTGTTCCAAAAATGTTGAGCGTGGTTTCTTGCCATTATAAATATGATCCAAACAGAAGATGAACTGTTCTTCTTAAAACTTTTCATCAGCATTGTTTTTCCCATACCTGGATTTTCGCATACAGAATTGATAAGGTTGTTGCTTGAGTTAGTAAAAAATTCCGTTTCTTCTATGGACTTGTAGTTATGGAGGTGAAATTCTGACAAATGTTTTGTCAGTGGAAGTAAACTGTTTTTATTAAAATTTTTCAATATCGTTGATTTTCCCATTTCTGGATTACGATCTATAAAATTTATAAGATTCTTGCGTGAGTTAGTAAAGAATTCCGATTCTTCTGTGAACTTGTTTTTCTGAAGGTCCAATTCTGACAGTCGAAATTGTCGCAAATGCTTGACTCCTTTTAAACTTCTGATCCATTCGAAACAATCCAAATTAAAATATTTCATCAAATGATAGTTTGTTTTGTTCGGATATCTTGAACACAATCTGTCAAACTGTCCCTGTGAACATTCATTTTCGGTGACGTAAATAACTTTCATTTCTTCATATTTCTTTTCTATATCTTCTTCTTTAAAATGGTCATCAAGGATAACAATTTTATACTCAATATATCTTTCCTTGAAGCTGTCTAGATGTGTTACACAACCAATGGTAACCAAGATATCTTCTCCAATTTTTTTCAAGAATTTTGAATCTATCAAAATTCGGGTTAAATTTCGTGGGACGTAATAAGGTGGCAACGAGAATTCTTCAGATTTTCCGATTTCGAAATTGCCTTCTACCATTTCCAGAAGATCATCAGTTGTTATTTCATGCTCCACATCTTTGCAAATGCGTACTAAATCTTTTAACATTGCGGGTCTTTGTCCTTCTATCGAAAATGTAAAACTTCGAATTATATCCTCATACAGTTTTTCTTCGATTTTAACGTTGGCCAAATGTTGAAAACAGGTTTTATTTTGTATTTGACACTTCAGTGAATCCATCTCCTCTTCTGAGCAAAGAATAACCAACTGTTTATTAATATTTAATAAATTTAAAGTGTTGGTAATTGCTTTATTTCCTTTTACGATTAATGGGCATTTGCCCATTAACCAAAGTAGTTTATTTATTTCAGTACTTTCTGCAGTACTTTGGTTTGCTTTGGTTTCTAATTCCTCTTGTTTATGTATATATTCAAACAGCTGGTATTTTCTGTTAATTTTGTTAACTTCTTTAATATCAATGTTTTGTATTGCGTTTTTCCAGATAAATTTAACGTTTTCGTAACTTTTCTCATTAAGAACAGTAATTTTAAATTTGGAAACAGCATCTTTAAATAATTTTGCCTTTTTGCTAAGCGGCTCTGCATTAAACACTAATGGTTGAATATTAGGAGTTAAAACTAGCGTCGATAAAACTTCTTGGATCCAGGATTTATTCAACTTTTGCTTAAGCCCAGTTTCGGAATTCCACTTGTTTATAAAGCTTAAGTATTTTTGAAAACTATCTCCTTTAGAACAAAACATTTTTGCAAATTTTTGTAAACATTTTATTTCTAAACCTTCTGCATTCAGTTGATTGGTGTATAAAAAGAAATTTTCAAAAAACTTTTCCTTAGAATCAATTTTATACACTTTTCCTTTTGAAGCCGTCATTAGCATTTGTAATTCATTGAATTTGGCATCTTGAACTTCTGATATGTAATGTTCCCTTACATTATTTTTCAAATTCAATTTCAATTGATCACGATTTAGAAATTTAAGATTTGTAAACAAAATTACTTTAACTTCTGTTCTTGATAATTTTTTCTCATAACCGTCGAAATATTTTTTAATACTAAAATTGCCTTTGGCTTCAGTTAGGTCCTGAATTTTTAATGTACCGCTTTCTTTGTGTCTTAATTGCAGAGCATACGTTTGGTAGTTGCTTTCCCCTTTATATTTTACTTCCAATACAACATCGTCGAAAGCACCGTAATTGTCATCATTAGAAGATATAAAAAAATCCTCGACGCCGTCGGTTTCAATTAATTTGAGAATTACATATGAAATGAATAAATGTTCATTGTTTCGTCCAAGATCCATTGTACGCCTTCTTTTTTTGAAAGTCTGAAAACGATATGATACGATAAACTTTTTCGTCTGCCGATGTTGTTATGAAGCGATTTACATTAATTTACGACTGTTATACAGTCCATAAAAACCTAATAACAGAACTGTTAAAAAGGTTTTAACGGCTCGTAATTATTGTACTTTTGACAGTTTTGATACTTTATTTGTTCAGGCTATTCGCGAAGTTGAGTTAGCCTAAAACACTTTAGTATAATGTTGATGACAACGCTACGCTCGCTCATGATTTAATAACACTCGTGACTAAAATGACGGCTTGATATATAAACATAATATAATGTTATGATAAAAACGGAAATGTTTCTCAGTGCTCTAATGAATTTAGGGATACTTCATTTTTCAAGAGTTTCATGGATAATGCGTGGTACACACGTACGATCGATTTAATCATCATTTCTTCTTTATTTATTATTTATTGTTTATTACCGTTACCAACTGACACAAAATTCTCTAGGCGACAATAGTATTTTACGTATCAAGTCCGGAAAGAGAGGTTTTACTGGACAAGTAAGCAAAGCGATCTTCTACTGCTACTCGTAAGCTACCAGGACTGGTCTTCGGCTCGTCCTGGTAGCTTCTACTGCTACTCGTAAGCTACCAGGACTGGTCTTCGGCTCGTCCTGGTAGCTTACGAGTAGCAGTAGAAGGTCGCTTTCCGCACGTGATGCGTGCACTATTTTATTCCAACTTCATTGTCTCGTTTTTACCGGACTAGTCTAGGAAAAATTATCAAACGGACTGGTCCGGTAAAATGGTACTTCACTATCTCCTTTTTACCGGAAAACTAGTCCGGGAGAAATTATCCAGCGGACTAGTCCGGCAAAATGATACTTTCCGGCATGAATATTATGAAAGTAAAATGTTCAATACGGTACGGTTCAAACATTTTTTTTTATATTAACATAAGAAAATAGGCGGTACAAAGGATAAAATATAGCATAAAATACTCATTTTATAAGGGTTTTGGCGCACTCATCCCTCGTTTGCTAACTTGGGATTTGTGCGCCAAAACAACTAGTCCGGGAGCAGGCACATCATAAATCGCTTATTTAAGAAGTTGGTCCAGACTCGATTGCACACGATTACTGAAAACTGACTCTTATGTAAAATTTTCTGCTGAATTCGAATCTGTAGGTCGCTTTTTAATTTGTAATTGCCTTCATTATGAAAAAGACGTTTTTCAGAAAATTTTTGAAAAACTAAAGCTGCGCAAATTTTGTTTTTACATCGTGATATTTTTCTTCTAAATAAAGCTAGAAACTTATTTTTTTACACTAGATTCCTCAATAAATGTAGATTCCAACGTATATACACAAACTTTACTATTTCAAAAGCAAACTAAGAAAATTACGGTTTACTTATAACGTGTCAATTTTGTGTAGTGAAATTTTCGAGATGCTTGAAATTTTTATATTTTAAAAGATAGACTCCTACATAAGCAAGATGAAACGATGCCAATAGTTCAAATAAGTTTTTGGTGCAAGAATCATTTCGATATCTGAAATATTCATAAAGTTATTACAATTTAAAGTTATGCAATATGCGCGCGAGGTGGAAATCGCGGCATATGTCCCTTTGTAGGTCAGCGTCGCACTCTGCCGTTGTTCGACTTTTCTTAGTTTTCGGTCAATTTTTTTCAGTTACAAACATTTCAAGGGTCAAAAAACGGTAAATAATAAAATAATCAGTAATTTTCACGTCAAAAACCAGTTTATTTATTAAATAAATCCTTTGAAATTGGTTAAAATCACGCTATTTGGTCCTAATTCCTTACTTTTTTGACGTTTTAACAATGTTTTGTCTATAAAACGAAGCCCTGCAATTGCTTTCTTTTTCTGATGGCAACCATCTCTAATAAATCAATCATTGCATGATGGGAAACTAAAAATTCTTTAATAACAACCTTAAGTATCGTAATTCACGAATTCACAAAAGTGATCGTACAAAAAAATTTTATTACTCATTAACTAAAAAGCACTTACGTGATCTCAGGCA
Source organism: Tribolium freemani (assembly GCA_939628115.1). Taxonomy (NCBI): domain Eukaryota; kingdom Metazoa; phylum Arthropoda; class Insecta; order Coleoptera; family Tenebrionidae; genus Tribolium; species Tribolium freemani. The sequence continues at coordinate 3,410,479 of OW626793.1, forward strand.
TTTTGAATAATTTAGCTCATTCTTGAGCTCTAAAGTCATATTTCAAAAAATTTACACGAAAAATGTTAAAAAAGTGATGAATAAGAACTAAATTGCGTAATTTTAACCACTTTCAAGAGTTTTAGTTAGTAAATAAATTGTTGTTTGACGCGAAAATTACTGATTATTTAATTAATCACCGTTTTTTGACTAAAAATGGATTAAAAATTAGGGGAAGTTGACCGATACAGCGAGACGTTGACCTAGCGAGCTTGGTCCAGTGGTCCTATAGTCACTTCAAAGGGACTAATGCCGCGATCTCCATCTCGCGCGCATTTTGCAGTAACTTTAAAATGCAATAACTTGAACCAAAAACGTATTTGAATCATTGCCATCATTTCATCTCGCTTATGTAGGTGTCTATCTTTTAAAACAAAAAAATTTCTCGCATCTCGAAAATTTCACTACACAAAAATGCCACGTTACAAGAAAACTGTAATTTTCTTAGTTTTCTGTTGTAAAAAATATAGTTTGTGTATATGTTGGAATCTGCATTTATTGGGAAATCTAGTGCAAAAAAAAAAAGTTTCTAGCTTTATTCAGAAGAAAAATATGACGATGTAAAGACAAAATTTGCGCAATTTTAGTTTTTCAAAATTTTCCAGCAAAACGTCTTTTTCGTAATGAAGGCAATTCCAAATCAAAAAGCGACCTACAGCAGAAAATTTTACATAAGATTAGTTTTCAGTAATCGTGTGCAATCGAGTGCGGACGACCATATTGGATTCGGATAGTTTGCTTCCGGACTAAACCCTTATAAAACGATAAAACTTGTTCTTTAATATACTATTAAGTTTTTTTCTTTTCCTATCTTTAAAATGCCATAATTTAATGAAGGGTATAGGGGAAAAACGACTTCAGTCCATCTCAAATAAAATCACAAACTATCAAATTCAAAGTTTTCCAACGTGGATCCATCACTTTTTTCTTCGGTATAGTGTATCTTGTATACTATTTCCAGTCAATAATTAAGTGAAAAACAAGTTACTAACACTCCGCGATTAAAGTAGTGCCGGACCAAATTTTAGTTTTACATTTAAAACGTTTTATTTTTCGTTTTGATGAATCACAATGTTCACGATTAAGCTCTTATTGATAATCAACTAGGAATATTTGCATTTACCTGAGGAAAATTGTGAAAACTCTTTTAATCTTCGTCTTGTGAATGTTTTAAAATGATTAAAAATAAATCCACTATCAAGAATAAATATTCACTAGAACACAAACTCAAAACGATTATTAACACTTTACAAACGTCGCTGAACAAAATTAATCCTGAATCTTTAGCACAACACGTTTTGAATTTGAATTTGACAGGACCACAAAACATGACAGGTGCAAAATCGGCGGAGGATTACAAGCGCGGGAATACTACCAACCTAACAGTACGCTTGAAACACCCGGCTCATACGTATATCTCAGTGATTTTAATGTTTCCAGGATATTTAAAAAAGTCCAATCTCTGAATGGAAATTCTATAACACACTTTGCTTTGTACCAAAGTCGTATTTGCTATTTCCCGCTTTAATTATCTGATAGTACTCTCAAAAATTACAATATTGCAACTCCACCTCATTTTCGTATAAACAAGTGGACTGAGGTCGTTTTTCTCCTGTACCCTTCATATGGTATACAGGCTGTTCACGAAGTTGGGGCGTTTCTTTTACCACGAGGTGCTACGCATTATTCTTAAATGTTTTATCCTAAATCGCTTTAGTAAAATGTTTTCATTAACGGAGATAATTTTTAAAGTTTTCTAAAAATTTGAGTCAAGTGCTGTCTATCTGTTGCTTCAAAATAATATATAGGGTGTTTCACACAACTTTACGAGGTTACGCCTAATCTACGCACCCAAATATAGAAAAGTCACGAAACACTAGATCGAAAAAATACACACTTAATTAACATATAGTTAACAGCTTCGTTTGCGGAGGATTTTAGAACTAACCCTGAAAAAAATGTTTGCAAAAAGGACAAAAATTAATTTTTATCAAAAATTGTAATTTTTATAGGAACTTCACGTTAATAACAATAGTCCGAATAACAGCTTTTAATCTTCTAGGTATGCTTGCTATGAGGTGAACAACATAATTTTGAACCAATTTTTCTCATATTTGCTGAAGGGTATTTTCCAGTTCTTTTAGAGACCGAAACGCATTTCACTGCTTTAACAAGTCTCGCTGAAGGTGATTCCACACACATTCGATAAGATTAAGATCAGAATTTTTTTCATACCACCGCAATGTTTTAAAATTGACCTCTTTCAGGTATTGTTGCATAAGAAATTATTCCCAACAGTAGATAACGAATGGGGGGTAACACAACACAACCTTGACCTTGAGCTTGACCCCGCCCCTTTTCCCTTTCTTTCTTTCATTCTCTCTCTTTCTTTTTCAAGGCCATCTCCTCCCACTTCCCCCACCACTGCAAGGCCAACCATTATTGAGCCTTGATCTTTTCAAGATCAATGTTACCCCCCACTTTTGCAAGGCTAACAACCCCCACTCAATCAAGGTGAACCGTACAATTATCCTTGTACATTTTCTACCCCAAACTGTATAAAAGTTAAAGTGCTGTCTTGTGTAACATATTGTGTAACAGTTGTGTGTTTAAGTACATTGTGAAAAATGGAATCTTTCAAAAAAAATTCTATTTTTAATACTCCTGGTAAGTTTAATAATTTCTTTGTAGTTTAGTTGGAAATAATTTTTTTTATTTTTTAGATGAAATTGTGGTGTGCCCATACAACCAAAACCATGTATTGTTGTGGCATCGGCTTGGTAGGCACATCTGGAAGTGCCATCAAGCTGAAAAATTATTAAGGGAAAAGGAGACATCAGCCTGCAAAGAGAAAGAGTCGTCATGGCCTGATTTAATGAAGGAAGAAGAAGATGAAGAAGAAGAAAGCTGGGACGATTGCAACGTGCCCAGCTACCTAGATTTTTTAAGAACAAAGAAGAACCACTGTGCTTTAAATTAATAAAAGTAAGTTTTATTTATCCTTTTTCAACAGTAATTTATTGTGAAATTATTTCTTAGGGTCGGGGCTCTCCTCTTCATTTAGAATATAGTATAGAATAAGTATAATTAGTATAATGTAAATATAGTTATATGTAAAAAATAAAAATTGTAAAAAAAGTATCATGTTTTAATGTGCACCTCTCCGCCTCTCCCAACCTACTGATGCAAGTTTAACCTGCAAGCAGGCACATTCGCTCACTGTTTCAAGGTCAGTCATTCCCAATGTTTTTATCTCACTTTATCTCATTATCTCGTCCTCTCTCACACTTTTTCAAGGCCACAATATTGGTGCATTTTCATTCAAGGTTAAAGAGTGGGGGGATAGTTAATATAAAGAATTTAGTTCAAGTTTGATAACAGTCAGTGCTGATTTAATCCTTCGAAAAATTAGAATATAAATAAGTGCATATATCTGTGTTAATGTCTAAGAGTATTCGCTGTTGGGCCATGGATGTGTTGAATCGTATCGCTCGATGCGGACAGAAGCCCATTTTAAAACCTGGTGAGCTAGAGTTGAACACAAGATTCCGCATTCATAATATTAGACGTACAAAGTCTTTGTTCGGGAATTCAGTGCTTGTCGAGTTGGACAATTATGCAGTGTTTCTACCGAGAAGAATAAGTGACTATTTGACCGAGGAGAAAATTGATGAGTTATTACAAGATCCACGTCCACTATATTTAATATATTTGGGAAAAGAAGATGCTGGAAAGCCGACATCTGCACATTGCTTTGAGTTTCAACGTATTGATGATGAACTATTAGGTGAGTGAACATAATGTAACATGGAGGATGAAATGAAATTATAGAAATGTATATTTCATTTACAGTTAACGAGGGCGCCGAGGAGTAGGACGAAATCCTCAGATAAAGCAAACTTGTGTGTGTGTGAAATAGTGTGCGTTTTATGATAGTGATAGTTTATTTAGTTTACTTTTTTAGTTTTATTAAAAAAAAACAAACATGTGTCTAGACGATGGACAGTATGAAAAAAGTTTATACGACTGTTTTGATAAAAGACTATTATCATTTAAGAGTTGGGTACATCCATACCCATCTCCGTGGAGTTTAGCAAAAGCGGGACTGTTTTATATCCAAATATCTGATTGTACTCAATGTTTTGTTTGTGGAGTAATAATTTCACGATGGGAAAAAAGTGATGATGTGTTTATGGAGCATAAAAAACATTCTCCAAAGTGTGGATATGTGAAATTGCTTTCCATAGATAAAACGACAACTGAAAAATTCAAATTAGTAATTAAAAATAGTATTGTAATAGTTTTAATGTTTATATTCATATATTATTTATATGTGTCATTTATGGGTATAGGTAATGTGATGCAACCTCTCTTTGTCAAAGTTGAATCAATACTATGTTGAGAATTACAAGTCTGTTTATTATATAACTTCATTTATTCAGTTTTTTATGCATACAGTAAAAGAACAATCTAGATACTAATTATATTTTAGGTTACAAGATGTTTATATCTAATTTCTATTCTTATCAACTAACATTCTATACCACTATCACAGTTACTTGATGAGTCATCACTTTCATAGTCATCTGAATCATAAAACAGCATTCGTCGCTCTCTACTAAAATACCACATTTTAACAGTCATTCTATTTATGAAATTATTGCCACACAACTGGGAATTCTGTCCTATCACTGTATTACACCAAAAACACTTGTAGCTTAACACTGAAGTCACATGAAGATGACAAATGTGGAATCTCACTGCCATAATTTTCACACACTTCAAACAAAAGAACTTCCTGTTACTACAATCCTTAGGAGATAGGCAAAAGAGCATGTAGCAGTAAGGATCTGAAAACATTTAAAACTTAATTTCTATACATATAATATCATATTACATACCATTGTCAACTTCCATTGTGGTTATTTAAATAATCAGTGGTATATAGCTATAATTTTTTGGGCATTTTCAGGATCCACTTCACTAGCTGTGTAGCACGGAATTTTGCACTTGTGACATACGAAAGCATATTTTTTTAATAGTTCTTTAAATTCTTCTTCATCACATGTAATGTCAATACTCAAAGAATTATTCCACCCTTCTGGATTAATAATTGAAATGTCTTTGGTGCTGCACTGTTGACACACAACCACTCTATTAAAGAAACGTTCCCAACCACCCTCCAAGGATATGTGCCCTAACTGGTTATGGAAACATGTTTCTTCCACTATTATGACACCTTCACAAGTAAAACGATACCACATCTTTTTTTACCAATATAATATTGAGGAATACTTATTAGATACTGATTTTGAATTTGTATCGAGTTCTATAAATATTAGCTACAGTAACCTTGAATGATAAGTAAAGAGGGGAATTGTTGGCCTTGCAAAAGTGGGGGGTAACATTGACCTTGAAAACATCAAGGCCCAATAATGGCTGGCCTTGCAGTGGTGGGGGAAGTGGGAGGAGATGACCTTGAAAAAGAAAGAGAGAGAATGAATGAAAGAGAGGGAAAAGGGGCGGGGTCAAGCTCAAGGTCAAGGTTGTGTTGTGTTACCCCCCATTCGTTATCTACTCCCAACAAAAGGGCCATAGGGTACCACATGAGGTTTAAAATGTGTTATATCTGGCAACTGTTAGACAGGTACCACGTAGTCGTAGAGACACCAACTCTGTGTGTTCTTAGACAAAAATTCCCCCGAAAGTTACAATGAGAATAACGTTCCCCGGAGCGTCTCTAGAATCTGGTAATCAGATGTGTATAAGCAAAACTGAGACTTATTTGAAAATATTCCATTGAACATGATCACGAAAAAAATCATGTGCTGCGATAATTTTCGTGTGTAGTGTATTTTGGTTATACTTACATTTATATTTTTACAAGCACCTTGACTCCCGAAAGTCTGGCTGTCCATTTTAATTTTTTCCTGGTTTTCAACTGTCTTTTTCGTCGTGGTGACTTCTTTTTCTTCGTATGTCGCTTCGTTAAAGGAGTCACAGGGTGGTACCTAAAAGAATAAGAAATTTGTACTAGTGTAGGTAATTACAGTTTTATTCACTTTTATATCTTTGGGAACAATTTGACTTTCAAAAGTCTGGGTGTTTCTATGACTTTCTTCCTTTTTTTCAATCTCAGTCATCATCGTAGTGACGTTTTTTTCTTCGTGTGCCACCTCAAAAAATGGTTCCTTGAAGAATAAAAAACTATAGTAATCAAACAGAAAGTACAAATTACAAAATTGTAGGCAAAAAGTTAGGAATATTTAAAAAATAGCACTCAAATTTGCGTTTACAAAAATGCCTTTTTATGAACCATTTCTTTAGAGTCTGAGAGGTGTAAAGATAAAAAATTATCGTTTTTTTGGTCGTTAAAAACGTCATGAATTATCTTGGAATTGGGCAGACTTATGTTAGTTTTGGTGATTTGAAGTCTATGTGCATTCAAAAAATTCAAAAACTGTGTTTTGGCTATTCGTGTGGTTAATATGGCACAAAGACCACATTTATCCGAAGCTGAGGCCAACAGACCCATTGGAATGCTCCAAGCAGGGTCGCATCAACTGAATGTTGCTAGAACTCTGGAAGTAACACAAAGTGTGATAAGCCGACGTTCAACAACCCCTCAACAAAACCGGTACTCGCACTTAAGTGTGAGGAGAAACCCATCTTTTTCTGCTTCACGCTTACAGTGAACGTACAATCGTTCGCAATCGGTTAAGAAAAGTTGGGTCGTCCAATCACCCACCACTTCGAACTCCTCGACTAAGCCCTGGAGACCAGGTAGCTCGATTGAGATGGGCAACAGAACGCCAAAATTGGGAGTTGGAATGGAACTCCGTATTAGCTTCGTTCGCGGTAGCAATCCTAAACTAGTTCAGGCATCAATCGCATGCGCAGTTCATCTAGCGTTCGCGGTGAAAAAATCCCAAACTTTTAGTAACAGCGGCGTTCGCGGTAGAGAATCTAACCGTCCCGGATCAGTTCAGAACCAGTCCAAACGATCCTCGGACTCGACGTAGGATTTTTAGTTCTAGATTTGCGCAGTTGGCGAAAGCAGTTTTGTCTTTGTTACTCTCGTGTCTTTAAAGCTTAAAGCTTAAAGCTTAAAGGTTGGAAATAGGTTTGAATCACAATAAAGAAATAGTCTGTTTTGGTTACCGGGATTATTTTCATACCTTATTAAATCGAAATTAGTTATAAAATAACGTTTGTAAATTGGAAAATAGGTTGTTTTCTACAATTTATACCTTTTCGTATCAAAGTTTTTCGGATAACCCATTCCTAACTTGGGGATAATTTTTGATGGCTTGTTAGTTTTTAAACATTTACTGTGTACTTGACAACGATAGATTATCGTTCGCGGTAGACCGAAATCCATAACTAATTCTGAACCGCACATGCGCTTTAAAAAATCCTGGACTAGTTCAGGATTAGTTCTAAAAATCGTCCGCGAACAAAGCTATTATTCGCAGATGAATTCCGTTTTGCATTACGGAACGACAGTATTTTTTATTTTATTCAGCCAACCCCCCCTTTTCGTGCCATGGTATAAGGCGGAATTTGTTTCGATGGTCGCACGGAACTGTACATTTGTGAGAGGACCAGACTGGGCAGATGTAGTAGACTGAGGAGATCATCAGTAACATCGTTACCCATTTTCATGGCGCTGTCGGCCCAAATTTTCGGTTTATTGACGATAATGCGCGTCATCATCGTACCCAAAATGCCGAATATGCTCGCAAATAATGGAATTGTACATGATCCACTTCCTCCCCGTTCTCCAGACTTAAATCCCATAGAATATGTCTGGGATATTATGGGACGAGCCTTGCAAGATCATGTTTCGGCTCCGAACATCATTCAGGAGCTTGTCATGCTACTACCGCTGTTATGGGCACAAGTGCCCCAAAACCATATCAACTCTTTAATAGGCAGTATGCCAAGACGAATAAGAGAAGTTATTCGTGTTAGGAGCCAAAATACGCGCTACTAAATCGCTGCTTTGTACTTGAGTCTCGGAATAAATTTATAAAACTTATTAATTTTTCTGTTAACTGCACACTTATTGCCCAATTATTAATTATTATTACGTAGTGTTACGTAATAAACCACAAAATCAACGATATTTTCTGTAAAAGTCAGAATTTCACTTGAAAACAATAATATCCTTAACTTTTTGTGCACAGTTATTTTGACTACAATTACCATCACATATTTAATAGCACTAGGTCTTTCGATAGTCTGGCTGCCCATGTTGCTCGAACTTTGTACTTTGTTATCCATGACTTCTTTTTTCTCGTGTGTTGCCTATAGAAACGATTTAGGTGGTAGCAACTAGAAGAATAAGAACTTCACTTACTTCTGTATCTTTAGAAACAATTTCACTTTTGAAAGCCACGCTGTCCATGTTGCTTTCTTTATTGTTTCTATGGACATTCTGCCTCATTATTGTAGGGACCTCTTTATCGTAAAGCGTATCCTCGATAGATGATTCAGAAGAGGATAACTAAAATATAAGAAAGTTGCAATGAAACAGTTCAAAGTTAGAATTATTAAAATTCATCTAAACTCATATTAAAAATTTACTTTTAAATACATCGGTAGTACATCTCTCCCTTTTCTTCTTTTTTTTTTCCTCAGGTTTACGTCACTGGAATCTGAAAGTAAGTTTTAATTGTGTAAATGTTAATATTTTTGAATGTATAGCTAGAGATGGTACGAAAATACTGCAACTGTTATTTTGGAACAGATATGCGGTGACTGTTCCACGGAACTGTTCCGTCATTCTGTAAGTAACAGTTACTGCGATACTTCGAACGACGCTTGTTCTATGCTTACACCCGCTAACAACTTTCGCACTGGAACAGATATTGGTCTCGTAATATCTCGATCCGTTTACTGATACCTGTTCCTGAAATTGTTTCTCTTTCTCATCTCTGTCGTTCCCTGCCAATATTCGCATCAGACATTGGTCTCGGTCTCGGTACTCTCGCTCGATGATGCATACTTACATGTTTCATTATTTAGTATCGGGTTACTCCGTTTATATTTTGCTAATGCGGCGTCTTATTTTTATCGTAAATAATGGTCAACGAAATTTAACACAACAAAAATGAATAAAAAATATAATTACGTACAATAATTTGTTTTTTAATCTGTGTATATTTATATACCTGTAAATTCACTAATAATATAGACAGGTAACATTCTTCGCGCAATTTTCTCAATTCAAGAGATAAAATATGTCATCTCTCAAACCTTTCAAACTCATTTATTTTATGTAATTTGTAAAGAAGTGCTCCCTTACATAAATCGATTACAATTCACTTGTTTGCTTGTATTTATATGAGGAACAACATTCGACTTCGAGTCTTGTGATGCGAGTTCCTATGAGAAGGTATCGCACGAAACCATGCTAGACGGAGCAATTGTTATCGGTAACAGTTTCACTTTACATTTAGCGCGACTTGCGTTGGAACAGGAACAGGTATTTGGAACAGATATCATTCGGGAACAGGAACAGTTCGGAACTGTTCCGCAAAAACGTTGTTCCATACCATCTCTAATGTATACAGTTTGTTCTGTCTACGACCCACATTAAAAGTAGAAGTATTAGAAGTTCTGAATGATAGTCGTAGGTATTTATCTAAAATAGCGGCATTTTCGGTTATACCGAAAGACGGTACCTATTTGAAATAGAATAAAGCTTGTTATATGTTACCACCATACACGTGCCATGGATCAGCATAGAACCTACCATAAAGATCCATTAACGACACGCGCTTTCCAACACTGTGATCATCAAAATCCTTGCAACTCTTGCAGGAATTATTATTATAAATTCAGATTAGGAAAATACGCATTCTGTTAGAGTCTGTCTTAATCTTGGTCGTGGTGCTGCTAGTCATTATTTTCAAGCCATTCATAATTTCCATAATATTGTAAAAGTTATAACTAATGTAAAAAGTGATTTATAAGTAAAAGTGAAATAATTGTACAAAATGAAGTTATAATAAAATATCAAGTGTAAATAAAATAAGTGAAAAAAAAAAATTTTTTTTTAAATACTTTTGTTAACGCTCCCACGTTAACTAGCTATATGTTTTTATTGCATTTATTTTAAGAGAGTTTTTACCAGCTTTCCCTATCTACTTAAATTTAGTCGTTCTCGAAAAATTTTGGTTTCTTTGAAATTTTTGGATTTCAGACCTCAAAATCAACACATATGGGTATAGAGAAGGTATTACAGATCGATGCAGAATTAAATTCTCTATCATTTGGGCCCAGTTTCTGGAAACATATTTAATGGAGAGATAAATTTAAGCCTCACTTAAAATAAATAAAAAATATAGCAACGCCATTTAGGTTGGTACGCATGACCTTAGCAACTAACAGAGAAATAAAATTTAACTGAAGTTTAATCTTACCAAAAACCGGGCACTAGTGATATAAAAAAATGAGGCATTCTGTTTGGAAGAGTTATGGGGGTTTGAAGTTCTTCAAATATAACCTTAAAAATTTCGTGTTTGGTAACTTTTGAAAATACTAAGAGAAAAATTTACACTCTTTTAAATACCAAAAAACCGATTTCAAAAATGGTAAATCGAAAATCCAAAAATTTTTTAAAAACCCTAGACACGTACATGCAATGTGTTTTTAAATGATTCTCATCTAGTCGTCTGTGAATTTCTAATGTAAAATCAGAAATGCCGCTTTATAGAACTAATGGTAGGCATTTAGCACAGAATATTACCATTCTCCATTTATTAAGTCTTCAGTTCGGAAATAAGCTTCGATAATAACTAATAAGTGTTCTCTTCCACAGTGTAATAATTTAGTTGCATTTTAATGAAATTTTTAAAATTAGTTAATTAACAATTTGTGAATTTTAAAACAGACAGTTTTGACATTTATTGAAGGAGAATTCAATTGAGCAGAGCGGCACAAATTTTTTTACATGTAAACCAATTTCAAAGTTAACTAGATGAAAAGACATTGTATTTTGAAAACGCATTAATTTAATTATAGGAATACTATCCGAGGATGGCGTGCTGGTTCTATTGCGCAACACGGAATGTACGGGGGGGGGGGGGGGGGGGAAGCGTCGGTAGTATTTCGCAACGCTCCGGGGATGATGTGCTGGTAGTATTGCGCAGCACGGAAAACAGGGTACGGGGGGGGAAGCGCCGGTAGTATTTCGCAGCGCTACGGGGATGTTGTGCTGGTAATATTGCGCAGCACGGAGAACAGGGTACGGGGAAGCACTGGTAGTATTGCGCAGTGCTTTCGGAGATGGCCTGCTGGTAGTATTTCGCAGCACACCTGGGGCTGGGACCTCAGGCCATCTTGCCGGTAATATTGCGCGGCAAGAAGTGCCCAATAGTACGCGGAGCTCGCCCTTTTATTTGGTTCGGGCCAGACACGAACGTAAACATCGTGACCAAATTCGGAGGGGGATGCGCTCAGACCGCGCAGGCTTCAGACTTGGGAAAATTCCGAACGCTTCATTACAAAATAATTATTTTATTGTTTGTTAAGGGGGTAAGTTAAGGGTTAGTTACTATTTATCAACAGCAAAGAAAGGATTTCTTGTGATTATGGTGACATTTTTCGCAGAAATCGGGTTTAGCCTTTCCGCAGTGTTTTATTCGTGTTTTAATTTATTATTAACATAATCCGAATTGCATTGTCATTTACTTTGCATTATTGTCAAGCGAACGTGTGAGTTGTGGCTTCATTTTCAATCAAATAAAATTTTTACAGCAATCCCTAATATTATAATAAGTCACCCACTGCGGTTTAAATTTATTGGGTGTTGGGCGATCCTAATTATGCATGACATTCGAGGCACCAGGGTAGGGTTTATCCCAGGCAAAAATTTGTTTCATTCATACTTCATAATTCCTACTGCTGACCACTGAATGGCAAAATTTTAGGGAATGGAAACAGTTGGCCTGCGGGCACATTGTCAACGTTTTCTAAGAATAATTTGACCAAATTCAAATCGTTCGCTCAAATTATTAAAAATGTTGCAGTGCAGTTGCAGAGGGCAAGATGCAATTATATTTTCTTAAGGGTCAACGCACGAACTCGCACTACCAAATTTCGTTGTTTATCTTGACGCCCAAAGTAACACCAAAACAGGTAGAATTTCTAAAACGCACAATCTGGGAACGCACATCGTGGCATGATACCAACCGATTTGGGACGGTCATTATCGTAGGTAGTGATAAGACATCGTAAAATGCGAACCCAACTATAGTCCATTCACGAACATCTTTCCTCTAAGCCATAAAACGAAGTTCAGGGTGACAGGTACCAGTGCACCCTAAACATTTCGTTTACTTCCATACCCTCATTAGCTTGATGCTGGTTAAAATTGGAAACTTGAGTCTTTGTATTTTTGTTACCCCTGATCCGAAATCGTGTTACTCATCGTTGCTATCTCCCTCTTACTCCGACACCATACACTGATAAGGAAAAACAAGGCTAGACATATGGGGTAGGTATCGAAAACCCTCGATTTCCACAACAAAAGAAACAGGCAAGTGCGTTCGGTTTGACGGTGATTATGAAAATTTACAAGGGGTACGGTTTATGGCTTAGAGGAAAGCGGTTCGTGAATGGAGTATAATTCATACTTTTGACCAGGGAATGGCAAAAATTTACCGAATGGAAACGGATGACCTGAGGGCACATTGTCATCGTTTTCTAAAACAATTTGACCAAATTCAAATGAAATTCTTTACCTGGGACTGTGTGCTAGTTGATAAAGCTTTCGAATAATAAAAAAACAGTGAACAACACTACCTCAACTTATTAATCAATTCATTTTAATTTGTGATATTTGTTCTTAAACATAACGTAAATAACAACTTAATTCGAATTAGTTTAAGACCGAATTAAAGTTTAATTAGCTTTCAGTAACCACTTTCACGTCACGCTTTTAAGCACCGTATAAAAATTAACAGACAGAATTCCAGACCTACTATAGCTTATAATCTGAACAGTACTTTAATTAACTTCGTAGGATCCGATTTATCAAATCCTTAAATAAGACAAAGTGAACTGATTAATAACTTGAGGTGGTGTTCACTTTTTTTTTATTATTCGAAAGCTTCATCAACTAGCACACAGTCCCAGGTAAAGGATTTCATTTGAATTCGGTCAAATTGTTCTTAGGATTTCATTTTAATTTGGTCAAATTATTTTTAGAAAACGTTGACAATGTGCCCTCAAGCCATCCAAAAAACCAACTGATAAATGATGAAGTAGTAAAAGAAATGATTCCCAATTTTTTGATTTCAGAACCCAATTTCTGCAAAAAATGTCACCAAAATCACATAAAATCCTTTCTTTACTGTTGATAAATAGTAAATAACCCTTAACTTATACATTAATTAATAAAGTTATTAATAAATAAAAATATAAATTAATTATTTTCTGAACTGGTGACTTCGGACTAAACCCTTTATCAGATGACCAATTTTTAATTGTAAAGAAGTGTTTCAAATATTGTTTTATTTCCTTCATTAAACAAGTCAAATGCGGTAACTGGTTATTTCTAGTCAACATTTTTAATAATTTGAGCGAACGATTATCAGTTTTCACAACTCTCCACCGATCTGTACCCTATGCCGGAAAACCGACAACTGCCGACTATCCGCTCTTCTCCCAGTTCCATCTCTAACCCTCGAAACGACCCGAAACGCGCCCGCTTGAGAGCCGAGTTTGTGACATTAATTCTGCATAATACTGTACCTAATTCAAAACAGTATGAACCAAACAGGAGGTGGCGAAGCTGAGAAACCTCTTAACAATGTAGAAGGAAAACTTCTTCAACTTACTGGGAACGTAGTTGTCTCAGGCCTATCTGGTGTTTATAAATTAGGAGTGGTGTGTTTAGAAGGAGAACGTGAATTTTCAGTAGATGTACCTCCCAGTAAAAGTATGTGCTATTATCATATTCATAATTGTATTGTTAATAAACAATGTGTTTAGAGATACTATTAAACACTGAGCCTTTTTCTTGAAGTAAAACTCTTCTTGCTAATAGTTTTTATTGTCATATATCGTGCGTTCATTTAAAAATCTTGGCCCAGTTGGCAGTGCTTTAAATTTGAACATGGGAACAGTGTAACCGGATCCGGCAATAGTTGTTTGCAGTCATTTATCGTTTATGAAATGTCAAAAAGATTTGAGGTTAGATATTTTTCCACCCAAATTTTTGATTTATGGCTGCTTTGGGTCACTGCGCATTTCAGCTGTGGCTATTACTCTGTACTGTGGCGCTTGTTTTAACTTTTAGCAGGTTTTTAAGTGAAGTCAAAGGAGATTTTCGCTTGACAATATTGACATTTCGTGCATACAGTAAATGCGTTGTTACTAAGGAAAGAAAAATAATTCAAGTGCATACTTTTATTGTCCGTTCTACATATTTTTGATTTCCTAGCAACGTGTTTTGTTCCCGTAGTCCTTCGGAACAAGGCCTTTCATGATTGGCTACTTTTAAACGTTCTTATCTCCCAAACGCAGAGAGTAAGAAATTTTTGTAAAGTAACTTTAGGTTTAGATTTGCCTTAGCTTAGTGCACGTTTCCTGTGGAGAATGAGTTGTGGACCGCTTAGTAGGTCAGTCAGTCAGTGAGGACAAGCAATTTTATATGTTTAGATGATTAATTTGATTCTTTTTATTGGCAGTCTGCGCCGAGTATTTACAAAATTAAGCTAGGCTTAATTACAAATTATCAAAGATAAATGCATGATAAATGCATATTTGCAAAGAAATGGTATTAGCTAATTAACATACCTAGTGCATGTCGTTACCTAGAACGGTCACCAGTCACCCTCTGGACGCATTAATCGTTGAACTATCCTACTACAAGTTGACAAACGTAGCTTGAGACCTGAGATGTGCAGATGAAGAAGTGAAACAGCCTATACACTGTCTAACACCGGGGCTTATGGGTGTTTAGACCACTGCGCATCAACATTTCAGGTTTCAAGCTGGGTTTGACGAACAATACAACAATTTGTTTTTCACGTTATTTACTGAAAAGGCAGTTCCAACCATTTAGCAGACGTCTTATCTCGAGAACCTTTATCCAAAATGAATATTATTGATACGTCTATTCATCCAGAAACTATATTCTTTAGATTTTTACATAATCTGTGGCGAGTGTTTTTAAATTTTTTTTACAAAACCCAAAAATGCCCCAGCGGGATCCATCAACAAAGCAAAAACATTTATTTGAACGTAGGACCCTCGGCTAACTTGCAAGGTCAGCCATTTTATTGAGAGGGTTGCAGTCATAATAAACTTTGTGATAATTCTTAATTTACGTTATTATAATTAATAATTTGAATGGTTACATAATAAATACATGAATAAAAATTATAAAATACAACAAAAATAAAAACATACATTCAGAAAACACACGCTTCGTTCGTCCTCCAAATAATTGTCTTTAATCGGTAAAATGTCCTTACTGTTCTTGAGGCTTAATATACTACTTAGATATTATTTAAAACAATAGATAAAGCCTAAGGTTGCGACAATTATAGCAAGTTAAACGTCGTTGTAATCGTAGATATGTATTATCCGTTTCAACACTACGTAAAAGCCCCCACCAATCTAGTGACGTAAATTTGATACTTTGACTGTACCAGTGACAAATAATTCTTAATCGGAATGTACTTCAAGGAAAGTCGTCAAATCGAAAAGTCATTATGACATTTTGAGGTCAAGATGAAAAAAATACATTTTGAATGTGTAAATACCATTTTTCCACGTAATAGTTACATCACTGGTTACATTTTAATGAGTGTTGAGTACAGTACAAGGGCTACAAAGTGTTCTATGAAACTCCTTAGTGCCTTACTGCTGCTGTTTGAAACAATCGGTTAGTTACAGAAGTCCGAGTTGATTTCTTCGATTAGGGTGTTTGGGACTCAGTTAAAGAATAAAGATGAATACACAATTAATTTTAAACGTTTGCCTGATTGCTTGTGCGCAAGCGATACTCCGTAGAGTGTTTGCCACATTGAACCACCTCAAAATGGCCGGAATTTTTGAGACCGTTCTAAAATTGGGGCTACAGGCTGATTCTTGTAAAAATAATGCAATGTGGTAGGTTTCAATACCTTATTCAATTTAGAGGTTAACTAACTGATAGTATCACAGGTGCATTCTTGAATCCAAAGTGGATTTAAATATTTGAAGTATTTTTAGTTCCTAAGACCAATCGATGGTTTTTTTCATGTTGCGGAAGTGCAAGACTCCAAGGTATTAAATTTAAAAAAGGTTTATTTACAAAGTTTTACATTGGTACGAATAACGTTCTTTCTAAAATGAAATCTTCTGAAGTTGTTTTGGAACAAAATAAGCGAAACATGCGCTTCTCCTTCATGACTTGTAGAATAAGCGAAACGTGATGATTTTTTTACCAGAGGTATTTTTTTTTACTATAACATATTAACTTGAATCCACCATCTTGTTTTCTGGCTTTTAGGATCAAATACAAGTGTAAACGCAAATTTTTTCTCAGAGAGTGTGGTGGAGTTGGAACATGGAACATGAAATGTGGGGAAGATGCCATTTATTTGATTTGACGCAGGGATTTTAAATGAAACGCTTATACGAAAAGAATTTTTGAAAACCAGAATATAACATTTAACACTTGAAAGTCAGAAAGTACGAATAAACACTATTTGAAGATGAATTTCATTACGGAACTGAATATAGCGGATTTCAAAGGCATTTATAAAGTTCACAACATGAAGCCAATAATGCATTCAACCTCTTGCATTTAGTTTGACCACTCTTTGACCCTCTTAATGATCCGAGGTCCCGTAAACTGCTTGTACCCATGGTTTTTATACCCCACTTTATCTTCTATGCCCGGGACTATCGGGGATGGCACCAAAATTACACTGGATCAGAAAATCGCTGCGCAACTTCACATCGTTTAGGACTCTCAACAACTTTTTAAAACGGCGAGAGATCCAATCTATTTACAAAGTTTTACGAATAATTCGCTTGAAATTTTGACCAAAATAAAATGACAATAAATCTGACAAACAGTCTCGCCACATGTGCAAAATACTGTCTAGGGTTTTTTAGTTCCGTACCAATCCATCCAGTGGCGTCGGTTTTTTATAGTTGTAATGAAGCGTTCGGAATTTTCCCAAGTCTGAAGCCTGCGCGGTCTGAGCGCATCCCCCTCCGAATTTGGTCACGATGTTTACGTTCGTGTCTGGCCCGAACCAAATAAAAGGGCGAGCTCCGCGTACTATTGTTCACTTGCTTACCGCGCAATATTACCGGTAAGTTGGGCCTGAGATCCGCACCAGGTGTTGCTGCGAAATATTACCGGCACACCTTCCCCGTACCCTGTTTTCCGTGCTGCGCAATACTACCAGCACACCATCCCCGTAGCGCTGCGATGCAGAGTTCAAGAATTTACTCTGCAAGCGTTATCTCAGTTGAACGTCAGAATTTTTGGCCGCGGAGCACTGACAGCTATCATGTGTCATTGTTTCCGAGACATACGTTTTTTGTGACAATTGCCACACATAGGCGATCTGACCAGAACCATTACTGAACACTTGTTATTATAATTACAATTAGCAACTTACCATAGATATCTCGGTATGCTTAGAAAAATACAAGAAATTATTATACTTGACACAAACCACGCGGTTTTAATGTTTTTTTTTGTGTTAACTTCAATAATTTGCCGTGCTAAAAGCAAGATTTAAAGCACGATGAGATGGACATAGAAGGTGTCCAATATTGTTAGTAGTGGATAAATAATTTTTAAATCATGTACTAAGTATAAGCAAGGGGCTAGAAAGAAATAATAGTTTTCTTAGTAATCTATAACTGAATAATTAATCATTATCAGAAGATCAAACGAACTTACCAAGTGAAGTTCGATCTTGATTATATGTAGCACCTTGTACGAAGATCATTAAGTGTAGTACCCTTTCTGTATGGAGAAATTCACACATGTATCAAGCCAGTAAATCAAAATTTTTATAACTCCCGGTACATTCCCACGCATGCGCTTATTCTTTTTAAAGTCAATTGTCGCAACCTTAGGGTGAAGTGGTTAATTAACCACGGGGATGGGAGGGACTGATCTTCGTACAAGGTGCTACATATAATCAAGATCGAACTTCACTTGGTAAGTTCGTTTGATCTTCTGATTATGTTTGCACCTTGCACTCAGATCATTAAGTGTAGATGTTGAAAGCTGTTTCGACGAACGAGTGTTCCAATCAAGGAAGATATAAAGTAAGAGTCTACAAGACTTAACAACACAATTGTTTTGTTTTCATTTTTGTTTATTATATTTTTTCTTCTACTCCTATTCAAGTATTACTTTAAGTATTTATTCCTGTTTTGTACTGGGTTACAGTGAGTAACCTCGGTTAAATTTCGCTGTTTGACGAATGACCTGTTTATAACTAACGGAAATTTCTGGTCAATCCGACGTTTGGTCGTGCGCAAGGATTGAGAACGTTAGCATTCTTGAAGAGAGGCCACACATCCGCTAAGATAGAATAAAATGTGTTTGGACGTGGTTATGAGTAGACGTTCTGAGAGATAAGTCATCTCAATTTTGGAATGCAAACTTTGAGCTCTTATCAAGACCAGGAACTAATAAGCTTAAGCGTCAGTTTTTCTAAGCAGGCAATTTAGCAGGCAACTAAGTCCTCCAACACGTTAATGACATGTTTTGAGGAGGATTTCATCGGATTAATTTTGAAGATACGGTGAAGACGGTCATCCTTGGCAAAGGTTTTTCAGATAGCGTATTTTTTTGAACATTTTTTCTCGTATTTTTCCACTGAACACGAGAAAACACATGCACGAATTTGATACACATAAAAAGGAATGAGCGCATGCGTGGGAATATACCGGGAGTTATAAAAATTTTGTTTTACTGGCTTGATACATGTGTGAATTTGTCCATACAGAAAGGATACTACACTTAATGATCTGAGTGCAAGGTGCAAATATAATTCCAAGTACGACTTATCTTACTGTAGAGTTGGGGCGCATTTAGCCGTCTGCAACTCACCCTTATCGAATACTTATCAGTGTTCATAATACTAGATCATCGGTAACATAAGTTTTAACTTAGTGGTGTGCATCTTTGTGGGAAAGTTGGGAATTATCAGTTGTGTATGAGAATCTGGAGTTAGTCTTAGTCTAGCCCTTGTAAAATTAGCAAATCGATTTTTACCCTATCAAATCTCTAGTTTCATGACTCTCATGCATCAAAGTAAAAACCGGAGCGTGAGTACTTTTGTAGGGGCCTTCACGTACGAACACAAACCCAAGCTAATACCAAAAAATTATGTAAATAAAGTAAACAGTAATTTTTTATCAATAATGTTAAGATTTTTCTAGGTTTTATCAGCGAAGCGACGGCTGTCCAAACATCTACATACAGCCCAAATACATTGGAGCCTAAATAAATTATGAAAAAAGGCAACATTGCTCAAAGATACACGTAAAAACTGAAATTAAAAATTATAATTAAAGTCTTGGATACCATTAAAAGGTGTTACACACATTTAATTTCTACACATTTTTCAAGTGTAATTCAGAAATCGTAAGATATATTTCAGAAACCGTTATTTGTAATTCAGATTAGTCAATTGTATTTCAGAATGTGTTAATTGTAATTCAGAATAGTAAACTGAATTTTAGAAAATATCACATGTAATTCAGATTAGTCAATTTAATTTCAGAAAATGTTAATTGTAATTAAGATTAGTAACTTTTATTTGAGAAAGCGTTAATTGTAAGTCAGAATAGGTCATTTGTAATTGAGAATTCGTCAATTGTAATTCAGAATTCGATATTTTCGTTTAAACATTAAATTATTAAAATACTTACCATTGGAAACAATGTTACTAAGGCCGCTAAACATTTATGCTGTCAATGTTAATGTTTATGTAATTTAATTTTGAAAATAAAATATTTTTGATTATGTAAGTATACATAGTATCATGCACGTAAGCTACTGGATCTGAATTACATGTGATGATTTCTGAATTACAATTAACACTTTCTGAAATAGAGTTGACTAATCTGAATTACAATTAACGGTTTCTGAAATTAAATTGACTAATCTGAAATACATGTGATATTTTCTGAAATTCAGTTTACTATTATGAATTACAATTTGCACTTTCTGAAATACAGTTGACTAATCTGAATTATAATTAACGGTTTCTGAAATTGAATTGACTATACTAAATTACATGCGATGATTTCTGAATTACACTTGAAAAAGTAGTGTAGTGTTTAAAACCATGGTTACGCCGTTGTAGTATTGTTGTTAGTCGGATTAGTTCGCCCATTATCGTAATTTTTATTTTTGTTATTGAGAGAGAGCGCGGAGAACAGCTTTATTTATTGTAAGACATTTTAATCAATTAAAAATACGAATAAACAATGCACTAAGAAATTATAACAAATGCTCAAAGTTTTGGCATGCACCGTTTGTAATGTTTCTGGGGTGGTCGTAGCACTAGCGGCATGAATTCTGTTCACCAACTCCTCACGAGTTCTTCTTCTAAACTGCTTCTGCTGCAACAACTGTTTTCGTACTTCTGGACCGACCAAGTTCCCTTGGTAAAACATCGACCAATTGATCGCATTCTTTGGTCCAGTCGATGAAAAGAGTTTTCGTCTGGATGCCTTCGTTTGGGGTATCGTCATACTGATGAGCGGCTTCACTTGCATTTCCCGCGTATTCACCAAAGAGCAAATACAAGTCACAATATTCATTGTAGGAAAACATTTTAATCCTTCACTGACACTTTTTGAAACTGAAAAACCACCGCTGACAAACGAAACAAAAATTTTAATGACATTATAAGCAATTACCGTAACCATGGTTTCATCGGAACAACAATGGTCTGTGCCAAGTGTTGCCAGATTTATCGTCATTGTTGACTCAAAAATTTTGTTAACATTTCTAAAAGAATTTGGAAAGGTTTCTTCAGTTTTTCTGTTACTAAGTACTTTTATGCAATATCATTTATACCACAAATGAATATGGATCCAAAATAGTAGTGCAAACACCTTCATTCTTGGCAAAGAATTTTTAATCTTTGATTCATCATATCTTCAACAACAAAAGACTTAATTTTTCTAGTTGTCTAGGGCATTGCCAGATCATGCAGTGTCACGGAGGTGCGCGACTTTCCGGACACCTGTATTTAGAATAGCATTGCAGCTTGCTCACACGCTTGCTCGCCACTAACCTGGGCGACTTCACGTTTTTTGTTTGAATTTTATAAAAAAAAACAGCGATGGCCATAGGCGCCGCAGTTGAAATGTCGGGTAAATTAATTCATTACCACGAACGTGTGAACATAAAACAATCAATTTTCCAATTTCCAATTTTCAATTTCATAAATTTCTGGACTTTATTTCTAGGTGCGCCAGTGGATTTACTTCCCCCACTGCTCGAACACGCAAACCAATCTAATACACTGATTATCAACTTCAAATTCACGTTTTCTCGGTAATCACAAGAGTCCGGATTTCTATGTATTTATTAGCTGTTTCAAAACTACAGCGTTGGACAAAAGTTTTGTGCCTAAACTATGTACCTTATGAAAAAACTAATTAGTGCATCATCAACTACTTTAAAAATGTGGTCACTTAAAACAAATATACACGGTATTTTTCAAATGGCACCCTACTATGGCGATTTTTTTGGTAAAAGATTATGCTCTAAAATCAACGTCTACTTTAATAAAATTAATTTTAAACCAGTGGTTTTCCTTAGTTAAATTATTAAAGTTGCACTCCGAGTTCATTACAAGGTTTTTCGAACTTGGCCGAAGTGATTGTATCCATGTATGTTTTTATTTGCGAAAAATCTGACAAATCATATTAGTGGATTAAAAACATCCATGAATTCAACCACTTCGGCCATATTCGAAAAAACTTCGTATTGAGTTCGGACCCCAATTTTAATAATTTATTTTTTGCACCGGGACTACTCTAGTCCGTGTTTACAGGGACTAAATTGGATAAAGTGGATAAATAGATTCCCCCAGGGAATAAATGAACTCTTCAAGGACTAAAGTATCTATTTTAGTCTCGGAAGTGCAAAAAAGATACTTTTGAAGTGCAAAATGTAGCGTATATCGGTTGTCAAAAGTCGCGGATAAGCTCTTAAGTGCAGCTAGATAGAGCTATACAGAACACTATTTTCTATAAAAATAACATTATAAAAATTTACAAAACCTTTCATTTGATTGAAATAAAAAACGAAAAATGGTAACGCCGTACAAGTAAACTTATTTTTATACGTTTACAAAAATAACATTACTAAATGTTGCCAAATGTTGCTGCACTTTTAAAGTGGTGTTTTTAACTCATTTTAAAAGCTAAAGGAAATGTTTTCCTACGATTCTTTTTAAAAAATTGGGACTAAAGGGCCTAAATCCCTCGAGGGATTTAATGCTAAAGTGCTTCGCCCTCGAGGCAACAAACTCCACTCGCGGGATTAAATGCTGCACTTTAGTCTCTCTATACTGGGTGCTCAAAAATTGGTGCACCAACTCAATGGTGTATGGTAGAGAATTACTTACAAATAAAGGTAAAAAAAGTAAAAAAAAACTCTTTGCATTGAAGTTAGTGATAAATAACGAATTTTAAATAAATAATATGTGGTAACACTGTCTAACAGTCGTGATCGCAATAGAAGTGCAATAGAATTTTATCAACAATAAAAATAAATTATTTTTGGAACGGTTTCCTAGGAAATAATTCCCAGTGTTGGCACATCTACAAATTGTGATTTTTTTGATGAATATGATTTTTTTTAATTCAAAAAACTGCTAAAGTCTGATAGTAAATTTAAAAATAATTATTCATCGTTTTATTAGAGAACGATTACTCAGTAGAAACATAAAAACATAAAAAATAATGAAAACAAGTTAACAAAATAAGTTTGTATATCCCATTTCAGTTCATAGTAGAATTATTGCAACAGCGCATTTGAATTTTACAGAATGAAAAATAAAGCACAAGTTGAGAGTTTCTGTAAAAAAAAAAAATTCTGTGTAAAACTAAATCCCAGCGACACATTTTGAGTTAAAAAACCCACCAGAAACTCTCAATTTGTGCTCCATTTCACTCTAAAAAATACAAATGCGCTGTTGCAAAATTCTACTATGAACTGAAATGGGATATAGCTGCAGATTTTTTAAAATATGACTTAAGGAATTTTTTCAAGATTTTTCCCGAATCTACACACTCTTTTCAACGACGTACCACTGAGTTGGTGAGCCATTTTTTGAGCACCCTGTATATAACATACTTTTTAAAAAACCACTGGTTCAAAAACAATATTATTGACTTAGATGGAATTCTTAGGGCATAATCTTTTACCAAAAAATCGCCATATAGTAGGGTGTCATTTGAAAAAAAAAATTCTTTTTGAATAACTCGAACACTAAAAGGAATTTCGAAAAAATTTATTCTCGAACAATGATCACAATTGTAAAAGTAGTTGATGATGTACTAATTAGTTTTTTCGTAAGGTACATAGTTTAGGCATAAAACGCATGTTTCCATACTTTTGCTTGACGCTGTATGTAAACGCCAACGTCGCTTTTTCTCTCAAAATTAGTTGTTATCTTATAAATTATGCATGCATTTCAAACAATTAATAGCTAATGTAATTTATAGTTTCAATGAGAGGTCTAATTATTATGAATAACTTTTTTACATTTTTATCAACCGTATCTAAAAAAATAATTTGATAAAATGCGACGTTGGCGTATACATAGTTTTGAAACAGCTAATATGTTTCTCAACACATAGAATACATACGCTTAATTTTATTTCGCATATATACCCCGTTTTTTTATTAAATCAACTGTCAGTGTCAAAAATTTTGAAATTATGTTGGAACCCTGCCACATTGCCATAGGAACGAAGCCTGGACCACTAATTTTAAATGGAGTTGCCAACGTTGAAACAATTTGACAATTGATTTTTTTTAAAAAACCGAGTATAGTATATTGAGTATATTGAGTAGTAAATTTTATATTTATATTTGTATACAGGATGTCCCAAAGTAAAATACACAACTAAGTTCTATTTTTTTAAACTGAAACCCCTAATTTTTGTTATATTTTTGGATTCGCCATTAAATTATCGATATAATGCACCCGGGTTTTTTAGACTTATCTGTCATAATTTTTGAGTAAGAGGTATGTCAATTTATGCACCAAAATAGCTTCTTGCATAGACCTACAGAAAAATTTATAACTTCAGAACCATTCAAGATAACTTAGCCAACTTTTTTCCAGTCGATTCCCTAAACTTTAGCGCATCTTCTGAAATAAAAGTCGAAGTCGGAGTCTACATTCCATCGTTTACTACGATTTTTTGAACATGACAAATTACAAATGGCAATAACTCGATTTTTTCAAATGCAACACCCTATATTTTATTGCGTCATTGCATGGCATTTTTTAAGTGCTTTTTGCCGATATAAGGTTCGTAGGGTCTATTTTGTAAAATTTTGAAAATATTTTTACCGCATATATTGGTATATTCTTACACTTTTTAGCGCATATAAATCCGGACTCTAGTAATTACTATATCTGTTTTTTATTTATAAAGATAACACTTTTATTAGTGTTTAGTAAGATACGTTTACCTTCTTTAATTTGACAGTCCAAAAAGCGTTATTCATAATGCAAATCCTATACGTGTTCTCAGTTTATGTTTTTGTAACGTTACCAATAATATGTATTGTAGGGGACACTCCTCCTCAATTAATTTATGAATTTATTGAAATAACTAAAAACCTAACAGATGTTTTTAGAATTATCAACGATAATAATTATATAACACAGGACAAAAAACAAGAATATGTCTTCACAACATTGGAAGTTATTAACATTAGGGTAAGAGAACTGAACCGATCCCTTTACAAAGATGGTATCTTTTTCAAGTACATACAGTAGATAAAGTATATTTGAAGTTTATACATTTAAGAACAAAGTTTGAATGTCATTGCAACACTTGCAAGGGGTTTACCTGTTGTCGAGATAAATACCATTGATAGCCGTTTTAGCGAAATGGAAAATTTTGTCAGGCATTATAAAAAACTTTCGAGGTCGATTTTACTTGATAATGCCAAATAAAATAATTTTACCAAATGCAAACTCATCAGTTATATTTTTGAAACGAAGAATTTACGATCAGATAATAAATCCAAATTTCTTAGAACCATTTCTGAAAAGGTTAAAGGTAAGTTATTTAGAAGAAACTACGAAACTAAAGTCTACGTTCCCCGGATGGTCTATAGACTTTGGTAATCGTTTATCAGATGTGTGTAAGCAAAACCGAGATTAATTTGAAAATGTTACATTACTCCAATAATTCAAATTCTAATGAACACGAAAACGAAAAAAATCATGTGTTGCGATAATTTTTGTGTGCAGTGTATTACCAAAGAATTCTGTTTTTATCGTACCTATTCCACAATTTAATGCACATGCACATTTTCAAATTTACATACCTCTAATATGCTTATCGGGATTACATCTCCATAACTCTTTTGATATTTCCTTAGCATTCTTATTTATTATCATTCTTATTATGTTGTTGATGTCTCTGATAAAGTCAACTCGACTTTGATGAATCTTCTTAACAACATCATCTATATAAATATTACATTAATATTTTCTTTTATTTTACTTACCTTCAATTACCTGCTTCATAGAGGTTTTTAATATTGTAAGCCGTCTGTTGGAGAACAAATGATTTGCAATGTATTAATAGAATAACATTAACAAAATTGTAAAATATCTGTTGTGGAGATTTCAATATGTTACAGAAATCCTTATCCATCTGCATCGAGGTTTTTTAGTTAATTGTAGTTTCTTCTAAATAACTTACCTTTAACCTTTTCAGAAATGGTTCTAAGAAATTTGGATTTATTATCTGATCGTAAATTCTTCGTTTCAAAAATATAACTGATGAGTTTGCATTTGGTAAAATTATTTTATTTGGCATTATCAAGTAAAATCGACCTCGAAAGTTTTTTATAATGCCTGACAAAATTTTCCATTTCGCTAAAACGGCTATCAATGGTATTTATCTCGACAACAGGTAAACCCCTTGCAAGTGTTGCAATGACATTCAAACTTTGTTCTTAAATGTATAAACTTCAAATATACTTTATCTACTGTATGTACTTGAAAAAGATACCATCTTTGTAAAGGGATCGGTTCAGTTCTCTTACCCTAATGTTAATAACTTCCAATGTTGTGAAGACATATTCTTGTTTTTTGTCCTGTGTTATATAATTATTATCGTTGATAATTCTAAAAACATCTGTTAGGTTTTTAGTTATTTCAATAAATTCATAAATTAATTGAGGAGGAGTGTCCCCTACAATACATATTATTGGTAACGTTACAAAAACATAAACTGAGAACACGTATAGGATTTGCATTATGAATAACGCTTTTTGGACTGTCAAATTAAAGAAGGTAAACGTATCTTACTAAACACTAATAAAAGTGTTATCTTTATAAATAAAAAACAGATATAGTAATTACTAGAGTCCGGATTTATATGCGCTAAAAAGTGTAAGAATATACCAATATATGCGGTAAAAATATTTTCAAAATTTTACAAAATAGACCCTACGAACCTTATATCGGCAAAAAGCACTTAAAAAATGCCATGCAATGACGCAATAAAATATAGGGTGTTGCATTTGAAAAAATCGAGTTATTGCCATTTGTAATTTGTCATGTTCAAAAAATCGTAGTAAACGATGGAATGTAGACTCCGACTTCGACTTTTATTTCAGAAGATGCGCTAAAGTTTAGGGAATCGACTGGAAAAAAGTTGGCTAAGTTATCTTGAATGGTTCTGAAGTTATAAATTTTTCTGTAGGTCTATGCAAGAAGCTATTTTGGTGCATAAATTGACATACCTCTTACTCAAAAATTATGACAGATAAGTCTAAAAAACCCGGGTGCATTATATCGATAATTTAATGGCGAATCCAAAAATGTAACAAAAATTAGGGGTTTCAGTTTAAAAAAATAGAACTTAGTTGTGTATTTTACTTTGGGACATCCTGTATACAAATATAAATATAAAATTTACTACTCAATATACTCAATATACTATACTCGGTTTTTTAAAAAAAATCAATTGTCAAAT
Organism: Tribolium freemani; assembly: GCA_939628115.1. Classification (NCBI taxonomy): domain Eukaryota; kingdom Metazoa; phylum Arthropoda; class Insecta; order Coleoptera; family Tenebrionidae; genus Tribolium; species Tribolium freemani. The sequence continues at coordinate 3,437,758 of OW626793.1, forward strand.
TGTTTCAACGTTGGCAACTCCATTTAAAATTAGTGGTCCAGGCTTCGTTCCTTTGGCAATGTGGCAGGGTTCCAACATAATTTCAAAATTTTTGACACTGACAGTTGATTTAATAAAAAAACGAGGTATATATGCGAAATAAAATTAAGCGTATGTATTCTATGTGTTGAGAAACATATTAGCTGTTTCAAAACTATGTATACGCCAACGTCGCATTTTATCAAATTATTTTTTTAGATACGGTTGATAAAAATGTAAAAAAGTTATTCATAATAATTAGACCTCTCATTGAAACTATAAATTACATTAGCTATTAATTGTTTGAAATGCATGCATAATTTATAAGATAACAACTAATTTTGAGAGAAAAAGCGACGTTGGCGTTTACATACAGCGTCAAGCAAAAGTATGGAAACATGCGTTTTATGCCTAAACTATGTACCTTACGAAAAAACTAATTAGTACATCATCAACTACTTTTACAATTGTGATCATTGTTCGAGAATAAATTTTTTCGAAATTCCTTTTAGTGTTCGAGTTATTCAAAAAGAATTTTTTTTTTCAAATGACACCCTACTATATGGCGATTTTTTGGTAAAAGATTATGCCCTAAGAATTCCATCTAAGTCAATAATATTGTTTTTGAACCAGTGGTTTTTTAAAAAGTATGTTATATACAGGGTGCTCAAAAAATGGCTCACCAACTCAGTGGTACGTCGTTGAAAAGAGTGTGTAGATTCGGGAAAAATCTTGAAAAAATTCCTTAAGTCATATTTTAAAAAATCTGCAGCTATATCCCATTTCAGTTCATAGTAGAATTTTGCAACAGCGCATTTGTATTTTTTAGAGTGAAATGGAGCACAAATTGAGAGTTTCTGGTGGGTTTTTTAACTCAAAATGTGTCGCTGGGATTTAGTTTTACACAGAATTTTTTTTTTTACAGAAACTCTCAACTTGTGCTTTATTTTTCATTCTGTAAAATTCAAATGCGCTGTTGCAATAATTCTACTATGAACTGAAATGGGATATACAAACTTATTTTGTTAACTTGTTTTCATTATTTTTTATGTTTTTATGTTTCTACTGAGTAATCGTTCTCTAATAAAACGATGAATAATTATTTTTAAATTTACTATCAGACTTTAGCAGTTTTTTGAATTAAAAAAAATCATATTCATCAAAAAAATCACAATTTGTAGATGTGCCAACACTGGGAATTATTTCCTAGGAAACCGTTCCAAAAATAATTTATTTTTATTGTTGATAAAATTCTATTGCACTTCTATTGCGATCACGACTGTTAGACAGTGTTACCACATATTATTTATTTAAAATTCGTTATTTATCACTAACTTCAATGCAAAGAGTTTTTTTTTACTTTTTTTACCTTTATTTGTAAGTAATTCTCTACCATACACCATTGAGTTGGTGCACCAATTTTTGAGCACCCAGTATAGAGAGACTAAAGTGCAGCATTTAATCCCGCGAGTGGAGTTTGTTGCCTCGAGGGCGAAGCACTTTAGCATTAAATCCCTCGAGGGATTTAGGCCCTTTAGTCCCAATTTTTTAAAAAGAATCGTAGGAAAACATTTCCTTTAGCTTTTAAAATGAGTTAAAAACACCACTTTAAAAGTGCAGCAACATTTGGCAACATTTAGTAATGTTATTTTTGTAAACGTATAAAAATAAGTTTACTTGTACGGCGTTACCATTTTTCGTTTTTTATTTCAATCAAATGAAAGGTTTTGTAAATTTTTATAATGTTATTTTTATAGAAAATAGTGTTCTGTATAGCTCTATCTAGCTGCACTTAAGAGCTTATCCGCGACTTTTGACAACCGATATACGCTACATTTTGCACTTCAAAAGTATCTTTTTTGCACTTCCGAGACTAAAATAGATACTTTAGTCCTTGAAGAGTTCATTTATTCCCTGGGGGAATCTATTTATCCACTTTATCCAATTTAGTCCCTGTAAACACGGACTAGAGTAGTCCCGGTGCAAAAAATAAATTATTAAAATTGGGGTCCGAACTCAATACGAAGTTTTTTCGAATATGGCCGAAGTGGTTGAATTCATGGATGTTTTTAATCCACTAATATGATTTGTCAGATTTTTCGCAAATAAAAACATACATGGATACAATCACTTCGGCCAAGTTCGAAAAACCTTGTAATGAACTCGGATTGCAACTTTAATAATTTAACTAAGGAAAACCACTGGTTTAAAATTAATTTTATTAAAGTAGACGTTGATTTTAGAGCATAATCTTTTACCAAAAAAATCGCCATAGTAGGGTGCCATTTGAAAAATACCGTGTATATTTGTTTTAAGTGACCACATTTTTAAAGTAGTTGATGATGCACTAATTAGTTTTTTCATAAGGTACATAGTTTAGGCACAAAACAGTTATATATATATATATATATATATATATATATATATATATATATATATATATATATATATATATATATATATATATATATTATTCGTATGACAACAAAAAGGCCAATAATACTTGAACATAGAAGAAATTACAAAACTTTGATAGTGGACAACCAAGTTTTCACTTCTGGCGACAACTCATGAATTTCGGTGAAACCTCCTTGAAAACTCGTAAGTCGACATTCTTCGACAAGATGTTGGACAGTTTCTTCCACTTGACCACATTGGCAATATGGATTTTCGATAGCATTCCGTTTAAATAACATTGAATTACATCTGGCATGGCCAGTTCTTAGTCTGTTCAATTTCACCCAGACCTACCTTGGTTCCTGGTACACTTTTTGTTGGATCTTCTATTAAATCTTTATTGAAAAGTTGGATATTTGACCACATATTGCGCCACTCATTAATAATGAAAAAGTTTTCGATGTCAGAAGTTTCAACCCAAAAATGTTTTCTGGATTTTAATCGATTTTCGGAGGCAATTAGATCAGACCATATTGGATAATCTTGGGGATGTCTGCTATATTTGATCCACAGTTTCTTGACTGAAAGTTTTCTTCTTAGTATCGGTGGAGCAATATTAGACAATACTGGAAGCCATTCAGTGGGGGTTGATTTCAAAGTGCCAGTTATGACTCGCATAGCAGTGTTTAACTGTGCATCAATTTTGCTTGTATGTGAAGTGTTCATCCAAACAGCACTGCAATATTCTGCCGTTGAAAAGACTAATGCAAGAGCCGAGACACAAAGAGTTTTAGCATTAGCACCCCAAGTCGAACCGGCCAACTTTAGTAGAATGTTATTTCTTGTTTTCCGTTTTTGCCTTAATTTTTCAAGGTGAAACTTGTAGGTGAGCGAACAGTCAAGAGAGACACCAAGGTAAACTGGATGAAAGTTGTGTTTAAGTAGTGTTCCATTTAAGGAGACGTTCAATTTCCTTTCTTTTTGAGAATTTGGTAAATGGAAGCAGGAAATTTCTGTTTTTGTTGGATTTACACATAGACGCCACTGTTTGATGTAATCACACAAAACAGAAGCATCTTGAGAAAGTTGTTCCTCTAATCGATGAAATTCTTTATGTTGAAAAGTCAGTGCAATATCGTCAGCATAGACAAACTTTCTTGAAAGCGTTTCAGGGAGGTCACTCGTATATACATAGAAAAGTAAAGGAGATAATACTGCACCCTGAGGAAGACCATTGTTGAGAGTTTTGATTTTGCTTGATTTTTCACCAACAAAAACTCTAAATTTTCTGTTTGTTAACATGCTCTCGATAAGACTGACAATACGCTTGCAAGGTACAACTTTATAAAGTTTGTGTATTAAACCATCCTTCCAAACTGTATCATGAGCAGCAGTGAGATCCAAAAGAACAATACCAGTTTTTAAACGTTTCTCGAAACCAGTTTCAATGTGAGTCGTTAAAGCTAAGACTTGGTCACAGCAACTCCTTTGTGGTCGAAATTCAGCTTGTTCAGAGGGAAGAACATCTTCAACAAGAGGAGAAATGCGCTGATAAATCATTCTTCTCCAAAATCTTGTAACAAACACTCAACAAAGAAATGGGCCGATAACTGGATGCTTCTTGTGGAGGTTTTCCCTTTTTGAGAATCGCGATCACTTTGGTTTTTTTAAACTCCGGGGGCAGACGGGCTGAAATAAAAATATCATTAAAAAGAGAAGTAAGCCATTTCAGTGCTAAACTTCCGAGATTTTTTATGAATTCCGGATAGATTCCATCAAAACCAGCCGATTTCTTGCTTTTAGTCGATGATATGGCTGCTTTCAACTCATCTACGTTGAAACATCTCGACAGTTCTCCTGAAACGTTCATCCTCTTTCTTTGCTTTTGAACCCGTCGTTTCATCTCCTTCTTTGCTCTTTTCTCTAGCTTAACGGAATTTGAAATGTTTACCAGCCGGCTAGCTACAGCATTCGAACTAATAGCAGACTCTGATTTAGGTGGTGTAATGTTCGAAGATCTAAGTTTTTGCAAAAGTTTCCAACTACTGCGACTGCTGTGTGTGAAATTCAGATCTTCCATTAAGCTGTTCCATTTTTCTTTCCTCGCCTTATTCAACGAATTTAATACAGCATCGGCATTCTCTGGGTTCGGATTAGAGACGTATGAATTGTAAAACCTCTTTGTTTCATCGCTCCAACAGGGAACATAATTTTTTCGGAATCCACGGGGAATGAATTTTTTAGCAGCATTCTTGATGACTCCAACAAATCTGTGGTAATTCATTGCAGTTGATGGAATCCACCGAAGATCACTATCCACTTGTTTAGCAAACTCATTCCATTTTGCTTTTTGAAAATTCCATCTAGGTTTTTGAAGAGAAGGAAATCGTTTTATCTCATTGCCAAGCTTAACAATTACTGGTCGATGTTGGCTATGAGGAAAACCAGATAGTACATCTCGTGATGCTTGTAATGGTACTTCATTATTCATTGTAACAAAGCATAAATCGGGATTGTACTCCTTCTTCCATCTGGCCGAATAAAAACTTTTCCTAGTTTTACTGTCAAAAACCAAATGGAGCTTATTTAGTTCCATCCATGAAACAAGAGCAAGACCGTTCCTGTCGTTCTCCGCATAACCCCACAAGTTGGGATGACCATTGAAATCGCCGATGTAAATAGCTGGATGATAATTCAGCACCAGATTTTCAGGCCATTGGTCATTAGGTGGTTTGTAAACATTAATAATAAAAATCCCAGCAATTTTGACAGTGAGGAGAAAGATGTTGTTCTCCTGTGTTTTGGCGATGGATTGATAGTCTTCGAAATTTGATTTTACATATGTTGCACAACCGTAAGAAGCACTGTTGATGAAGTCCACCAAAGTGTAACCAGGAATTTGCCCACTGAAAAAAAGGTCCATTTCTGATGAAGTATGGGTTTCTTGAAGAACGATGACATCCACTCGTTCCCTTAGAGCCATTTTCGACAAGAAATTGCGCCAAACAAAATCAACGAATTTGTCAATGGGTCAACATTTATCAAGCAGAGATACCAATTTAAAATCACAGTCTTTGTTGTACACAATGCACGATAAGTAATGGCACAAACTCGAGAGCCGAGCAGGCGAGAGTCGGGTTGACCCGATGGTATTGAGAGCAGAGCCAAAACTCCGAAAGTCGGCAGTTGTCGGTTTTCCGGCACTGGGAATAGATGGGTGGAAGCTGGAGGGTTGTGAAAATTAATAAATATTTCGCTCAAAATATAAAGAATTGTGACTATCGCACTTGAATTGTTTGGAAAGTCTCACAGAATGGTGAGTTGTGAGATGAAATTTCGTTCACACACCGCCGAGCGTACGAAATTTCGAAATCTCATCTCACATCACACTATTCCGTATGGCCTAGAATAGGACCCTAACTGAGTTTAAAATCGTTTAACATTAAATCATTGAGTTTATTGATAATAATACGTATAATAATAATGATTAAATATTATATCCTATTTCAGTTCATAGTAGAATTGCAACAGCGCATTTGAATTTTTTGGAGTGAAAAATAAAGCACAAATTGATAGTTTCTGTATAAAAAAAGAATTCTATGTTAAACTAAATCCCAGTAACACACTTTGAGCTAAGAAAACCCACCAGAAACTCTCAATTTGTGCTCCATTTCATTTAAAAAAATGCAAATGCGCTGTTGCATAATTCTACTATGAACTGAAAGGGGATATATGTACATTTTGTGGTTTTCTGTTTAGAACAAAATGCTTGTCGCACCCCCACTCAATGACTGTCACAAATCAAAAATCAACACAATCCTGTTTTATGGTAGAATAATAATAAAATATCATGTTCAGTAGCTTCAATAAGTGTCACAAGTTTAATTATATCTCTATGATTTTTTGTTTTGTTTACTAATGTTCGAGATAATGCGATAATGGCAGAATTATAAATTTTTGTTTTCAATTTAAATTTCATTTGACTTTTACTGGCAATATCGTGACAACACAGTTAAAAAATTTCGGGGTAGTTTCACAAGAAATACAAAGAGTAGGGATTTCTTCAGGAACTGACAATGTGATCGGCACCGATATTTTTTAGCCGATTCCATGTCATCCAGATGTGCTTCCCTTTATTGGGCGGTTCGGGTTGCCCTCAGAGAAATCATAGTCATAAGTGGTCAAAATAATACTCGTAGACGCATTAGCAAAAATTAAGCGGATTATAACATTACGTTAGAGAACCCACATTGGGGATAATATAAAATGAAAAATAGTAAGAGATACAGATGTGGACAAAATAAATGGAACAATATTGAAGACGGAATTTTTACCAATATTTTAGCAGATAACCATGCGCCTTATTTTCTTCAACTTTAAAAATTATTTCCATTTTAAGCAAATTGCTAACGTGGTCCACGATCGTTTTGATTACTTTGGATTTTTTTGTTACCCCTGATCTGAAACATGTTACTCATCTGAAAGTTTCACGTCGCTATCTCTCTCTTACTCCGACACCATACACTGATATGGAAAAACAAGGCTAGACATATTTGGCAGGTATCGAAAACTCTCGATTTCCACAACAAAAGAAGCAGGCAAGCGCGTTTGGTTTGACGGTGATAATGGAAATCTATAGTTTCAATTGGAGAACTAATCATTAATAACTATTTTACATTTTTATCAACTTTATTAAAAAAAAATTAAAATTCGGTAAAATGCATAATTACAGCTATTACCCACTTAGAATTAAAGAGCAGATGTGTATTAATAACTAAGGCCGCTGTTTTCAAAACAATGTTTCCAATTACCAGCTTGACATTTTGAACTAGGATTTTGAATCTCCAGAAGTCTGATTTTTTTAAAACAAATGACGATGTAATCAAAAGAAAGTCCGATAATTTAGTAGGTTGTCAATGTATTAATTGGATTTTCTTTTATTGAGAGCGTCTTTACATTTGAAAAATCGGCCTTATTATCACTGAAAATGTCAAGTTGATAAGCGAACTTTGTTTTTAAGGTAGCGACCTTACTTCTAGATACATCGAAAAACCAAAATTAAAAAAATTCAGTCCACCCCTGTACGTGTAGAGTGAGACGAAGAATGATAATTTGGCTAGAGTCATCATTGACCGCTAGAGACAGCACCTTATAGTAGTTATAGTAGTGTTCAAGACTTGATACAGACCTTTTTCTCTGAGCATAGATTTTTTAAAAATAATCATTTTTTACTACAATAAATGTAACACATCTATAGAAAATACTCTAATGCACTTCCCTCTTGTGTCAAATTTTTGATTTTTTGTTTTAATAAATGTTAGTGATGACGTAAATTAAGACATTATTTTCGACTTTTTCGTATTTTTTGTAATTAACATTAGGTCAAAAATCAAAAATCCATTACAAGAGAAACCTAGAGCCATCTTTCTTCTTTAGAAATATTTTTTTTTGAAGTTTCTAAGTTCAATAGTTTCCGAAAAAATACGTTCGGGGTAAAGGCGCTAAGTCTCGCCCTTATATACAGGGTGATTTTTTAAAAACGAGCCACCCAAAATATCTCTGAAAATAAACAAAAAATTAGAAAATCCTGAGACAGGTCAATTTTTATTTTCAGGGGGACACCTTTTAGTGTACTTTTGGAAGTTGTAACACTAACCCCCTTGGTAATACAAACAGCCCCCTTAAAATTTTAAATAGCATGACCCCCTTTATGATACCTCAAATGAAAGGTATTTTGACCAGAATTCGGTAATTTTTTTTGAGTTTCAATAATTTTTTATTAAGTAACATTTTGCTCAATTGCTTAATAAATAATAATACACTGCTTAAAAATGGTTTTTTATCAATAAGTCGACTATGAAATTTAAATTCAATGTGCCGCTTCGCTCAAATGACTACTGTAGTTTCTGAGAAATGTCATCGCTGTCAAATATTGGATTAGTTGTTTCCTCATTTTTAAGCATTTTTCGGCAATGTTATTTCTGTTGTAGGGTTTGTCTTGATTTGTGTTTTACATCTTCGTGCTTTCTTGAGTTGTCTGAGCTGTCGTTTTTCTGTTTGAAGCGTTTTTGCTTTTTTTGACGGATCCATCACTTCTGACAGAATTTACAATTTCGATTTAGCGGCACATCACGTTTAAAATTCATAGGTGACTTTTACAATAATTTGTTCTGCTATTCTGCTAAATCTTGTTCTGCGTAATGTAAATAAAAATACTCAAAACTCTACAACAATTACACAGCCGAATTCCTGGTCAAAATACCTTTCATTTGAGGTATCACAAAGGGGGTGATGCCATTTGAAATTTTAAAGGGGTTGTTTGTGTTACAAAGGGGGTTGGTGCTACAACTTTTGAAAGTACACTAGAAGGTGTCCCCCTTTAAATAAAAATCGACCTGTCTCGGGATTTTTTAATTTTTTGCTTATTTTCGGAGATATTCAGGGTGGCTCGTTTTCAAAAAATCACCCTGTATTGGCTCTTCGGCGTAAACAAACACAGTACTGGTGGTGGTGGTGCCGATCACAGCACATGGCTCCCATGTCACGTGGAATTTTCCGAATTTTTAAAACACTTCGATATTACAATAAAAATGTAAAATAGTTAATAATCATTAGATCTCTCAGTGAGACTATAAATTACATTAGCTTTTCATTTTTTGAAGTGCATAAATAATTTATAACAACTAATGTTGAGAGAAAATGGCGTTGGCGTTTACGTAGTTTTGAAACAGCTAATACTTAATTTTTTGATAATTTTATTTATGAACGTTAAGTTTTCCTTAAAAACATTAAAATTATTACGCTGTTTATTCCATTATAACTTGTTACAAGTATTTAAATCGAGATACGAACCGTGAAGTAATAAATTAACATAGGAACAACATCTAACTGTAAAAAAACTATTTTGTTTATTATTTTTTTATACTTTGCGTTTATAATACGTTTTTGTAATTTGTCGCCATTATGATGCTTTAATGGGCACATAAAAGTACGCAACGTCTTCAAGCGCGATGTCATTATAGTCATAATTTCACATAATTTAACATTTTACCGAAATTTTTAGGTTGGCAGGAAGCAAATTTGCGACCGTGTTTTTGCCAATTTCAGAAATTTCAGGGGGCGTTCATGCAAGATTACCTTCATTATTATTTTAAATCAATTTTTCACTTTTAAAATTGAGACATTACCAACCGTCACAAAAGTCGATTAAAATAAAAAATTTTGTGTAAATCGGCAGAAAGGGGGCAAATTACAAAAAATAGTATAAGAAACTCGTTTCATAAGACCTTGAAGCACTCATTCTTTCAAAAAACTCGTGGCTAACGCCACTCGTTGTTGAAACTAAATTCGTGCTTCAAGAGTGGTCTTTTGAAACTTGTTTTTTAATATACTATAAAGATATTTAGTTTTCAAGAGTTTCATCGATAATGTGTGGAATACACGTACGATCGATTTAATCATCATTTCTTCTTTATTTATTATTTATTATTTATTTCGGTTACCAACTGACACAAAATTCCCTAGACGACAAAATTTTTTTTCATGGGATCTGAGCAAATGCTTTCCACGACACGAACGCCTCTCGCGGCAAACCCAACGAACTGAAAGCCAATTTTTGCACTCATAAACTAGTCAGTTTTTCAGAAATGACAAAACTTTTGAAGAATGCGATCTGGGTATAATAATAAATACATGTAACAATTTGATGATGTTATGTTTGTAGAGAATAAAATCACAGCACCCAACTTAACACTTTATTAACGATTGATGATTATAATAATTAATGCCTTCCGCGTCACAGCCAACGCCCGACTAACTTCTACTGGTCTCCCGCGCACAACGTGACAGATGCGTGCGCACTTCCCTCGCACGTGGTGACGTTAGTTCCATTGGCGTAGCAGACTCGCGGATTCGTTACAGTCGGCCACGCTACAACTGGCTGCGTCCTCGCAGCTTCTCCAAGCGTCGATCTATAACAAATCTTTAGTGAACGTTTCACTAAACTTTGGCAAACGTTTTGCCCTCTCTGATTAGTATTAGTCCAACCCAAATACCATCACCACAAATACCAACATAACACAATCAGACCAACAAAACACAACATAAATTGTAGTTCCTCTCTCTGTATCACCTCGCCACGGCTACTGGACCTAACCTGTAAAATTTCATGAGTAACATGAGTTCATGGTTTTAAAAGTTAATCCCCAAATGGTAGTATTGTCATCAGACTCGAGTCCAAGCTACGTTAGCTTCATTAATGACGTCATATCTTCAGGACACTTTGTCCTGATCCTCAGAACACCTTGTCCTGATCCTCAAGACACTTTGTCTTGATCCTCAAGACACCTTGTCTTGACCTTCAGGACACTTTGTCCTGATATCACCGGACACGTTGTCCAAGCTTAACTTAGCTTCGTGGAACACCTTGTTCACGTGACACCCTCAGGGCAGGTTGTCATGATATCATTTGACACATTGTCCAAGCTAAGTTAGCTTCGTGAAACACCTTGTTCACGTATCTTCAGGACACGTTGTCCTGATCATCAGGGCACACTGACTAATCTTTAGTGACGTCACTTTCTATTTCATCGTCGGACATGTCCACTCTATACAATTTCATCTTCTCTGCAGAACGTACACCTTTGTATGGTTTCTAAGAACGCGTGGAGCCAGGCAAATCCTCTATGCAGTATCGGTCATGTGGTAACACCTTTGTCACCAAGAAAGGTCCCTGAAACCTTGGTAAAGTTTTCTTGCTTTTACCATCTTTTGAAGCTATGTTCTTTTGGATCACCCCTAGATCCCCCTCCCCATACGTTATGGCGGAGCAACGTCTTTTGTCAAAATACTGCTTCTGCTTCACCTGCTCCCTCTCTGTGCGTTCCACGGCTTCCTTCCTCAAGTCCCCTAAAGACTTGGCCGTTACTGTATCTGTATCTGTTTCGTTCACCAGATACGCATCCCCCTTCCTTTGAGGAATGAACCCAAAAAACAACTCTGACGGATTCACTCCCGTCGTTGAATTCACTGTGGTGTTTATGCCGTACTGCACCTTATGCACCACCTCGTGATCCCCTCCAGAACGGTACGATTAAATCTCTCGACTTGCCCGTTAGCACGTGGAGTGGCGGTAGCATTGTGAACAACTTTTGTTCCTGTATCGTGGCAAAACTGAACAAACTTTTTGCTCGTAAATGCCGAACCTCTATCACAAACAATCCTTTTCGGCAACCCGAAAGTCTTTGCTATGTCCTCAATAAATCTGATAGTAGGTTCCACCTTCGTACTTTGCACCGACGTCATGAACGTAAACTTAGTGAAAGCATCCACAACTACTAGGAGGTAACTGTTCTTTTTGTGACTTTTCACAAAAGGACCTAAGTGATCTATGTGGACGGTACTCATCGGAACATTATCCTTGGGTATAGGGTGCAAAAACCCACGCTTTTTACCTCCAGGGTCTTTGTTATATAAACATTTGAGACAGCAAGAAACGTATTTCTTGATATATCTCCTCATTGATGGAAACCAATAATGTTTACTCAGTGAAGAGAACGTTTTCTCCAGAGCAAAATGCCCTTTTTCATCATGATGTTGCGCCGTTACCTGTCGCCTAGCCTGTCTAGGTACGAACCATTTTGGTCCTGACGGGGAAACGCGATACAACCGACTCTTTTTCAGCTGGAAATCTTTGTGTATTTGATGTTCTTCAGCATCTGTTGGTTTACGACCCAAAACTTCTAGCAGGTATTTACAACGATCATCCTGCATCTGAGCCGTCAAAATCCAGTCCTCCTCGGACAATTCTACCCGCAACACGTCAATATCATCAACGTTACTGGGTGGTTCAACTGGATTTCTACTGAGTGCGTCCACGTGGCACATCTTCGTACCTGGTCTATACTCAACCGAGAAATTAAACTCCAAAGTCTGCAGCCACCATCGTCCAATTCGCGGAATGAGGTCACTCTTCGTTAAGGTGGTCCTGATGGCGTTACAATCGGTGACTACTTTAAATGTCGGTAGACCCAACAAATACGGCCGAAATTGTTTCAACGAATTTACCACCGCAAGCGTCTCTAATTCGTAAGAGTGGTACCTCTGCTCCTCTTTACTGGTCTGCCTACTAAAATACATCACTGGCCGGAGTGTCCCCTCGCTTTGCTTTTGGAGTAAAATTCCACCTATACCGAATTTCGATGCATCGGTATGTACTTCGGTTTCGGCTGATGGATTGTAGATCACTAACGTTGGCCTGTTGACCAGCTTTTCCTTTAAGAGCTCAAATGCTTGCTGTTGCTCTTCATCCCACACGAACTTTACATCCTTTCTCGTCAATATTGTCAAAGGTCTGGCAATAAGAGCGAATTTCGCAATGAATTTACGGAAATAACTCGCAAGTCCGATAAATTGCCTGACTTGATGTACGCTGTTCGGGGTAGGAAATTTGCTTATGGCCTTCGTTTTCCGTTCTCCTGGCTTAATACCTTCTCCAGTTATTTCGTGTCCCAGAAATTCCAATTTGCTTTTGAAGAAGAAACATTTGCTGAGACGTAGCGTTAGTCTAGCATCTCGAAATAAAATGAAGACATTCTTCAGTGGATCAAGACCTGGCTTGAAATCGCACGATGGTAATAGAATGTCGTCCATATAGGCTAACGCTTGGGTAAACCTTAGAGGACCCAGGACACGATTGACTGTACGTTGTAACGTAGCTGGTGCGTTCACCAGGCCAATCGGCATCCGAAGAATTCGGAAGAATCTCGACGTCCTTCTGTGCGATAAGAGTTGTCTTTCTCGGTGGGAGTTCGTCCAAGATAGCGACATCGACTTTGTTGTTCTGGAGTAATCTTACATTGTCATTCCGGGCGATCATCGTTTTGTCCGCAATGAAACTCTGTCCAACCAGAACTGGAATAATTTGGACTTGGTCCTCGACCACTAATGCCTCTACGTCGCTTTCCACTAGATCAACTTTAAGATGACATTTCATTTTACCGACCACTTTGGTTGTACTGTTGCTATAACCAGTAATAATGTCGTCAGAAGGGACCACCTCCAGTTTCAATTGCTTCGCTGTAGACAGTCTCATTATCACCGCTGTGCAACCCGAATCAATGTAGCCAAGCACTTTGCTGCCATTTACTTCGCAATCGGCGTAGTAGCAACGTTTGCCACCGTTTGCCGCGTCCAAGTTCTCGGTACTCAATGCCGCTGAACTATTGCATTCGGTTGCCAAATGTCCTAGACGTTTACAGCGTGTACACGGTTTCCTCGGTTTGGGACATTTGTCTGCCATGTGACCAAACTCACCACAACTTTTTCTTTTGCCTCCCTTCCGACCATTTTTGGTTATATGTAGAACTGGACCTCTTCGGTGATGGATTCACGACCTTTGAACTCAGTCGTTCCTTCACAGGTAGCTTTGCGTGTTCGTGTACCATGGACCCAGTTGTTAAAGATGTCAAAAACTCTGAATACAGTTCCTCTGGGGTGCGGTATCGTCGGCTCGTGCTCCAGTTTGTACGATTGAATCATCAATTCCGTCGATGATGCAGGAAACTGCGTTGCGAGCCTCTATACCACAAGCCCTGATAAGTCCTAACTTACGTCGGCCAACTTTCGTCCGATCGTTTTTTTCGTCTCAACAGATACGCGAAATCGTTATTTTCTGGGAACGCCCTCGTGAGTTCTTGTTTCCGTTCATTCCAGGTAAAATCATACACAGTCAAATTGTCATACCATGTCCTCGCCAACCCTTGTAAGCGACTTTGCATGTTGAAAATTGTCGTTCGTTCGTCCCAGTTATTAATGGCGGCCAGTTGGTCAATTTTGCTGAGCCATCTCACTGTGTCGATTTTCCTGTCGACGGAGCTTTTGCTGAATACGGCACTGCTCTGTTCATGTCTTGACTTTTCTGCGTATAATTACGTAACGCATTCTCGAGATAACGTAGCCTTTCTTCCAAGGTCCCGTCATTTTGTCTCGGGCGTGTAACTTTGCAAGGGGCTGTGTCGTCTTTCACGCCGGTATTTTGAACGGGAACGGGAGTGGGAATCACGAGAACGACGTTCGTTCTCTGATTCCGAATTACTTGACGATGCACTCCTGCGTCTTTTCCCCATTACGTAAGACGTTCTTACGTAAAGAATTAATCTCAATTTTGGAGAAAACGCAAGTTCAATCCTGCCGCTGCACTGTAGAGAATAAAATCACAGCACCCAACTTATCACTTTATTAACGATTGATGATTATAATAATTAATGCCTTCCGCGTCACAGCCAACGCCCGACTAACTTCTGCTGGTCTGCCGCGCACAACGTGACAGATGCGTGCGCACTTCCCTCGCACGTGGTGACGATAGTTCCATTGGCGTAGCAGACTCGCGGATTCGTTACATGTTCAATAAATTCGGAGATTTTTATTTATTTCTTTGACTTCGATAACTAAATAAATATAAATATAAGCGCCCTACAGTTATGAATTTTCAATATCTATAAAAGAAATCAGTTTAATTTCTGCCCATTTAGAAGAGAAATATTGTCCAAAACTAAAATCAAAACTAGTTTTTTTTGTAATAAATTGTGACACATTTTTCTTTTTTTTTATGAAAACCGTTAAGCGCCCTACGCATTTTTAGAACTACATAATTTGGTAGGTCAAGAAAAATTATTTAAAACCAAAAAGAGTCCAAATCAGATTTTTGCCAAAGTCAGACTACCCTTAACGCAAAAGTACAAAGCGATCAAAAAGTCCTTCTATCAAGTAAACTTAGAAATAAAAGAACGTATTAGCTGTTTCAAAACTATAAAAACGCCAATGTCGCATTTTCTCCGAAAATTAGCTGTTATAAATTATTCATGCAGTTCAAAAACAGAATAGCTAATACTTTCAATGAGACATCTAATCATTAATAACTATTTTACAATTTTATCAATTTTATTCGAAAAAATTATTCGGTAAAATGCGACGTTGGCGTTTTTATAATTTTGAAACAGCTAACATGTCTGCGGAACTCAAGACTAATGTTCAAAGAAAAAATGTCAAAAAAATTAAGCAAATTAAATTATTGTTGGAATCCAGTTTTGCCCCATAGACACCATTTACGGGTCGTGTAGCGTTCGAGTGAAATTTGTGTCACGGACCTGGCATCTAAGAGTTTACGTTTGAGGTAATTTCAGTTTAAATTTATAGAAGGTCTTTATGATCGCTTTGTATTCACCTTAAAATACTTAACTCCCTCTTGCGTATCTTGTTTTGTTGAACATTTCTTTCCTAGTTTTTAGTAGTGGCGTTTTTAATTAATAATTACTTAACTTCAAGCAACTCTCGTAACTAAAGATAACTCGGAATCACAGATTCAAAGCATTTTTTACGAAATGTCTAGGCGGGAATATTAACACATTTAATTAAGAAGGCGATGGTAATCTGCGAGAGCAAAATTGGTGACAATACTTAAAATTATGTGTTTTAATGTAGAGCTTTTAATTTTTAGGACGTAAAGGCTCATCTTTCGTCAGATACAACGATAACTAGTATGGCTTTCAGACTAGCAATAGTTCTTTATTAACATTTTTAAATTTGCAGAATTTCAAGCTTCTACCCAGTCACGTAGGACTTCCAGTTTTGTAAACCGAAAAACGAAAACCATAAATAATGTTACCAATACAACCAATACTATAAACACTACAACAGCTCGTCCAGATAAAAATAGTGACGAAGATATTTTCCTGACAACTACAATGATTTTTATTCTTGTTTCACAGTTACTGCTTGTTATTTTTGGTATAGTTATTTTTAAAAAACAACTGAAAAGAATATGTTTCAAAACTGATACGGACAGAAGACCAGAAACTATACCACTACAAAATATTGTAATTGAGAGCCACACTTTAAATAATATTAAAAAAGAAAACTTTATAGAATATTTAAATTGCAAATTAGAAACAAAAGAATTAGAACACGGTTTTCTGGTAAGTATATCTTATAAAATTTTAAACCAATTTAATGCAATAAATGTTTATTACTTAGAAATTGCCAACTGTTACGGACAAGACAACGTGGGAAGCATTAAGAAATATAAATACTAATAAAAACCGACAATGTAGACGAAATAACCTTCCATGTAATATACAGAGTGTTAAAGTTACAGGGTTATTTTTTTAAATGCGTTTTAGATGATCATAATAGAGTTGTTCTTAAAGAACTGGACGGAGTGGGAACAGGCGATTATATAAATGCCAGTTATATTAACGTATATTTAGAAATAAGATGTTATTTTTTAAATAAAAGAAATTTTAGAGTGTTGATCGCTCCAAGGCATACATCGCTAGTCAAGGACCAAAATATTACACGCTACGTGATTTTTGGAGAATGATTTGGCAAGAGAAAGTAGAACTAATAGTAATGGCGACAAATTTCATGAGTGGCAACGGAAATAAAGTTAGAATTATTAGTTAGTTGGTATTAGGTAGATAAAATATGGTTTTTTCTTTTTAGAGACTATGTGCCGAATATATACCTCCAAAAGTAGATTCAATTTTTGAGTGCGGCCGCATCATAGTGGAACTAATTGATGAACAAAATTATGAATATTATGTCAAAAGAAAGTTAAAAGTTCGTTATTTGAAATTCCATCGAGAAATTTGCCATATTCACATAAATTGGCAATCGGATAGTCAACTTCTTTATTCAAATGATTTAATGCCAGTCGTCAAAGAAATAAGTCAAGTATACGAAAAAACTTTGCATCCAATTCTTATACATTCTGGGTAAGTATAGCAATCTAAAAAGAAATTGTTTTTTTACTAAAAGCATCTAATATTTTCAGATATGGTACAACTAGAACGGGAGTTTTAATCCTGTGCCATATGGCGCTAGAAATGCTTAAACGTTGCAACACTGTTAACATTTACGACTTGGCCAAGAAATTGACAGAACAAAGATGTAATCTTATAAATTCATCGGTATGGAAACTAAATTGTTTGTGTACTTTTGCTTTAAACAATACGTTTTAGCAACAATATATATTAGTTCACTTATTGGTATCAGAATTTATAATGGAAGAAGATTGTCAATTAACAGATAGTGCAACTGAAAGTCTTCAAGAAGAAGAGGCTAAAAATCTATTGAGATACATTGAAAAATTATGTTACCATGACAAAATTGTTCGATCTTGGATGCCCGAAGCTACAGAAACCAATATTCCCACATCTTTTGGTAATTATACAGCGTGTTAGGGAATGGTTTAGCATAAATTGAAAGGTAGATAGAGAATGGCAAAACGAATCGATTAAGTAAAATTTTTGTAAATCGAAATGCATAGTTTTCCCAAAAAATCGTTTTGAAATTAAAGTCCCAAATTTTGAGAACCGCTGAACTAGAATGATAAAAATTAGCGTAAATTTTAATATCACTGACAAAACAGCAAAGGTAAATTAACTTCTTGGTACACTCCGTAATTCTTCTATTACAATTTGTGTTTTGTGATCAAAATTTCTGAAAAAAAAAACAAAATGGAATTTATGCCAGAACTGGGGTTCGAACCTCCCACACAAATGACCATGTCACAGTTTTGAAAAATTCTCAAAACGTCTATGCGCCACTATGTCTACTTTGTTTAAAGAAAAAATTAACCGCTAATAAACTACCATAAATGATACAGAGGCTCTTAACAGGTGGATTAATAAAATTTATTGAAGAAAGTATGCACTTTTTGGAAGAATGGTATGTGGCGGGTTTTTAATGTTTTACCCGTAAAACAAAAATAATTGTCTTTTTAATTTCTTTTGGTCGAGCGGGGCCCACCAACAGAGCGATTACATTTGTTTAGCGTATGATCCCTCAGCCTTAACTTGTGAGATCACCCAATTATAGGAGAGGCGTGCAGTCCAAAATAATACTCAAATAACTTTAAAATTAATATATTGACAGAAAATAAATGGTTAACAAATACATATGAGAAATTGATGTTCGTTGACGAAAATAGAATGATTTACAAAACTTATTAAATTTCACGGAGTTTAAATAACATTTCTGAATTACAACACAATGAATTCTTGAATTAAAATTATAACAGTTTTAAATTGACAATACTACTTTTGTGAAATACAGTGTAACAAATTAAGTCGAACAGAATCTATTATGACGCGAGTTATCAGAATAAATAGTCCAGCGTGATTGTACCAAGAATTTAATTCTTACAATCAACAACGGACGATTTTCGTGAACGTATCAACTTTCGACAATTTCTACTTGACATTATTTAATTATTAACTGATTTTCGTGACTTATACGATAACAAAATAATACGGAACAAACTAAATCTAAATGGTAAATTTTGTGGGGGTTCGTAAGTTGGAAATAGAGACCAAATCATATCGCCAATTAGTTATCGCGCACTTTACCCATATCCATCAACACGCTTGAGTTTCGGACGCTTCCCGGAGCAACTCTTAATGACTTTAATGTGTCCATGTCTTAAATAAATAAACCAGACTGCATTTTAAGCCAAAACAGAACTATTTCGTATCGTAATAAACGGAATAAGACGTGAAACGGCATGGTAAGTTAGAGTAGCTAGGCGGAAGTAAAACAAATCAAAACTTACTCATTATTACTGCAATTCGGCTCGGAAGACCCTGGGTCTGGTAAACTGGACACTAAGAGGTAGCTAAGAGCTATCTCCACTGACAACGAGACTAGTCGCAAAATGATGCGACCGATCGCGAATAGATTAACTGGTCAAGTGCAAGTGCAAGTGTGTCTGGACTCTGGAGATTCGTCTAGTCATTACAGTGATCATGTGACATGATCACATGGTGCAAATCTGACGTGTCTTCTGATCGACATGATCATACACGTGTCAGGGTCATCCTTCGAGCCGGGTGAGAATGTTTATAATACGTCTTTAAGCAATTAGCTTAACATGATTTTGCACTAAAAGGATGATCTAATTTAGAACTCTTCTGCTCTAATCCGTGCGTCATATTAATTGAAATGGAATTTTCTCGATTTTAACCGTGGGAAAGCTTATAATTTAGTCTCTTTACATTGGATGGTAAAAATAATGACGTCACAAAAAGACAAGGGCTTTTTAGCCCGTCACAACCACTCCCCCCTTTACTGAAAAACATGGGTTTTAATAACCCATGTCTTTTCTAATCTTAATCTAAAAAACCTATATCTTCCTTCTTGAACTTATGTCTTACTCAAGTTACTTTTAATTCAAAATTCTAAAGTATATATCTTGTTATTCAAGAAGCAAAATTCAGGGTTACAAAGTTTACAACTAGGTTTAACGGTCATAACCAACAAGTTATAAACAAAATTATGACCTTTCGTTAGCGCAATCTGGTTCTTCTGAAATTCTGGGTAGTCGAACTTCCTTAGTGCAGCTTGAATTGTGACATGTTCTGAAGGAGCTTCGAGCAACTCCGGAAGAATTGATCAAAATTGTTGTAAACACTGGTGGTGGTGGCATTCTAGGCACATCATAGATAGGCTCATCAGAGGATTTATGAGTCACATTGCGTGAATCCATTGATATGGACCTGAGTAGCGGTCATAGGTAATTGATCTCTCCTCTATTGATTGCCTAGAAGAGACTAGTCGAACAATTGTGATGGTCGTTGAGCAGCCTAGGAGTATGGCAAAGATGATTAGCCATAGTAGTGGTCCATTGTAGATCTTGTTCCTAGATTCTTGTGCACTATGGGTCTCAAACACTGGCTCACAAGTATGGTAATACTGCACATCTCCAGTGATGTCGACCATTCGTGGTGTTGAACTTCTTCGGAAGGCATTGAAGTTGTACACATGACCATATAGCAAGAATATGAGTATTGGAAGCTTTTGGGTGGAAACACTTCCAGCTTGGCTACGTGTAGTATCTTCCCATTTTATTGTCCAATGTCCCAAGGAATTGTCATCTTCACCGGTTGTAACTGACACATTGACTAATCAAGGTGGTTCACTTATTGGTGTTATAACAGGAACCCAATCAGCATGTGCATTGTGTCGTGTTAACTGACCTATATTTTCCTGTCCTTTCAGTGAATTTTACCAAAGGTTTTGATTTGTCCACATAACTACCCGTCTGCTCTAACAAAAGATCCAAAACTTAAACTTACAAAACAAACAAAATGAATATACAGGGTGTAAGCGAAATAAGTACATTAATTTTAACCACTGGTAGAACTCATCAAGACAAACACTTTTTCCATGTACCATTTTTTTAAAATTGAATTTTTTAAAATCATTTTTCCCCCCTACAAATTGACGAGCCTTTTATGCAATGTTCCAACAAAGAAAAATAATAATAAATTTAATTTGATTTTCATGAACATGCTTGGAAACGGTAACTTTGTCGACTAGGTAACTTTGCTTCCAGTGGCGTGTAAGAAAATTGTGTAAGATTTTAAAATAATTTTAACTCAAAAACTAAAACGTTTTGAAAAAAAAGTTATTAGGATAAATTGTTGGTCTTAACGAGTTCTTTTACCATTTAAAATTAATGTACTTATTTCATTTACAGCCTGTATATATATTTATATATATATATATATTTCCTTTTTACTTTTACTTTTACTGATAACTTAATTAATAAACTTTTCTTATACATAAAGAATATCCTTTTTCATTGTTAGGTCAAATATTATTAAGTAATTTACTTTTTGTTCCTAAACCCATGTTTTATTAACATGATGTGAGTTGTAGGGCGCTTGAGATGATTCCGAAACTGATGGATATAAATTTGGCATTGGCTGTTTTTCATTTACAATATGTACTTCCGGCTGTGGAACAGTTAACATTTCCTGTTCCTCAACGTTAATATCATTAGTTTCCTCTCTATTATTCAAACTTAAATTTTTAGCGACTTCCTTTTTATGTTTCAAATGCAAAAACCACAAGGTTAAACTATCCCAACAACTTGCAAGAAGTTTAAATGACCAACCGTGTGTGCGATGTATAGTTATGGCGTTATTATAATAACCTCAATTATGAGTTATAGATGGTTTGATAGTACTATACGTGTTACGGTACAACTATATGCGCTACGGTAAATCTACATACGTTTTGGTAGCACCCATGGATGATCTGGTGCAGGTCCTTGACTCCTAGTATGATAAGGATGTGGTGGGTCCTCCTGGTCTGGTTCTTCAACTGATTCTTCTTCCTCGCTAACTATCTCAATTGGATGGTCCATAAGGTCGTCCCATTCCAATCCTGACAAGGATGAAGTTTCTGAAGTCTCCTCCACATAGTCATTCATCTGATTTCTAAATGGATACCAGAGGTTTAAGTTATAGTGCTCTGGAACTTCAGGTGGTTCAATGTCGTCAATTTCGTCTGGGTTTAATGGTCTTCCAGGTGTAATACTTTGGTCATCCATTTCATTTTCAGCATTACTTTTCCAAAGTTTAAGACGATCGGCATGGGCCAGCATCTCTTTGTTTCCTCCGATTTCTTTGATGCGGTAATTCACAGGTCCTGTTTGTGCCGTAATTCGAAAAGGTCCTTTCCATTTAGGGTAGAATTTGACGGCTAGTTTCTTTCCTTGTGGTGCCGGAGTGTATAAATACACTCGGTCTCCTACTTTGAAGTCTTGGATTTTTCTTCTTTTATTTAGCAGGTCTCCCCTTTCTTGGTTGGATAATTCTAAGTTATAGGACGCTTTTTGTAAGGCTTTTCGAAATCGTGCCATTAGTTCTTCTGAATAGTATTCATCAACGTTAAAACGGACTCTATCAGGCCTAATGATCGAATGAAATGGTAATTCCATATCTCTTCCATACATTAGGAAAAACGGTGACTCCTTTGTGGATTCGTGAACCCTATTCCTGTACGCCATCATGACAAAAGGCAACATCTCATCCCAATCATCATTTTCATCCGAAACGTAGTGGGAGAGCATTGTCTTCAAGACATGGTGCATTCTTTCTATCACCCCGTTGGTAGTTGGGCGATCAGGACTTGTCTGGATTTTCTCAATATCCAATCTTTTGCAAATCTCCTTTAATAGCTCTGACACAAATTGCGCTCCGCAATCCGTCAAGAGAAATCTTGGAGCTCCATGGCGAAAGACGACATTATTGACAAAATCTTTTCCTACAGTCTCTGCCCTGATGTCCGGGAGAGGTACACATTCAGGATATCGTGTTAGATAATCCATGCAGGTTAGAATGTATTTGTGTCCGCTACTTGTCAAGTTAATTGGTCCTAAGATGTCCATGGAAACAAGTCCAAAAGTGCATGATGGCATAGTTTGAAGTTCTGATGGTTTTTGAGGGTGGTTTTTCCGAATGTTACATGAGTGGCATCCTTCACAATATTTTCGTATTGCTTGGGTCATTCCTTTCCAATAGAAATCTCGTTTGACGAGTTCTATGGTCTTCTTTGTGCCACCATGTGCCATGAAAGGTGAGTCGTGGTATAGCTGAATAATTTTCCTCTGCATACGCTTTGGTACCAGGCGTTTATCTTGTCTTTCATCTTCCGCTCGTTGCTTGTAGCAAAGTCCATTTGAAGTTTTATAGAATCCTTCCTGTTGTGATAAAACCTGGACTTCAGAGTCATTTTCTTGATTTTTCAAAATTTCTTCAATATCATAAATAATTGGTGCGCATTCTGGATCTGGTTCTTCTTGATCGATCATATTGACGGCCAACTCCTCTTCAGGGTAGTGGAGTCGTATAAAAGCACCAACGTGATGTCGTTTTCCTGGTCTGTACTGTATGTCGAAGTCTCACAAGTCTTGAACTTGGATCTCGGATGGTTAAGAGATATTTCAACGGTCGGTGGTCAGTAACAATAGTAAACTTCGCTCCCGTTAGGTAGTTTCGGAAATACTTTACTGCCCACACGATAGCTAGAGCTTCGCGTTCTATGGTACTGTATCGAGTCTCAGCATCCTTTAAACATCGACTAGCGTAACAGACTAGATGTTCGATCTCATATTGTTGCGACAGAATGGCACTGATTGCAATTCCAGAAGCGTCTGTGGCCAGGATGAACGGTTTTCTGAATTCCGGGTATTTGAGTATTGGTGGAGTTATCAATGCTTGTTTAAGTGTGTTGAAAGCCTTATCCTGTTCTTCTGTCCATTGATATTCGTGGTCCTTTTTAGTGAGTTCTGTTAGTGGTTTGGCTATTCCTGAGAAGTTTGGAATAAATCTTCTATAAAATCCACAAAGTCCCAAAAAGGCTCTAATTTCTTTTGGATTTCTTGGTATCGGATAGGTTTCTACAATTCGCGTTTTCTCTGGATCTGTTTTAACTCCATCAGCAGTGATGATGTGTCCTAAATACTTTGCTTCCTTCATAAAGAAGTTACATTTGGTCGGTTTAAATTTTAAATTAGCTTTTCTCATCCTGTCAAAAACGTTTCTGAGTCTATCGAGGTGTCCTCTGTAGTCCCAAGAGCTGAATACTATCACGTCATCCAGGTACACTAAGCATTCAATTCCCACAAGTCCTGAGAAGACTGAGTACATTAATCTCTGCCATGTGCTTGGTGCATTTCTCAGTCCCATTGGCATTCTTTTGAATTCATAGTGTCCTGTAGGTGTGATGAAAGCACTGATTTCTCGATGGTCTGGGTGTAGTTCTACCTGAAAGTAACTACTGGCCATATCCATTATGGAAAATGAATATGCTCCTGATAATTGATCAAGTGTTTCCTGAAGCACTGGTAGGGGAAAGAAATCCGGTTTTGTTATCTTATTAAGTTCCCTGTAATCGATGCATAACCGAAATTCAGGTTCTTCCCCTGGATGTCGTTGTGACGGGCGGTTTGAGTTTTGAATTTATTTTATTTCTAATTTGATGTTTGGTCGAGCGGGTGCCAATCACAGAGAAAATTATTTATTTTGCGTAGGAAATCCCCGGCCATGTTGCGGGGTCAACCACTTTCGGAGAGGGTATGCAGTCAGAAAAACTCAGTTGTTAAATTATTAATAATGTATTGATAAAGATAATAAAAGATAAAAATATTTGAGGTGCTTACAAATCATTTAACAGAACAAAATATAATTGTTATTAGCAAGTAAAACAATTTATATCTTAATTTATGACTTACTATTGAAATATGAAAAAGGCTTAATTTACACATGGTCAATTTACACAAAGTTACAAATTAACAGTAATTGTATGCCTAAAAGAAGTTAAGAACTCAAAATATTTAAGTACATTTCTATCAATGTCAAAAGTATCCATATAGTATGCTGATTAAGCCAGTTCATTTTGTTTTCATGGGCGTTTGATTATTGCGATTATAATTATTAAACAATTAATATCAAGATCTTAATTCCTAAATTGGGGTTTGTGGTTTTAATGGGTTTAATGGAAATACCAAACGTAAGTTCATTGTCTCGAAAATAATCCATTCTTTCAATTATTGAAAACCTATACCTTCAAGTTCCAAGTTCCAACCCGACCCGTGACGTTATCGTATCATGTTACAACAACTCATGACTTAGGCAACTAACTGCTTCGCGCCGCGTTCATAGTTGCCGGAACTAAACGTAGTAGAATCCGGTAGCGAAAGTTGGATCGCTCGACTGTTCAAATACATCGTATGGTACGGCCGAATAAGTTGGAGCAGCCAGGGTTAATTAAACAAATCAAACTTACATTTTGGTGTCGAATCGGGCTTCTCTGGACAGTAGCAACCTGATAACAACTGGCACTGATTGATAACTACAACGGTTCTTGCGAACTTGTCGGTCTGCTTACACCAATCTGACTGATTTCTTTGCCCTAATTAATCTGCCTTTTTATAGTCTGCGAAATGACGTCGTTTCCTTTGTTCTCAGGGTCTAGCGATGATGTAATGATGCGTCATTTCTGCGAACACTTGTGAGCAATTAAAACTTTGGCTACTGGGTTTTTAATTAGTTTTTTAATTGGTTTTTCACGCATGAATAGAAAAATAATATTAGTCCGGTAGTCTTTTATGACTGTGGGAAGTATTTTTAAAGTCGTAAAAAATTCAAATCCCTTACTTGGCCTCTTCCACAATAAGTTTTAAAATGAATATGAATTCTTAAAATGATTAAAATACTGGGCCCTATTTTGGCCCACCACAACCACTCCCCCCTTCACTGAAAAACATGGGTTCACATAACCCATGGCTTTTCAATAACCTACTTACTAACTTAACTTAGTCATCTGTAACTTCCTTCCTGAACTCTTATCATTAACTGTGAAATTCTGATTTCTGAAGGTTTAATTTAAGAAGCAAACTACATGAAAAATTAATCTTGCATACGTTAATAATGACATTCTCTGGTAGCAGCAAATTCGTGTATACTTAGGTTAAACATGAGACAAAGGATCTTCCGATTCTGGTTCCTCTGGAATGGTGGTGAGAACCGGCTGAGTTTTCGGAGTCTTCGATATGGGTCGAAAAGTTTGAAGAGATTGGCGTGGATTCTCTGGTCGCTTTGTTCTCGCGTAGCATGACTGTTTATTGACATCCACCAAGACTGTTTCATACAATATGCTCGGTGAAGTCGTGTCCTCAATTGCTTGAGTAGTAATACTGGATACTGGTTGATTAACCTCAGGCGGATAGGATACAGTAGACCAACGATTATAAGTGGTGGAAGATTCTTCTCGTTTTTTTCTATAACATAGGAACTGACCAGCAATTATGGCTACCAGGATACACAGGATAATGATTAAAACCAATATCCACCAGGATGCTTCGCTGATGGTTATACGAATGGAGCCGTCCTTAGTAGAGTTGGTGTCCGGTTGATCCGGTTTCACTAAGGCGTCACATAATGATAGATACTCGATGCTTTTAGTGAGGTCCACATTTTGAGGATGCAGATATCGAACAGCAGAAAATTCATAGAGATAGCCACAACTGAGGGGAATTGTGACTGGAAGTGCCAATGTCTTAATGCTTTCTTGAGAACCCTTTGTTTTGTTCTTCCACTGGATTTCCCATAGTCCTGGAGGCGTTTCTTGATTTGACGTTTTGATCGTCACGTTAATTAAACAAGGTTGACTTCTGATTGGTGTAATAACAGGGCACCAATCTGTTGGTGCCTGACGCCGTTTCCTCAGACTCATGCCCTCGTGCCTTGGTTCTAATTGAAGTTTGATTTGTTTTCATGCTTTACCTCCCTGCTCCCACGCGTTAATATATTGACATTATGATTAGTAATAATTAAAATACTTTTAAATTCTAATAAGAAAAATCCGTGTTCATAGCCAGGTCAGTTTACAGTTAGCTGCCAATTTATACTCATATATTTTTTTTTTTAATCAATTACCAAATTGTACGTGGCCTAGGTGGAACTTGAAATTGTCGTAGATGGTTGACAATCATTAGCATTGCAGGTACATTACTCTTTTTCTATGTTTGAAAAGTAAAAACCTACGTGTGAAGTTATCCCAACCCGCTAGCGATAAGTTTGTATGACCAACCGTTTGTTTTTGCATAGTTACAGCGTTTATGACTACTTCAATGATCCATTTAAGAATTTAACTTTACTGGTTAAATTAGTATGCTATTTTACTAATGGTATTTGTATGGAAGTGTTAAGATTTTTGACTAAATATGTTTACGCAGCACCCACGGATATTCTGGTGCTGGACCTTGACGGAATGTTCATTATCTCCACGTTGATGTGTTTTTCCTTTCGATTAAGTGTCCTGGCAGTAATTAATCCATGGGGTAGTTTTATTGAGGGCTCTATCAGTAATAATTTTGAGTCTATTGGGTTACTCAATTTTCCAACACAAATCATCCTTGTACGGGCAGGTATCCTTATATCATCAAGCAGTTTAACCTCACATTCTAATTTATTATTTTCTCCTCCATTGTCGTTCTTAAAAACCAACGGTGGGGATTTATCCTTTTCCAGGTTACGCGCGATACTGGGAAAAGACGAATCTCCTGGAGTAGCGAGTTCTTCATCGTCGCTAAATTTCATTAAATTTTCTATTTTCTCTTCATCCTCGTCCATCATGATGGTTTCTTCTAATTTACTTTCAATACTCTTAACTTTTTCGTTATCTCTTTTTATTTTACTTTGGTGGATGCGCATCCTTCGTTTCGTTGAGTCGGTTAGAGCGCCTTTTTGCCTCATCCTCCCG
The DNA here is from genome assembly GCA_939628115.1 of Tribolium freemani. Taxonomy (NCBI): domain Eukaryota; kingdom Metazoa; phylum Arthropoda; class Insecta; order Coleoptera; family Tenebrionidae; genus Tribolium; species Tribolium freemani. The sequence continues at coordinate 3,465,283 of OW626793.1, forward strand.
CTCATTTCTCGCTCCAGGTTAGTGTCGGTATCATCCAATTCTTCGGATCGTGCCCTCCGGAAGGTCGTACTCGAAGTTGTCAACTTATCACCACCGGAGAACCTAACTGGACCTCTACCATCCTCATCCCCTGCAGGGCAAGAAGTGCATTGAGGTTCTTACCAGTTATCTCTAAAAACTGGGACGGACTCCTTTTCTTTCATGATCCTTTCCTTTAGGACGGACATGGGGAAAGGCTGTTGTCCATCCCTTATAATTCGAACAGGGTCCCTTCGTTCTTCATTATAGCTGGCCTCGGAGGTCAGAGGGTGTGCCTGTTTCTTGTGATATTCGTCCCTTATGTGTGGGTTCTCTTCCTTGCTCAGATCTGCTAGTTCAAAGGACTTATTTTCCTCTGGATCTTCACGGTTATCAGAACCGAAAAATTCTACAAACCCTGCCCGCAATTTTCGTTGAATTGTTTCATTAGTTATATCCTCTTCTTGTTCTAGCGGTATCTTGTGTTGCATAATCTCTATTAATCCCTCAGACCAATAAATGTTGGCTTCAAATTGTCTCAGGAAATCTAGGCCAATTAATGCCATTCCTCTAAACTGAATACTATTTCCTACTATAACGAAATTATGTTGAACTTTCGTTTTCGCGTCGAGGTATATTTTAAGTATAATTTTCCCCATATTACTGATAGAGGCACCCTGAACATCTTTTAAAATGACGTCACTTTCTTGTATTCTTTTTCGTTGATCCGGATTTAAACATGCATATTTTATTAACGAAACATCAGATCCCGTATCAATAAGTGCTTTAGCATCAACCCCTTCAATTTTTAAGGTTACCGAGTTTAATTTTGGATCTAAATTAATTTTGCAAATGCGGGGTTGTAGCACTGAATTATCGTTATTTAATTCCAATTTGTCTGGGCCGATCCCTTCGGTTTGGGGACGGCCCCCTTGGCGTTTAAATGTCCGGCCCATTGTCCCTTCCTTTCCTGATTATTATCCCAATTATTCGCTTTGTTTTTGACAATACATGCACGACTAAAGTGTCCCAAACGACCACATTTAAAACATGCTCGGCATTGCTTCTTGAGATGACCCTGGCGACCACAGCCAAAGCACTTTAGGTTCTGTTGCTGCTGTGAAGTATTGTTAGTTGCATATGATGGTCGATGTGGCTGGACCCAAGCTCGATCTTGTTTTGCATCCTTGTCATCCTCGACGGCTATTGCACGCTGTAGAGATTTTTTTCGCAATCGCTCCTCAATTTGTTCTTCCTTAATTGCAAATCTAACCGCATCTTCGAATTCAATTGGGTCGGCGGACATGACACGTTGCTGCAATGGCATTAAAAGTCCCTCCAAAAATTGTTCCAGGCACGCTTCCTTTAAATTATCCCGTGCCCAGAGATTTTTCTGCTCGTCTCCGGATCTTTTCAATGTTGCTGAACCCAGCATTTGTAATCTCTCTGCGAACTCGGTGACGGTTTCACCGATTCGTTGTTTACAACTTCTAAATTGATGCAAAGCGTCAACCGGAAGTACTTTCTTCTCAAAGCGCTCAAGTAAGGCCGTTCGCAGCTTTTGCCAAGTACATTGCGGATCGCGTAAATCTTCATTCCACTCCACGAGTCTTCGTGCGGCCCCTTGTAATTTAATTCGGGTTACTTTGACTTTTTGCAAATCACTTAGGCCTTCCAGAACTGAGACATCTTCGACGTACCCCAAAAATGTTCTTACAGAGCCCTCCCCGTCGTACGTAGGAATTAATTGAGATGCCATAGCGGCCGTTCCCAATTGTCTCTGAGGGTTCTGATTTTGATCCCCCCCTTGGGGTCCACCTTGATTATCTGGCATTTTTATAAATTGTTGTAGTAGCGAGGAATTTTATTTTCTCTGATGTTAAAATAGCGAAGACCGAAGAAATGTTCTCGAAGATGACTAACGCACTTTTATGACTTTGATAATCGCTTTCTCAATTCTCTTCCTTTCTTATTGACTTTGAAAATCTGTAAGAGAAACGAGGGTGTGCACAAAATTTTTGCTACCACCCTGCCTCTCGAGATTTACCTGCCGTCAAATTTTGACACAATTTGCAATTTTTAAACGCATAAAGTAAAGGAAATTTTATTGTTTTAGGAATTAAAATCGCTACAACCAATATTTTAAGAATTACATCATTTCTCCCGCGATTCTCTGTTCAATGTTATTGCGTAATAGGGTAAGCTATTTTGCTAACAGGAGCGCGCCTATATAAGGAAATCTTTGCCAAATTTAGTGCTAATTTGTGATCGACATTTGCTGAAATCAACCAATGGGTAAGTTGTTGAATAAAAATTTAAAAAAATTAAAATGAATTTTCTATTTTATTATTCCAAAATACAAAATTTTTCTCTGATGCAAGTTATTTAAATAATTTCTTCGAATAATTTTCGTTAACGGCATTCGATCTGATAAAGCAAAAATTAGCGAGACCCAACTCTGGCCTCTTTTCCCAAGTCTTAACAAGTGGTTGCTTTGCTCAGCGTTTTTGATCGAACAGTACCGGCAAACAAGGAGAGAAAATTTTCTACGTTCCTGGAAGTTTTTAATACCGTTGTTACAAATAATTTAGAACTATGAGACCTTGAAGTCTCTGTTTTTGAAGACATAAAATTTGTTTTCGAACACAACGACTTCCGTTTCTAGTTGGTATTAAAAATTTCTTTTTTTCACAGCCTCGCACTCATTAGTCATTAATTTATCGATTAGTTTTTATATTCTGACTTTTCGTTCCGGTATAATTCGCTGGGACTAACACCACCCACGTGTTTTTCCAATTTTTATGTATCGCGTGTGAGTAATCGATTTGATCCGGCGATCGAACGAGATGTCTTTGTTTTAACCAAATTCGCGGCTCATAAAGTTCACTTCGTTGATAATTGGTGAGTTTGCATTATTGATTTTTTTACTTTTGATTTATTATCTTAACCATTTACCCGATTTTTGCGTTTTTGATCAACATGATTTTTAACAAAATAGTAACCCTTAATTTTACCAATTCCATGTTGATGTTTAATTGTTACGATAAGCGGAAATAAATATTGGTTGTACCGTGCGACTTTCAGATGCGTCATTCTCTGAAATTGTTATGGTTTCGTCGCCTTTATGCTGAGGCGGTGCGTTTCGTCTCTTTTGGAACCTGATCGCAAGAATTTTTCGTACAAACATTTTTATCAATTAAGTATTATTTTCGAGGACAAATTTTTATCTATCTATGTTTTGGTCATCCGTTATGACTACGTTCGAGATTTTAGATTTGCAATATTTTCCCATGAACTTTTTCGTAATGGACCCCTTTTTCACGCCTTTAACGCCTTTTTTTTTCTTACATTTTCTCCGAAAAAGTGGTTGAGAATCCTACTGACTGCGCCATTTTCTATCTGTGACGGGCGGTTTGAGTTTTGAATTTATTTTGTTTCTAATTTGATGTTTGGTCGAGCGGGTGCCAATCACAGAGAAAATTATTTATTTTGCGTAGGAAATCCCCGGCCATGTTGCGGGGTCAACCACTTTCGGAGAGGGTATGCAGTCATAAAAACTCAGTTGTTAAATTATTAATAATGTATTGATAAAGATAATAAAAGATAAAAATATTTGAGGTGCTTACAAATCATTTAACAGAACAAAATATAATTGTTATTAGCAAGTAAAACAATTTATATCTTAATTTATGACTTACTATTGAAATATGAAAAAGGCTTAATTTACACATGATCAATTTACACAAAGTTACAAATTAACAGTAATTGTATGCCTAAAAGAAGCTAAGAACTCAAAATATTTAAGTACATTTCTATCAATGTCAAAAGTATCCATATAGTATGCTGATTAAGCCAGTTCATTTTGTTTTCATGGGCGTTTGATTATTACGATTATAATTATTAAACAATTAATATCAAGATCTTAATTCCTAAATTGGGGTTTGTGGTTTTAATGGGTTTAATGGAAATACCAAACGTAAGTTCATTGTCTCGAAAATAGTCCATTCTTTCAATTATTGAAAACCTATACCTTCAAGTTCCAAGTTCCAACCCGACCCGTGACGTTACCGTATCATGTTACAACAGCTCATGACTTAGGCAACTAACTGCTTCGCGCCGCGTTCATAGTTGCCGGAACTAAACGTAGTAGAATCCGGTAGCGAAAGTTGGATCGCTCGACTGTTCAAATACATCGTATGGTACGGCCGAATAAGTTGGAGCAGCCAGGGTTAATTAAACAAATCAAACTTACATTTTGGTGTCGAATCGGGCTTCTCTGGACAGTAGCAACCTGATAACAACTGGCACTGATTGATAACTACAACGGTTCTTGCGAACTTGTCGGTCTGCTTACACCAATCTGACTGATTTCTTTTTTATAGTCTGCGAAATGATGTCGTTTCCTTTGTTCTCAGGGTCTAGCGATGATGTAATGATGCGTCATTTTTGCGAACACTTGTGAGCAATTAAAACTTTGGCTACTGGGTTTTTAATTAGTTTTTTAATTGGTTTTTCACGCATGAATAGAAAAATAATATTAGTCCGGTAGTCTTTTATGACTGTGGGAAGTATTTTTAAAGTCGTAAAAAATTCAAATCCCTTACTTGGCCTCTTCCACAATAAGTTTTAAAATGAATATGAATTCTTAAAATGATTAAAATACTGGGCCCTATTTTGGCCCACCACATCGTTTCTTTTCGATCAGTATGACGGGTGCTGACCATGGTGAGGCACTTTCCTGTATAATGTCATTGTCCAACAAAGTTTGAATTTCCTTATCAAGGATATCTCGCCTATGATATGGTACTCGGTAGGGTCTTCTTGAAATTGGTAGTACGTTTTCAGTAATTATCCGATGTCTCACTTCAGTTGTACTGGTTAGTCTTTGATCTGGAGCTCTGAAGACGTCATGGTATTCTTTAATAAGTTCCTCAAAACTCTTGATTATTTCTGTCTCTTCTCTTGGATAATTAATGACCTCTAACAATTTCTCTGGTTCAGTTGGGTCCGGGTCTTCATGAATGTTTCTGATTATGAAGTTTTGTTCTTGGTTGCTTTCATAATCATACTCTTCTACTGCTTGAGCAAGTCCAACTATGTCTCCTTTCTTCAACCTAATTGGTCTTGGTTGAACATTCATGATTTCAATTGCTAGGTCCTTATTATTTCGACTAAGGGACCTTATAGTAAGAAGTCCAGGGTCTAAGTTCATCAAGGGCTCTATCAGTATTAAATCAGAGTTAATAGGGCGGTCTAATTGACCAACACAAATGGTTCTCGTCAGGGCAGGTATTTTAATATCTTCACTTATTTTTACTTCAACTTCGGTTAATTCTTTTTCATTGTTTAACCGAATTCTCAACGGTGGAGCTTTATCCCTTCCCGGGTTACACGTGCTTCCGGAAAACAATAAACTCCCTGGAGTAGTGGTACCCAGTACTCTCCTGAAAATTATTTCATCTTCACACTCATCATTATTTCTTTTAATTTTCTCACTTTCTTCACTTTCATTCACTATCTTCGTTTTCTTTCCTTCTTCACTTTTATTCTCTATCTTCACTTTTCTACTTTCTTCACTTTTATTCGCACTATTTACTTTCTCTTGGGCTAGCCCCTGGCTTTTCTTTACGTCGGCGGGTGTGCATTCCAACCTCCCTTCCTCTTCATACATCTCCCAGCCTGTGACGGTATCCTTTGATCCCTTATCTCTTACCGAAGGGTAAGCTAAATCAAAGGTTGGCCATCCGTCACCGCTTGGAGTAGCTTGTCTGTTCTGATCCCCAACCCTTGCATTCTGATAAGGATTGGTCAGGACAAGTCCCTGTTGCGACAGACACAAGTTTTCTGGTTCTTGAATTAAGCTGACATTCTTAGTCAGAGGGTGTGCCTGTCCTGCACAACTGTCATTTTCTTGGTCATCCTTGACCTTTGCTAACAGACCTGACTCCTTTTGTTCTTGATTTAGACTGACCCTTTTAGTCAGTGGGGGTGTCTGTTTTTCCGCAATATTACACTCCTGACTTTGGAGTGATTTTTCTGCGATCGTTTCTGGGAAATTGCAGGGAAAATTTTTATCCACCCTATCTGCGTAATCTTCCCCGAAGCATTCAACAAGTCCTGCCCTGTATTTGTGTTGCCCTACATTTTCTGAACTATTTTCTTCATGTTCAAGAGGGAATCTGTGCTGCATAATCTCGATTATGCCTTCAGACCAGTAAATATTGGCTTCGAATTGTTTTAAAAAGTCAAGTCCCAATAAGGCCATTCCTTTGAACTGTATTGAATTTCCAACAGCGACGAAATCATGTTTCAATCTAGTTGAATTGTCCAAAATTATTTCTAATTTTATTTGTCCTTTGTTACTGATAAGAGCACCCTGGACGTCCCTTAAGATGACGTCACTGCCCTTAATCAACTTGCGTTGATTTGATGATAGACTGGTATACTTAATCAATGACACGTCAGATCCCGTATCAATAAGCGCTTTAGCATCAACCCCTTCAATATTCAATGTTACTGAATTTAATTTGGGATCAATGTTGATTTTACAGATGTGAGGTTGATGAGCGTTAGCATTCTTGTTTAATTTCTGTTCTGGGCCGCGACCCTTGCCGGCTGGGTTACGGCCCCTCTGGCGTTTAAATGACCAGAGTCCTTCTCGTTACTTTTCTGAGTGTCACTGTTACGATTCTGTCGTTTCGGCAGCTAACAGTCACGTCGAAAATGACCTAGATTCCCACAACGGACATATGGCGTTTCATATGTCCGCGACGTCCACGTCCAAAACACTTCATGTTTTTCCTTTGTGGTTGCGTATTGTTGGTTGCATACAGTCGCGAATGTTCCTTGATCAGTGGCCTGCTTTGTTGTTGAGCCACTTCATCATTTTCGTCTTCCGCCGTTATTGCTCTCTGGAGAGTTTTCTTTTTCAATCTTTCTTCGATCTGTTCCTCTTTGAGTGCAATTTGCACGGCATCCTCAAAATCATATGGGTCGGCCGATAAAACTCGTTGCTGTATGGGCATCAAAAGTCCTTCCATAAATTGCCCTAAACAGTCATCGCGTAATTTTGCACGCGCCCAGGCATTCTTTTGCTTATTTGCCGATTTAACGAGGGTAGCCGCTCCAAGCATTTGCAGGCGTTCAGCGAACTCGGTGACGCTTTCCCCGACGCGCTGTCTGCATGATTGGAATTGATGCAACAACTCGACAGGCGGCAATTTCTTTTCAAATCGACTAAGCAATGCGGTTCTTAATTTTGCCCAAGTGCATCCGGGATCACGCAATTCTTCGTTCCATTCGACCATACGTCGCGCCGCTCCCTGGAGTTTAACACGGGTTATTTTCACCTTTTGCAATTCGGTTAATTGTTCCAAAACAGCGACATCCTCGACGTATCCCAAAAAGGTCCTTACGGAACCTTCTCCATCGAATGTAGGAATCAATTGTGAGGCCATAGCGGCCGCTCCCATTGGTCCTTGAGGTTCATGCATTTGTTCCCGATTTTGACCACGACCTTGATCTTGATCCGGAGCGGGAATTTGGTCCTCATTCCGATCAGGATCTTGACGTCGATTTAAATTTGGATCGACATTATCTCCTTGCTCTCCTTGATCAAATGGCCGGAAATTTCCGTCAAGAGGATTACCCTGTGCATCCATGCCAGCGTTGTTTTATCGCAGATTTTCCTCGTTGATATGTGGCAAAAGTCCGATCGAAATTGAAATAAAATATCCGTTTACAGCGCGCGTATTCGTGAGCTTAGCGTGATAATTTTCTCCGTCTTTTGACCGACAAAATCAGCAACCTGAAAAGGGGCCGTGCTTTTACACCCGCAACAACCCGCTTCTCAAACCTACCTGCCGCTGATTTTATTTAAAATCAAACAAATTTTTACGAAATGATTTTTATTTCGCTGTTTCGTGAGACATGAGCTGACGCCATTTGTTTATTTCATCCCAAACACATAAACGACAGACTGCGAATCTCAACTCATTAGTCCGTCGATTTTTAAGTGAGTACGATTCATTAAACGATGGGTAAGTAAAAAAAACTATTATTTATTTTCAAATCTCAACACTTTATAACTTTAAAATTACTTATTTTGCAAGCCTTGCAATTTCTTTTTAATTAAACACAATTTTAATTTGCTTTTACTTTAAACTTTAAAATTTATCCGAAATGTTTTAAATCAATTTAATTTGTAACGTTTGCCAAATGTGTTTAATATAAGAATTTTGTGCCTAAATTACAACAAATTTTACATGATATTCTCAGAATACTTATAAATTTCTGCATTTAATTTGCATCTTGCCTTTTCCGATAATTATTTGATTAAAAAAAAGGCGTCATCCACTTTTTATGTTTTTACACGAAATTTTACTGGAGTCATGGTGATTTTTACGACTATATTAGCCAAAAACACATGCTGTGACCAGAACGATTGAATACGTTCCCGAATTACACAAGGTTTTAATCCTTAATCGTTAAATGAAACGTTTATACGGATTTAAACATTTTTCTGCAATTTTACGAATTTTATCTTTTCTGTGCACCAAAGGCGCCAGACTCATATCTCACTTCTCGTTCTACAAGCCACTTTATTCGAGCGCTGACAGACACGCACCGCTCTCGCATGCATTATCGGTCGGACGCCACTCTTTTACGTGTGATTTTATTTCCTTGTTTAAATTCACACGGTCTTAATTATGGTTTGCATTTGAAACAGTCTTTATAAAATTACCAATTTTGTTCCAATATTCCCCAATAAAATTTTCTGTTTCATTTTTATTTTAAACACTGAAATTATCGATGTTAACTTAACCATTTTTAAATACAAATTTTGACAATAACCCTAATATTAAATTTTTCTATTCTCTCCCAAATTAAAAGACGATCCTACTGACTGCGCCAAATCGTCTGTGGCGGGTTTTTAATGTTTTACCCGTAAAACAAAAATAATTGTCTTTTTAATTTCTTTTGGTCGAGCGGGGCCCACCAACAGAGCGATTACATTTGTTTAGCGTAAGATCCCTCAGCCTTAACTTGTGAGATCACCCAATTATAGGAGAGGCGTGCAGTCCAAAATAATACTCAAATAACTTTAAAATTAATATATTGACAGAAAATAAATGGTTAACAAATACATATGAGAAATTGACGTTCGTTGACGAAAATAGAATGATTTACAAAACTTATTAAATTTCACGGAGTTTAAATAACATTTCTGAATTACAACACAATGAATTCTTGAATTAAAATTATAACAGTTTTAAATTGACAATACTACTTTTGTGAAATACAGTGTAACAAATTAAGTCGAACAGAATCTATTATGACGCGAGTTTTTTTTAAGTTATCAGAATAAATAGTCCAGCGTGATTGTACCAAGAATTTAATTCTTACAATCAACAACGGACGATTTTCGTGAACGTATCAACTTTCGACAATTTCTACTTGACATTATTTAATTATTAACTGATTTTCGTGACTTATACGATAACAAAATAATACGGAACAAACTAAATCTAAATGGTAAATTTTGTGGGGGTTCGTAAGTTGGAAATAGAGACCAAATCATATCGCCAATTAGTTATCGCGCACTTTACCCATATCCATCAACACGCTTGAGTTTCGGACGCTTCCCGGAGCAACTCTTAATGACTTTAATGTGTCCATGTCTTAAATAAATAAACCAGACTGCATTTTAAGCCAAAACAGAACTATTTCGTATCGTAATAAACGGAATAAGACGTGAAACGGCATGGTAAGTTAGAGCAGCTAGGCGGAAGTAAAACAAATCAAAACTTACTCATTATTACTGCAATTCGGCTCGGAAGACCCTGGGTCTGGTAAACTGGACACTAAGAGGTAGCTAAGAGCTATCTCCAATGACAACGAGACTAGTCGCAAAATGATGCGACCGATCGCGAATAGATTAACTGGTCAAGTGCAAGTGCAAGTGTGTCTGGACTCTGGTGATTCGTCTAGTCATTACAGTGATCATGTGACATGATCACATGGTGCAAATCTGACGTGTCTTCTGATCGACATGATCATACACGTGTCAGGGTCATCCTTCGAGCCGGGTGAGAATGTTTATAATACGTCTTTAAGCAATTAGCTTAACATGATTTTGCACTAAAAGGATGATCTAATTTAGAACTCTTCTGCTCTAATCCGTGCGTCATATTAATTGAAATGGAATTTTCTCGATTTTAACCGTGGGAAAGCTTATAATTTAGTCTCTTTACATTGGATGGTAAAAATAATGACGTCACAGAAAGACAAGGGCTTTATAGCCCGTCACAGGTATAGGGTAAATCTAGGTGATATGGTGAATCAGGTGAAATGGTGAATTGCTTTATTTCTTTTCTGGGCACACCGATGTCTCTGTATGTCTGTATACCGTTTGTTTATGATCATCCGTGCAGTGAGCACCTGTTGAAGATCAGCCTTCTTTTGAAAATCGTAACTAATTTGTAAAAAACAGTTTCCGATGCTCAATAATTTTTATACGCTGCTTAGATTTGTAGTTATTGCTCCAGATAGCGTAGTCCGCGTGGTATTTTTTGATATGTTCTGCCTTCATAGACTGTTTATACACTACATAACATAGAAATTGTTGCCTCTGATATTTTGAAGTGCTTGCTACACTATTCACCGTTTCACCCATGGCAAATGGGAGAAATGGTGATCTCTGGCTTGGGTGATACGGTGAACGACTTTTCTCACATGTACTCGTATTTTTTGGCCAAAGTAAAAGTTCTAGCTACCAGCATGGTTCCAGACCAAGATGCTTACATTTTATAAAAGGCAAACAATATTTTTTGTGTTTTTTCCAAAACATTTTTCGCAAAAACGAGTTTTTCACAATTTTGATAATTATGTAAGATTCGATAATTCGATAATCACAATTTAACCGACCTCGTATCTCTTGTAGACAGTAATTGAGATCCCTATGGTGGAGCTCGAAAAACAGACACCCTATAAGCCGAAAAAAGCAGGAAAAGTAAATTCACCATTTCACCCATACCTATATATGGGTGAAATGGCGAATTTGATATAAATTAATATTGTTTTTTTTTCAAATTATTGTAATGTATAAAGGAGGATATAACACTGTTAAGTTGTTGTCTGTATATCTTCTGAAAAAATAGTTTTTCGTTTTTTTTAAATAAACAACTTCTTGTGTTCTAAAGGGCTCCACTTTTTTGTTCACCCTATCACCCTGCTTTACCCTAAGGCTTTTTAACTCGTCTGGTCATGACAAATTCACATACAAAATATTGCTAAGCCATTCCCTAACACCCTGTATAATTTTATCTTACAGGTGCAGGTGCACTCTACGAACTTCGTGTTGCAGATTCAAAACTTTATTCTTAATTACTAACCGAGTCACTAACTAACTAAAAAAGTTGCTAATGCAGGACTCGTAAAATTATGTGAAACACCTGTTATGTTGAAAAAAATATTGATATCATATTTATTTATAGCTGTTTTTCCATTTAAAATCCATTGTAGTGTTAATAACTAAACTGTTACCATGACAACTTATATAAAAGTTAATGCCCAAAGCTCGCCATTTGCACCACAATGGACCTTGAACAAAAAGCAGGTATATAAAAATTTTAAACAAGAACAAATTTCTAAAATACATATGCCAGAGAGCATACCAATACAGGGTGTATCAGAACTCACTTCCCAGCGGAAAGGTGCTAGTGGTAACAGCAACAGGGATGTCGAAAATGCAAAAAAGGTAGTTCTTTTATTCTTCGTTTTCCAGATAGGTACAGAGGTCTCAAAGTGACCAATCCCAGAAGCTCTCTCCCAGGTGTCGTGTATACAGTAGATGCGTTACTAGATACTAAGGAATGAAAAATATTTCAGGTGTCGACTTTTATGTCCGTTCTACATATTTTTTGTTTTCCTAGTCCTCCAGAGATTTCGAGATTCGCTAATTTCAAATGTTCTTATCTCTCAAACGCAAAGAGTTAGAATTTTTTTGCAAATGAACTTTAGCTTCAGAATTGCCTGTACTATAAGCACCTTTCCGGTCAGGAGCGAGTTCTGACACAGGCTGTATAAAACACCTGAAATCTGAAGCATTAAAAAGTTCAAAAACATGACTAGCATATATCAAGGAATTTTAATTAACTTAATATTTTAAGCTGATGGTTATGGAAAACATGAAAAGTATATAATTACACAACTAAGAAGAAATGTTAAAAATAAATCAGCTGTGTTCTGGATGTTAATTGCTGATAAGTCTGTAGATTGTATTTTATCTTTAAACAACATGACAATGCAAGTAAGTATTTTACAACTAAGATTAATAAAAATACGTACAGGTGAAGCATTTTGGATATTGCTATAGAGATATGCAAACTCCGAAAAAAAGAAATTTTAAAATGATCAAAAACTGACATCAAAAATGCTCCGCACTGTACAATTGTACCTAATATTTACAAACGTTACTTTTTCCGCTACTCTATGATATTTTCGTACGCAACTCTTAAGGCAGGTATCCACTTGTAACAATTTACCCCTAACGTCCCCAAAAACTAGTTACGGTACGGCTAGTGGAGATGTCCACCCGTTGCATGTAACGCGTAACTAAGTATACTCCATTCACGAACCGCTTTCCTCTAAGCCATAAACCATACCCCTTGTATATTTTCATAATCACCGTCAAACCGAACGCACTTGCCTGTTTCTTTTGTTGTGGAAATCGAGGGTTTTCGATACCTACCCCATATGTCTAGCCTTGTTTTTCCTTATCAGTGTATGGTGTCGGAGTAAGAGGGAGATAGCGACGTAAAACTTTCAGATGAGTAACACGATTTCGGATCAGGAGTACAAAAATACAAAGACTCAAGTTTCCAATTTTAACCAGCATCAAGCTAATGAGGGCATGGAAGTAAACGAAATGTTTAGGGTGCACTGGTACCTGTCACCCTGAACTTCGTTTTATGGCTTAGAAGAAAGATGTTCGTGAATGGACTATAGACAGTAGACGCGCGTAACATGTTCGCCCCGATCCAACATTTGTTGGTTTTTCGCCGTCACATAAAAGGATGTGCAACGATACGCAGCTTTTTAAGTGGAGACGTGTTTCCAGTTTCCTTCCGTTACAAGTACTTATTATTGAATTATTTTATTAGTTACTGTAAAAGTCGTGTTGTATACTTTTTTCACACGTTACAGAGGCAATGATACGGCCAAAAACTGCACATACATTCGTTGGGAACAGTATTAGTGTTACATACAGGCTGGCCCAGGGGTGCGTAATCGGTCTATAACTTAGATCAACTTAAAGTACACAAACTAAAAATATTTTTATTATACACAGGGTGTTGTTTACAGGGTGGTGAACCATAGTTATATTTTTCTAAATGGAACACCCTATGGGTGTCCGTTTTTCGAGCTCCACCATGGGGATCTCAGTTATTATAAGAGATACGAGGTCGGTTAAATTGGGGCAAAGTTGCGCATTTTTATGCTGAACAATAAACTGCAAGAAAATTTGAGGTGTGATTTTTAATTTTTGAATTATCGAAAAAAAAAACGGAAATTTGTGATTTTCGTTTTTATTTTTTCAAGCGAAAACCAAAAGAACTAGTCGTTTTTAAGTAGAACGTTCTTCAGGTACTTTTTTACAAGGAATCTAAATCTGTTATTGTATTTTCCAAGACGTTCTTGATGTCAGAGTTACAACACTCAACTTTGGTTTTTCTTATGGGCGCCATATTCGATTTTTGTATTTTTGAAAAGTGTTTTTATTTCAGATTACAACGATGTATCACATGATATGATCGAATCTTACTTACTGATCAAAATCGAAAAAAAGCATTTTTGCGAAGAGTGCTTTGGAAAAAACGCCAACAATTTTGTTTTTAAATAAATCAGATTTTGGAAGTTTAATTGAATATGGATCTGGAAGGTTCCCGTTTCTGACAAGCTTACTTATTATTTAAAAACTAAACGACATGATAAGCTAGAAGTTTATTTTTTGCAAAACAAAACAAGACAAAGTTACAAAAATTCTGCTTGAATATTTAATAGAACCAAAAGTTAGTTGGTTAATCAAAATTTTTGGCGTTTTTATCCAAAGCACTCTTTGCAAAAACGCTTTTTTTAATTTTAATCAACATGTAAGATTCGAACAGTATTTTCTGGGAGTTCGTGAGTTCGTGACGCTCTGATATCAAAGTCCATCCGGGCCGTATCGAGGAATCGAATCCACGGGTAAAGAGATAAAACCGAGTGCAAAACGAAAGCGTAACACAAGAAAAAAAAAGAAGAAAGTGAAAAGAGTGCGAGATAAATTAAAGTTGGAGAGAGATTACAGGTTAGGAAAACACACAAAAAAAGACGAAAATCATATTCTAAGACCACTTCTGTAAACGTGAAAATAGGCAACACAGAAAACACATTGGTGTATAGAGGATAAACTCGAAAGAAGAATACAACCTCCTAGGAGTTGATCCGGGTTGTTTTCTTAGCGCCGAGTGATAGTCTAAAAAAAATGAGTGACACAGAAACATCCGAAGATACACGAAAGAAAAGGGAAAGGGAAGAAGATGAAGAAGCCTTCAGAACAAGCAAGAGAACAACAAGGACTCCAAAAAGAGAGAAAACAGATGATAAATTGCAACAAATAATGAACATGATGGTAGAATTAACCAAAGAAGTAAGGGAAATGAGACAGGACCAACAAGAAGCCAACAAAGATCTGATGGAGATGCAACGCAAAAACGAAACACTGAAGATAGAAAACGAAAACATGAAAAAAAGCATTAAGCGTTTAGAAACACGGGTAGAAGAACTAGAGAGGAAGGAAAGAAAGAAAAACGTAGTAATCAGCGGAATGAAACTCCAGGACAGCGAAGGTAAAATAAAAGACAAGATCGAGAAGTTTTTTAACGAAAATTTGGAAATAGAAGCAAAAGTTGAAAACGCTTTTAAGAGAGGAAACAAGATGTACGTAGTTGAAATGGAAACCCTCAAAGGTAAAAATGATGTAATGGAAAATAAAAGCAAACTTAGAGCACTAAAGGAAAAAATTTATATTAACAATGATATGTCAAAGAATGATCGCGCAATACAGAGAGAAATCAGGAAAAGAGCAGTGGAAGAAAAAGGAAAAGGCAGAGCAGTAAAGGTGCGATTCCAAAAGTTAGAAATTGATGGAAAAGTGTGGCACTGAAACGACGAAACAAACAATTTGGAGGAAGAGGGTAAAAAATCGAGATCATTAAGCCAGAAAAACAAAAAAACTAGAAAAACCTCAAATAAACAGTACAACAGTACAACAGTACAACGGCAACGAATACGGCAACAAATCTGGCAAAGGAAACGGAAACGACAAGAAATAGTGTAAATAGGCTAAAACTTGGAACATGGAATGTAAGGGGCTTAAACAGACCGTGAAAAATGTTACGACTGGCGGAAGAAATGGAAGAATACGGATTTGACTTAATAGCAATACAAGAAACAAAGCAAAGAGAAACCATCACAAGTAAAATAAAGAAAACCATCTTCTTCAACAGTGGAGACCCAAAGAAAATATTAGGAACTGGCTTCTTATTAAACGAAAAAATCAAAGAGTTAGTAGTAGAGTTTAAACCAATGACAGAAAGAATGTGCTATATCAGGTTGAAGGGAAAATTCCAGAAGATTAGTATCTTGAATATTCATGCACCGACAGAGGAAGCGGATATTGAAGAAAAAGAGAACTTCTATGACAAACTAAGAGCAGAATATGCAAGAATCCCAAAATATGATATGAAAGTGGTTCTAGGAGACGCCAGTGCAAAAATTGGAAAGGAGGAAATATATATAGGAACTGAACTATAGGAAGACATAGCAAACATGAGGTAACAACGGAAAACGGGAAACTGTTAATTGATTTTGCAATGGAACATAATATGAATATACAAAGCACCTTTTTCGAAAAGAAGAATATACGCAAGGGAACCTGGAGAGCGCCCGATGGACGGTGCATAAACCAGATAGATCACGTACTAGTGGAAAAGGAGGAAAGCAGAAATGTAACAGATATAAGAACATATAGAGGACCAGACATAGATTCAGACCACTTTCTAGTAGGAGTTAAAACAAAACAAGACATTCCATATAATAGAAATAAAAGAAGAAATCAAAAGAAAAGAAACTTAACAAGATTAAAGGACGAAAAAGAAAAAGAAAAGTTTAAACAAACCTTAGAAGTAAGACTACAAATGATTAACGAAGACAGTGACATGAACAATCTTTGGAAAGAAATAAGAAAAGCTTTGGAAATTACCGGAAAGGAAATGGAAAGAGAAGTAGTAAAGACAAGGGATAAAGAATGGTTTGATGAAGAATGCCGCGAGGAAATAAAGACCAAAAACAGAAGAATGATAATGTTAACAAAAGAATCATATGAAACTAAAGAGGAATACAAGAAACAAAAGAAAAAGCTGAAAACATTAATAAGAAAAAAGAACAATATAAAGAAAAACAAATAGCGGAAATAGAAGAAAACTTTCAAAGGAGGGAAGTGCGAAATCTATTTCAAAGTGTGAAGAAAGAAAGGAGGGGAAACCATATGGAAGCAGTGTACCTCAGAAGCGAAGAAGGCGAACTAATAGCAAATGAAGAGGAGGTGCTGCAAAGATGGGTCCATCATTTCGATAACCTGTTGAATGGACAACCGACTGAAACTGAAAAAACACTGACGCAAAAAAGAAAGGAAAATCGTCTTGACTTGGTGCATTTCGCGCCGTTTATTACACCTCACTAACACTCATCGGCCATCTGTCATTACAATTTTGACATTTCTCATTAATTTGTCACAATTCACAATCGGTGTTGTTATCTTATAGAAAATCAAACGGAACCAGTCATTAATCGTGCTCAGTGGTTCAAATGGGCAAAGTGGAACACGTGTTTTGTGAAATATTTGAGAATTTGAAGGACCGGGCGGTAAGTTGGCGCGCCGGCGCACGATCCGCCCGCGCCCCTTGATTGTGTTTATGATGGAACACCCCAGACGTACTCGAGGAAATATCGGTTCAAAAAACTGTTTTAGACACATTTTTCGGTTACAGAAAGGTAGGTCCTACACCTTTGCGGTCCAAAACACATTTGAAGGTTAATTTTATATAAAGTCTGTGCAAAAGGGGTGAGTGGTTTTTTCCAATTTTCAAATGCCCCAAATTAAGGGGGTCGAAGGGGGTGAGAGGGGGTTGAAGGAGATCAAAGGGGACAAAGGGTCGAAGAGGGGCGAAGGGGGGCGAGGTGTAACGGCACAACACCGAGCTCTTGCGAATCCGAGAGGATTTGCGCGCTTCCACTAGTTATACTATACTAAAATCTGATAGGTTGAGCCCTGTCTTACACACTCAAAACCGTCAATAGGTCTTTCTTTGTCACATTTATTCTTTTGTTTTTGCTTTGAAATTTTGCAAGCACTAAAAGTGAAAAACGGCAATACCCAGAGTCTGAACAAAAGTAAAAAACGAACTTTCAATCAAAATTCTACAAAGTGGGCAAGTTTTTGGGGTCAAAAAAGGCTTTAAAATGACTAAAATAACATTTTTTTTTAATTACCAAAAGCGTCTTGACTTGCACCAATTTCGCGCCGTTCATTACACCTCACTCACACTCATCGCCCATCTGTCATTACAATTTTGACATTTCTCATTAAATTGTCACAATTCACAATTGGTGTTGTTGTTATCTTTGAAAATCAAACGGAACCAGTCATTAATCGTGCTCAGTGGTTCAAATGGGCAAAGTGGAACACGTGTTTTGTGAAATATTTGAGAATTTGAAGGACCGGGCGGTAAGTTGGCGCGCCGGCGCACGATCCGACCGCGCCCCTTGATTGTGTTTATGATGGAACACCCCAGACGTACTCGAGGAAATATCGGTTCAAAAAACTGTTTTAGACACATTTTTCGGTTACAGAAAGGTAGGTCCTACACCTTTGCGGTCCAAAACCCATTTGAAGGTTAATTTTATTTGCACCGGATTATGACCTGATTGTGACGTCATCGTGTGACGTCACTGTCAGTTAGGCGGCCGATTAAAATACAATTTTTCTAAACTTTCTGACTTGGAAGAGTGGGGTGGTGAATTGTAAAGTCCCGTGAACTAGAATTAGGCGAAAAAATCTCCAAATTAAGTTTAGTTGTCAAATTTGACGTGCCATAAAAAACCACACCACAACATACGGCCAAAATAATACAGAACCAGTTTCAATGAGCCCTAGCCGATCCAAAAGGACCAAAGGAACAATTCTATAAAGTCTGTGCAAAAGGGGTGAGTGGTTTTTTCCAATTTTCAAATGCCCCAAATTAAGGGGGTCGAAGGGGGTGAGAGGGGGTTGAAGAAGATCAAAGGGGGTCGAAGAGGGGCGAAGGGAGGCGAGGTGTAACGGCACAACACCGAGCTCTTGCGAATCCGAGAGGATTTGCGCGCTTCCACTAGTTTTATTATTAATTCTTGATGAGTGAAATTCATTTTTGTATCAAGTAGTAATTAGATTACTAACGTCACATTAGTACATAACTAAAACTAAATTACCATTTGACTTATTAGATTGTAGGCAAACAAATTTTCTTGTATAAAAATACTTTTTTTGAAAAATTTTGAAAAATATTTTAAATTTGCTATGCAAACCCCATACCGTTAGGAAGCGTATCAAAAACGCTATTGAAAAAAATTGAAAAAATACATGGAGTTCCATTTGAAAAATAACGAGTTATTCAACTTTTTGCGTTTTGACACACTCTGTATATTATCTGAGTGGTTTAACTAAAAGTCGACTATTTGCTAAAACTACAAGTTTTTCTGTTGTAAGTTTATAGGAAAATATTCATAAGCGACTTCGCAGTGATTTTTCAAATGTTGGTCTTTTTTGTAACGAAAAGTTGAATAATTCCGAAACGAAAAAAGATAGACCCATAATAGTTTATATAAAGTTCAATTATTTTTTTTCGTACAATTCAATTATGCGAAAATATATAGTCTGTTCAATTGAAGAAATATAACTTTTGTTCACTACTCTGTATATAACACCCTGTGTATGATAAAAATGTTTTTAGTTTGTGGACTTTAAGTCCGATCTTTCGGATAATGAAAACGGCATGGCAATATTTCAAATAGCAAAAAAGTTATGGACCGATTACACACCCCCGGGTCACGCTGTATATGAAATAACATGTTCGACGCGGTTCGGTGTTACGGTACGGAAAACTATCGGGTGATTCAAAAATATGTGGCATAATTTTAACCACGAATATCGCTCTGCAAATGATAATGGATAGGACAGTATTTACAGACCTACCTCATAAAATAGAAAAATTACAGCTATGCAAAAATCGGTATGTAAAACTGATTTTTTGGAAATATTTTTGTTATCGTTTATCCGATTATTATAAAATTTTGCACGTCAAGAGACAAAAAAGACGCTCTTTGATGTGATGTAAATGGAAGTCTTGTCAAAGCTACACATTTTCGGTGACAAGGGGTCTCTTCTAGTTTTTGGGTCATTACTCAATTTTTCGGCTTATTGACACGTATTTTTGATGCCTAAAATCGATAGCGCAATCATTTTTTCATAAAAAAGGTACTATAGTGAGACCGTGATTAAAGGTTGATTGATGTTTAACTTATTTACAATTTATTTATTTAATTAATCTTGAATTTTGTTTTTGATTTTCGAAATGATTTGGCTCGTCTAGTTAATTGAGTCTCTAAATGATTGTTTCACTTACCTACGTTGTCTGTTTGATGACGAAGTCACTCTTATAGTGATATTGCAATTGTAGTTTAATTCTTATCAGAAAGGGTCCAGGATTTATCCGTAACACAAGTCCGGATTCAAAGTAGTGTCAAAACGCATGGGAGAAGAAATTTAAACCACAAGTTTCCTCCAAAGTTATTTATTACAAGAAGAATGAATATTCCGTTGGATGGATTACAATAATCAATGATTATGAAAGTTTGATCAAATTTGGCCAATTATTTATTTGGATTTCTATGATAAAGTCGTCAAATATATCCGAGTCGTAACCACAATTCGTTTTGAATTTGAATTAAAATTTGTTTTGTTGTAGCTGAGCGATACGAAGAGGTTTTCTTGATAACTCTTTGTTATTTAACCTGAATTAATTTAATTCAGTAAAGTCCATCAGATTTAACCTACGTTTCAGACGATATTGTTCGAACTCGTATGGTCCAGGCAACTAAAAGCGCGTTTTTAAACTACTTGTACCAGAGTCGGATTATAACATGCTCGCGGAATGTTTGATAAGTGCATCGCATTTAATTGTTGCGCCCTAGTGCCGGAATACCGTCTCCGGTAAAAGTCAGGTCGTCAACACCTGGAACAATTCCGAACAAAACCCGGACACACAAGATTTAACAAATCAATCGGAATAAATGTAGAAGTAATTTCTCTCTAAGGGTTTCACGTCCACGAGCTTTGACAAAGACTTGTTCAGAACTTTGCCATTTCGCGATATCAGTTTATTACAGATAATCACGGATGATTATGTCTGCTCGATCGTCCGTAGTAGCCTGCAAGTACATGGAAGTACTTGCCGTTGGGACGGGAATTACAACGTCCATTCTAAGTACAACGGGCGGAAACTACGACCTGCCACCGCGTCTTAGACCTTGTTAAAGTTGGGGAAGAGCGTCCCCGGGGACTACGACTCTTCCCATGAAGATGGCCAATTCACGAGCCTGTAATTTCTGATCTGGGCGCAAAGGAGAAACCTTCCTTTGCTTTATCGCCTAACACGTCACGACAGAGAAATCGTTCTACTCTAACCCTATCCTTAACTAGCAACAAATCATTCTATTTCGTAAGGTTTCGGAATATGAACAGTTAAACTATTTGTGTACAACAGTTTGACAAGCACCATGGTTTTTGGTCTTAGATTTTGGTTGTTGTTTAATATTTGTTAGATGCCATTTCACTCAAATTTGTTGTAACAAACTGAAATTTCAATAATGAAGGTGATGTGTGAATTCTAATATTGTAACTTAAACCTGTGATATTCAAATCGGAATTAGACTTGATTGTTGCGAAGTGTTTTAAGTTAAAATACTTTATTTAAACTTGAATAATTAATCTCTGGTAAAGCACGAAATTTTGAAAAATATTTTATCTCCGAAATTTGGGTGAATAAATAATTTGTGGTCACGAGAACTTTATGAGATGAATGATAATGTTCACTATTACGCAATGACTTTGAAGAAACTCAAATAATATTATAAAAGTAAATGAATAAAATTAATTAACCCTTTTGAGGGCCTACCTAGAAATTTTAATCCTCCAAACGCAAGGGCTGTTAGCTGCTCCTCAGGCGTTGCAGTTCGCAGCACTAATTAATCGAACTAACACTAAAACTTGTTTTTAACTTATTCCACTAATCACTTAACTCTAGCACTTAATTTAAGAATTTAAATTAATTTATTTTAAAATTATGATTAACTGTATTTAGCACACTAAAAGTAAAAGACGACTTTGTTTTTTTTAACTTTCTAGAAAAAAAATTAAAAAGCTGCACGAAAATCGACTAACTTGAAAGGCAGTCAAAAATCGAATCCCTCTCCGAACCAAGGGCTAATCTTGCGTAAGCTACGCTAACTCGCTTACCCCACTACCCTCGTTAAGTAGTTTCCACATATGCGACATTATGCAAATTTGACTCTTATGATGTCTTGGCATTTGATCAAACCTCGTTTAACTCTCTTAACATTATTATTAACTAACAGTTGGGGTGTTTTCCGATTGTCAATTTCATTATTATTTAACATTAAATTCGGTAATCGTCGTTCTAAACTGAATACAATACAATAACGCTATGGAATTACCCCAAACATCCTGAAAGAGAAATTAAACTCCAAAATTGGTTGTTGTTAGATCTGAAGTTGTTTTTGGGACTTAAGGAAGTGAGTTTGATGTAACAACAAATTTTGTTTGTTTAAATAATACAGAAAATATATGGAAGAACCCCGTGAGGAAACTGTAATTTTGGTCGTACTACCCCTTGTTAGATGTCGCCCCCAGTACTACATCGGTACTATTTTTACATTTCCGCGTTTTCCTTCAATTTCCTTAGGGATTTTCCTGTCTACTTTCCTCCTAGGATTATGTTAGTAACGGGCAGCAATCGTGTCATGCAATATTTGCTTACAATAATTTAATTAAATAAAATGATTTATAAATCCGAATTACGACGGCTGCAACTTAAATATAGGGTTGAATTTTACACCAAAATGTTCAGAAAAATTCCGCGTGTTTTTCTACACTACCGGTTTCGTGATCTGATCTTGATTAACAAAGAAATCGTTAATTACGCTGCAATTTCTTATAAGGAATGCACATGTGCGCTTGTAATTTGATATTCTTTTAAAAGCTCTGTTCTGTAACGAATTTGTCAACACCCCCGATTCAAGCGGCACTTGACCAGCGTCGTTTTGGCTATGCTAATCTATTTAACAGACATGCATTTCAACCGGCCAATTCGTTCTTGAAGTTTTACAACAATTCGTTAACAATTACTCCGAATCAAATTAATTATTTAGTTTTATTCTATGACTGAAGTACACTGCATAAAGACTCAACTTTTTGATACGAAAAGTTACGGGAATTTTAAATAAAAAGAAATTTCGATTCTTTCTCGAGTTGTTTACTGATCATCATCGTGATTTAAATTAGCTAATGAATTTCTTTCTTTATAAAACGTGACTAGTTAATTTCTAAACAAAACATTGGATTTATTTATTTAGTTTTATCAATAAATTTTGACTATTTAAACAAACTATATTAATTTTATTTTGTGAGAAAATCATTGAATTATCTGGGCGACTGGGGTGCAGAGCCAGGCCGTCGCCAACCCCCATATCTTTGCATATCCACTTGTTAAAACACATGGCCTTTTGACCACCCAATCTGGTGATTTGTAACGCTCTTTAACAGTTCTTGGAAAGTTTCGTGGGAACGATAATTTTCTAAACATTTTAATGCTAACAAAGGAATAAATAAATTAAATTAAAATTGTTGGAATTTGAATGAATATTGCAACGAAGCTAAACGTTTAAACTGACTCCGAATAATTTGTGCTGGTTAATAAAATAAAATTATAAATACCGCGATCATCACAGTACTCTTGTTTCATATCGCCAAAATGTACTGTTCTCGAGTTATTTGGGTTTAAAAAAAACTCTACACCGCGTTGCAAAATCAAAAAGTATGAATTTTGAGCGTACCATTACCTTGGAAACAATCCACTACAAATGACATAGCTGTCAATGCTTTCACATTTAATGACAATTTCATTTAATTTAAAGTAAAATTTGATTATTTCTTGATGATCATGGTAAAACACACGATTTTGTGTTCAAAGAAACAGTGCATGAGCTGACATGAGCCACCCCAGCCATCACAACATCATCTGAGAATACACCACAGAAATTTTCACACCGTAAAACGATTTTCCATCCAAGTTGTTGTGTGTTCTTCGTATTTCATCATTTGCATTATAAAACTACAAACCAAATGAAAAATTAAACAGTTCAGACCGAGAACCTATCCTCAACTGTAACAAATTATAAAATAGAACCTTAATAACCATTTCCGTGGTTTCGGGATAAGTTCATTTTTGTATTTTACAAATGGGGTAAGTTCTTCTATCTCTTAAACGATTGTTAGGTGAAAATGAAAATTTTCATTGTTTTTCGCGCTGTACGAATGTGTACGAAACACCGCAAGCGCTTTACGAAAAACAGCACAAGCGCCATCTAGCGGCATGTGTTGCATTTGTGCTACTTGTTCTTGAGGTTCTTGTAATTTAAAATAATCTATTAGCTGTTTCAAAACTATAAAAACGCCAACGTCGCATTTTACCGAATTATTTTTTTAAATAAGATTGATAAAATTGTAAAATTGTTATTAATGATTAGAGCCCTCATTGAAAGTATAAATTGCATTGGCTATTATTTTTTTGAAGTGCATGCTAATTTTGAGAGAAAATGCGACGTTGGCGTTTTTATAGTTTTGAAACGGCTAATAAATAAACTTTAAACAGTGCGTTATTGGAACCTGTGAAACCTGTGGAACAATTTAACTTCCTATTAAGGCAAAAATTACCATATGCTACTACAAATGGTTATTAAGATTTTATTTTATACTTTGTTGCAGTTGAGGTTATGTTCTCGGTCTGAACGTTTTAATTTTTCATTTGGTTTGTAGTTTTATAATGCAAGTAATGAAATACGAAGAACAAACAACACTTTGGATGGAAAATCGTTTTACGGTGTGAAAATTTCTGTGGTGTATTCTCAGATGATGTTGTGATGGCTGGGATGACTCATGTCAGCTCACGCACTGTTACTAGTGTTGGGCGATTATGAATGATATAATTGAAATATTTCGATTGTGTCTGAATAATCGAGCATTCGATTATACTTTAAAAATCATTCATAATCGAAATTCGATTTATTCGTTTCGTTCCGAACACTTGTTTTTCGATTCGATGATATTTCGTTTGAACAAGCTAACGAATAAACGACAATTAATCGTGGTGGTAAACTGGGGAATAATCGAACTGGCTAATTCAATATTTTAGAAAAATTTTATTTGACATTTTGAAGTGGCTTTTGTCGAACGATTTTTTCGTAAGACCTACAGGTTGTTTTGGTATCATTAGACGTCTCCTAGTAGTGATATTATGACCTAATAAAAGACTGGCTGTGGATAAATAATATTTTTGTATTTGTTAGATAAGGTGAGGGTGAAGAACATTTAACAATACAAGAATTGTGTGTAATGTTGGAAAATATAACTATTTATAATTTTTAAATTTATTTATTTATTTACAGTGGTTTTTTTTTCAATATCTTCATTCCACTTATTCAAATTTATACTCCAATACTTATTTGTGGATCATCTTAATTCATAATTTTATATTTCGTGATGACACGCATGCGCACTGGACAATAATCGATCATTCGAATGATCATTCGATTATTTCAAACGATTATTTCGATTCATTCGATTATTAAAATATATCGATTATGCCCAACACTATTACTTTCAACACAAAATCGTGTGTTTAACTGTGATCATCTAGAAATAATCAAATTTTACTTTAAATTAAATGAAATTGACATCAAATGTAACAGCATTGACAGCTATGTCATTTGTAGTGGATTGTTTCCAAGGTAATGTACGCTCAAAATCAATACTTTTTGATTTTGCAGCGCGGTTTAGAGTTTTCTTTAAACCCAAATAACTCGAGAACTGTACATACATTTTGGCGAGATGAAACAAGAGTACCTTTTTTATGAAAAAATGATTGCGCTTTCGATTTTTGGCATCAAAAATACGTGTTAATAGGCCGAAAAATTGAGTTATGACCCAAAAACTAGAAGGGCCCCCTTGTCACCGAAAATGTATAGCTTTGACAAGACTTCCATTTACATCATATCAAAGGGCGTCTTTTTGTCTTTTGACGTGCAAAATTTTATAATAATCGGATAAACGATAACAAAAATATTTCCAAAAAATCAGTTTTACATGCCGATTTTTGAATAGATGTAATTTTTCTATTTTTTGAGGTGGGCCTGTAAATACGGTCCTATCTATTATCATTTGTAGAGGGTTATTCGTGGTTAAAATTATGCCACATATTTTTGAATCACCCGATAGTTACAAGTGGATACCTGCCTTTACATTTTTGATAGTTATTAGTGAGCTTGCGCAAAACTTTTGTTATGTTTATACCATTACATCGTACGTTGAAACATTTTTCCCTTAGTGTTAAGGTGCAGTTAGACGTCGTTTTTTTCCACGGTTTTGCCCGTATGGTTTCACCCCTTCGGGTAAAACTGTCTATGTAAATGGAAAACTGTCAGTTTTGTCAACGTTCCAAAAAGTCTAAGCATTCATCACAACGCGCAGTTTTTCCAGTCGAGGAGAATCGAAGACAGTGCCCAATGGATTTAGTCGTAACTAAATATGTCTATATTGACAAAAAATACCGTAAACAATTTATTGTAGAGTATACAACACTTTGTAGAAATTCACCATGTATTTGGAAGGATTATTATCATAAAAAATGCAATTAAATTTTTCATAGATACACAAAGCAGAGATGTCGAATAAATACAAAATACACAATGAGTAACGAGTAAAAACGTGTTTCTTACAGAAAAGGTTTCTACTGGTTACTTATTATTACTACTACTTATTACTTATTACACTTATTACTAATAACTGTTAATGTTGAAATGTTAAACTTAAAGATGAATTCCCTACACACGTAAATACACGCCACGCCACTGTTCCGTGCTAACACCCCTAAATTTAGGAATGGACTCGTCCGCGACCAGTTTTCGTCTCTGCGCACTCCTCCCACCGTGGACGATCTGTCATTTCGCGTTGGGTTAATCAAGCGGCATAGGAGAAACGGTTTATTAAATCATACTACCAACATGCGGCGCTACGTGTTTTATCTTTACAGATTTCTGTAAATTTAAGGGAAGTGGTATGGTCGTCAATAGCACGACCAACTGTATCAATCTCCGTTTGCTTTGCTTCTTTCCGATACGGCCATACCGCTTGTCGATTTGTCCATAAGGAACTAAATTATTAACCTTGGAAACGAAAGTTCGGCAGGCAGAGCACCCAAGTAACAAGTATGTGAATTAAAATGATGGTTAGACGTCAAATCAGAAGTCAGAGTGATGCTTCGGGGTTATAATTTACCTGTCATGTAAGTGTCATTTATTCAAAAAATCATACAAAACGTCGCGGACGACATGCAGACGATACAAACCAAAAGAAGCGTCCTCTCCACAAATCACACATTTCTGTACCATTATACAGTGAAGTAACACTCGTTTTTTATTAATTTGACGCCTTCAAATTTGACAAGTTCACCAAATAATTTGGGGGCAGCACGTGCTGAACGCCATCTCGGTTACTAGATCGGAACAGATTTTTAACCAAGCAGTATGGCCGTATCGGATAGAAGCGAAGCAAGCGGAGATTGATACAGTTGATACCATGGCCGACTCCATCAAACGAGATATGGCCTGCACCCAATAAACTGATCAGCCACTTGTTGTCGGTGCCTTTGATGTCGGGGGTTTGGAAATTGGCGGCCTTGCTTGGAAATGGACAAACGTGCGCGTAGCCGTAAAAAAAATCTTCCAAACTGCTATCCCTTCCACTGTTGACGCTACAGCTGTAGCCAATAGTGATGCAGCGCGGTAAATTGAAAATAGTGATTGAGCGCGGTAATTTCTGACTGCTTGACAGTACGCACGACGGCACGAATGAACAAACTTGGAAGCTTGAAAAGTTACTAGAATAAACAGCATAGAAATTTATATCTGCACCTTTTTTTCACTAGCTGCTCTATTTGCAGTGCGCAGTAGAGCCCTAGAAAATTTGAACCCAAGAGTGGGGGGAGAGAACTATCCGTTTATCCGTGCCTGCACATTTAATCAAAAATGCATTGTTACCAGCGATTCTCTGAACACTGTCAAATCGACTTCGAGCTAGCGCCATTAGTGGCCAAGTCGGGAATTAAAATTTTCAAATTTAAACTAAATTTCAGTAAAAAGAGAAGTGAGTGGGATCTGTGGTGCGGTATAAATCGGCAATTCTGATTTTTAAAGTACTAAAATCAATTAAGTACAAAACCACAAGTCTCTCTAAATAAATTATGCGAAAATTGTAACTTACATTTTATACAAAAAAAGAACATTTTCCTAAAAACCTAAATGTATTCAGGCTAAAATAAAAAGGTATAGTAAACTCGTATCTTACCTTCGCTTCGGCTGTAATACAGTTTTTCTTCAATTAACAATAATCAATCAGGGAACAAACACATTGAATTACTGTTAATTTTGCAATTTCAGCGCAAAGTTTTTGTTCAATTAATTTGGTTGAATTGATAGGTATGTTTCCCCTTACAATGTTTGTTCCGGATGGTAATTTAAAAAAAATTGGCGTCAAAATTCTTAGCGTTTAAAACTTTAGTCCATCTAGCACCGTTTTCATGATTATCCACATAATGTTTAATTTTGCATCGTTTTCATCTGCTTATTAAAAAATTTTGCTCATAATTTTTTATTTCGCTTCTAGTTCTTCGGGCTCAGTATTTAAATCGGAAATTTTGGGTTAAAAAATGTTGCTCCTTTAACCAAACGTTTAATTTCTTAATCTTAAAGATCTTCATACAAAAATTATAAAGCCGAATCAGTATTAGCTTTTAAATAACCACAAAATTCTTAATTGCTTCAAACCATTTTAAGCGGAAAGCATTTGGAAATAGAATTGAATTAAATTGGAAAGAAATAAGTTTAGCCCGTTTTTTAAACATATATTACAAATCATAATAAAAGATACAGTTACAATAAATAGTTATTTATCTACGTGCCATTACTTTCGACCATGCTTTTCCTACAGGAATGCTTCATTGAAATTCCCGATTATAAAGATTTTAAACCGCTGTCGATTTCTGTCCGAAGAAAGTAGCAATGGTGTGCTGGAAATACTCTTCAAATCAGCGAACATGGTGTTTTTTGGTGCAATATAAGGGTTATAAGGTGGATTTCTCAAAAAAATTACAGCCCCGCTCGTTCAGATTTGCTTGAGGTTTCGTGGTGTTTCGTGGCCCAGATGGAAGAAAACTCAAGTTTTGTTGAATTCTTGTATAATTAGATTATCTTGTATGCGGACACAAAAGACATCGGATGTTAAGGTTTGGCCTCGTGGAAGCAACTCCCAATGCACAATTTCGAATGACACCAAAAAAAACCTCAAAAAAATGCTTTTAAATGAAACCTTGGAGCAGCTGCTTCACGTAACTTTATGTACCAACAGTTGATTTTGTCTATAGACTTCCTTTGTAATGTGACACAAAGTTACGGGTTGCTTCTGTTGCATTTTTGGCCAAACTGCACCTAGTACCACAAGTTCTCACATAAATGGCCCTTCTACTTTGAATGTGTTTGATGCTCTGAACATAAAACGGACAATACTGTCTTTCCAACCAAATAAAACACTTTTTAACCATCTTTGCTATAAGAATAAAGTGTAATGAATTCAAATGATTAAATTGACACTGATGTTTGAAAGCTTGAAACGTCCATGTATTTAGCAATTGAGAAAATAGATGTCGCTAGACCGTATTCATTTTGACGTTTCCACAGAATGCACTTTTTGAGTTGAAATGTGCAGGCCATATCTCGTTTGATACAGTCGGCCGTGGTCAATAGCGTGGCCGACGAAAATGACATTTCGCTTCACTCATTTGGCCGTTCCACCGAGCCTAGTTTCCATTGTTGAAATTGATTCTATTTGACATTTCCATTGCACGGCAGGTCGAGACCTCTACCGTCGTTTGAGTTTAAAATTTTATCTGTCAAGCGCTGTCATTTGGCGTCAAACCAAACTTTATTTGTTAAAGAAATAAAATAATTTTGTCATACATGCATTAAGAACAACGTGGTGAGTTAAAATAGCTTTCAAGGAAGTTTTCAGCAATGGTAGTTAAACTTGTACTTTTGGAAAAAGCGTAACTGAAGCCCAGTACAACAAACAGTATGTAGAATCGGACCTCGAGATGCTATAATAATGAGTTCGCACAGCGAAAATATCACTGATGTGAAAGGGCCCATTCACCGCCGCATGCGGCGAGTAATAGGTCTCAGAAACCAATCTCAAAAGACACACAAAGTGAGACGGCCTCATGATACATAAGTCATGGACAGCGATTTCGATGATCGTGCAGAGACTTGTCGCGAGGCAGATTTCAGTCTACCACTGAAGTCGGTCTCAGTCAAACCCGTCTCATAGTGGTCTCAGTGATACAAAAACGCCCTAATACAAGCCCATTCACAGTGAGGTTGGTCTCAGAGACCTATGTCTCGCCGCGTCCTTTAAGATCGGTCTCAAGAATTCCTAGTACCTGCTGGCCTTTAAGCCATGGAAGTGTAGATACTAACGGCAATACTAAGTTCAACACTCACTGCAATGAGTAAACCGAAGAAAAGGCATAAGTTGTATATTAATTAACAGTAACTAAGTAATGGTAGAATTATATTCGAATTTCGAGGTTTTATTCTGCTATTCTGCCCTGCAGAGGGCTCTACGTGCCGGCTGCTTCAAGGCCTTCTGATCTGAATCAGAATTTCATGGCCAGTGAGAAGGCCACATGAGTGAAGCGAAATGTCATTTTCGTCGGCCACGGTCAATAGAAACTACTCATGCCATCTTTTGGTTGTGTGATTTCAAATATAATCCATGAATAAATACAAAAATCCAAAATATTAAGCAACCTTTGGCGCGCAATGTCACATTGCATTCAACCATTGTCAAAAGGTTTTTTCAATTATAACTGCTTCTATTTTAAGTTTGAATTAATCTGCTACGTGTTTTGGTCGTGGTTTTTTCGTTTTATTCTTATTTGGATTTGATTGTTTGTGTTATGTACTCCTTAAAAATAGACTGAGAAGGATTTAAGTCTCGAAGGCTCGAATTTAGTTAAGTTCCTATACTGGAACTCTAGAATTTGGTAAGTCGGGATTTTTTTGCCAACAAAAGTACTATGTAATTCACATCTTCAGCTCTGGTATGAACCTCTACACTCAAAAGGCAACCTCTAAAAAACACATCTAAAACAACGTCTGGATAGCTGGAAAATATAATTCTAATGGAAACAGTGCTTCTTTACTTGTGAGGGCTATTCAGGAACAAAAAAAAATCATTTTTGAGTTGACATCTATGATGGACACTGTTTAAGACTAATGTAGTGAACATAATCTAATCTGTTTAACTTCTACCTTGCACATGGTGTTTCGAATTAAATACGCGCGTTCATTTCGTACCAACGCCACAAAAATGTAGGTAACTCCCATTTTCCCGTTAAGGGGTATCCGTCCAAGATTTCAAACAAAACTACAATATAACTGCTGAATGACGGTCAGCACTAAAGTGGAGTCATTACAGTAAAAACAGAAAAACCTCTTACGCATAAAAAGTTCTAATAGGTAAATTTGTTGTAAAGCCATCCGCGTGAATCTACCAACGAAAACACTCAAGAAATGTTAACACAAACTATTAAATGCACAACTTCTCTACAGGCCGCCATCTGAAAGTTCTAGACCAGCATGTTATTAGTCTTTATTTACTTATTTAGTTCCTTAAATTTTTTGCAAATTACAAAATAATGTTAAATGACCGTTTTTTTGAGAATGAGGAAGTCGCCAATTTAAAATGTGAAAATCAAATACATTTGTTCCTTTCAGTAGATGTTTTCATAATTTGTGAAAAGTTGTTAATTCATTAATAAATAATTTTTGTTTATTGTATTTCTTTCTTTTTTGTATTAAGAACACTTAATGAAATTCTGCTATTAAACACACTTAACCGATTTTCAATAAAATTGGTTATGTTTGTTTAAATTGCAGAAAAATGAAAAATAAAATTGTGTAAATAATAACACAGCATTTAAATTTGCCGCCAATTTTAGTTCCTCATACTACCAAGATATGGTGCCACTATCGAAATTTTGAAGACCAGTGAATTACGTGTAACTTGATTTTCTATAACTACTATATTCTATGTTTCGCGTACTCTACGCGTGCGGACAAAACCATACGGGTAAAAGCGTGGAAAAAGAACGACATCTAACTGCACCTTTAGTCTAACCAATACGAAATCGAGTTAAAAGCTTATAATATAACGAAGTTTATAACGTTTGTGATGCGTAAACTCACTGTTTACATTATACGTAGTAGTGTCCCACATGTAATGTTGTACAACGTTTTATCTAACGTGATGAGGAGGCGAGGATGGATAAATTGGAAGATCAATCAGCTACAGAAGAACAAAAATGCTACCGTCAAGGTTTATACAAATAAAAATTAATAATCTATAAAATTGCTCAAGTACTGACAATGATGCCCATTTTGGCAAACTGTTTTGTGTTGATAAATTCGTTAAAAATGACGATGGATTTGATTTATTACATTTTTTAGAGGTTTCCTGAAACGTTTCCTATAACGTACCAGATAGCTTCTGCGCTATTTTTTATACACGCTGTATAATTTGTGAAGGGTATAATATGATTTTTTCACCAAAACACGCTTTTTTAATTTATTATTCAAAAACTAAGAATCTTCGAAAAGTAGGCCTTTCACCACTTTAAAGGGAAAAGTTCAGATTCAAGTCTGGACCAATAATTGCTTTGCTCATTACAATTAAAGGCATTGGCAACTTAGTTTACCTGTTTTATGTTTCAACGAAAATTTAAAATGTGGTTCATCTTATGTCGGTAGGTCCTTTTCAAAATTTTCTGCGATGAAAAATAAGCGAGATAATCACTTCGAAAAGAAGAAATTCTGACGTCACAACCGCCTCTCATCACAGAGTCCTCTTATCACTAAACCCTCTCATTCACTAAAAACTTGACAAATATTTGAACATTTTCCACACACAAAATAAAAAATTAACTACTTTCTCGACTTTTTTCTGTTCTAAACTTTTAACTTCGCGAAAACATCTCAGAAATTTTGTCAAGTTAATCAAAACTCTGTCAGTGTCACTTAAAAGTCAAAAACTATTTGATCTTAAAATTGTACCAAATGCTCAAGAGGCGGTTAGGACGTCATAATTCCAACATTAAATTGAAATAACTCGAGTTAAAGAGCAGATACAGAGAAACGGTTTTCACTACTGTAATAAGCGTTTCCAGTACTATCATTTAAGACAAAGTTGTTTTTTAAGTTGCCAATGCCTTTAAGAAATTAAAAAAATTAAGAAGTTAAGTGGAACTCCCTATTTATTGTTTTTGTTTCTCAAAGATTATTAAATTGTCTATCTAAAAACAAAAAAAAATCAAATATCTAAAGTTAATAACTTGATATTAGACTTTAAAAGTTAATTTCAGCAACAATGCACATTATTAATGAGTCAGTTGCTTTTATACAGGATGGGGCGCGAGTGGGGTATTTCTGAAATGTTTTTATCTGCAACTTTTAAAACATCTTTCGTCGCTCTCTATGCTTTAGTAATATTATAAATTAAAATTTAAGTCAAAGAATGCTTTATCTTAATAATGTCAAAAATTTTCATAATTGTCAGTTTTACTCCGATTTTAAATGCTCAATAGAACACACGATGAATTTTTGAAACTCACTTCCAAAGTGTTTCTTTTAACTAATATAACAAGTGTTCAGTAATGTTTCTGGTCAGATCGCCTATGTGTGGCAATTGTCACAATAAACGTATGTCTCGGAAATAATGACACATGACAGCTGTCAGTGTTCCGCGGCCAAAAATTCACACGTTCAACTGAGATAATGCTTACAGAGTAAATTCTTGAACGTCTGCATACAATTATTATGATCTGTAATGTGATTTTTATCAAAAACTCCTAAATGCAAAAATAAGACAGTTGATAGCAAACCATATGAACTTATTACGCAACCTACGTTCATGCTAGAAGGAGAAAACCACAGCAAACCACGACCAGAATCAATATTGAACACATGTTAGTATGGGGCGGTCTTTAATGAGCTCGTAATTGGACCCCAATATTTGATGGAAACCACAATGGGGAAGTGTTTTTCCACCTTTTACAAATGGAATTGTCCTTACTGTTAGAAAATTTAGGTCTTACGGCGGTGGTTCCAACAAGATGGTACGCTATTGTTACAGATCATGAATGCATAGCTAATACGCCAGCAACTTTACGACGCGTCCGTCAGTCGGCTCTCGGAACACTTATTACACTCATTTTTGCAATAAATAAATAAATAATTCGTTTAATTGGCCTAATTTGATTAACTGTCATCCACTGTCATCTTGAAGCTTTCACCTACATACTTTGATTACAAATTTGAATTAAATTGAGTATTGTATCAAGTGTTTAAAGTTTTCTGTATA
The DNA here is from genome assembly GCA_939628115.1 of Tribolium freemani. Taxonomy (NCBI): domain Eukaryota; kingdom Metazoa; phylum Arthropoda; class Insecta; order Coleoptera; family Tenebrionidae; genus Tribolium; species Tribolium freemani. The sequence goes on from OW626793.1 coordinate 3,499,268, forward strand.
TTTGGTTGCATTTTTAAAGGTTTCAGATGTACCCCTATCGTGCTCCACCCTGTAGATTATTAGTAATCTGTGAAATTAAGCAGCGCTGACTCCGGCCATCTCTTGGATGAGTGACTGGGTAAAAATTTAATGTAATACCAAAACAACTTCCTCTAACTCGTCTTTCGGAGGAGACGGAGGAGACCGGGACCGTCAGTCCCGGTTACTACTAGTGGTCTGTGGCGGCACTGGAACCACAGGCGATTCACGGTTGCTCGTAACCGTAGCCACACCACTTCCCATGACAAGTAACAGCCCGCCAGAACGACACTAGCGACACCACTTCTTGGCGTCGAGCGTCACACGGGCACGCGTGCATTATTTCAGTTTAGTTGTTTCGATTTTGTTATTGTAATAAAGGAGTTTATGAAAAGTGAGTTTCGTTGACCTCTTCGCGACACACAACCAACACACATTGGTGACCCCGTACAACACACGCATCGACAACACCACGCAACAGTGCACGTTACAACATGCCCGATAACCCACCAGGACCTGTCCAGGTCGAGAGGGTTACTGTTAAACCGCCACCCTTTTGGAAAGGTGATCCCAAGCTGTGGTTTATCCAACTTGAAGCCCAATTCAACCTCGGCAAGATCACAAGCGATACAACCAAGTACCACTACGTGGTCAGTGCAATCGACACATCAGTCCTTCAACAGATTGCAGATTTCGTGACCAATCCACCCGCGGTTAACCAATATGAAGGTATCAAACAACGGCTTATTTCTACATTTTCGGATTCTCAGGAACGCCAATTGCGTAAACTACTGTCAGAAATGGACTTAGGCGACAAGAAACCTTCGCAATTGCTTAACGAAATGAAGCGTCTGGGTGATTCGGCAGTATCCGACGAATTACTGAAAACTTTGTGGTTACAAAGATTGCCGACCCACGTACAATCAGTGCTCGCAACCAGCTCTGACCCGATTCAGAACCTTGCACAAATGGCAGACAAAATCGTGGAGATACAACACTTGCCCTCAGTTTGTACAGTTGCGACCCCAACCGAAGATATGTCCGCAGCTATTCTGCAACTCACAAAGGAAGTCGCAGCATTAAAGACTGCCTACAATACTGGATTTAAGCCGCGACGATCACGATCACGACCACAGACGCCAGACCGTTCAAGCAGGGACTCTTGTTGGTACCATCGTACATTCGGCAATAAAGCAAAGAAATGTATCACTCCCTGCAACTTCACTAAGTCGGAAAACCCCACGCCGCGCCAGTAACGGCGGCAAGCGACGCGGCGTGCGACAGCCGCACTATTAATGCAATCCATGCCAGTCGACGCCTCACCATCACCGATCCAACCACTGGTATTTCGTTTTTGATTGACTCTGGTTCGGATATTTCAATCATCCCCAAGAAAGCACGACAGTCGACAGTAAGTGACCTCGTACTTTACGCCGCCAATGGCACTGCCATCCAAACCTACGGCTACGAGAGACTTACCGTCACTTTGGGATTACGACGTCGATTAATTTGGAACTTCATCATCGCTGATACCAAACGAGCAATAATTGGCGCCGATTTATTGCATTATTTCGATCTTTTAATCGATATTAGACGGGCCAGACTAATTGATAGCACGACAGGAATCTCCAGTGCGGGCACATGCATTTCCGCCTCTCACGCTGCAGTGCTGTCAGTTTCACCGAACGCTCGGTATCGCGATCTGATCAGGGAATTTCCAGCTCTGACAACTTTCCACAATGTCGAGCCGACCCTTCCACACGCGACCCAGCATCTAATCGAAACCACCGGACCCCCAGTGGCTTCAAAACCACGGAGACTCCCTCCCGACAAACTACAAATAGCCAAAAAAGAATTCGAACACATGATGGCGCTAGGGATTTGCAGACCCTCCAACAGTCCGTGGGCAAGCCCTCTCCATATGGTCCTGAAAAAGGACAGCAACTGGCGTCCGGTAGGCGACTATAGACGACTCAACGCGGTCACTAAAGAGGATCGTTACCCAATACCTCATTTACATGACTTCGCTCACTTGCTTGCTGGCAAGACCATTTTTTCAACCGTTGACCTTGTTAGAGCTTACCACCAGATTCCGGTCGAAGCGAGTTCTATTCCGAAAACCGCCATTACCACACCTTTTGGCCTTTTCGAATTTACGAGGATGCAATTTGGTCTGCGTAACGCTGCTCAATCTTTTCAAAGATTCATCCACGAAGTCTTGAATGGTCTCGACTTTTGCTTCCCCTACCTGGATGACATTCTCATCGCCTCCACTGACGAAAGGGAGCACACCGACCATCTTCGCAAAGTCTTTGAAAGATTATTAAAGTACGGCCTTACTATTAATCCCGAAAAATGTTCTTTCGGAAATTCCAAAGTGAAGTTCCTTGGGTACGAAGTCTCGGCAGATGGCACCAAGCCCTTAACCGACCGAGTCGATGTCATTTTGAACTACCCGCTACCAAAGACACCCAAAGATGCTAGAAGGTTCCTAGGTACAATTAACTTTTACCGACGTTTTGTACCTCATGCAGCCGCTCATCAAGGCCCTATACACAATCTAGTCAAAAACAGCAAAAAGAACGACAAAACACCGCTATCTTGGACTCCCGAATCGAAAGCAGCATTCGAGCTGTGTAAACACGACCTCGCTCAAGCGACGCTCTTAGTACACCCTACAGCTACCGATACTATTTCGCTCACAGTCGACGCTTCTGACTTTGCAATGGGGGCAGTACTCGAACAGAACCAAGGAGGAAGTTGGAAACCCTTAAGTTTCTTTTCAAAAAAATTGACACCGGCCCAACAAAAATATAGCACGTACGATAGGGAACTGTTGGCAATTTATTCCGCGGTTAAATCGTTCCAACACTTTCTCGAAGGCCGTCATTTCGTAATATACACAGATCACAAACCACTTGTGTACGCTTTCACGCAAAAATCCGACAAGGCAACTCCGCGACAAGCACGACATCTCGACTACATAAGCCAGTTTACTACTAACATCAACCACATTTCTGGTAAATCCAATGTAGTTGCCGACACCTTGTCCAGAATCAGCGAAATTGACACGCCAACTCCTATCGATTACCAGACACTACGCGAATCACAAGACGTAGATCCCGAACTGCAAACACTCCTGGCACAACCCGATTCTACAGCGCTGAAACTGAAATTGTTCACCGTTCCTGGTTCAGAGAAACAAATTTATTGTGACGATTCTAACCGCAGAATCCGTCCGTTCATCCCCAAAACCTCACGGTATGAACTTTTCAAGCACTTTCATGGTATGGCCCACCCCGGTATCAAAGCCACTACAAAACTCCTCACTGACAGATTTGTGTGGCTTGGTATTAACAAGGACGTCAACCGCTGGACTAGAGCTTGCATAAACTGCCAGAGATCCAAAGTGCAGAGGCATACACAACCACCGATCACAGAAATTGGTACTCCTGACGAACGATTCGCAGTAATCAACATAGATTTGATTGGACCATTACCACCTTCAAACGGCTTTACCTATTGCCTAACCTGTATTGACCGTTACACTTCTTGGACCGAAGCCATTCCGCTAACCGATATCACAGCCGAATCCGTTGCTAAAGCCCTGTATTCCGGCTGGATCTCCCGGTTTGGTACGCCGCTGAAAATTATCACGGATCAAGGCAGGCAATTCGAAAGTTCGCTATTTGCTTCACTTTCCACCTTAATGGGTTTTCGCCGCGCGAGATGTACACCATACCACCCAGCCACCAACGGCAAAATTGAAAGTTGGCATAGAACACTAAAGACCGCCATTAAAGCTCACGCTTCACCAAACTGGACGGAACATTTACCCACCGTTCTCCTCGGGCTGAGGACAGTCATTCGCGATGACACCCCAGTCTCAGCTTCAGAAATGGTTTATGGATCAACCATTCGGCTCCCCGGTGAATTTTTTCAAGGTTCAACCAACACCATCGACCCTGCGACTTATGTGGGACAATTAAAAGCAAATATCGCAAACGTTCGTCCAGCGTCAGCTCCACATCATGACAACAGGCAGATATTTGTACCCCAAAACCTCGACACCTGCACCCACGTTTTTGTCCGAAGAGACGCAGTCAGAAAACCTTTTGACCCACCTTATGATGGCCCCTGTAAAGTCCTGAATCGAACCGAAAAGTATTTTACGGTGGATCTCAACAACAAGTCAACCAACATTTCCTTGTGCAGACTGAAACCAGCTTTTCTGCTCAACGACAACCCCATTCGGCATGACCATACTTACGCCAATTGGGCTATCACATCCGAAAAGACTGATTTGAAGAAGACTGTCAGATTCAAATTATAAATAGGTTTAATTGTTTATTATTTTAATTTTCTACTTTGTTTAAGTTTTTTTCTATTCCTCATTGTGGCTCCACCACTGGCAGGGGAGTACTGTGGCGGCACTGGAACCACAGGCGATTCACGGTTGCTCGTAACCGTAGCCACACCACTTCCCATGACAAGTAACAGCCCGCCAGAACGACACTAGCGACACCACTTCTTGGCGTCGAGCGTCACACGGGCACGCGTGCATTATTTCAGTTTAGTTGTTTCGATTTTGTTATTGTAATAAAGGAGTTTATGAAAAGTGAGTTTCGTTGACCTCTTCGCGACACACAACCAACCCACAGGTCGTTAGAACAGATCAGAGGCTGTAGATGCGACCTAAAGACTGTGACTCTGAGTGTTGGCATTACCACCGCACGCATATTTCTTTTATTTTATTTATGAGCATTATTGTTACCATAGTAAGCCATATCATAACCACTGTAACTCCATCATGGATCATTTGTTGGAATTTATAAGGGATTTTAAAAATTTGCCGTAAATATTAAAATTTTAGTTATTTGACTGTAATAAAAATAAATGATGAATAATGGCCTAGGAGTAACGTTATAGTTATTTATTCACCAAGGGAACTATGGGGATGTTAATTATCGTTGGCAACGGGTGTATTATCCAGGAGGGCGTTAGGCAGACAATACGCTGCTCCAACTCGAAATGACAACCTACATACACCTTCTTACGGTTTCCGATTTTCGGTGTGACTAGCCATTTGTCGGTGAATACCATAATGTCAAAACGATTTCTTAGGAAAATTCTGCATTTTTCACATGCACAAATTTTACTTTTTCGATTCTTTTTGTCATCCTCTGCCTACCTCCAAATTTTTACTAAACTGTTCCCTAACGCTCTGTGTAGTTGCAGTTGTATCCTTGCAGAAATGTTTATGAAGATGTTGTTATTGACGTAGAATGTATCAAAGTTACAGAAACTTGTGCTTTTGTCTTAAGAACGATGTCTTTGCTAATTTATCATAAAAATACAAAAACGGTAAGTTATATCTGCAAAGTAATATAATAAATTACACTGGGAAATTATTTCTAGATTCAACATAAATCAGAGATTGTACTGTACGAACTTAAAGATGCGGAGCAATCACCTATTTTTGCTAACAAGATTCTAACGTTAATTTGTGAAGTTAAGAAATATGGTAAAATTGTTGTTTCTTACAGGTAAGGCAGCTCTTCCGCGGGGTTATTCACGAATAGAATTCAAATACTGTAATTGTAATACTGTATGCATTTACTCAGCCAAACCTTAGGTATATTAGGTATATTCGATTTTTCAAAATGTACCTATTTCTGAAAAGGGTAGACGCAAGGGCAGTTCAAATAATATTCAAAGCGATCAAAAAGTCCTCCTATCAAGAAAGCATAGAAATTAAAGGACGTATGTCTGCGGAATCCAAACCTAATGTCAAAGGAAAAATGTCAAAAAAAATTAAGCGAATTAAATTATTGTTGGAATCCAGTTTTGCCTCATAGACACCATTTACGGGTCGTGTAGCGTTCGGGTGTTATTTGTGTCACGGACTCACGGTATCGAACAGTTTACGTTTGAGGTAATTTCAGTTTAAATTTTGACAACTCCTGAACTAATATCACGACACCGAACACACGTTCTCAATACTCTTACCTGATCGAAGGACATTTTTATCGTTTTGTATTATTGGGCTGTATGAATAAAATTGAGTAAATTCTTTTACTTCAAATTTTGCAAGTAAGTAAAATCTGCATATCTAAAATGTATGAGTAAAAATGGAAGTACATACAGTGGAGTCTGGTTATAATGAACTCCGAAAATGCATCAAAATCTGTTCGTTATAGGTATACGAAGTTCGCTATAAGCGGTAAATTAAAAAAAGTGTTTTTGTAGCAGTTATTTTTACTTTACATATGAAATAAGACGAAATATCTAAGTATTTATAGTAAAAAAAATGAATACTTTTGGAAACAGTAATATAGTATATCGGGTGTGTCAAATGTTGCGGATAAGCTCTTGAGAGTGAATACTAGTGGACTTACTGACCGCTAACGAAATAATTAAAAAAATCATTACTCCTTATGTAAGATGCAGCAGCTCGTAAAAGGTTCAAAAAATGCATACTTTAATGTGGAATTGTAGGAAAAGCAGATTTGTTAACATTGTTTTTAATTATTTATTTTAATGTTTACTTGAATTTTTATCTAATTTTTCGAAAAGAACTGTAGGAAAACATTTACTTTGGTTTTTAAAATGAGTTAAAAACACTATAGTTTAAAAGTGCAGCAACATTTGGCAACATTTAGTTATAATACTTTTGTTTAGTTTAGATTCTCACCTGAGGATGACCACTTTGTGGTTGAAACGCGTCGTGTTGCAAATAAACGTTTGGTGTGAAGGGATATTAATCGTTGTTTTTGTTAAGTAATACTTTTGGTTAATATCTTTCTAAACGTATAAAAATAGGTGTACTTGTTCGGCGTTGCCAGTTTTTGTTTTTGATTTCAACCAAATGAAAGGTTTTGTGATTTTTTTTATCGAAAATAGTGTTCTGTATAGCTCTATCTAGCTGCCCTTAAGAGCTTATCCGCGACTTTTGACACACCCGATATTCTGTGTGAATTTTATAGTTGTACAAATATTGTAAAGGGTGATAGTAGAGCTCAAAAAAAGTGAAAATAACTCAACTTGCATTCATAATTTCTGAGATAGAGAGTTTTGGTGGGCGAATAAATTTGGGACCAACAAAAATTTTAAACAAATATGATCTCTTACTTTAGTTCTTTGACTTCTATGACACTGAGTTAAAATTAGCAAAAAGAGCTATAGAAAAACAGGTCTTTTGCACCAATTTTTCTCGGCGAAGATACCACTGAATTTCATCTCCTCAAATGTCACCACCTATTAGTCATATCGTTCGGTTAGAATTACAAAGTCGTATAAACATAGGGCATTATTAGCTGTTTCAAAAAAATAAAAAAGCCAACGTCACATTTTCTCTCAAAATTAGCTGTTTTAAATTATTCATGCACTTGAAAGAAATAATAGCTATAGTCCATCCGGAATTAAAATCAATTGTCAATGTCAAAATTTTTGAAATTATGTTGGAACCCTGCGACATTGCCATAGAAACGAAGCCTGGACGACTAACTTTAAATGGAGTTACCAACGTTGAAACAATTTGACAATTGATTTTAATTCCGGATGGACTATAATATAATTTATACTTTCAATGAGAGATCTAATCATTAATAACTATTAAAAAAAAACAGATCAAAGCATTGCGAGTATTACTATGCAACTAATTATTCTACGAGCTGTCAAAAATCTCAACTTGTCAATTAAATCTTCCAAGATTATTTAAGTAAAGAAAGATTAATTTTGATTAAATTTATTAATCATCAGGTAATAGTAACGTGTAAGGAATGATAAATTACTTTAACAAATATTCGAAATCACTTCAAATTGGTTCAAATAACTCGACATTAAATAATTACCTCTACGTATCGTTGGTAACGTAAATTAGATCAATGCTTTGATCTGTTTTTTTTTCAGATTGAACATAGGGCTATGTTCAGAGTTAAAAAAATATCCCTGTACATTATACGACAGTGTAATTCTAATGGAACGATATAAACTTTGAAAAAAAGTACTCAGAAGATGCAAACCTAGTTGATATTGCGTTTTTTGACTAATTTTTAGACGCTGAAGTGTATCCTCTGTATCTCAAAAACTTGTAAAAGAAGTAAAAGTTCGGATAAAACAAGATGATTTATTTTGACTTCCTTTGAGCTCTATTATCATAAAATATTTGCACAACTATCAAATTCGCTCAGTAATTATCTTTAAAAACACACATTGTTATTGGTTAAAATGTTTTTAGTTATTAATTCAATAATCTGTTTATCAGTTAACACTTCTCTCGTTCCTTTGTCATTATCAACGCCAACATATTTCTCAAAATTTGGTGAAAAGTTCGTTATAACCAGAAAATTGCATCACATTTTAAGTAAAATTGAGTATAAATTGGGTTCGGTAAAAAAATACATTAAGCTTATGGAAAGATTTTCGGTGTTTGGAAAATACTACGTTATAGCCGGAAGTTCGTTATAAGCGGGTCCGTTATAACCGGACTCCACTGCATAAGTAAACGCATTTTTTAGCGAGTATTTGCTTTATCGTCGAGGTTTTACTGAAAACAAAATGAATAAAATAAAGCAAATGCTTTTTTCATTGAGCATTTGCTTTATTTTATTCATTTATTTTTAAATTGTTAAACCTGGACGTTATGCAAATACTCGCTAGAAGATGCTTTTACTTTTAGTAAAAGCTTATATGTACTTCATTTTTACTGATACATTTTAGAGCACTTACTTGCAAAATTTGAAATAACAGCATTTACTCAATTTTATTCACTGTCCCTGATTTGATGTAAATATTTATTACTCGTCAATTGACTCAATTGTTTGTGTTGTGTCATCTCAATATGTATTAGTTATTTTATATTTTAACGATGTTTGTTTTATATCAGCAGATTCTTTTCAAAATTTCCTGCGATGGAAAATAAGCAAGATAACTTTCATCACAGAATTCTATTATCACGGAACCCTATCAATCATTGTTGCACATTTTCACACATCTTTCTTCACTTCTTTCTGTCTTAAATTTTGTTTGTTTTTAATTTCGCGAAAAACTCTGGCAGTGTCGAAATGTATTTAATCTCGATTTAATCTTAAAATTGGAGCAAATGCTCTGGAGGGGCGGATATGAGGTCATAATTCCCACTTTAAAGGCATTGGCAATTTAAAAAGCAACTTTGTCTTAAGTGGTAGAACTAAAACACCTGTTACAGCAGTGAAAACCATTTCTCTGTATCTGCTCTCTAATTCAAGTTATTTCGATTTAAAGTTGGAATTATGACGTCATAACCACCTTTCGAGCATTTGGTCCAGTTTTAAGATCAAATAGTTTTTGATTATACAGGGCGTAAGCGAAATAAGTACATTAATTTTAACCAGTGGTAGAACTCATCAAGACAAACACTTTTTCTATGTACCATTTTTTCAAAATCGCATTTTTTAAAATCATTTTTTCCCCTTACAAATTAACGAGCTTCTTATGAAATGCTCCAACAAAGAAAAGTAAAATTTTAAGTAAATTTTATTTTATTTTCATGAACTTGCTTGGAAACGGTAATTTTGTCGACTAGGTAACTTTGTTTTCAGTGGCGTGTAAGAAAATTGTGTAAGATTTTAAAATAATTTTAACTCAAAAACTAAAACGTTTTGAAAAAAAAGTTATTAAAAAAAATTAAGACAAAATTTAGGACAGAAATAAATGGAGATAGTAGTTGACGTATGAAAAATCTTCAAATATCTGTTAGGTTTTTGATGAGTGAGGGAGTTTAGGGATAAGAGAGGATTCTGTGAAGTCAGGTAAAATAAGTAGCTAAAACACCGTGACCAATACATGTATACCTTAAAATCGAAACAAATTGAATTACAAAGCCGATAAAGAGAAACGGTTTTCACTACTGTAATAAGCGCTTTCAGTAATATCATTTCAGATAAAGTGGTTTTTTTTTAATTGCCAATGTCTTTAAGGCATCCCAAACAAGTATAGCCAAATCGAATCCTCATCAGAGAGAAATACTACTAAAGAATTTAAAATTTCAGGGTACCAAGGGAAAACGTATTAATGCAGAGAGGGTAACAAATTAAAAGATCACAAACGTCAGCAAAGTCTGAGTTTATTTATAACATTAATTTTTCCAAAGTTTTATTACATACAAGGTGATATCAGGGTAAATATCTCTGAAAATAGACAAACAATTAGAAAATCCTGAGACAGGTCAATTTTTATTTTCAGGGGGCACCTTTTAGTGTACTTTTGAAAGTTCTAACACCAACCCCTTTGTTAATACAAACAGCCCCCTTCCAATTTTAAATGGCATGACCCCCTTTATGATAGCTCAAATGAAAGGTATTTTGACCAGAAATTCGGCTGTGTGATTTTTTTGAGTTTCAATAATTTTTTATAAAGTTTCTTGGTGCTCAATTACTTGATAATTCACCGTTCAAAAATGGTTCTTTATCAAAAAGTCGACTGTGGAATTTAAATTCAATGTGCCGCTTCGCTCAAATGACTACTGTAGTTTCTGAGAAATGTCATCGCTGTCAAATATTTGATTAGTTGTCTCCTCATTTTTATTCATTTTCGGCAATGTTGTTTCTGTCGTAGGGTTTGTCTTGATTTGGGTTTTACATTTTCGTGCTTTTTTGAGTTGTCTGAGCTGTCGTTTTCTGTTTGAAGCGTTTTTGCTTTTTTTGACGGATCCATCACTTTTGACAGAATTCACAGTTTCGATTTAGCGGCACATCACGTTTAAAATTCATAGGTGACTTTTACAATAATTTGTTCTGTTATTCTGCTAAATCTTGTTCTGCGTAATGTAAATAAAAATACTCAAAACTCAAAAAAAAATTACACAGCCGAATTCCTGGTCAAAATACCTTTCATTTGAGGTATCACAAAGGGGGTGATGCCATTTGAAATTTTAAAGGGGTTGTTTGTATTACAAAGGGGGTTGCTGCTACACTTTTGAAAGTACACTAGAAGGTGTCCCCCTTTAAATAAAAATCGCCCTGTCTCGGGATTTTTTAATGTTTTGCTTATTTTCGGAGATATTCAGGGTGGCTCGTTTTCAAAAAATCACCCTGTATATGTAATGTAATAGGGATTCTAGGTGCTGTGTTTGGTTAGACACGGAACAAGGCAATTTTTTTGATGGTATTAAAGTGAGTGGTTTATTTGTGTATGTGTGAGGAACAATAATATCTGAACTGCCCTCGTAGCAATTAATTTTTTTATTTTTTTTTGAGACATTTTTTATAAAATGTCTATCAAACTTGAAATGTATTCACATAATGAAAATATTATTATATTATAATATTATTTGTGAAAAACCCTATACCAACGATACAGAGTGCTCCAGGTTTTATAGCCGAGGCAAAAATAAATGTTTCTAGTCGAGTAAAAAACAAATTAATAAATTAATTAATAGTCTAAACGATGGGGTACGCTTCCATTCGATGCTTTAATATTGTTCAAAAGTTTTAAGGTGTTGGTATTTTATATATTATGCTAATAAAATTCCTTTAATTTTTATAGCCGTAATTGCTAAAAAATAGAATTATGCAATAATTGATAAACTTTTGAGTATTGAAGAAACAAAAGCTCCAGTAATTTATGGCAAGCTTTGTGGTAATTGGTGATCAGGTCAGAATTCCTTGTCAATAGAAAAAGACTCGCTACGATGTTTACATCCTTTCCGGATTAAAGCGGTCTTTTTGTAAGGAATTCTGACTTGACCGCCAAACACCACAAAACTTGCCTTAAATTATTCGAGCTTTTAGATCGACAATATTAAAATGTGAATTACTCAAAAGCTATCAACTTTCGCATGATTACATTTTAGAAATTATTCTTCTAAAAAGTAAAGGAAGTTTACCATAAAGGGAATACATCAATAACTTTAAAAAATCCCAAAATTAGTTTTTAATGCCTCGCGGCAATACCTTAAAAATTTTGAACAATATCAAAATATCGAATGGTAGCGTAATTAATTCAGTATCGTTTAGACTATTAATTTATTTTTTTACTCGACTAGAAATTTTTATTTTTGCCTCGGCCATAGAAATTGAAACACTCTGTATACAAGTATCATTATTAATTGTACTTTTTCATGTTTTTTTTTTCTTAAATATCCAGTGATGGTGTTACAATGTGTGGGCTATTTCTAGTATTAGCCTACATTACAGACAAGTACAAGTCAGAACGCAAAATTGATGTTGTTAATGCCATACGTGTTGCAAGAAGAACTGGTACTGCATTTCTTAATACTAAGGTAAATATTTTGTAGTAGACTTGGTTTATAAAATTACTAATACTTTTTTTTTAACAGAAACAATTACAACTTTTATATTCATGTATTTCTGAATATTTAGAAAATTTTGGCGAATACACACTTATTGATGAGTGTAGTCCTGATACTAAGTCACAAGAAACATAAGAAGGTTGTAATGTAATGCTGTTTAACAAGTATTTTTTGTGACGGTTTTTGACGTAAGTCGTTATAAAATGAAGTGTGGTATGTACTTTTTATAGATAGGACTGATCAAGGCTCTCAGGCCGAAATCTGTTTCGTAAAATAAAATTTAAAAAAATGGGAGCGAATTTTTGTTTACTGACACCTAAAAAGGATTGGTTTAGAAAAGAGAATTAGTTAATGTTAATTATTTAATTACTTAATTTAGGTTAAAATAATAAAACGGTGGATAAAAATGGGACGACAAATTTTTGACACCTGAAAATATAAAATTCAATAAAGCTAGCTTTATATCCGATGTGACCTCTTATAAATTGCAAAATCTCAAAATGACAGAAACATCACTGACAAGGGACAACGTCCGGGTGACTATTATAAATTATGAAATTCTCCATTTTTGTTTATTCGTCCTTCAGTGAAATTTTGAAGGTAAATTCCGTAAAAAATGGTTTTATACATAGGACATAGGATCAGGATAACTAAAACAATTAAATTCGTCGCGACGATACCTGTAGTTTTGGTCAAACATGTGAGGCATGGCACAGTCAAGGAAAATTCTTCGCCTTGAGAAGATACAATAAACGTATCGAAACTTTGCAACATTTTAACTGTTATCCCATGTTGGATAAAAACATTTTCTACGGAATTAACTTTGAAAATTATAAATTGTGTAAAAAAAATTTATTAAAAACACACGGGTCTGAGTCCGCTCGGGTCTATTTTCCGACTGAGAATAATTGAAGTGATGGTAACTCATCTGCATCAGCATCAGAGACGCAGGTTCATATCCCGGGATGGTTGGGCTAACTTAACCACAGCCCAACCATTCATGTGCTGAACGATTTCTTTATGTCAACTAAAAGAGCTTGAAAAATGCTGGCAAATGCTGTACTTTAAATAAAAAGTGCTGGGAAAATAACGGAGTTTTTTAAATTTAAATAATTGTTGGGCTAACTTAACGACAGCCCAACCACACCGAGTGCCTACGAGTTTTTTATGTCAACTAAAAGACCTTAAAAATGCTGGCGAATGCTGTACTTCAAATAAAAAGTGCTGGGAAAATAACGGAGTTTTTTAAATTTAAATAATGGTTGGGCTAACTTAACGACAGCCCAACCATTCATGTGCTGAACGATTTCTTTATGTCAATTAAAAGAGCTTGAAAAATGCTGGCGAATGCTCTACTTCAAATAAAAAGTGCTGGGAAAATAACGGTATTTTTTAAATTTAAATAATGGTTGGGCTAACTTAACGACAGCCCGACATTCATGTGCTGAACGATTTCTTTATGTCAATTAAAAGAGCTTAAAAAATGCTGGCGAATGCTCTACTTCAAATAAAACGTGCTGGGAAAATAACGGAGTTATTTAAATTTAAATAATGGTTGGGCTAACTTAACGACAGCCCAACCATTCATGTGCTGAACGATTTCTTTATGTCAACTAAAAGAGCTTGAAAAATGCTGGCGAATGCTGTACTTTAAATAAAAAGTGCTGGGAAAATAACGGACTTTTTTTATTTAAATAATGGTTGGGCTAACTTAACGACAGCCCAACCATTCATGTGCTGAACGATTTTTTATGTCAGCTAAAAGAGCTTGAAAAATGCTGGCGAATGCTCTACTTCAAATAAAAAGTGCTGGGAAAATAACGGAGTTTTTTAAATTTAAATAATGGTTGGGCTAACTTAACGACAGCCCAACCATTCATGTGCTGAACGATTTCTTTATGTCAATTAAAAGAGCTTGAAAAATGCTGGCGAATGCTGTACTTCAAATAAAAACTGCTGGGAAAATAAAGGGGTTTTTTAAATTTAAATAATGGTTTGGCTAACTTAACGATAGCCAACCATTCATGTGCTGAACGATTTCTTTATGTCAGCTAAAAGAGCTTGAAAAATGCTGGCGAATGCTCTACTTCAAATAAAAAGTGCTGGGAAAATAATGGAGTTTTTTAAATTTAAATAATGGTTGGGCTAACTTAACGACAGCCCAACCATTCATGTGCTGAACGATTTCTTTATGTCAATTAAAAGAGCTTAAAAAATGCTGGCGAATGCTCTACTTCAAATAAAACGTGCTGGGAAAATAACGGAGTTATTTAAATTTAAATAATGGTTGGGCTAACTTAACGACAGCCCAACCATTCATGTGCTGACCGATTTCTTTATGTCAACTAAAAGAGCTTGAAAAATGCTGACGAATGCTGTACTTTAAATAAAAAGTGCTGGGAAAATAACGGACTTTTTTTATTTAAATAATGGTTGGGCTAACTTAACGACAGCCCAACCATTCATGTGCTGACCGATTTCTTTATGTCAACTAAAAGAGCTTGAAAAATGCTGGCGAATGCTGTACTTCAAATAAAAACTGCTGGGAAAATAAAGGGGTTTTTTAAATTTAAATAATGGTTTGGCTAACTTAACGATAGCCAACCATTCATGTGCTGAACGATTTCTTTATGTCAACTAAAAGAGCTTGAAAAATGCTGGCGAATGCTGTACTTCAAATAAAAAGTACTGGGAAAATAAAGGAGTTTTTTAAAATTAAATAATGGTTTGGCTAACTTAACGACAGCCCAACCATTCATGTGCTGAACGATTTCTTTATGTCAACTAAAAGAGCTTGAAAAATGCTGGCGAATGCTGTACTTCGAATAAAAAGTGCTGGGAAAATAACGGACTTTTTTTATTTAAATAATGGTTGGGCTAACTTAACGACAGCCCAACCACACCGAGTGCCTACCAGTTTTTTATGTCAACTAAAAGACCTTAAAAATGCTGGCGAATGCTGTAATTTATTCAAAAAGTGCTAAGAAAATAACACTGGTTTTTAATAGCGAAAATTGGTGGGCTAACTTAACAGTGGCCGGACAACTCAAACACATCAAACTTTATGTCAGACGTACTTACTTATAGAGGTACATACATACAGTCATATCTAATGCGGGATGTATTGTTCAAAAACCTTAAAATATAGTAGTAGCTAGTAGTAATAAGTAATAAGTATTCATAACTAAAATGATACGTTTAAAATACGTATTAATACGTTTAATAATAAACAAGTCTGGTATAAACCAGACTTCGGTTCGGTTTTTAGACTGTACGTTAAGGGCCAAAATTCCTTAGTTTCGAATGTAAACGACCAAAAGTCATTTCCCGTTACACATTTTATGTACTCTACGTCAACTGGCCATGAGAGGGGCTATACAAGGGGCCATGAGAGGGGCGCGCAATAATTAATAATTTATTTGTCCGTCCGGGTTGGAGGACACACGTTTTCTTAAACTGATCCTTATGCAAAAAAATTCTGCTGTTTTCGAATCCGAAGTTCGATTTTCTGTTTGGAATTGCCTTCATCACGAAATTTTGTGTTTAAATCGTCATATCTTCCTTCTAGATAAATATCTTCCCTTTTTGTACTCGTAGTGTTGCCCAATTCTCTCAGTTTATCTTTCTCAAAACTAAAATGTGTGTATGTACGTTAAAAAGTACATCCACTGAGTAATCTTTTGTGAAAAAAAGAAGATTCTATCTTTATCCAGAAGGAAGATATGACGATGTAATCGAAAAATTTACCCAATTTTAAGTTTTCCAAATATTTCTACAAAAACGAGTTTTTCATGATAAAGGCAATTCCAAATAAAAAATCTAACTTCGGATTTGAATTCCGCAGAAAATTTTGCATGAGGGTAAAGGGTAAGTGTTCACTAAACAAGTTCGTTTTTGAGGTAAGTCCTCCCCCATTATAACCCACATCTGCGAATGTACGACACTGAATTTAAGCAAGCGCGCAATAGAAGGATCTAGCATATCACAGGCTAATACCGCGAGTTCGTTTTAACAATTTTACGAGTTAACGATTGACAATTTTGAGTTAAAACAAAAGGCACTTTATTCCTGACAGATCAGTACAGGGCCTAAAGTATTTCAGTTTCTTTTTAACACTCATAGCTCAAAGGAAATAATGTTAAAAAACACCAATTTTTTTTAGTTTTTAGGATTTCTCTCTAAATTAAATAAAGCACTGATAGCATTTTAAAATCCTTTCTCCCCTAAAGCCCGAATAGAAGAATGTATCCTGTAAATAACTTTTAATAACGGCTGTAAGACAACGAGGAAAATGACTGGAATTCGACGCTTTTTTAGTGTGGGTATTCTCCCCCTTAAATGCAGGAGATATAGTACTTACTTAGGTACAGTCACGACCAAAAAGAATGACACCCCTAAAACCGCAGCCACAAATATTTTCGATATGACACCGTTAATGTGTACGTTTGGCTAGGTCATAAACTATCTGGACAGTTTGTAAACCAACCTGATTGTTGAAATTTATTACCTTAAAGATTTGTCAGAGGGGTGTCATTCTTTTTTATCGTGACTGTACATCATATATCGTTTATTTTTTTAAATAGACTCACTTGAATTGGTATTTGTTTAATAAAAACACAATAATTAGTAGTTTATTAAAGAAAATATTTCATACTAACATAAAATAAACAATAAAAAAATAATTTAGATAGTATACTTTTATAAACACCGATAAACAAGTAGGGCACAACCTCTTAAACCTTTTTCCGGGGGACAGTGTGTGTTCACTTTGTCTTGGAGATCGTCATAGATTTCCCATTTTTCATTTGGCCTTTTACAGTAGGCAATAAAATGGCCTACATCACTAGCAAGCATTCCCTCATCAATAATTTCAACTACCCCCTGGAGTTTGTAGTTAAGGTTTTTATGCGGTAATGCTATATTGGCAGGAATTTGGCATAACTGGACACTTCTATTTGTGTTGGTCAATGAAACTGATGCCCAGTCAATAAATACATATGTAGTTTGTAATGCTCTTTGCCGGGTAGACGGTCGACTGTAGGGTTCGTCGAGGACTTGGGGACTTTACCAGGGAGACAAGCTCCAAATAAACTGTTTATTCCAATAATAATATATGTACAAATAAATAAATAAATAAATAAATAATTCCCTAATCCTAAAAGTATGTACAAACGTGGAGCCGAACTCCGGTGGTCTTTCGCCGCGCTCCTCGAGGATGGTGTGCTGGTATTGTTGCGCTGCACGGAGAGTACGGTACGGGGGGGTAGTATTTCGCAACGCTTCGGGGATGGTGTGCTGGTAATATTGCGCAGCACGGAAAACAGGGTACGGAGGGAAGCGCCGGTAGTATTTCGCAGCGCTACGGGGATGTTGTGCTGGTAATATTGCGCAGCACGGAGAACAGGGTACGGGGAAGCACTGGTAGTATTGCGCAGTGCTTTCGGAGATGGCCTGCTGGTAGTATTTCGCAGCAGGCCACGGGAAAGGTGTGCTGGTAGTATTTCGCAGCACACCTGGGGCTGGGACCTCAGGCCATCTTGCCGGTAGTATTACGCGGCAAGAAGTGTAGAATAGTACGCGGAGCTCGCCTTTTATTTGGTCCGGACCAGGTACGAACGTAAACATCGCGACAATAACATGACCAATTGCGGAGGGGGATGCATTCTTTTTGATTTTCTAAATAGGATCCCCGTGGACGTTTAGGTTTAGTTGCACCTTCCCCTTTCCAGTTTTCAACTGCTCGGTCTTCTTCATCTTTCACTGTCTCGTCGTTTTCATCGTTGGTTGTTTCCACTTCTTTTAAATTTGTATGTGTTTTCTCTATCAAAGAAAGAGGGTGGTCTGCTTCTTTGGGTACTGCTGACTATAACTTGTCTTCCCTCAAACGATAAATGTAATTTAGAATCGTTCAAAATATTTTTGCTCCATGATTTAAATAAAGAGTCAGATGATTCTTGATAAAGTTCATCACTATTGTCTTCCGTCGAATTATTTGCTTCTGCATCATCACTTTCCAAATGCAAAATTACTTTTTCCGTAGTTGATTCGCTTCCGTCTCCTATCAGTTTTTTTAACCATTCTTTTTTAATTTCGCAAGTAGTTACTGCACCATTTTCTTCTCCTTCAGTTTCATTCTGTGCAACAATCAAAATAGCCAGCAAAATATTTCTGACATCTTCTATATTAGAACAAAGTAATATTTTACTTAAACTTCTAACATAAAAGTGTCTAGTACTTTTTCTCTGCCCCTTCAAGCATTTTAAATTTACAAGATTTTTTATGAAATGGGCTAACATCGCATCTTATAAAAGTTTTTGGGATCTGATTTTGATGATTAAAAAGAATATTGTTACAATGGTTAATGTATGTTGTTATACTGTTCATCTGTCCAAATTATTTAGCAATTCCTGACAACATTGCTAATGGCATGTCACAAACTACTTCTTTGGGAGTAGCTGCTCCATCTCGAATCCACATACGAAGCCATTGGGCAATAGAATCCGCATCATGACGTTCTGACAACATATCACAAACCAAATATTGTGATTTTGTTAAGCGATCATTAACCGTGACATTGTAGAGAAAAATTGACCCACTATAACCATAAGGTCTCTTTATTTTCCGTACGACATATCCAGTTGCGTCAATACAAATTTTTGAAAATTTGTGTGTTTTACAATATTCATTAAAAATATGTATCTGAGATGTACTCCAATAATGTACCTAAAATTTGTCAAGACCAATATCTTTTATGTATGTGCTATAAGGTGTTTTATATTTTGATAAATAAGTAGCCTGTATCGGATCATCAGCCAAACGTTGGTGTTTTAAGTAAGTACTAGCTGCAACTCTAAGTGTTGTTGAATTTGGCAAATGTGGAGATTCACTGTCCCCAAATTCCGTTAATTTTCCAGCTTCTCGTCTTTTATATGCACTAGCTGACCAATTTTCCTTGTTCATTTTTTGCACAACTCTATGTTCTGTCGACGAAAGATGCCGTTTTTTTATGAAGTTTAGAACATAAGTTTCCACTATAAGTCGTAAAAAATAACGCCCTACTTTCTTCCTTCGGTTCATGTGTTAAAACTGAATAAAACTGCGAATTACATTCAGTACAATGTCCGAAAATTGTTACAATGTTGTCTCCGGATGAACTCACTGTTGCTATTTTAAAAGTTGTACTACACGGTAATTTGGTGTGATCCCAAAAATGAGAATAAATAACAGAAGTCCATTCAAAAGGAGGCAGTACTTCATACACTTTGGTAATATCATACCTACAAAGAACAATAGTCACCTAAGTATTCATAAGAACTTGTTATGGTTCTATTCTACAATTTATTGAATGGTAACGAGTTTTTCTTTGTCTCAAACACATTGAACTAGTCCCTACTCGTATACTTAGGGCCGATTTACAGCACATTTCAATAATATTGCATCAAAATTTTAATTCGAAATCAAGTTGATATTTGTCAACATTCACAAGTATCAACTTAATGTCGATTTATTTAATTGTAATTTCGCTTTTTGTAGAACTGACCCTTAAACTTGTATTAGCTGTTTCAAAACTATGTAAACGCCAAAGACGCATTTTATCAAATTATTTTTTTAATAAGTTAATCGCGATTATAAAAATAATAAAAAAATTAAATAATACAATAAATCAAACAATACAATACAAACAATAATACAACTTATATAAGCAATAATTTTAAGTGTTTCAAACTTTGAACTCGTTACCAATTAATTAAAATGCCGTTTACCGTTTGTAGCTTTTAGACAAAGGCTTAATTTTTTTCCATTCTTCTGGAGAAAGGGATATAGTAAAACTTATGGCCGTACTCATAGTCGAATCTTGAGTCAAGCTCAGTCTCAAGTAATGCTCAAGTACAGGTTCAGCTACTATAGACGATTCTCAAGTATAAGTACAGGTTCTGCGCATGCGTTTATAAACTTTCGTGGAGATGCTCGAGAATCTGATGTTGGAGAATCTTCTGTTTCGGATTTTTCGTGGTCATGTTTATAATTCAATGGTTCCTGTACATCAACCAGACTGTACTTATTAGATAAAACTAAATTATATATATATTTTGGTTTAATCATTATCCCATGTGTCTTCAAAGCGTTACTAATATCGGACCAAATGTTGTTTGAAGGAAATACAGGACGCCCATTTTCTTAAAATAAAACGTCTTTGTTTTGAAACAGTATTTTTTTAATGATTGTGTGTTTATCACTTAGCTGTTCACCTTTAAAAAATATGCTTTTTATAATTATTTATTAATTACTGTGGCGGGTTTTTGTGTTTTTCATATTTTACTTATTTTTCTAATTTGAGTTCCAAAAGGGCCTGAGCAGTTTTTCCCACTACAGAACGAATAAATTTATATTGAACGTAGGTTTTCCGGCTATGTTGCGGAAACAGTTATTTTTGGGAGAAGTGATGCAGTCAATTAAAAACATTTTAAATTTTTTAAAAATAAAAGCATTTAATGAAATAAAAATATTAAAGATTACAAGTTGATAAAAATGCGATGAGTAAATAGTTTCATTTAGTGATGTACAATATTAACGAGCAATCTAATATAAAAAGGGCATTCACTGGAAGTTGAATCATTACAGAATAATTAAATCTTATGTGAAATGATAATAACAAGTTTATCTTAGAATCGCAACTGGCAAATTTGTCATTTGTTTTCAGACAAGTAGTATTTTCCTTACAGGTGGTTATGACTTGTTTAAACATTACTTAGTTCACTCAAATTTTAAAACTAATAATTGATGATTGATCTTCCTTCATAATTGTATGTCAACAACCGAAACAATATGAAATTAATCATTTTGTTGAAACAACAGGATTTAAGAAAAATAACACTTACAGCTCATTTTCCAAGAGGGAATTGGTAGCCCCAATTTCACAAGTCTTAACACCAAGAAGTAAAATTTCACGAATTGTCACGTACCGTGATTTTATTCACTTGAAATTAGCGACTTTACATTCGGAAGTACTATCTCGGAATTATCGACAACCTGTTTTCTCGGACAGCTTTTATAACCAATTTTGACCCTCTTTGTTATCAATTTACTGTTAATTTATGACTTTGTTTTCCAGATCTAGCATATTTCTGTGAACTAGCCAACCTATTGCGAAACTTTGGTGAAACTATCCACGATAACGAGCAACTATCTTTGTCTTAACTAATAGTTTTGGTAATTTTCTTAATATAATTAAACTTTTTATGATTTTGTTTTTCTGGTAATTGCTCCCCTTTTTATCTTAATTGACGCAAATATGGAATAATTGTGACATCCGAGTATTGCCTAATTTTGAAGTAAACAAGGGCCTTTTTGGCCCGTCACAACCACTCCCCCCTCAAAACAAAAACATGGGTTCTCAATAACCCATGGCTTTTCCTTAAACTTATTCTATACATCCTTCTTTTCCTATTGGAACCGTTACTAATATGATTGATTAAAACTTATTAAATAAAAACAACTATTCCATTCCAATAGCAAAATGTAGGATGGTTCGGGTTTACAAGGGTTGATACGTTCGGACAGACTATTCGCGTGCGCGGTCACTTTTGCACACACTGAACTTCTTTGCATTCACCAATGTTAACGTAGTGAGCTTCTTCCATAATATTGGGTAGACGCTGTAGACAACGGCAACGGCGGTTAGAGCGCTTTGTTGGAGGTTGGAGTGTGCTAGGATATCAATGGCTTCTATGTGAGGTAGCAAAGTGAACATGACTCTTGGTGAAGAAGACGGTACGTCGTCTGGAAAATCAACTCTGGGTTGGGCTGATCTTTGCTGTTTGCTCCTCAGGTTCGGGTGTTGTACTGTAGGTAGGTAGTGTGCGTTTAACCACCCATTCACGAAGTCCATGAATGATGCTTCTGGGGGCTTTGAACCCGGTTGGTTGGAGATGATTGTTTGGGTGTAGTCTTCACTGACTTAGAATTTCTTTTAACTACCCCCATCTTCTGGATTCGATTTCTTGCCAAGTTACATCTCACACCTGGTAAGGTTGTGGTTCATTTGTAACAATGGTCAAGTTGATCAACCAAGGGTGGTCCACGATAGGCTGAATTACAGTGGACTGAATCACTGGATACAGATTTTCTTGTTGATACTGGGATCCTCTTGTATGTTGTGACCAATAAGTAGGTCCTTGTCCCATGTCGTGTCCCTTGCTATAAGTCATTATTCTCCCAAACCCTTTTGTGTTTCAACAAAATTTCTATTTTTTTTCTAACTATCTACCCAATAATATTTAAAAACCCAAGGATATCTATATTAACTAAAATCTCTAACTTATCTTTTTAACTGTTAACTTTTCCATCTACTAATTATATTTCAAAATATATACATATATGAAGTTCGAAAGGATTTTCAGCAAAACTTATGTTCCGGGATGAACTTGAACTTAATTCTGAATAAATATTTCGCGAAGGTAAAGCGTCAAGACACGGTTCTGTTTCACTTAATGTAAGCGGTTCATTCTCAGCATCAATATTTGTCAAAGGAATAACCGAAATTTCATTTCTTTCGTCTAAGTACCTGGAAACCTCTTTCCTATGCTTCAAGGAAGGAATCACAGTGTGAAATATCACAAAACTTGCGATAAATTTCTCGAGTTCTGTGCATGGTAACTATGTTGATAATCATTTCGGTTAATCACTTGATTACTCTTCAGATCGAATAAAGTCTGACCATTCCACTTGCTATGTCTGTTATTGAAAACAGACACTAAGTCGTTAATTGATCACGTGTAGGTTGCGTATTGGTAAAAGAAGAAAGTCCGGTATAATGATTATGTTTACTTTCTGGTAATCACTGTAGAAAACCTGAATTCTAAATCCTTTCTTGGATGTCGTTTCTTGTCAATTAAGATCACCGTAGTTGAATAAAGAGCTTTCAATTTAGTATATTAAGAAGTTCTTCCACCACTGCAAGTTCAACGAAAAGTGGTGGTCGTGTTAACCTCCTCATTATCCTCTTGAAGAAATTCTTCTACGACGTATACTAATCCAATTACATCACCTTGTAGTATTTTGATTGGAAAGTGATTAAGAGTTAATACTTGGTCATTTATTTACTTTTGTTTGTTATTAAGGGCGAGTGCTGTTTATATTTCTGGTCGGTATTTCCTGTAGGATTCAATAATAATTACATCTGAATCCAAGGGTTTGTCAAGTAAGCCTACACAAAGCGCGCGACATCGTGCTGGTACTCATAATTCGGTCATTGTTCGGATTCTGGTTGCATGATTAAATAAATGTTCTGAATTTATATTACTTTTCATGGATTTTGTTCATCTTTTATCACGTTTGGGCCCAGGGTGGTAAAAGATAGACTTTGTCCTTGCGGATGTATGAACGTTATCTTCATCTATAACTGTCTTTATACTGATTTCATCTTGTTGCAACTCTCTATTAATTTCTATCAATTTCTATCCGGATAGCTTCTTCACTACTTCATTACTTCTTGCTTCACTTGTACCAACAGGATTATCCTCCGGTCCGTTAGGCTGCTCCTTGCGGTTTACAGTGGTCCGAGGGTCCTTTGGTGCAATGATACCAAATCGTATTTCTTCATTTTCTTCAAATCGCCTTTCTTCACTTGTGACAGCGAGATTATCCTCCAGATCGTTAAGCTGTTCCCCAAGGTTCACAGTGTTCCGAGGGTCTCTTGGGACATTGAAGTCGATTTGTACATCTTCAATTGTGTCAACGAGATTATCCTCAAGATCGTTAAGCTGTTCCTTAAGGTTCACAGTGTTCCGAGGGTCTCCTGAGACATCCAAATCGGTGACCTCTTCACGGTCCAACAAATTCTTATTTACATCTCGAAAATTATTCATAACTGCGTCAACTTTTGTCATTACATCCGCGTGTTCCAAGCAGGCAAATTTTTCTTTCGTTTATTTGTGAGTTTATCCAGATCAATCATGCGTATTTGATCTTCAATTTCTAAAGGTATTCTGTATCCCAGAATTTCGACCATCTTTTCTAACCAGCAAATGTTTACTTTGAATTTATGTAAAAAATCCAACCCTATTAAAATTGAACCCTTGAATCGTATTGCATTTTCTACCACGATGAACGTGTCTCTAATCACAACCTCATAATCCGGGTATATGTCCAAGTCAATTTGTCCTTTATTTGTTATAACAGCGCCCTGCACGTCCTCAAGAATTAAATTAATTCCGGTAATTATTTTAAGTAGGTCCAAGGTTAAAACAGAGTATTTAACCAGCGAGATATCTGACCTGGCGTCGATAAGAGCTTTTGACTCGCGTTTATTGACGATAAGAGAGATGGAATTGTGATTTAAAATTTTGATGAGCCATATACGGGGCTGAGAAGTGTTATTTTCGGAACTTAATTCCTGTTGCGGGTTGCACCACGAGTTTTGGGCACAGTCCTGCTCTTGTTTATAGGCGTGTTGTTATTCTCATTGCGACCTGGTCCTCTTGCTGCATTTTCTTTTCGGCAATTACGACTGTAGTGTCCCGGTTTTCCGCAGGTAAAACATACGCGACATGGTGATTTAAAATGTCCCCTAACTCCGCAACCGAAGCACGTTAGCTGACGATATTTTTGGGTTTGATAAGGGTGCCGCTGAACCTGCTGTTGACCGTGACCTGGCTCAGTACCCTTTTCTGTATCTACCACTCGTTGCATTGTTTTCTTCTTCAATCGTTTTTCAATTTGTTCCTGCTCGTCTGCTTCTTCCAAAGCATCTGGACTGGGTAACATCACTCGTTGTTGTACTGGCATCACCAATCTCTTTAAGAATTGTTGCAAATATTCATTTTGCAATTTTGCACTTGCCCATTCTTCTCAAACTCTATCTCTAGTGTGTTTAATTGTGGCAGCTCCCAACGTTTGTATACGTTCTGCGAATTTGGTAACCGCTTTTCCGACCTGTTGTTTACATTTTCGGAATTGATGAAGCGCATCCACCGCTGAAACCTTCTTTTCAAAGCGGTGAATCAACGCTGCCTTTAGTCTATCCCGGGTGCCTCCTGCACCTTGCGGGTCTTCAGTACACTCGACCATGCGTCGAGCTAGATCTTGATATTTTAGATGAGTGACCTTGACAGTTTGCAATTGGCTCCATCCTTCTAATTCCGTAGTGTCTTCGACAAATCCGATAAAGGTTTTGAGCGATCCTTCGCCCGAATTTATTGGGATTAAATGAGATGCGGCCGTTGCCGATCCCAATGATCTTACCTTACCACCGTCGTTTATCTGGTCGTTGTCAATAGGCGAACGATTTGATTCATCCTCAGAGTGTATTAGAGGATTCGAATTCGGCATCCTTATTTCCTTTCAAATTGCCGGTACTCAACGAGAATGAACGCTTATTTTACGCTTTTCGTTTATTTTATGTTTTTGCAAAATAAAAATGGTCTATTTTTTTTGCAGCAAATTTAAATGTATTCGCGAACCACGAATTTTATGTTATTGTATCCGTTTGGTTACGACACATAAAAAGGAACGGACGCATTAGATTTCCTTATCTTAATTACCACGATTTATTTTGTACGAGTTCAATGGTAAAATTTCATAATTTTCCGCCGTTTTCGACTTAAACATAAATTTCGCACGCGAACCCCATCATAACTTTTATCATACCCTCTTTAACTTGTGGATTAAGAAATTATTAAGAATAATTCACAATTTTCATCCTCCAGAAAATTATTTTAGTGCTTAGATGTAATTAACCCAATAAGATAAAGACAATCACGTGATGCTACCCTTCCTGCTACTGTTGTTGTGTTCTTAAAAAGTGCCTATATTTTTAATCTTAGTTCAGTTTCCAAAGTGTTTTGAGACGAACAATAATGGGTAAGTACCGAGATATTTTTTTCTATGATTTTCTTATTTTGACTAACAATGCAGGTGATAGTTTGTGCCTTTTGTTGTATGATATGTTAATATTTCTTTTTATTTTTATTCTTTATTTTTAACTGCTTTTGTGAAAATTATCAATGATCTCTCATAAATTAACCATTTTGATTATTATTAATTTTTAATGTAATTATTTTATTAATTTTTGACCCAAACTTAATTAATCTCCAACAACCAAATTCTGTTTGAGTTTAAGCCCAGTTTAGACTGTTAACTTTTCTTTCTTTTGTTATTACAGAACATCCCGCAGGCTACTTGGGGGAATATCCGATTTCTAAAATCAGCATAGTTGGCGACCTGACCAGCTCAGAGGTATACGGAATACGGTATACGGAACGGTGGTCCAAAGACCTTACGGATGTACTGGGGCGCCTTCGAAACGCGAAATGCTTTGGTCACCTGGGAATTTAATGACGGTCACATGATCTATGCAGATGTTTGGAAGAGATAAATTTTGAGTGTGTATGTTTATGAATTAAATTTTTATAAGTACCTAATTGCGTATGATTATCAAATTTCCTTTACAATTATCTTTCCCAAAAATAAAGGTGCGTCTTTGAAATGAAGAAGTTAAGAATCTACGTGGGTAGGTTTTAATTTGTAATGTGAGCCTGAATGATTCTATTATTAATTGCCAACTTTTTTTATTTTTTTTATTTAAAGAAATCGCTTCAACCGCAAGGGTTATTAGCGTCTAATGTATTTACATTGTAATACTACTATTTACAATACACTCGTCGTAGTAGTTGATTTTTTGGAGTAACTTCTTTAAAGCTGCCATTTGGATGTCAAAATGGTTTTTAGGTCATCAGTGATGTCACATGAAGAGCGGAATTCTTTTGTTTCAGGACATAGTAATAGGTGTTCAACATCTAGTGTAGCTCTTGCACATTTGGGACAAACTGGAGGCACTTGGTGGGCTAGTATGTAACTGTGTGTTATCCTTGTGTGGCCCAGACGCAGACGTGTTAGTATCACTTGGGACTTTCGGTCTTTGGGTATTTCTAGATGCTGCTCAACTTTTGTTATTATTTTTCTTAGGGGCGAAGAACTAAGTGACCAGTAACTTTGCCATTGCTCGACTGTTTTACTTTTTAGGTGATTCTTCAGGTCCTTAGTAGAGCTTACTTCACAAGTTGAGGCTGATATTGACTGGTGGGTCGATTTTGCTAAAGTATCTGCTTTCTCGTTTCCAGGTATTCCTATATGTGAAGGTGTGTAACAAAAGGATATTTCTTTCCCTTGACTGTGTGAGGCGGTGCGCAGATTTCTGATCTGAACTAGCAAAGGATCTAATTTGAAGAGACTTTGAATTGCGTTTAAGCCACTTAATGAATCAGTGCATATCATGTACTTGGTGTGTGGAGAGTGTAATGCGTACTTCAAGGCTTCGGCAATTGCAAGTAGTTCTGCGGTAAAGATGCTTGCGTAGTTTGGTAGGCGAATTTGTTTTTCCACGTTGTTCGAGTATATTGCCGCACTAACACCATCACTAGATTTAGAACCGTCAGTATACAGAAACTCTGCACTTAAGAAGTCTTGTTCGTAATACTGATTAAAATCATTAAGAAGCACTGATGGGTGAGTTTCTATTTTGCGAATAGAAGCCAGGTTTAGGTTTATATTAGGGATTAAGGCTAGCCAGGGTGGAGTTATTTCATTGTTTTGACGAGGTGTGGTAGGAGGAAGCGTCAATGTGTATTTGGTTAATAACCTGTGAACTCTTGATGAAAGCGGTGGGATCAATTGTACAATTTGATCATAAATGTTGCTGTGGTATTCTGGGAAGACTATTTGATAATTTGGATGGTTGGGTGTGGAACGAACAGTTGATGCATACGTAAGAGTTAGAAGTTCTAATTTGAAACTGAGGGGAATCTCTTGGGCCAAAGTGTATAAGCTATCAACTGGCGTTGTTCTAAATGCTCCAAAAACGGCTCGCAAAGCGGTATTCTCAATAACTTCTACTTTTTTAAGTGTTGATTTACAACATGTGCCGTAAGCAATTAGGCCGTATTCAATGCGTGAACGGATAAGACTTCTGTATATACTAAGTAAACTGTTTGTATGCGCACCCCATGAATTGTGTGCCAAGACTTTTATTAATCTAATTAATTTGCCACAGGTTACCTTTAGGTGTTCCACGTGTTGTTTCCAAGTAATGTGTGAGTCAAATATTACACCTAAGAATTTTGTAGATTGTTCTTGCTGGATGACTTGATTGTATAACTTCAGTGTTACTTGATTATACGGAACTCTTCTTGCAAATACGATGCATTTTGTTTTTTCAGTGGAAAATTGGAAACCGGTTTTGTTTGTCCATTCTGCTAAATTATTTAAAGTCTTTTGCATGTTGTCTTGTAATGTGCTTAGATTCTTGCTTTAGTGTACACAATAATATCGTCTGCAAAAATTGATAGAGAGGTGGGAAAAGAGACACATGATGCGACGCTGTTTATAGCTATTAGAAATAGCGTAGGGCTTAAAACAGAACCCTGAGGACATCCATTTTCTAGTTCTCTGGGGTCTGATAGTATCCCATTTACTCTTATTCGTATCTGTCGATGACTTAGAAAATTTTTTATTAAATGATACATATTGCGTTTTATGTTCCACTTTTCTAGATTTTTGAGAATTTCGTGCTTCCACACCATATCAAATGCTTTTTT
Organism: Tribolium freemani; assembly: GCA_939628115.1. Lineage (NCBI taxonomy): Eukaryota > Metazoa > Arthropoda > Insecta > Coleoptera > Tenebrionidae > Tribolium > Tribolium freemani. Next base: position 3,528,170 of record OW626793.1, read on the forward strand.
TATGTCAAAGAACACGCACAATGTTTTGTGTCCATATGAGAATGCGTCGTGTATAACTGATTCAAGGTGAACAATATTGTCAATTGTACTTCTGTGGTGACGAAAACCAGTTTGTTCTTTGCATAAAAAATTGTTTTCTTCAATGTACCATAACAGACGGGAGTTTATGATTATTTCTAATAGCTAATGCAGCAAATCAGTGAAATTGGTCTATAAGATGTTGGTTTTGATGGATCGGAATGGGGTTTTTGAATTGGTATTATTATTGCTCTTCAAGTTCATATTTTGTAATTGGAACGTTTAGTACACTATTATTGAGATCTTGTGTTTCATTTTCAGTATTTTCTATTTGTTGTTTGTGTTGTAAGAATTCTTCATTGTAATTTGAGCAACTGGAAGCGTCCTGAAAGTGGTCAGCTAGAATTTCGCTAACTAGTTTATCGTCATGAGTAAGTATGCCATCTTTGTTGTAAATTTCAATGCCCTTATTTATATAATTGCCTTTTATAGACCGAATTTCCTGCCAAATTTCGCGTGAAGAGGTTGTCGGTGTGATATTCGAAATATTTTTAGTCCACGATTCCTTTTTGCTTTTTTTAATTGTGTGTCTTTGTTTAGCACGGGCTCTTTTGAATTCTATGATGTTTTCCATGGTTGTGTGTCTTTTGATTTTATTAAAAGCTGTCTTACAGGCCCGAGTAGTTTGAGCACATTCATCGTTCCACAAGGTACTTTTTGTGGATGAGTGAAATTTGGAAGGGATCTTTCCAACCTGCCGATAGGCAGCTGATAGGATAGCATTAGTAAGTTTTTCAAGAAGAACTTCTATATCTTCCGATTGGATGTTGTTCTCTAGAGCAAGTTCTACGTCTTGTGCATAAGCATCCCAATTTGCCGTTTCCAGTTTCCATTTTAAAGGAGAGTACCAGTTTCTCTTTTTCAAGTGTGAGTGATTTAGTTTTATGGGATAATGATCACTGCCGTGTAGTGCGGAGTCGACTGTCCATAGTAAGAGGGGCGCTAATGAGTGACTGCAAAGAGTTAAGTCTATAGCTGAACATGACCCATTGTTTGCGCTAAATCTTGTGTTTTCTCCTGAGTTTAGCAGAAATAAATTGGCATCTCCTAACAGCTCTTCTATTTCTCTCTCTTCCTCTCTTGTCAGTGTGTTTGGATCCCCATAAAGTATTATGGGCATTAAAATCACCTAGTAGGATTACAGGTTGTGGGAGTTGGTTAATTATATTTTGTAGGTCGTTTTGGATATCAAGAGCATGGGCAGTGGATGTTGGTGGAAGGTATATGCAGCATATAGCTATTTTTTGGTTATTTATTTTTACTTGTGTGGCTACTGCTTCTAGTGGAGTGTTTAAATAAATTTCATCAGCTTGCGTATCCGCTCGTGTATAGATTGCAACTCCCCCAGCAGCTTTAGTGATGTTGAGTCTATTTTTGAAGAGACAGTTATAATTTTTGACGTTACGATGTTTATTCTCCTTGAAATGAGTTTCTTGCAGAGTGATGATAAGAGGTTGTGATTCCGATATTAGAATTTGAAGGTTTTCATAGTGAGGGTTAAAACCATTTATGTTCCATTGTAATAAAAAATTGCTTCCGAAATCGAATTATGTATATTAATAGATAATGTTGTAGAGGAGAGTACCTTAAGGTTTTCCGGTTTGTTGCGAAGGTTGCGAACAGTATCACTACTGTCAGTTGGGAGGGTGTGGTCAGGGTTTTTAAGGAGACGTTCTAATTTTCTGCGGGCTTTTGTACATCTCTGTTTAATATGTTTATTCCCTAGTTTTGGATGTAAGTTGTGGGACATTATTTGTGAGTTGTCGGGCCAGGGCTAAAGAATCTAGACATCCTGATATGTTCTCGAAAAAATTGATAATTTTTTCAAAAGAGAAATCTTGTGGGGTAGATGATGTCTTTAGAAGAGATTCAGCCGGTGCTAGCTGTACTGATAGTGGAGTGTTTTCATCTGTAGATTTTGCTGTTTCGTGAACTAGTGATTGGGCATCAGTTTTTTTCTTTTTTGGTTGTTGAAATGGGGTTTTGAATTGAATTGAGATCCTGTAAGTAGTGTGGATCCTGTGACATTCATCGATGAGTTCGATAGTGTGTCAATTTGCCGTTTTATGCCTCCTTGGGCTATATTATTCTGTGCGGCATCATGAAGTTCCACAATTGTTTGGAGGTTATCCTGTGAAATTTCCTTTGCTTCCGAAGTAGAGCTTTCGTCTTCATCAGTTCTGCCGGATTTGGTAACGTTGGAGTATGTATTTGTGTTTGAGTTGTTATTTGAGGTTTGGGACATGGTTCCTTCATTTGTTTCTTCTGAGTATATTTGGCCGGTTTGAGCGTGGGGACAAGCGTCTGCGATGTGCCCCTGTCCCTTACAAAGGTAGCAAGTCATGTCTCCGTATGTCATAAAGATTCTGTAGTTTTTTTCTCCCACTTTAACGAAAACTTAGTCAGGCAGTTCGATTTCGTCATTTGGTTGAACGAAGATTTGTCTTCTGAAGCTAAGTATGTGGGAATATTTTTGTACTCCAGCTCTCAGGAATGTAACCGGGGAGACAGGAACCAATTTCAAATTTCTTACTATTTCATCCAATCTGTTTGCAGGAATTATGGGACTCACATTTGAAAAAATTATTCGCTTGGCTGGAGTTATCAGTCGTCTGACTTCGATGTAGATCCCGTTTATGGTTAGTACTTTATGTTGAGTTACTATTTCTTCTACTAATTGTTCATTGGCAAGAAAGATACATATTCTTTGGTTAGAGATGCGAGAGGCAAAATGAATTAGGAGTGGGTCGATGATGGTTGCTAGTGAGTCGATATAGTCTTCAAGTTTTAGGTTTTCATTTGCGGCTAGGATGATACCTTGGGTTTCTTTCGGTAGGGTGTTCATGATTTGGGGTGGTGGTTTTTTGGGAATGTTATTCATAATTTGTATGTTTATGTGACAAGGAAAATATGTCTTTGAATTGTTGGTTGCCCAACGCAGAAGCACGCTGGTCACCGATAGGTGAAAAGATGATATTGGTGATGTGATAAGATCTTATCAATATAATGTGAAAGAAAGGAAGCTAATTGATAAGGATGGCTTCGTATTGCGTCTCACCGTTTAAAAAGATGTTTACACCTATGAATTTACAACAAGAGTTTCTCGCTATGGCACACGTGTTTACCGTTCCCGTAGAACCGTGGAACTCTAATTGCCAAATTATTAATTACGTGAAAGTGAAAGTAAGTTTTTCCTATAAAAAGTTAAATTTAAAAAAAAATAATAATAACTTTCAATTTACATTTCCAAAACCAAATTTTCCTTTTCTTTTTGTTACCTTGATAAATGTTTCAAAATAAAAACGCAATTGAGTCCCAATTATTTTATAAAGTAACCTTTGATAAAAATTTCGGCGTGATAGTGATAATAAGTTAATACAAAGTTTCCAACGCGCGAAAGAGATAATTACTCATCGCCCTCTTATCTGAGATTCGACACGACCTCTGATCTTCCTAGTCAATTTTAAACGTTTGACGTTAAACTCGCTGTGACCTAATTTTGAAATAATTTTCTTTTTCTTTTCTTTTCACCATTTTTTTTCACGAAAATTTTTCTTTTACTTTGCGCAAATTCTCCCGAGCATAAATGTGAATCCTACTGACTGCGCCAATTCGTCTGTGGCGGGTTTTTGTGTTTTTCATATTTTACTTATTTTTCTAATTTGAGTTCCAAAAGGGCCTGAGCAGTTTTTCCCACTACAGAACGAATAAATTTATATTGAACGTAGGTTTTCCGGCTATGTTGCGGAAACAGTTATTTTTGGGAGAAGGGATGCAGTCAATTAAAAACATTTTAAATTTTTTTAAAATAAAAGCATTTAATGAAATAAAAATATTAAAGATTACAAGTTGATAAAAATGCGATGAGTAAATAGTTTCATTTAGTGATGTACAATATTAACAAGCAATCGAATATAAAAAGGGCATTCACTGGAAGTTGAATCATTACAGAATAATTAAATCTTATGTGAAATGATAGTAACAAGTTTATCTTAGAATCGCAACTGGCAAATTTGTCATTTGTTTTCAGACAAGTAGTATTTTCCTTACAGGTGGTTATGACTTGTTTAAACATTACTTAGTTCACTCAAGTTGATTCTGCACACATTAACGGCTTTACAAAGTTACGATTTTAAACAATTATTTAACAAATAAAATAACACAATTAATTATAGTTTTTCGGGAGGAGAGTGGTATCAGTTATCATTTATCTCTTAAAAATAGTCAAAGGTTAAAAAGAGGTTAAAAAGGGCACAAACCATGATTTCAATTACTCATGAAGGCGGCTTGAGTTTAGATAAGATATTCGTCAAAAGTGTTAATCTTTACACGATCTGTTTTCTTATAAAGTTTAAGTTCATCCCGGTCATTTAACTAATAAATTTTAAAACTAATAATTGATGATTGATCTTCCTTCATAATTGTATGTCAACAACCGAAACAATATGAAATTAATCATTTTGTTGAAACAACAGGATTTAAGAAAAATAACACTTACAGCTCATTTTCCGAGAGGGAATTGGTAGCCCCAATTTCACAAGTCTTAACACCAAGAAGTAAAATTTCACGAATTGTCACGTACCGTGATTTTATTCACTTGAAATTAGCGACTTTACATTCGGAAGTACTATCTCGGAATTATCGACAACCTGTTTTCTCGGACAGTTTTTATAACCAATTTTGACCCTCTTTGTTATCAATTTACTGTTAATTTATGACTTTGTTTTCCGGATCTAGCATATTTCTGTGAACTAGCCAACCTATTGCGAAACTTTGGTGAAACTATCCACGATAACGAGCAACTATCTTTGTCTTAATTAATAGTTTTGGTAATTTTCTTAATATAATTAAACTTTTTATCAGTAATTTATGATTTTGTTTTTCTGGTAATTGCTCCCCTTTTTATCTTAATTGACGCAAATATGGAATAATTGTGACATCCGAGTATTGCCTAATTTTGAAATAAACAAGGGCCTTTTTGGCCCGTCACACTACTGTTTTTCTTACATTGAGTATCCATCATTAGTAATTAAAAATACATGTGTTTAATATCAACCAAAACTGTTAATCATGAGATTGCAAGCTAAAGGATTTTTCATTACAGAAATGCCAACTTGAAACAGATTTAAAATGATCACGTACTCTGTCTGATTATGTACTGGAAATAGCACGATATTTTGTTGAACCAAAATAAAAATACTAAAAATATTTTTTTGCTATACCTAAACTGTACTTGACTTTGTGACAAGATACTATTAAATAAGGCATCTTTTACAGAAAAAATAAGAAGGTATCATTAAAATATGCAAATTACTTTAAAATCGTTACTAAAGTAATGAAAATCATTAAAGTTCAAATTTTTTGCATTTGCAGTTATCGGAACAATTAAACGCAATCTTAATTGGGTCTCAGATATGTAGTTAAAACCTCAAATTTTCTGGAGACGAGTCAATACCTATCACAATATAGGTATCCCACAGCCTATACTGTCTTTTCAGGATTTCTTTTTGAATTTTTTTTTACTCGGTTACACAGGAATCCAAAAATTTCAAAAAAACTTAGAATTTAATAAAAAATACTTAATAACTTGTTTACTTTCTTTTAATGCATAAGTTTTGGAAGTATAAAACCAACGTTTTGGTTTGTGTTAAAAAAAGTTGGTTTTCTATTTTAAACACTAATGAATCAAAAAACCTAAAAAGACTTAGTGTGGGTGGGTTTTACAATCGTCAGATAAACTCTGGACAAGTTATTTGTGGTATAATTACTTTGATAACAATTGTTTGAACGAACAATGTATTTTTCAAAAGTTATCCCAAGAAAAAAATTATTCGACGATTGTAAAAGCGTACATAAACAATGCATATTCCAATACAAACTCGATAACAAATTTTGAAAGATGGGATAGTCTTCTTTAGTTTGTTCACCTTTTCAAAAAATTAATTAGTCAGCGATTAAATTTGATAGATTAGAATCATATTCATTCCGTCTCTTGATAGAGCACATGAAAATTGTTTTTGAAAAACAGCAAATTATGGCTATTAATGAAACAGTGATTATTATGACAACTACTGTCATGAGTTTCTAAATAGTATATTATGATACGAGTTTTATAAGACGCATTTTGTCGCACGCACGGAATTGGGAGTAAGTGCCACAAAATGCCTTATAAACGAGATATCATACAGTATTTTTTCTACTTTGCACCTTTTTTAACAAAAAAAATCAATTTCGAAATTTAGGGAATTTTGTGTCCAAGACGTTTCTACCCCTCAACGAATACGGGCTTTTGTGGCAAATACGCGGAATTTGAATATTGGCCTAAGGAGAATAGGATCTCAAATTACTCACTTGCACTGGCTTTTGGAGTCATGTTTGTACACTATTCGAAAGGTGTTCGAAGGGACTACGTATCAGGGTTGGTACAAAAGCCTCTAAAGGTTCGAAATTGATTCATTTGATTAAATTATCACTTGAAACAGGTGCCGATTGACACTGACACTTCTCTCAGATAATTGTCAAAAAACTAGATATTGCCATCATTTTCCAAGTAAATTACCGTGGGTTTTAGTGTAATTATTATAGCACTTCGTTGGATATTACGAAACCCAAATGGCGTATCGTAATGATCTCAGTACGAAACAAAAGTAGAAAAAATTAAATAATATGTATTTTTTGTATGTAGTGTCACAGAGTATATAGCCAAGGCTTGGCTATATACTCTGTGGTAGTGTTTTGTGACTGGTATATCTGGGTGCGTACGTTAGGCGCAGGACTTGTAAAGTTGTGTGGAACACCCTGTATTTGGGTGCGCACCAGAGATGGGCGTGTCAACAATACAAGGTAGACAATTCAATTGTTGACCTGTCAACAATTACGTCAACGTCAACATTTGAAGTGATGTCAACAATGTCAACTATGTCAACAATATAAAAATAATAAATTTTGATATTTTACTGACGGAATTTGACTATAAAATTGGTGTATTTGTTAAAAATAAAACTTAAGGGTAGAAGAAAACTTTTAGAAAATATAAAATATGAGGTATAAAGACAAGTATAAAAATAAATAAACAAAAATAAAATTCTCAAAAAACAGTAAAAAAAACAAATTATTCTCTTTTTTCATTTTTTTACGCTTCAGCCATTATCCCCTTCGTCTTCATTCTCAAAAAAATATTTTCTTCAAAAGAAAATATGACGTAAAATACAACATAACCTCAAATTTTCATTGTTGACCTATTGTTGACATTGTAGACATTGTCGACGCAATTGTTGACACGTCGTGTAGACAATCAAAGTCGACGTGTCGACGCCCGCACATTAGACGCAGGCCATGTAAAGTTATGTGAAATACCATATATTATTCGAACGTATTCCCGGAACAAAATCCAACAATTGTAACGCGTTAAACACATTTAACAAGTAGCTATCATTAGTTATTAATTACACATTACTATTTCGAAGTTTTCTAAGCCTAATAAATTCTGAATTAAAAGTAACCGTTGTTTTCTCAGCTCTTTTTATTTGAAGTACAGCCTTTGCCAGTACTTTTGAAAACGTTTTATTTCATATAAATGAATCGTAGAGCACTCGGTTGTAACGACTGTCCGGACAGAGTTAAGTTAGCCCAACCATTATTAAAATTTAAAAAACTCCGTTATTTTCCCAGCACTTTTTATTTAAAGTACGGCATTCGCCAGCATTTTTAAAAGACTTTTAAATGATATAAACAAATCCTCCAGCACCAAAGAAAATACAAAAAATCTCTAAAATTAACGTAGCATTTTTTAAATAAATAGCAGCATTCTTCAGCACTTTTCGAGCACTTTTGATGTATTTGCATTTTGGAAATTTGAAAGTGGTTGGGCCAACTTAACGCACGTCTCTTTTTTGAGTTCAGAAAATACTGTGATCACTGATCATCCTGCGATCTTGTATCTCGTATCTCGTTTCATCTCCCTCACGGTCGTCTCCCTTGTCTCGTCACTCCTCACTCTTCTCCAGGCCCCTGAAGATCTACCGGATGGTCCACGAGTAATAAAAAGCTTGAAATTTTTTTTGATGCAACCAACATTACATTTCAAAGATAACGTAGATAAAAAAAATTGGTTTCAATTAAGTAAACATAGTGATAGTAGTATCATTGTTGACAAATTTGTATCAGTCATACTGACATTACTCCAGTTTTTCCCACAATCTTCAACAATTCTGTTTTCAAAATATTCATCCCGATCAAAATTAGGCGCACTATTAAACTGCACCTTAGGCACTCTCCACAAGAAATATTTTCGAGGTGTCACATCAGGACTTGTGGAGATCAACAGATACATGAAATGAAACATATTCCTATATATCTATTTTCATTAATGTTGTCCAAATGCTCACATACATCTTTATGCAAATAGAGGACGCACCGTCTTGTTGAAACCACATTACACCTAATGTCTAAGTCTCCTGGTAATTAGGATTTTCATTACTGCAACTGCAGCTTCGTTTCCAGCCGATGTTGCTACTCTTCTATTTCTTTTAATTGGATGTGACTTTCTTGCATTTTATTTCCAACACCTTTTAAATCTGAATCAGACAGAGCCCGTCTATTTGGATATCGGAATCCATAGGTGGTGTATAAACGTGCAGCTTCTGAAGCGTTTATTAAACATTCTTCATAAATAAGAATCATGTCGGTCTTTTGTCATTGTAAAACATTTTATTGCATTAAACCGTCGTCTGCGTTGATTGTCAATCAACGCAGACGACGCATAAAACCCCATAAAACTCACTAATTTCAATTACAAATTCAAGGCTTGACTTTTTAATTTAAAGTTGACGTGTTGTGTGGTGACTATGTTTAATTTATAAAATCACCGTTAGCTGTGAAATGTAATGTTGGTTGCTTCAAAAAATTTTCAGGCTCTTTATTACTCGTGGACTATTCTGTATACAGATTGGCGGTTTACCACCAGGAGTGGGGCAAAGGGGGAAACGGCTTAAATAGTTCAATTGCTTCACGTCTGAGGTCGCGTCAGTCGCAAAGAAATCTGCAAATGTAAAGGAATCTGTAAAGTCACTGGGAAAGGGTGTATGACACGTCCCCTAATTGTCAGATCTCCCAAAAATTGACAGATGAGCGGCTCTTGCCAACAGTCGCATCTAAATCAAAAATTACTAGAAATTGCAGTTAGAGGACATGTTAAGAGAAATGTTTTGATAGTTGCATATAACAAAAGCTTATAAGAACTAAAATTATTTAAAAACATTATAACTATAATTTATTATATCAAATACATATTATAAGTGTTGTTGTAATAACTTGAGTCTCAGGACGAATCGTTTATTCGAAGTTGTTCGTACATAGGCCAGTTGTAGACTGGTCCTCGTCACATGGCGCGCATGCGCCGTTCCCGTACTACACCCCCACACTTAGCTTACTATCCAATTGATAATAATAATTAGTACTTGTCTAATAGTAGTTAATTGTTAAGAGCGAGTAGTACAGGTTACAGTCGTTTATATAATTATTTACAAGTTTTATTTGTCCTGTTTATAACTACTACTGACAAAAACTCCGCCAGCCACGCAGGTTTCTATGCCTGTCTATTGGGTCTCGCCTTTTTCGGATTTGGCTTGGGGAGTGATGCGTCTAAACTAGTGGTCTCCGTCGTGTCGCCCCCAAGGTGAGATATCCTATTCTGAGGTACTACGTTCGCTAACTTACCGTCAGTTCTCTCAGTGGTCTTACCGCTAAAATTTCCATCCTTGTTGGAAGACCCTTCAGCGTGTTTAGTACAAGAGGTGGAGCTTGAGGGCAAAGGCAAATTTATAAAATGATCAAGTTCTTTGTGACGCGATTTACTCGAGTCTAATTCTTTGTTGTTACTCACGATTTTTACAGGCGCCTCCTCTTCTGGAACTCCGACAGTCAGCCGCCTCTGCATCTCGTCCGCGTGTCTTTTTACTATTTCCCTTCCGTCAATTAAACAATTGTAAACAGATCGTCCTATTCTTTCCTTCACTGTCGCTTTCACCCAACTTTTTAAATTGGGATTCTGGTATTTTCTAACGAATACTTCCTCTCGTACTACAAATTCTCTTTTCCATCCCCCAAATTTTTCTTTCTGTCGATTCAAGTGTTCTTGAACCCTTTGAGTTACTTCGTTAGAGTTAATTTTTGGGTTTCCTGTCATCTTGTCATTGGTTTCTCGAATTTGCGACAACCTTGTCCTCGGAGTTCGGTCAAACATTAATTCAAAGGGTGTTTTCTTTGTATTCGTGTGCGGGATCGTGCGATATGTGAATAAAAATCTGGAGATCAACGTTGGAACTGGTGTTTTAATGTTCTTGGGATCACTTAACATGGTTTTCAACTTGGATTTGAAAGTTTTCACGGAGTTTTCTGCAGCACCATTACTCATGGCGTGATAAGGTGGTATTGACACATGCTCTATGCCATTCTTTAAAAAAATGTTTTTAAAGAATCACTCACCATTTGTGGGCCATTATCGCTGACTAGAGTCCTTGGTAACCCAAACCTCGCGAAAACTTCTCTGAGTTTCTTTTCAATTTTGTCTGACGTCGTGCTTCGCATATAAAAAACTTCTACCCACTTTGTGTACGCATCTGTCAAAATAAAATACATATTTCCATTTACTGGGCCTAAGAGATCGATATGAATTCTGTCCCACGGTTTAGAAGCGATTGGCCATGGCGTCAGCTCTGTCTTGGGTGGATCCTGTCTGTTTTCCTGGCATGCCTGGCATGACTTTACTAAAACTTCGATATCGTAATCAATATTTGGCCAATATACCACAAATCAAGCAATTGACTTCATTCTCGAAGCACCAAAATGTGCTGTATGTAGCTCGCCCAAAACTCGCTTTTGTAAGGACTGTGGAATGCACACTCTGTGGCCCCATAAAATGACTCCCTGTTCTAGTGACAATTCGTGAGTCCTAATTGCAAATGGTTTGACTTCTTTGCCGGGATTTCGAGGCCAATTTTTGGTCTCTATGTAACGCTTTACTTCTTTCAAAATAGGGTCTTGGTCTGTTTTGTGACTAATTTCACTGTTATTCAGCGGCCAAGTTTCTATCGTTTCCGTGAAATTAATATAACCTGCCAAGAAAGGGCTTTCATTAGTTTCCAATGGTTTCCGAGACAGAAAATCAGCTACAGGGTTGTTTACTCCTTTTACATATTCAATTGCGTAATCAAACATTGATAAAAAGGTTGCCCATCTTTGAAGTCTGTTTGCCGCCATCTGTGGAATATTGTGGTGTTCTCCAAATATCGCAATCAAGGGTTTATGGTCTGTCCGCAATGTGAATTTATGTCCACAAAGGTAATCATAAAATCTACTTACCGCATAGTAAATTGCTAATGCCTCTAACTGTACGGTAGAGTAATAATTAAGCTCTGCCGGTTTGAGCGTGCGGGACACACAAGTTATTATTTTTTCTTTGCCGTTGATTTCCTGACTCAGTACTCCGCTTATTCCTTTCATACTGGCGTCTGTAGTGACAATCGTTCGCCTTTCTGGGTCGAAATGAGCAAGGGTGATGTCCTCTGCTATTCTTGACTTCACTTCCTGGAAACTTCGCTCGCACTTCGGCATCCAGTTAAACTTGCGCTCATCTTTCAACAGCTGGTACAATTGTGTAGTGTTTTCGATATATTTGGAACAAATTTAGCGTAATAGTTCGCTAACCCTAGCAGACTTCTGAGTTCGGATACATTAGTGGGTCTAGTGGCCTTCGATATTGCTTTTACTTTCTTTTCTTTCTTTTAATTTTCTGAGACCGTTCTTGACTATGCGGTGTCCTAGGTATTCAATTTCATGTTCAAAGAATTTACATTTTTCAATTTTTATCGTGAAACCGGCCTCTTGTAATCTCTCAAACACTGATCTTAGATTTTCATTATGTTCTTCCCTTGTTTTTCCACTTATTACGATGTCATTTACAAAATTCACGACTCTACTAATTCCTTGTAGTGTTTGCTCCAATATTCGTTGGAAAATGCTCGTTGCTACCTTGATTCCAAAGGGCATTCTATTGAAGCGAAATAGTCCCTTAGTTGTTGTGATCGATAATAGGTTAGACGACTCCTCCTCCAGCTCAATTTGGTAATAAGCTGATTTCAAATCAATTTTTGAGAAATATCGAGCTTTGCTTAGTTTCGAGAATACTTCTTCCACTCTCGGTAGGGGATATTGATACGGTTTCAGATACTTGTTTACCGTGACTTTGTAATCTCCACAGATGCGAATTGACTGATCCGCTTTCATTACCGTCACTATTGGGGAGGCCCAATTAGAGTGCGTCACAGGTGAGAGAACTCCTTCATCGACCATTTTCTGCAGTTCCCTGGCGACTGACTCCCGGAATGCCAAAGGAACCGACCTGGGTTTGTAACAAATAGGATTAGCATCTTCCGTCAATTCCAAATGAACTCTTGTATATTCATATTTACCTATTGACTTATTGAATAATTTCGGAAATTTCGAAATGATTATTTTAATATCAGTACTATCGGAAATGTTATTAATGAATTTAAAATTTACCTGAAAGCTCCGCATCAAGTCTATACCCACCAAATTTACTCCGGCTCCTCGAACAACAAAGAATTTAGCAGGTTTGATCTTATTATTAAAAGTTACCGGAATTTGGATATATCCTACAGGTTTAAACACTTCTCCGTTGTACCCTCTTAAAACAGTGCTATCAGTTTGCAATTTGTACTTTGTAAAATGATTTGTATAGGTTTGCTCATTCAAGGCTGACACAGCAGATCCCCTATCACACAAACAATTAATACGGACATTACCTAATATTACCGACACTTTAAAATTTTCGTCTACAACCTTATCAAAACCCGTATAAAATAAATCAAATACATCATGATTGTCATCATTGCACGAGCTGTCTAATGGCATTTGTTCCTCGCGATTGTTACGGTCGTTACAATTTAACTCCTCATCTGACGGGTATTTGTTTACAAAATTGACATTTTTACTACGCTGACAATTTTTAGCCGTATGACCGAACCTGTTACATAGCTGACACTTCCTATTTTTGTAGAAGCATTCGCCCCGATGTTTGGTTTTGGCTACGCCACAATGTGGACATCTCGGTCCGGTGTTGTTCCACTTGTTGTTATTTCCTCCATTTTGTGATTGTGAGCTGCTGCCACGGCTGCTTCGTCCTCGTCGAAACTCCGGAATACCATTCCGGTGATGCGACTGCGCACTTCGCTGACCTAGGTTTTCCCAGTTGTCATTGGCTGATGATGGGTACGGTGACGTACTTGGTTGATGACGTCTCTGGGCTTCGGCGCGAGATACAAAATGTACTTCGTTGACCATTGTTTCTTTCCTGACTGCTATCTTGCATAATTCTTCCAGATGCATAGATTCTTCCTCTTCACACAGTCTATCCAAGACTTTACCTGGCGACAAGACTGTTACAAACTTGTCCTTGAGTACTTGTGTGAGATCCGCACCGAAATTACATTTGGCGGCTACTTCCCGAATCTTGGCGTACCAAGCCGATACCATAAGGTCGCCTTGAGTTAACTGATAAAACTTTATGCGCTCGCGCCATACACTTTTTACGCTTCCGAACTGAGTTTTTAACAATGCAGAATTGCCCCCACGTTTTTTCTTTGGGCGGTGTCAGAAAACACAAGTTCTTTAATAACGAGTAAGTGCTCGAACTTACAGAACTTAAGAGCACAGCCACTTTAACATTTTCGTCCGTTATAGCATTAACGACGAAATGCTGTTCTAACCGTTCTGAATAGATTTCCCAGTCTTCCGTATCGTGGTGAAACTCGTAGAACTTTGACACTTGCTTCGCCATGTTATGTAATGACTAATGCCACGCGTTTTCACTAACTTTATCCTCGTATAATCCACTGTAATAAGTTAATAACTTGGCTTGAGTCTCAGGACGAATCGTTTATTCGAAGTTGTTCGTATATAGGCATATTATATAGGCCAGTTGTAGACTGGTCTTCGTCACTTGGCCCGCATGCGCCGTTCCCGTACTACAAGTGTCATTAATATTGTTCTAAAACGTTATTTTAGAAGATAATTCTTTTTTATTTTTTTTATTTGACACAATCATGACTTCATAATCTGCATTTATATAAAAATTTACATAGCATTTGATATAATAAATTATAGTTATAATGTTTTTAAATAATTTTACGTGTTATAAGCTTTTGTTGTATACAACTATCAAAACATTTTTGTTAACATGTCCTCTAACTACAATTTCTAGTAATTTTTAATTTAGATGCGACTGTTGGCAAGAGCCGCTCATCTGTCAATTTTTGGGAGATCTGACAATTAGGGGACGTGTCATACACCCTTTCCCAGTGACTTTACAGATTCCTTTACATTTGCAGATTTCTTTGCGACTGACGCGACCTCAGACGTTTTTTTTTTTCAATTTTGTACGTGTTGCCAATGCAACGCAATGAGAAATTGACCAAACCCACGTGATCTCATTATTGCGTTCTCCGTCTTTGTTGTGAATTTCCCCATCATGTTATCTCTCTCACATCTTGAAGTCAATGTTCAGTCACGGGGGTGTCGCTTGTATAGAGAAAGAGGAAACATGATTTTAAATTTCGCGCTCTCACCTCACCCAGGCCTGTCAACAATGTCAACCCATATATGGCATAAAGCACAAATAGCATGCGCAGTTTTGTAAAACGGTTGACAGTAATGACGGTTTAAATAGGGTTTTTGTGTGTCATGTGTGTTCGTGTAGGTTACTTTATGTGTAAAAATCGAGTTCGCCTCATCAATTCAAGAATGGAAAGGGGTCAGAGTGTATATGCCTGCAAATTTCCCCTGTGTCTTCGTAAAGCGCACTTTGAATATAATTTGAGACTGGAAGTGTTTTATAAAACGGAAAAGTAAATGGCGACTGCTAAAATTAAGTTGTGCATGAAAAAATACGCAATATGTTGTACTTTAGAATGTATTTTTGGTACTATTAAGCAATAAAACTGTTTTTTGTCAAATAGTGTAAATTTGTTAGTCCTGTTTGTAGTCATATTAATTTTACAGGTTGTATATACAAACTTTGGGTATCTTTATTCAATTTTTGTATAAAAGCAATAATTCAAACTAATATGGGCACCTACTATATAAAATAGGTAAATGTTCAAATTGCGCACGGTTTTTCAATTTCCAATATGGTGAATTTAGTTTCTCACCCGACCGCACGTAGCGCTATCAGCATTAATTTGTTTCCTCAAAATAACACGGCGCTGTCACTTCTTAACCTTTATGTTCTTTGTGTTCAGTTAAGCCGAGATACGCAACGCTTCATCTATACAATTCTAACGTCATTGGGGTAGACAGTGAGATTTGCTTCTCTCTTCTCAGTTATGTCTGTGGTTATGTCATCATTGTAGATGTGAAAAAGTGAGGTTATGGTTTATTGTTTTTATCTGCAAAATACACCTAAAGTGAGTGCAAATCTCCATAAAAACAATAATTTTAATTCCAATCTTTTAGTTGAATTAAATTGCTGAATGATACAATAAGAATTATGTCTTTCAGAATATTGCAACAGCTCAGGCATAGTTATTTAGGTTAGTCTATCAAATTTAGATTTGGATTTGGATGACAAGGAAGGAAAAGTACAAGTGTTTTAATACTTCAATAAATAATATCTACTTTTGATAAAAGTTTTTGTATAAACTTTGATTAGTTGTTATCTTTACACCTACCAATTGGAATGAAGTTAAGATTTTTATTTTTACAGCATATGGTCGAGTGAGCCCCAAATTGAACAGTGTGGAAATTAACAATTATTTGAGTCAAGGTAAATTAAACATTAAGTTTAAGTTATTTGATGAATGATAAGTTGGCATCTAGTTCAGTCGTAGAATACTTATGCCCGGTTGCACAAAAGATAATTGGCCGTTAACAAAGTGTTAATCGTCCATCAAAAATTTTGTGCAACGCAAAACACCGTTAACGGCTGATTAATCTTTGATTAATCTCTCATCAAATATTTGATGAACGTCAACGATAATTGTCAATTAATCGTTGATTAACTCTGTTTTCCGTTGCACAAACGCAAATCAACGCAAATGTCATTGTTAATCAGTGTTTAACGAGTCATCAACTTAATGGCCGATCCACGAGCGATTAATCTCTGATTAACCGTTTGTAATACTTTTTATTGGAGAATTTAAGGTGTTTTTGGTAAAATTTCATGAATGTTCATGAACTAAAGTAAACAACTACGTAAGGGGTGAGAGAGTAAAAAGAATTAAGGAGGAAAACGTTGAATTTATTTTGTTGGATGAGAAAGGTTATGTGCAAGTGATTGTAGTGGCTGAGAGGCCTGTGCAGAAAATCAGAGATCCTGGGGATTTGTTTGAGATGTTGCTTGACCATGAGTGTAAAAAGCACTTTCGTTTAAATAAAACCAGAGGTAGAATTGCACCAAAACGCAACAAATCAAATCCCTCAGTGCACAAACCCAATTTTTTTGCGATTTTGGTTTTTTGTCTTTTGTAAAACATCTGTAGGGTTATCCCAGAAAGTCACACAACCCGCTCAGACATGAATTTGTATCGTTTATTCAATAAAACAATTCGAGCAATAACTTATTTTTTAACGAATAACATAATGTCCACTTTGTTGGTCTGCTTCCCAATGTGCCAATGCGGATGATTCACTTTCAAAAAGCGTTGTCCAAATAACCTCACAAAAAAAGAAGTGTAAAAACTTTATTAATTTTAGTTAAAATAAAACTCCAATATTCAAATGAAGGTTTATTGAATTTGGTAATAAACACATGTAGATTTTTTCACGCCTTAATTTCATCTGCCTTTAGGGCTATTTCCGTGTTTTGCCTTCTGGAATAGCGTCTTGGTACCCCTTGGCAAATACCCCCGAAAAATGAAAATAAAGAGATCGCGGACACGGCAAAATTTCACAACGCTATTCTCCTTGCTCCCTTTAGGTCTAGAAATTTGCCATAAACTCAAGTACTACATCATTAGAGTTCACAAATCCACGCAAGGCATCAAACACTATTTCTAACACCATAAATTGTTCGCAGCAAACAGAACACTTTGAAGACGAAAGAATACAAGTTAAATCGACACATAAAGTACTTGGTAAAACCCAAAGTCCGGGAAAACACAATATTAATAAAAAAAATTAGGCTGTCAAATATATATCAAATGACATATCAAATGACATAAGGCCTTGTTGCCAAATTGGTTTTTTATTAATCGACGATTAACGGAGCATCATATGATGAACGATTAAAACATGTGCAAATTGTTTTGTGCAACGCATTCAAAATTAACAAACCGTTAACAAACCATCAAATTTTGACGGACCATCACATGATGGCCGATTAATTTGACTTTTGTGCAACCGGGCATTAGTGTATTAGCTGTTTCAAAACTATAAAAACGCCAACGTTGCACTTTACCGAATTATTTTTTAAAATAAGATAGATAAAATTGTAAAATAGTCATCAATGATTAGATCTCTCATTGAAAGTACAAATTAAATTAGCTATTATTTTTCTGAAGTGCATGAATAATTTATAACAGCTAATTTTGAGAGAAATGGAAATTGTTTATTAAATTATTAGTGGTTTTTATTTCATATCGTCGTAAGTATTTAAGTATTTAGATAATTTGAATAAAGTTATATGTCGAGTCACTTAATAAGGGAGTATGCGACCGCAATAACACTCCTGATCTTTGGGTTGCCTATAGTTATCCAAAATTATGGAGTTTAATTCAAGTGGAATCAACATTGGTTTTTTATCTTTTAAATAATAATAGTCCATAATGAAATTTTAACAAAATGTTAAGACAGACTTGACAATGCTCAAAACAATGTAATCGTGGATTAATTTTGAATTTTTTTAAGTATTACCGATCTGATCAGCTGCAATCAGTATTGTTGGCTGCATATTTTAAAAAATTCAGTAAAAACTAAACAGCGGAATTAAAAGTACCGTGCCATTGACGGCGAGATAGGCAAACCAACGCTGCACACTTCAAGGACTACGAAATGAATTTACGATTTTTATTCGGTTTAAGCCGTTCACGGTGTCACGCTTTAAACATGCATAAGAGCACTAATTGTAAAAATATTTTTTGGGATGACTTTTTGGTTTATTTTAAATTCATATTATTATTATTTGCCCGGCGCATCTGATGGTTGACGAACAAACTACGATAACACGTCATAGCAATAGACCAGCTTAATATTGACGGCGTACTCCGCACGGAATACGGCGCGCTCGACTAGCACTATAAATTCCTCTCATTAGTAATAACCCACTATTGACTCACCCTCCCTGTATGTATTATAAGAACAAAGCAAATGCAGCATTATGTCAAGTCAACTTTAAAAACCTTCATATTCTTAAAATTGGATTTTTATCGCAGTCTACTTATACCATGTGATCATTTGAATTTTATAATTAGAATAGGTACTTCTTGTTGGATTTCCTTGGCGTGGAATGGTTAACAAAAACAACGATTAAAATCCCTTCACACCAAACGTTTATTTGCAACACGACGCGTTTCAACCACAAAGTGGTCATCCTCAGGTGAGAATCTAAACTGTTTAGATTAGTTTAGAATCAGTTTAGATTCTCACCTGAGGATGACCACTTTGTGGTTGAAACGCGTCGTGTTGCAAATAAACGTTTGGTGTGAAGGGATTTTAATCGTTGTTTTTGTTAATTAGAATAGGATTTAACACTTTTTAACTTGTATGAACACACCGATTTTCACATTCAATCAAGCTGAAGCGTTAAATAATATACAATGTGTTTAAAAATGGTTGTTCATCAAGTCATCCATGAAATTAATTCTTTGCTTTTTTTCCAAATAGTGAATAGGTTGATTTTAATTTAATTTTGAAAAAAGTTTTGCCTTCTAGCTTTCGTCCCTCGCAAAACTGTAAAATTGTCAGTTTACGAAGATTTTGACGAATTATGAATTTTTCTATCACTAATCTGTCTCAATATCTATTACCTGATCAGGAATTCTTTGCTTCGAAAAATTTTGTCGTTTGATAGGTGTGTAAAGTAATTTGCTCTTATTGCATCGGATTAGAAGAAGATAATAAAGACAGATAACAAAAGGTTAAATAAAAAATTAAACATCAGTAGACAATAAAGTATTTATTCGGTAATTGTTGTACAAATAACATCAAAAATGTCGTTACTATCGTTTATTTTTGCTCATAAAGTGCTTGTGTTTTTTGTTGTAGCAACAACAGCATTAGGAATTTCGACTATAGTTCTCGGAGTTCAAAATGCCGATCTAAAAACACAACTCGACGAAAAAACTACAACTGCATCAGTAGTTAATAAAACAACTTCCATAGTGACTACTACAACTACAAAAATACCAACAACAACAATTCCAACAACAGCAACAACAACAACAATAACAATAATTCCAACAACTACCGAAACTCCTCCAGACATGTCTAAATATCGCCTGCCTGGAAATGCCATACCCACAATTTACGACCTCTATCTTTATCCTAACTTAAAAACAGGACTTTTTAAAGGAAAAGTTACCGCTCAAATGGATATTGTTGAGACAACGAATGAGGTCATTATGCACAATAACAAATTAAATGTGAATCAAGTTTTGATCGATGATCACCCAGGAACTTTTGAACTGGATCAGAAATATGAACTACTAACTGTGAGAAAATTAGACGGGTCACAGTTTTTGAAAGGTAGTTTTGCTAGCATAACTGTCAATTTTGACGGAGATATGAAGAACAGAATTGTGGGGTTGTATAAGAGTTCGTACACAAATCCGGCAGGAGAACAAAGGTAAGACTTTTTTATGTAACAGGTAGTTTTAAGAACGAATGAGCGAGGCGAGAGTGACGGTATTTTGTGGTTATATTATACAAGCTATTCCATTTAAATTCTACTGTACCCTACTAATCTAAATCTAAAAATTTATAAACGGCCATAATCCGTTTGCTCCTAGTAGAATTTTGAAGAGAATTTGTCGTTTATACAATGAGAAGTTGTATGACTACGTGTAACTGCTGTGGATAGTAATGGATTTCGCACAATGTCATTAAAATCAAAATAACTTGTAAACTATTAAACATAAGTATAGGCACTGTTAATAGTAAAGGAGATGAGATATTTAATTGAAGAAATTAAGTTATGGGTAATTGAAATTCTCCACACGTAACCATAATAATTTGGGGTTTGTTCACTTTTGTCGAAATTTTTGGTAATTGGCTATAGTAAAGATCTCAGCTTTCTCTTTCAAGTGCCTAAATACGATTTTAAAATATTTGAAAATGACATAGTTATTAATTTTTGAAAGTAAATGTGCAAATCTAAAAAACAGTTAAGAAGTATAAATATATTGAAACTGATAAAACTTAGTTAAGGAAAGCTGATTAAAAGTCGAGTAATCCAAAAACTCACTAAAAACATAGCTTTCTGTTTAAAATAACAAACTTATTACCGACTACTAGGATAACCGGAAGTGTAATCTTCAAAATATTTTCGTTGAGCAAGACCTAATGGATAATGGTCCTAACCAAATTTTTAGGGGAATAGCTTCTTTGGAACTCACAATACTTCTAATGTGGGGTTTCGCGAGAGTAAAGGAAAAAATTATGTCGCTTGAGTATTTTAAACGAAGCGCATAGGTATTGCTAATTTTTACCTTCCGATGGCCAACTTAATACAAAATATTTGTTTTCGGAACTATTGGGATTTTTCCGTGGAACCTAATTTATATTCAGATGGCGCTACAAAGTACCGGGAAATTTGAACCCAGTTTCAGTTTACATTTTATATTTCCGAAAATTACACATACATTATACACAATTAATAAAAATAAAAGTAAAAATTAATCAAAAGAATATACTAGGACCAATTTTCGGAAAAAATCTTGGACTTGTAGTAATTTAGTAGCAGTAATTTTCATCACTTTCACCTTTACTGGAAATTAATCTGTTTTTAAATATTTTCTATGCTTTCCAAATATTATTAGGTAATGATTTACCCTAATTTTGATATCTTATTTAAAAGCGGATCAGATCAGGTTTTGCACGTATTTGGTTGAACTTTTTTCTCATTTTTAATGAAGAATGTGATATACCGGGTGATTTGTTTATGTGATAAAAACAATAGAAAAGAATGAGAGAGATAGTGATGTTGATAATAGTTTACGATATATTTCTGATCAATCATGGGATTTACGGATATTAATGCTACTATCTGAAAATTTGAAATAAATTTTACTGTAGGTAATCAAATAAAATCATTAAATTCCCAAACATCCTTTACCTAGTAGGAGTAATTGAAAATTTTATTATGATAGAGATAAGATTAAACCTTAAACGTTGGCTGAATTTTTACTAGTTTTCTTTTTGTAATATAAGTGTTCAACGAAGAAGTAAAGTAGAATTATATTTGCCTAGTCTAGAACCGTACGGTGGTAATGAGACTGTGCTCTGTTGGATTCGCTATTTTAAATAAAAATAAAAATTAAAGCCAAATCGAATAAGCACAAATTTCTAGGACAAAACAGTTGAGTTTTATCTAATAACCTCACTTTTTGAACTATCACAGAGACACAAGGTTACCCGAAAATGGACAACAAATAATCGAACTTGGTTTATTTTTTAAACTTTTTCGTCACACTTGTATTATTACTTTAGCTATGTGTTTATGATATTATAATCTTCGAAATTTTTTAAATATTCCGATATACACGTATAGATAAATTCCAGTGATTTCTGCAAATATAAACGATGTTAACCAATGTTTTGTATGTTTCAAACTTACCAAATCATTAACATATCTCGTATCACTTCGTCGTGCTATTCGTATGGCATTACACACATCTATTTCCATTTCGATTTCATATTTTTGTATTACGTAAGATAAAACAAGGAAGATGCCAATCGTTTCAGCTCCACTACTAGTGAAGAATTAATTAAATAATTGTCCAACATTGCATTTCACTCACCTGCAGGAAACTATGTTTCTTGATTTCACAAATTAATTTTATAATGTTGACAGCTGTTGGTGTCTGTTTTGTTTGGTTTTTATATTCATAAAATGAAATATTCTTCTTACATACGACCTTCAATTAAGTTAAATCTTTCAAAATTTTTGCCAAATGAGAAGTAACTTACTGTTTTTGTTCGTTTTCCATAAACCAGCAAGGCTATTTTACTTAAAACATAATAAGGAGTGTCAGTCCGATTTAAAATTTGGACGTTAATGACGAAGTTGCTTGTTTCTTCTCTGAAAGGCCAAGCCTACATTTGATTAATTTTCGTGTTAAAAAATATGACTTACATTTTGTTGCAATTTGTTTAAAAATACTACACAACTTGTTGATTCGTGGGCCACCATTAGCCAAAATTTCGTTTTTAAGTTAGTTTTTGGTTGTGTTGTGATTATGTATTTTTTGTTTTGTCCATAACCATCAACTATAAATTTGTTGAGTGGGTTTAAAGATTTGTTAAAGATACGAATCAAGAGTTGGACAATCCAAGTAATTTTTTTCTTGTAGACAAGACTGAACTATCTTGTCATATACATGTAGTTTTTCAACATATTTCAGTTGTTGTTCGAGTTTGTGTCTTTGACTTTTCGTTACGATTTGAATATTTTCTTCAGCATTGATTTCAAATGGAAACCTTTCCTCCATTAAATATTCCAATACGATCAAATGAGCTAAAATGTAGTGCTCCTAAAACACATCTTGAGTCACAGAAGCAATACAAAACGGTGTTACCAATTGATTGATCATTCCAAATCTTTGCTCTCGTAAATTTTTTGCCAATTCGTAAAAATTAACTTTGTTTTCAGTTTGAAGCATTTGAATTGCTAAAACGCCTAAAATCAAAGTTCCTGTTCTCGTGCCTCCAAAACTAGAATTATTTTACGTAATAAGTAATTTTTCTTTAAGAATTACCCTGAGTGAATTAAAATTGGAGGTGGACTCGTTTCGTAGCTAATCCTCAGCTTTTTCACAATGGGTAACACATTATTTGAGGTAAACGAGTCTTTCAAGTGTAAATGTTGGATTGTTCTTTCACAATCATTATAACGTACTTCCAGTGTACGTTTAATGTAATGTTCAAAGTTTTCTTCTTTGCTTAAAAATATTAGAATAGACGCACATTCAAACATACCGCCTAACTTTTGGGGCAAATATTCAGCAGCCATTCTCTAAAAAAAATAAAGAAACATCTTACGAAGCTTTTTCATTTCGTACTTTCTTATTTTCGGTGAAGTTCGTAGCCATTATTATTGTTTCAACTTGTTCTTGCCATATCATTCTCCAAAAATCTTTGACTGTGTAAAATTTTGGACCTGGACATGCAATGTAAGCCTTGGGACGATTGTATCCCTACAATTTTATTCTTTTTATCAAATAATGTTATAAAATTTCCTACATTAATGTAACTAGCATTTATGTAATCTCCTTTTCCAACTCCTTCCAAGTCCTTAAGAATGACTCTATTATAATCATCTGAAAATAATTTCTTTTTAGAATTTTATACTTTACATACCGCTTTAGTATAAAATTATAAAAAATAGGGACTCACAGGGTAGATGCTTGTCGTCTTTATTTTTATTTATATTGATTTTTTCTAGAGCGGTATTGGTCGTTTTTTTAGGAACAAGGGGAAGAGCCTGTAGATAATTGACATTAGTTTTCTCAAAATCGTACAAATGTTGCACTCACAAGGAATTCTTCTTTTATTTGTTTACTTTTTATTTTCTCGATTACAGTATTTTCAAAGTCGTTTCTTTCAACTGAAGTATCCTAAAAGTACAGAAAGTAAGAAATTTTAGAATTTCAAACTTTAACATATAATAAACCTGACCATGTTTTGTTTTACCACGACCAACTGTATCAATCTCCGCTTGCTTCGCTTCTCTCCGATACGGCCATACCGCTTGTCAATTTGTCCATAAGGAACTAAATTCTTGACCTTGGAAACAAAAGTTTGGCAGGTAGATAACCCAAGTGACAAGTATGTGAATTAAAATAACGTTAGACGTCAGTTCAGAAGTCAAAGTGGTGTTTCGAGGTTATAATTTACCTGTCGTGTTAGTGTCATCTATTCAAAAATAATATTCATACAAATCGTCGCAAACGACGATACAAACGACAAAAAGCATCCTTTCCACAAATCACACATTTCTTTCCCATTATACGGGAAGTAACACTGTAAAATTATAAAAAAAATTGAATTTGACACCTTCAAATTTGACAAGTTCACCAAATAATTTGGGGGCAGCACGTGCGCCATCTCGGTTACTAGATCGGAACAGTTTTTTAACCGAGCGGTATGGCCGTATCGAAGAGAAGCGAAGCAAGCGGAGATTGATACAGTTGGTCGTGGTTTTACGATGAATATATTATAGCCTTTTTTAGTTTTTAAAATTAAATCAAATGCGAACATTACTAGAATCAATTAGACAATGAACAATGGTAAAGTGTTAACAGGAACAAAGACATTGTTGTTTTCTGTATTTACTTCCTCTTTTAATGTAATATTAAAAGTGTGTTTTTATACCTACACTTGATTTATTTACCGTTTTTTCCAATATCAAACTCTCCTCTAAAATGTTTGTTTTTGTAACTTGTTTTCCTTCATCTTCAACTGTAATTTTGGTTAGTGGAACATTTTCTATATTTGTGTTCGATTCTGTTTTCTTCTTCTTATATAATGCTACGATCACAAAAACTCCAATAACCAACAAACAAAGACCTAGCCCTGTTACGAAAATTCGTTGGAATATAAATTGATTTCTGTGTAGTTTGAAATAGCATTCATCTGTTGCTTGTAGTGCAGCATCTTTTTTACAAATGCAACCTTTTTGCGGATGACATAATTCACAGTCTAGGTCACATTTCCAGCGACAACTTAAACCCCAGTAGCCGTCTTTACAAGCTGAAAAAATTATTTTTACCATAGAACATCTTATGTTTTTCAGTAAAATACTTTGAGTACATGCAGGTTCTTCGTAACCCCATGCACATCGGCATTGATCTTCGACACAAACTTTGAAGTTTTCACAGAATGGATAATTTTCTCCCAAAACGTCACCACACGTTATATTGAATTTTTCATCTAAATATCCAGGTTTATTTCGGAAATAATAGTTGTTGTTTTTGAAATTTTTTGCTTTGCATTTGCAAGTCTGATTTTGGATAGTCGCTTCCTCTATGTAAAGGTTTTTCTTAGCAAAATGACGTAACGTAAAATCTATTAGTGATAAAACATGCATTACATTAGTTATGTTTGATATTCTTACGGTTTATGCAACCAGGTGGATCAATGTATAGGCTTGAGTAATTTGCACCCGTTACAACACATTTTATAACATTTTCTTTACTTAATGTTACAATTTCTGATAGAACTACTCTGAAAATTATAACGAATGTACTTCTCCACAGGTACATTTTAACTAATAGCTTAAGTCCTCAAATTTATTAAAATATAATCTGATAATGTGGATAAGGTGTATGTGAAATATTTTATAATTTTTATTTATTTGGTAACTATTGATTCTGAAACAGTTTACACAAGGAGATTTGTAACTTCTGTTATTTATAAAAACTGATAATTTTTTAAATCAGCATTTTTGAACGAGTCGGTTATTACTTTTTTGTTTTCGTTATTATTGTATTTTTGTTTATCATTATCTTCAACATGGCTTCGTTAGCAAATAATGAAAAATGAAAGTAATTTTTGTAAACTGCAAAATACACTTCCAACGAAAAAATCAACTATCACAAATAACTCTCCGTATGCGTTAAGTAATTTCATTTAGCGCATCGTCTACTTAATACAACGAACTTAGTGAAGGTCAGCTTGTTCAATGTCGAGGTCATCTTATTACATATAATATTACATACCTAATTACCTCTCCAACCTGACTTTGATTCCTTATCATAAACAAAGAGAATTTTTTGAAAAATTATATTCTGAGTTCTGTACTTCTGTAGTTTAAAGTTCTGCTAAGTTGGTATTTGTTTATTCACTTATAGAGGTTAAAGATTTTAATATTACGTGATATTTAGATAATATTTGTTTGAGATATTGTAAGAACAAACCATGATAAAGTTTCATTTCCAAGTAAACGTACTTGAAGAATTTTGACTTTTCTTTATTTATCTATATTTTACTGTTTGTTTGTGAGATATCGTTTCCATGATTGTTATCAATGTTATCTATTGGGACTATTAACATTTTTAAAAGTGCGAATATTTCAGCCGATAGCAATGTCAACAAAATAAGGAAAAAAGCGTAATTTTACATTTTACAGTATAGAAATTTGTCAAGGGTTTCTTAATTGTGCAAAAACAATGACTTTATTTTGGTGACTTTGTCATAATTTGTTTCTGTTGTTTCTTTAATTGTGTGTGGACTCTTCTCCATATGTACTCGTATTTTATTATTTGGGAGAAAAAATTTACTTTAGTGTGGGATGTAATCTATTTTCGGTAACCCAATATTGTACAACATCTAACATTCTAATAGAAATTACGATCTATTATTATTATTTATTATCCAGACAAAATTTCAGAATCATCTAACACTACAGCGTGATTCTTAAATAGACCGACAAAATTCTACCAACGGTAGTCTGAAATGGGTACATGCTGGAAAAAATAGTGAAAAAATTCCTTTCATAACCGTTTTTGAAATAAAAATATTTGAAGTTATGTTAGAGATAAAGCGTACGCCACTGATGTGTTCGTAAGAAGTATTAGTACAGTTAGTGGAAAGCATGATAGTCATCTGATGACAATATACTTGATCAATGCAACAATGATCACTGTTTACTATCAATAGTCATGATAAAAACGAGCACATTTTTTCGAATACAATTAATTTGAACTCATGAGCGTCCAAAGTGGCACGGATTAAGGGGTTTCTACCCCTATGAAATAAAAACGTAAATATGGTGCAGGTCGTTTCTGCTTATCCTTGAAAAATGGTGATAAAATTTTGTCGGTCTATTTAAGAATCACCCTGTATACTACATGTATGTAATTTTTTTTTAAACTTTAATAATAATCGCTTCTGATACCATCTCAGCTTTTCTTTGCAAAAGATTGCCAAACCGGGTCGAAATCGTTAATTAAAGTTGAAAATTACATTATGTTAAATTTTTCGACAATTTTACGTATTTTCGGCATTCCTTATTCTAATACTATTCCATAACCATTTTGAATTATTTCGCAAAATTTGATAAAAAAATTGTATTACATTTATCTTTTTCGAGTGTGTAAGTAGGTATAGTGGTCCATTTTGCGAAAGGTTATATGAGGGAATGAGGGAATTACTTAGCACTTGAGGTCCATTTAGCAAATACCGACAGAGAGCTTATAAATTCGTTCCAAGTATGTACAGTCACCCAAAATGAAAATGACGCGTCCATAAACGAACGCCTACCGTGCAACCCCGATCCCTTGACCCCAACCAACCCCTGCTATAAATCATTAGAGATCGTAAACTAGTTTTGAGTCGAGTTCCACATTTCATTTATCGGGTTTTGAAATGTTTAAGGATTTCTTGATGGAAATTGTTATCCCAAATGTGAAATAATACAATTTTTAAGTTCTTCGCAACGCGATGTTTCGACGCTTTGAGAGAAGGTCACAAAAATAAAATTGTTAGTTGGTTTGCAAATTTAATTTATTATTTGGTTGATACAAAATAAGTTTTAGTGTGCAATTAAAATCTGCAAAATAAAAAACACGGCAAAACATGGATTCTTATTTCATTTTGTTTAAATTATCATTAAACTAAATTTCGCGGATTGTGATGCGATCGCGAAACGATCACTTTGATATCCATTGTCCAAAAATTATTTCAATTCAAAATAATTATTATACTTAAAATCTGATTGTCACAAACTGTAACTAAAAATTTGATCGTCTTTATAGTTTATTTCTTAAGAATATAAAACTTATTGCAATAATAGTTGTGCATAAAACAAGATAAAATAAAAATGTCGAAATCCAATTGTTATTCTAAACTTCAAGCAAAGACGTCTACACTCTTAATGGTTTTAATTATTAATTGCACAATCGTTTTTGTGAACATTTTAGTTTATTAGTGCCGGTTTGTAGAAAACTCCATTAAATTTTAGTTCGTTGTTAACAACGTGTTAAATTTTAATGGAGTTTTTTATAAGCCTGCCCTTAATGTTGTGAAAAATTATAATCACCAGAATAAAAGTTATCAATAAATGTTTCGGCAATTCATTCATGGGAATACCCGGATTAAAATTCCAACTATTACCGCAAATAAGATTCACGGGAAAATAATTAACAAACCCGTAACACCACAGGGGATAACTTAAGCCCAAAACTGCAACGAAAGAATTTTCAAATTCTTCTCCGAATTGATAAACATTTATTAATTTTCTTGGAAGACAAATGAGAAGTAAAAAAAAGTTTCATGTTCGTCACCACGTTTCGACACTTTCAGAGGTCAAAGAAAATCAATTTGTTTTTTGCAAATTTAATTTACTATTTAATTGATGCAAAATAAGTTAAACTAAGTTTATTATAATAAATAAACACTCCAAGTCTTATTGATTTTAGAATACCATTTCGAAATAATGAATAAAATTAAATATTATAAGTAGTTAAATTTTTACTGTTTTCTGCATTTGTTTAAATTTTAGAAGAACCTTAAAAAGATCACTAAAAATGTTTCCCTCTTTAAAATTGAATTACCACTAATTTTTGTTAATTATAACTTCTTTATCTTAAGATTTTCGTAGTCAATCGTGTCTTAATTAAGTATTTACTATTAAAATTAAAATGTCTTAATGCAATTGTATTTCAAATTTTAAACAGAGACGTTTCAAAAAATTGGAATAATCAGAATAAAAGTTATCAATGACATTACGGCAATTCATTCGTGGAAATACCCGAATGAAATTCTGACCATTACTGCAAATAAGGTTCACAGGAAATGACAAACAAACTCTTACCGCAGGGGATAACTAAAGGCCAAAATTTCAAGGAAAGAATTTTCAAATTCTTCATAACATGAACATTTATTAATTTTCTTAGAAGACATATGAGAAATAAAAAAAATGTCATCTTCGTCGCCACATTTCGTCACTTTGAGAGGTCAAAAAAAGGTATTTTTTTTTAAATTTAATTTATTATATTTTAGTTGATGCAAAAAAAAACTGTTATAATACTATTTCCAATTCATGAATAAAATTGAATACTTATTATAAGTAGTTTAGTTATTTATTATACAACACGATAAAATTAGATTTTATTTTTGAGACCGATTTCAATTTTTGGAATTTTAAGATTACAACTTATTTTCGTACTCAATCTTGTCTTAATTAAGTATTTACTATTAAAACAAAAATTGTAATCCAATTGTATTTCAAATATCAAACAAAGACGTTTAAAAAAATTGGAATATTCAGAATAAAAGTTATCAATGATCGTTACGGCAATTCATTCATTCATGGCATTGATTAATTAATGAGTTTGATTGGTCTATTCGCGTTGTTAGCTTTTAACAACGAATTAAAATGGAACTTTCTATAAACCGGCACTAGTAAACCAAACTTTCACAAAAACGATTATGCAATTAATATTTAAAACATTAAAACCATTAAGAGTGTAGACGTTTTTGCTTGAAATTTAAAATAACAATTGGATTTCGATATTTTTATTTTATCTTGTTTTATGCACAACTATTATTGCAATAAGTTTTATGTTCTTAAGAAATAAACTATAAAGACGATCAAATTTTTAGTTACAGTTTGTGACAATCAGATTTTATAATTATTTTGAATTGAAATAATTTTTGGACAATGGATATCAAAGTGATCGTTTCGCGATCGCATCACAATCCGCGAAATTTAATTTAATGATAATTTAAACAAAATGAAATAAGAATCCATGTTTTGCCGTGTTTTTTATTTTGCATATTTTAATTGCACACTAAAACTTATTTTGCATCAACCAAATAATAAATTAAATTTGCAAACCAACTAACAATTTTATTTTTGTGACCTTCTCTCACAGCGTCGAAACATCGCGTTGCGAAGAACTTAAAAATTGTATTATTTCACATTTGGGATAACCAACAATTTCCATCAAGAAATCCTTAAACATTTCAAAAGCCGATAAATGAAATGTGGAACTCGACTCAAAACTAGTTTACGATCTCTAATGATTTATAGCAGGGGTTGGTTGCGGTCAAGGGTTCGGGGTTGCACGGTAGGCGTTCGTTGTGAGGCGGTTAACTTCTGTACAAATAACCTAATACGAATTGGAATGGTTTACATTTTTAATGTGAAAACATTTTTGTTTCATAAAATTTTGCTGGCTAAACAATATTATTCGTAGAACGCATTTAGTTCGATATTGAACCAGACTCACTTATTTTGCAACAACTTATCAAATCACAAATATGAATTGAAATGGGTGGTATTTTACATGTCTCACTCGTTTTGCTCGAAATTTCCTCAAAAATGAAACTGAAAAAAACACAAGTTTTGGGGCGAAAATGCATTAAAACCGTCAGTTAATTTTTTAATCGCCTTTTATACCGACTTTATACCTATTGTACCATAGAGATTTATCAATTTTACTTTATATGTCATATGCTCATATGCCTGGGAAACTGAACATAGTGTTTTAATCGTAGAGGGAGAAACTTGTGGAAGAAGCATAGTACTCGTAAGCCAGAAACCGTGATCGTTGCACAAACACCTTTTATGACCCTTTTCAAAGTACGCGCTCTAACTTTCTTCCCCACTAGAAATTTCAAACCAGTGGTGTAGTCAAGATATTTTAATTGTGGGGGCACTTGGACAGTTTGCTGCTCACCATTGTCAAAATACATTTCATTAAAAACACTAACCGCTTATTAGCTGTTTCGAAACTATAAAAACGCCGTCGCATTTTACCGAATTATTTTTTTAAATAAGATTGATAAAATTGTAAAATAGTTATTATTGATTAGATCTCATATTGAAAGTATAAATTACATTAGCTGTTATTTTTTTGAAGTGCATGAATAATTTACAGCAGCTAATTTTGAGAGAAAATGCGACGTTGGCATTTTTATAGTTTTGAAACAGCTACTACTAACAATTAACACTGTTATGTGCGATTACTTAAAGCTAGCACAAAGTATAAAAAAACTGTTAAAAGCAAAAAGAACCAAAATAATCTGACGGTACAGAATCCATGAAGCGGCTGGTATCAGCTGATTTGCAGAAACAGCTTCAGAGCTGCACACTGGAAACTCAGTGCAGGCTATAGAAGATCTTTGTAGATCGCCAAGAACCTAATATTTGCGGTGTAGGACACCTTTTCTCCAGAAGTTTCTCCCTCCACTGTTGTAACAAGTTCTCACGATTTAGAAGTTTGTAAAAGCGATAGAAGAATGTACGTACAGGGTGGTGCATTTTGGATGTCCGAATAAGGGATCTTCGAAACTGAGAGGTTTGTAGATAAACGAGTGGCACTGCTGGCACATTCTCGAGTCCATTTTTTGAGAAAATAATTTTGGTCAAAACCGCATTCCGTTGTCGTCTTTTCTTTTCGACTTTTAGCGAAAGTTGACATTTTAGCGAAATCTCAAGAACTTCATATCTATACACATTTGAAACAAAAACTTTATACAGGCACTTTTTTACAGAGAATTTAATAATGTTATCAGCGGTTTTTTTAACTATTCGTTTGGGGAAAGTGGGGGAATACCGCACACTTAAGGGAAATAATTTATTACAAGTAACTAAAAGTGATTGAAAAAATATAATCTGCATGAATCATTTTGATTTGTGTTACGCAGTAATTAGTAATATTTAATTTGGTTTTGCTCAAACATTTTTTCTTTAAAATATGTTTTTCCGTACTCGTGCATTTGCGCGGTATTCCCCACCCCATACTAGAGATGGTATGGAACAACGTTTTTGCGGAACAGTTCCGAACTGTTCCTGATCCCTAATGATATCTGTTCCAAATACCTGTTCCTGTTCCAACGCAAGTCGCGCTGAATGTAAAGTGAAACTGTTACCGATAACAATTGCTCCGTCTAGCTTGGTTTCGTGCGGTACCTTCTCATTGGAACTCGTATCAGTCGAATGTTGTTCCTCATATAAATACAAGCAAAACAAGCAAACAAGTGAATTGTATTTGATGTATGTAAGGGAGCACTTCTTTACACATTACATAAAATAAATGAGTTTAAAAGATTTGAGAGATGACATATTTTATCTCTCGAATTGGGAAAATTGCGCGAAGAATGTTACCTGTTTATATTATTAGTGAATTTACAGGTATATAAATATACACAGATTAAAAAACAAATTATTGTACGTAATTATATTTTTTATTCATTTTTGTTGTGTTAAATTTCGTTGACCATAATTTACGATAAAAATAAGACGCCGCATTAGCAAAATATAAACGAAGTAACCCGATACTAAATAATGAAACATGTAAGTATGCATCATCGAGCGAGACTGAGACCAATGTCTGATGCGAATATTGCCAGTGAACGACAGAAACAATTTCAGGAACAGGTATCAGTTAACGGATCGAGATATTACGAGACCAATATCTGCTCCAGTGCGAAAGTTGTTAGCCGGGTGTAAGCATAGAACAAGCGTCGTTCGAAGTACGCAGTAACTGTTACTTACAGAATGACGGAACAGTTCCGTGGAACAGTCACCACATACCTGTTCCAAAATAACAGTTCCAGTATTTTCGTACCATCTCTACCCCATACGGTAAAACCGCGCATAGTGAGGGATAATGTCACGCATGCAAAAATTTAAGGAAAATAACATGATGTTTTATTTTGAGCGCTCATTTAAAAAAAGACATTAAAACTATATCAGTTGTCTTCATTAATGTAAAAAAAGCATTGCGGCTGCTTTCATAGCCTTTGCCTCTTTCTTTTTTTGCTCTTGAATAAGGATTTCCCATTAACTGCTTCTACTGCTTTTTTCGTTTTTCTTTTGTGGGTTAGTGATATTCTCTAAAAAAATAGTAATAAAGAAATATATTTCTTTATATATTACCCCTCAGTTATACATTATTATTCAAACGTTTATTTATAAAAAAAATAAAAACTCAGTGTGATCTCGACTATGTTCAAATTGAAGCTCAAAGACTAACAAATGGATACAAATAAAAAAAAATCTACTTTAACAGAACATTTTGTCTTACATTGCTTATTTCATGCTATCATGCTACCTATAACAAATGTGTACACAACAAATTAAATCATTTCGACACTACTAGGATGAATTTAGCGGTTTTTGCAATAATGCACACTGATTAGTGTATTGACTACTAGAGATCCACATAGGCAAAATTTAAAATACACTTATCAAATGGCTGTAAAGTTGATGCGCAGTATTACCCTCTGCGCGGTATTCCCCCACTTTCCCGACTTGTAACAACATAAAGTTGTATTTTTTTAAATATTAATCATAGTTGGCTATGACATTTTTCAAAAAACTTTTTTTCGGATTTGTTATATCTATTTATGTAATACATTATTTTTAAATACTATTAAAAAAACATAACATTTTGCTTTTTCTTTATAGTAGGCCATGAAAAAATTTTGGATTTTCAATTAAAACTGCGAAGTAGTATATTACATAACAAGTCAAGAAAGTGGAACTTTACACGATGAGGCGATTGTTTGAACATACGATGCCGATAGTAAAAAAATACATAGTCACCTCCATTGCACTTCACTAAATCATAAAAAAGTGTTATCAATTTTCTGCACATTTTTTATGTAATAAAAATCTGCGACGATCGTATATTTGTTCACGTAATAATTTTTCCATGGCCAACTATACTTTCAAATAATTTAAATACCGGGTGCTCAAAAAGTGGCGCACCAACTCAATGGTGTTTGATAGAGAATTGCTTACATACAAAGGTAAAAATAGTAAAAAAGCTCTTTGTATTAAAATTATTGATAAATAACGAATTTTAAATAAATGATATGTGGCAACGTTGTCTAACAGTCGTGATTGCAATAGAATTTGATCAACAATAAAAATAAATTAATTTTGAAACGGTTTCCTAGGAAATAATTTCCAGTGTTGGCACATCTACAAATTGTGATTTTTTTTGATGAATTTTAATTTTTTTATATTCAAAAAACGGCTAACGTCTGATAGTAAATTTAAAAATAATTTGTTAGGGAACGATTACTTAGTGTGAAACATAAAAACATTAAAAAATATTGAAAATTGAAGAAGTTAACAAGATAAATTTGTAGTTCCAGCTTTTTTAAAATATGTCTTCAGGAATTTTTTCAAGATTTTTCCCATAATCTAGACGTGCTTCTCAAAAACGTACCACTAAGTTGGTGCGCCATTTTTTGAGCACCCTGCCTATTTTTTTTCAAAATTATATAAAAATATCAAACTGTATTTATATTGTTTTCAGTTCAGAAAAAAATTAGCTTTTCGAAAATTTCATTGCCAACTGTGATTCCTTTTTAAAAAAATACAATTTTATGTTATTACAGCTAAACGAATGGTTAAACAAAATTGCTGACATCATTAAATTTTCAGTAAAAAGATGCCTGTATAATATCTTTCTTTGAACTGTGCATCTTTTATAATAAGGAAGATATGAACCACCCTGTACACTTTAGAACTAACTACGAATTTCTACGTGAAAAATAGTCTGGCGATCAACATTTTTTTTACAAAATCATTTTATATTCAAAGGAGTAGGCACACTTCTTATGGGAAATTAAGGACCACTCAAATTGGATAATTTTTATATTAATCGATGCGTCTCAAAAAGCTGAACAAATCATATCATTGCGTCAAACGTGTTGCTCAACGTCGGAAATTGTAATCAAAAAGAAGATTTGTCCCATAAGAAAAGCATTGGGGCCGCTTTTCGGTGTGTACAAAGAGCTTGTATATCTCGCAAATTTACAACATGCGGTATAACTACAATTGCTGGATAGGGGTTCAGGTATAGAGAAATACTGTCGGGAGATACCAAAGTGACGTTATTAATAAAAGTAAGCAACGTCGTATTAATTAATGTCGTCGTTGACTCGCGCTTCGTTCGGAAGCTCGAGGATGAATGATTACCTCGGTAAAAAAAAAGATCAGACGGTTGAAGTGCGTGAACCGAGTTGGTACCCCCCTAAGATCGACCCGAACCCCGAGGGCAAAAAAATGTAAGTACCTTTTTCCAATTTTGTAAAA
The DNA here is from genome assembly GCA_939628115.1 of Tribolium freemani. NCBI lineage: Eukaryota > Metazoa > Arthropoda > Insecta > Coleoptera > Tenebrionidae > Tribolium > Tribolium freemani. Next base: position 3,563,538 of record OW626793.1, read on the forward strand.
ATAAATTAGTTTTCTTTAACTGGTGCCTTCATCCAACCAAACCCTTCCGTCCCGAGCGTTAATTTTGTCATAAATTCAAAGGGTCAAAGTCAAAGTGTTTCTAAAAAAACAAACATTTGGTGGAGGCGCCGGCGGTTGGTTTTAATTTGATGTTGGTACCAGATAAATTTTGAGCGCGGTCGTATTCGTTGTTTAAAAAATTACATGTCGGGGTCTAGTAGGCCGGTAACAAGAGGTTTAACTAACAAATTAAAAATTGAGTTAAAAGAAAAAGAATACGAAAAATTTAAGCCATCGCATCGGAGTAGTGAAATTCTCAGTACTCCAAATCCGTTCCAGCCGCGCCAGAGACTAAGTAGGAGTCCCCCATTGTCACCTATTCCACAGAGTCCCTTTCTCACTATTATTAAGAACCCTTTAGATACGGAAGATTCAAACATTATAATTGAAAATACCGAAATTCTTAAAACGGACACGGAAAGTTTGCTCGAAAATACAAAAGATAGCGAAACTAAAGCTGCGGAAAATAAAATAAGCGAATTTACGCAAAAATCCGCGGAAGTACCAATCAAATCAGAGGAAGAAACAAGGGCCGCAGTACCACAGTTCATTTCACCTCAAATTTTCGATCCGTGCAAGCCCGACGTAAAAGTATTTATAAGAAAGTATTTATAAGAAACTTAAAAGTATTTATAAGAAACTATCAAAGGGACAATAAATTAAAAATCGCATATTTTGGAACGTTTCTCGACGGAGCCGCAAACAGGTGGTTCGAGTATTACACAAAAAAACCGGAGAATGAAAAAAAAACTTGTGATGAGATCGCATATGATTTTATAGATGAATTCAACTTAGACGAAAATAAAGATTCAGAAATAAAATTCGAAAGTCGACAGCAAGGAAACACGGAACCGGTCAAATAATATTATTACGACATGAAACTTTTAGCGTACGACTACGATGCTAACTGAGTTTCGAAAAATTTACTAAACACTTTGATTAACTTTGATTAAATAGTAACTTGTTCGAAAAATTCAGAATGATCAAACCTCGGAATATGTCGGAAAACAAGGCTGAAAGACATTATTGATCGGTTGGCAGATGTTGAAAATATAAAAAAAACACTGAATCGAGCACCTCCGCAAATTTTTCGCGTGATCAGGTAAATAGTAACCGAAATTTTTGAAAAAATCTAAATTATTCAACCGGATACACTAACAACGGTAATTATAAGAAATTTGGTGGAAACAATAACTATAAGCACAGATTCGAAAACTATTCAAACGACAGGTCATATAAACAAACAATGCGACAATACCACTTTTATGGATATAGGGATTTAAGCTGACAGAAGTTAATATCTCCAACAATAGGAATAATTTAAATTCAATCGCGATTTCTGGCTTTCCAAATCAAGCTACACGTTTGGCGCAATGATATGAATTATTCAGCTTTTTGAGACGCATCGATTAATATAAAAATTATCCAATTTGAGTGGTCTTTAATTTCCCATAAGAAGTGTGCCTAGTCCTTTGTATTCGCGTTTAAAATGGCTCATGTTAAATGACAAATGACATTTCTGTTTGCTTTTTGTTTTTTTTATGGTAGCCATAGAATATAGTAGTTATAGAAAATCAAGTTACACGTAATTCACTGGTCGTCAAAATTTCGATGGTGGCGCCATATCTTGGTAGTATGGGGAACTAAAATTGGCGGCAAATTTAAATGCTCTATTATTATTTACACAATTTTATTTTTCATTTTTCTACAATTTAAACACTCATAACCGATTTTATTGAAATTCGGTTAAGTGTGTTTAATAGCAGAATCTCGTTAAGGGCCGCTTTTACAATCGCCCGATAAACTCCCGATAACTTTATCCCCAGGATAAATTAAGAAATCAGTTTTTCAATCGTCCGATAAACTCCCGATAGGATAAACTACGATATAAACTACGGAATAAATTATCTGGTCGTTTGACGACCGGATAAACTATGGGATAAATTTATACCCTACTCTCATTGGTTATTTGCTTTTCGGGAAACTTCATGTCTCACATGTGTCATGCTTATGTCGTGTTGCTCTTTGTTGAAGTTTTGAAAGTGCCTATGGAAAACCGAGTGGAAAACGATAAGAGAAACCGGGCTAAAAATTTTAAGTCCCGTGAAGTAGAAACACTTATTACTTTAATCGAAAAATATAAAACAATTATTGGTAAGTAGAACTGCGATGGCACAATCAAAATCAATGCAGGAATTTTTTTAATTTTCGAAAAATAAACATATTTCTGTTTTGGAAGAATGTAAGAAAACAGACACAGTGAGTAATGGAGAAAAAGAAGACGTGTGGAGGAAACTCACTGAAGAATTTAATAGTATTTCCTCCAGTACACGAAGTACAAATGCACTGCGTTCTAAATGGGAAACCTTAAAAAAAATACAAGAAAAGAATATGCCGGAAAGAAAGCTGAAATGCATAAAACAGGTGGTGGAAAAGCTGTCGATATGATGTTGAGTGATGTGGGGGAAAAGGTCTTGGGGATAATAAACTTAAGTGTTACCGGTGGCGACAACAAATACGATTGTGATGCAGAAAGTATTAACTATTTGTCAGTAGTGCCTTTTTTATTAAAATTTTATATCATTAGATGAGTTATCTTGTGTCGACGACATCACGGCAGAACCACCATGTAGCAGTAATACTGTAGATAATGAAGTAGGTAACTTTGCAGAATAGATATGTGTAATTTCACTGTATTTAAGGCTGTTTCTGAATGGAGCCAATGGAATCCGTCAATGCTTAGAAAACCCTTAAGCCAATCGTTATCAACGGGTACTTTACCTCATAAAAATCATGTAAAATGACTAACATTGATCTTTGTAGATCCAGAAGTAATAAATGCTGAGGGTACTCCCAGTGTGTAAATATAAACTTTAAAGTAAAAAATATATAAACTTCATTTCACAGTTTTATCTAGTACAAGTAGATTACCATCAAGAAAACGGTTGACTAAGAGACAAATGCTAAGAAGTGAATCAAAAAATGAAAAAGACAGGGAAATGTATAGAAATTTAGTGAATTCTAAATTAGAATTAGTAAATTTACAAAAACAAATATTACTGGAAGAGCATAACTAGAAAGAAGCAAGAGATCAAGAAAAACATAAAATAGAAATGGATATTTTAAAAGCTGAGTTAACACTGAAACAATCTCAGCTCAAAATGTATGAGGGAATCTAAAACTTTTATATTGATATTAACTATTAACTGTTTCAAAACTATGTAAACGCCAACGTCGCATTTTCTCTCAAAATTAGTTGTTATAAAATTATTTTTGCTTTTCGAAAAATTAATAGCTAATGTAATTAATAGTTTCAATATATTTAAAAAAATATTTGGTGAAGTGCGACGTTTGGTGTTTACATAGTTTTGAAACGGCTAATAATAATTATTTCACTTATATAATATCTGTTTGTGTCGTTTGTGTTCTTAAGTTACGCGTTGCTTTGAAATAAGCACTAGTATTTTTCTTCAATTGTGTTTTTATTACACGAAGTATGTACTACAAATAATTCACTAATAAACATATTATAATAATTTACGAAAATATTGTATTAATGTAGCTCTCCTTGTGACGTTTATGGGATTTACCCGTTCTATGGGAACTTCATTGTATGCTCCAATTCTCGCAATGATGTCTTCATCATCAGGTGGCATATCGTTTTCCCTAATGCAAATATTGTTTAGAACGGCAGTAGCTACTATAACGATTTTTACGCGATCTAAATTAATTCTCATCCCCAAGGATAAAATTGGAAATCTTCTCTTCCAAACCCCATACGAACGTTCTACTGCATTTACGGATTTGAGATTCATTGTATAAATTTTCTTCTGGTGACATTGGGTGAGTCAACGGAGTCATTAAGTAATTTGTTTGTGCATATCCACTATCACCAAGCAGTATTGAGTTTCCCATAATGCCGTTTTCAAATTTCGCTTTTATTAATGAGTTATTAAAAATTGTTTGGTCATGGGCAGAACCTGGCCATCTTGCAACAATATCCCGAATTCGTAACTGGGCGTCACAAATTGTTTGCACATTTATTGAAAAGTAGCCTTTTCTATTTCTATAATATTCTGCGTCATTACCTCCGGGTGATTGTATTTTTACATGGGTACAATCTATTGCACCGATAACTTTAGGAAATCTTGCGATTTCATAAAAATCTAAATACGCTTCTTGAATTTCCTCTATAGACGAAGGCATATAAATATAACGAGGTCTTAAACCGGCGATCGCTTCATTTAATTAATGTAGAAGCAGCAGATTCGCTTACTCCTACAAAGTCGGCAACAGCTAGAAGCATTGAGCCAGTTGCGAAAAATCTTAACGTTAGAAATAATTTTGTTTCTGCACTAGTAGCATGGTTTCTTATAGTTCTGGAAGAAATTAATTCTTCTATTTCGGCCAACAACATCCGAAAAGTATTTTTCTTTATTCGAAAACGTTTGTAGAATTCAAAATCAGTATAATAATTTAAATACTGCTCTCTGAGAAAGAAATTATAGTTTACTTTCAATTTCAACTAAATTTATGGGCTTATACCTTGGACGAAATTGTTTAGGTACTCTTAACCTGTCCACATACTCCATTAATTCGTCATCGCTATCCGATTCAAATACGTTAACTTCTTGCATTTTTTGCTAAAAAAGCAACTGTCAGAACTCACAATAATATTCGATTGAGTCAAATGTCACATTTATTCCATGGATAAATTATTTGCATTGTAAAAGACAAAAAAGTTATCTGATGGATATCGGCCCGTTATCTGCCCGTTATCCCTAGTATAAATTTATACCACAGATAATTTATCGGGAGTTTATCGGGCGATTGTAAAAGCGGCCCTAAGTGTTCTAAATATAAAAAAGAAAGAAATACAACAAAAATTATTTATTAATGAATTAACAACTTTTCACAAATTATGAAAACATCAACTGAAAGGAACAAATGTATTTGATTTTCACATTTTAAATTGGCGACTCCCTCATTTCTCAAAAAAACGGTCATTTAACATTATTTTGTAATTTGAAAAAAATTTAAGGAACTAAATAAGTAAATAAGGACTCTAATAAGGTACTGCTGGTCTAGAAGTTTCAGATGGCGTACTGTACGTTCGCCAACATATGCACAATTCTGTTTTCACAGAGAAGCAATGCATTTAATAGTTTGTGTGAACATTTCTTGTGTGTTTTCGTTGGTATACTCACGCGGATGACTTTACAACAAATTTACCTATTGGAACTTTTTATGCGTAAGAGGTTTTTCTGTTTTTACTGTATGGACTCCACATTGGTGTTGACTGTCATTGAGCAGTTATAGCTTTGTTTGAAATTTTGGACCGATACACCTTAACGGGAAAATGGGAGTTATTTTTGTGGCTTTGGTCCGAAATGAACGCGCGTATTTAATTCTGTTTCCACCAGAATTATATGTTCCAGCCACCCAGAAGTTGTTTAATAAACGCTGTAGGTTGTCTTTTAAGACATAGTACTTTTGTTGGCAAAAAAATTCCGACTTACCAAATTCGAGCCTTCGAAATTTAAATGCTTTTCAATGTACTTTATGGAGTAGATAACACAAATAATCGAATCCAAATAAGAATAAAAAGAGAAAACCACGACCAAAACACGTAGCAGAATAATTCAAACTTAAAATAGAAACAGTTATAATTGAAAAAAACCTTTTGACAATGTTGAATGTAATGTGACATTGCGCGCCAAAGGTTGCTTAATATTTTGGACAGCGATCAGAGAGGGGAAGATCGGAAACGGCCATAAGCCTCCTATGTAAAAAAACGACCCCTAATTTAAATTTAATAAACACCTGACTCACCAGAGGCGCAGTAATCAGTTGAATGAATAAAGCCCGCCAGATTCAAAAATACAGGGCACAATGTTGTATCGGTTGTTACTGAATTGTATTTTTCTATTATAATGAATCTATTAGTGAGAAATACACATTTTGTCCAAACAAATTTATTTAATATAATAAACAAATCATTGGTGTAAAATGTTTTTCAATTTTGGATTGTCACTTGAAACTTTAACTGCTTTATTTTTATTTTTGAATCTGCTCGCACACACGTTTCGCATTATTAAAAACATTTTTTTAAATAAATCTGTCGAATCTTCATAACATAAATTTACTATCATCATCTATTTCTTTCTCTGGTTCTAAAATCAATAGTATGGAAAGTACTCTTCGGCAGTATGTGAAAATCTTACTAGAATTTGCTATAACTTATATGTTGGGTGTAGATCAGCGTATTAATACCGTGTTCCTCCACGATTAATACAAATCTTGGCTATTTTCTTTCCAACTGCTCTTGAGCAAAATGACCAATGCAAACCCAAAAATTTTTTTTGGTATAATTTACTTCTAGTAAACCTTTCCAATCTACAGCTTCCAGCCATTTTTGTGCTCTAAAATTGCAAATATCTGTAAATGATGCTCACAATACTTACAATTTTTATTTACAATGACGAATCTTTGGGAAGTGTAAACTATTATTTAATTTATTATTACAACAGGACACGGTGCAACAGGATTTGACGGTGTAGTATTTGCCGTGACTCATTTTTTCTTGTAAATAAAGTTCTTTTTTTTTTTTAAATTGTCAATGTCAAAATTTACTCAAAGACCAGACTGTACCACCCTAAAACCTTTAGTTTCGGAACAGCTATATGGTAGAATCTCCCTAGATCACATTTGAGGTTATGTCATATGTCAGCACATGGTCAGCACAGTATGTCAGTATCAATGTTTGTTTTTTCCGTGCTTGGTATAAAAGTTACGGATGTTAGCAAATTCTATGCCAAAAGACGAGAAACAAAAACGAGAATGTCACGAAAGAAATGAAGTTAAAAAGTCAAACAAGAAAATGGTAATTTATTTAATAAATAATAGGTATGGTACCTAGATGGTTTATTCATTTTCAGAACCTGACTCCCAATCGTCTTCTGAGTCTGATTCTGCGGACAATTGAATTATTATTGGGGGAATATCTTCAACTGGTAGATTTCCCATCAATTTTTTCCAATCTTCTTTAATCAATTCCTCGCAGTGACGAACACTATTGGCCCACATAGTTGGAGTAAAATTGTTAAGTGCAACCGACCACATTTTTTTTTGTTTTTTCTAGTTTGAGATTCTTTGATTTAAGGCCAGAAGTAGATGGTATATGTTTGTTATAGTACTTCTTAACAAATCCCCTAGCGAATTCTATGGGATTGTATTGGCAATTGTACGGAGGCAAACGAAGAACAATGTGTCCTTTATTATTAATTAATTCATCGACTGCCTATGTTTTTTCAAAGTTTTGTTTTCTCGCACGAATAATGGCCCATAAATCAGACTTCCGAGAGTCTGGAGGATAAGGTACATTATTTTCTTGTAGCCATTGGATCATCTCTCCTTTTTTTGTAGCTGCCGAGGGTAATTTGTTTAGCTGCTCGAAGTGATAAGGAGCGTTGTCGAGGACTATCACGCAGGGCTTATCAAGACTATTCAGTGCTGGAAATAATTGTCTTTCTAAGCACTCTGTAAATATTTTGGCATTCATGTTTTTGTGGTAATCTCGATGTTCCGTATCAGAACCTAACATCAAGTCACAATCTTTTAAAAAGCCATTTGCAGTTCCCGCATGTAAGATGGTGAATCTTTTTCCTTCGCTTTTTAAACGTTGTGGAACCCCTATTGGATCTGATTCGTTAACCCAAGTTTTTACCGGACTGCCGTTTTCATAAATCCATGTCTCGTCCAGAAAGACAAATGTGTAATTACTAGATTGAAGATATTGCAAGTACTTCCTCAAAAATTTAATTCTCTTAGCAATTATATGCGGCTGTTCTATTAAAATTTTTCTGTTATTAAACGTTCTCCATTTATAGCCCATTGATTTAATAATTTTATGTAATTTTGACCTACTACCGATGAAGTCGCACTCGTTTTTTGCAAACTGATGAAGGTCGTCGATTGTGAAATGGTCTTGGTTTGCATGATATGTATGAATTTGCCTTGCCAGCTCTTCTTTAATATAATGAAATGAAGGATCAGTCTTATAATTTATTTTATGGCGCCCTTTCTTTTCAGGAATTTTTACACTTTTAAATTTCTCAAATTCATTAAGAATTTTAAAAACAACAGTTGAGTGAATCTAAAAAAAGCATTGTCACAAAAATGGTTGGGGTTTGATAAAATGTCTTGAAAAAATACATCGAATATCCATGCAGCTTTACTGCAAATTTCTTTTAGTAGCATTGTTGGTTTTTCTGTGCGCATTTCCTGACAAAATCTGACCACAGCTAATTTTTCTCGTTCTGTTAGCGGCCGTCCGGATCCTGCCTTTCGGGAACTCATCTTTCTAGTTTTTAATTTAAATTTATTTGCGGCTTCTAAAACGCAAGCGCGTTGATATCAAAATGGCTGACGCTTGACAGTTGACATACAATTGACATTTTGCGTTGCCAACCTAGTAACCATCAAATAACTACTGGCCTCATACCAACATGAAAACACTTTGACAATTGTTTTAAAAAAACGAACTTTACACAAACTTATCTAAATATTCAAAGATCGTCAAATGTCAAAATTTTTGCCAAACTAAAAAAAAATTGAAAATCATAGCACTTTTTGCAAATTGGCGGCTAATGCAAAACCGTAATGAACACCTGAGACGTAAGATGGTGCCATATTCGATAGAATCGCCAAGTTTCCGATCTTCCTCTCTCTGATCTGTGATTTTGGATTTTTGGATTTATTCTTGGATTTTATTTGAAATCACACAACCAAAAGATGGCATGAGTAGTTACTATTAACGACCGTCGTCGTTAATAAACCGTTTTTCCTATGCCGCTTGATTAACCCTGATGGTAGCTTCACTTTCTTATTTTCTGGTAATATTAAAAAAATAAACAAATGAAATTAAAAATAAAAAACTTAAAAATTAAATAATTTGCATAACTACAAACAAAAGACTTTATCTTTGTGCCTTTCCCTAGTTTCCCCAAAGTGGTGATCGTTTAGTATATATTTTTTTAAACCATCATATGCATTAAAACACTGAAATCTATCATCAAAAAAATAGAAGTAATCACCCTTTATAAGAAAAGGAAGAACAGAAAAAGCTCTTTGTGTACAATTATCAAAAACTTTTTTTTAACTTTTTTATTTTATTTTGTTGTTTTTTAATCTTTTATTTATTTTTTTATAATTACCAAAAAAATAAGGGAGTATCTACTTATATCTACCTATTCAGTAAACGGAAATATCGGTTGTCGTCATTAATCAAAACCCAAAAACGTCATACAGGTAAATGTTAGCTATTTTATCAAAATGTGCCATTTAAATAATCAAATTGACGTGTTCAAGAATTTTTTAGAAAATAACCTATAAGAAAGACTTGAATTTTGTGGGTTTACTTTTGATTTAATCTGTATTTTTGTTCTATAGGTACGTTTTATTTAGCCAAATTTCGAAGTGACTCAGTTCCAGTCCGTTCGTAATATTCGTAATATTTAGTATCAAAACATTGATTCAATAAGTGTAATTCAATTCTGTCCTCCCTTCACTCACTAAATCACCTAAACAATTACTTCCATTTCCATCTGTCTCCGAAGCACATAACTCAAACCGCGATCAATCCAAACGGTGCAAAAATCATCGCATAACTCTAGTGAAACTTGCCGCAAGAATTCCAGTTGAATATTAATCAGACACCTGTAATGTCCGTCGCACTCACGAACCTTTTGTCCATTACTCGACCAGCACTGGAGAGTAACGCACTCGAAACAGGTCTCTTCTAACCACGTGAAATGTGCCAATGAACGATGACTTCGGAATCGCGCAGTGAAAAACCGAAACGAAAATCGCGGAAAACCCTCGCAGTGTTACTCAGTTGTTGTCTTTTCCTTGCGATTGTTTGTGCTTCGCTTTTGGCGGCCCTTGTCCTCATCGGAAAACACATTGTTTACAATTCCGCGCCTCGAAATGTAGTTAAAGTGCCCAAAATAGTGCCTAAATACGTCCATTCTCGACTTCCACGAACCACTTTTCCGATTAGCTACGATGTTGTGCTTAAGCCGGATCTGAAAACGGGAAGTTTCACGGGAACGGTAAACATTACGGTAAACGTGACGGCAGTCCGGAACGACCTGATCGTAAACAGCAAAAATTTGAATATTGAAGCGGTGCATTTGATGCGAGATTGGAAAAGTGTTGAAATCGATAATGTGGAAGAAAATGTCGTTGATGAGGTTTTGATTGTTGAAAGTGAAGAAATTCTCTATCCGGGGATTTATAATTTATATTTCAAGTACAACGGAAGTATGTTGAACAAAATGGTCGGTTTGTATAGGAGTAGACGAATAGACAACAACACCGGCTTGACGAGGTAATTGTGAGAAGATCATTTTAGCGTGAAATAAAGTGGTTTTTAATTGAGATATCCGTTTGGTTTTTTGAATGTTCTAAAGTGAAGGTGTTTGCTGTTTAAGATAGTAATTGATTATGTCATAAGAACGTAATTATGTTCTTGTTTTCACTTTCTACAAAAAGATTTGTTACACTTTTAAACTAGAATAAAATTTTATGCTTAGGGAGCGAAAATTGAATAAATGTTGAGTAATATGCAAGAAATTGTAGCATGCAAATTACCCAATTATTTACATATGCACAATTATTGTGGTTGAGACTGACAATGAAAGAAACTCAAGCTTTTACTTTTTTTTGTGTTTCAAGCAGTTAAGTTAATAAGTGAGATGTTTTGTCGTCTAAGATCATTTTTAGATTAAAACACACGCAACGAAGGAGCAAATACTACATTTTGTGAACGCTGCAGAATTATTCTTTCAAGAAGTTTATACCATATTTTTTGAAGCGAACCAAACATATTACCAAAACAAAGTCTGCATAAGTTTAAAGCGATGACAAAAATTACATTATTTCATATTACACATTTTTTATTGAATTCCTTAAAATTGTAAATAAAATAATGTCAGTACTTTTTGCAAAATACTTAATACGGTCATTATTATTATTATTATTATTTATATTATTATTATTATTATTATTATTATTATTATTATTATTATTATTATTATTATTATTATTATTATTATTATTATTATTATTATTATTATTATTATTATTATTATTATTATTATTATTATTATTATTATTATTATCATTATTATCATAACGTGTTATGGTGTGGCTGAAAACGGCTTATTCTAGCTAGAAAGATAGATTAACATATGATTATTCGCTTAGAAACTGGAAAACTTTCATAGAACAAACGAAAAAAGCCTTATTTTAGTCCAAAAAAGCGATTTATGTTAGAGTTTGGTTGCAAACAGTTTATTTCAGGTGATTTTTTCTTTGTAAACGAATACATGCAACTTTTATAAAACAGACTGAAAACGCGTTATTCTAGCTTGAAAGTACGATTTATGTTACACTTTGGATAAAAACGCCTTATTTGGGGCTGTTTTTTGCTTTAAGAAACGAGCATAATTTAATAAAACAGACTTAGAATGCTTTAGACTAGCTTAAAAGAACGATTTATGTTATAATTTGAAAGAAAACGGCTTATTTCGAAATATTATTTGATTCTTATTATTACTATTATTATTATTATTATTATTATTATTATTATTATTATTATTATTATTATTATTATTATTATTATTTCTTTTTTCTCTGCCTTACTCAGGTTGTACTTCTTTTCAGAGAGTTAATTCTATCTTGAACTATCTTGAAAGGAGCTTTCGTACCGTACGATATTATTATTATTATAATTATAGTGAAAGGTTTTTGCACCAGTTTGGGAGAAAATGGTTTATTTTGGACAATTCCTTGCTTGAAAACTAGCTAACGATTCAAAAAGTGGCTGCAAACGGCTTATTCCTGCTAGAGACACAGATTGACATCCGATTATTTGCTTAGAAACGGGAAAACTTTCATGGAACAAACGAAAAAAAGCTTTAGTCTAGCCCAAAAGAACGATCTATGTTACAGTTTGGAGAAAAGCGACTTATTTAGAACGATTCGTTGCTTCGAAAGATGAAAACTTCCACAAAGCAGACTGAAAACCTCTTATTCAGGTCCAAAAGAACTAATTTTGTTATAGTTTCGACGAAAACGGCTTATTTTGGACGATTATTAGCTTCGAAACAAGCAAACGTTTGCAAAACATACTGAAAACGCGTTATTCTGGCTCAAAAGAACGAATTATGTTATAGTTTGAACAAAAACGGCGTATTTCGGACAATTTTTTGCTTAAGGATACAAGTATTTAATAAGACAGACTGAAAACGCTTTATTCTAGCCCAAAAGAACGATTGATGCTATAATTTGGAAGAAAACGGCTTATTTCGAAAGATTTTCTGCTTAAAAACCAGTAAAACTTCTACAAAACAAACTGAAAACGTCTTATTCCGCCTCATAAGACGATCTATGTTACAGTTTGGAGAAAAGCGGCTTATTTAGAAAGAACAATTCTATGCTTCAAAACATGAAAACTTCAACAAAGCAGACTGAAAACGTTTTATTCAGATTAATTCGAGGTGGGAACGTCAATATACTAGTTATTTAGATTTTACAGAACGAAATTAATTAATTGAAATTAATTGAACCCTGTGAAATGGTTTGTATTTTGCTTTTTGGCTGACGATTTTTATTCAGCAACGAGCCATTCTAAAACAATAAATTACAAAATAAATCTTCTACGCCCAGTTTTTGAAAACATATTTAACGGAGAGATAAATTTAAACGTCAAGCACTTAGGAACTAACAGAGAGATAAAATTTAACTTAAGTTTAAACGCACCATAAACTGGACCCTAGTCTGCCAAAAATCGAGACAATTATCAACAAGATAAAGAAAACGTTAGCAGAACGGTAGTAAATTAAAGAAAACAAACTATTGTAATTACGACTAGAAATCATTATTACTGACCAGAAAAAACGGCTTTAGTGATAGATTTAATATTTTTAAAGGGCGTGCGAATGAATAAGAAACAGCACTTAATTTGTAAGCATAATAAATAATAATACAAAAATAACTACATGTTTCTATCAGAGCAGTTCGAACAAACATTTCACTTATATTAACAAAACAAGTAGCATTACTTAAAATTGACATTTTGTATTAAACAGTTTCACACACTTAATGTAAATAACGTTTTATCCACAAAACATTTAATTTAGATGTGTAAAATTCGTCATTTGGCAAAATGTTACTTTAAAAGCACACTCGGTGCTTACAATGCTGTAAACACTTCTTGTGGAAATTTAATTTTAATTTCTGTGGTTTTAATGCTTTAGCTATATTGAAAATAAATCAATTTGTTCTAATTCCAAAGTCGAATAAGTAAAGAAAAGAGATTTTTGGGTCATGTTTTAACAAAAAAAAAAAACTGATTTAACTTTTACTGCACTAAATTTTTAGGTACAGAAATCTGAGTTATTTTGTATATCGTTTCTTCGCACTTTAAACGATTTCACTAATCACAAGTTCAAAGTTATTTTTAATAAACATTCTTTACCTACTTTAATAATCATTTGTGGTATCAATATTTCCTTTTAATAAATTTATGTTATTTTTTTTTTATTTAAATTAAATATACGTAGGTATGTATAAAAGTTTTTCTCTTACTGTTTTTTGTATAGATATCATTTTATGGAATTACTGCCACGGGGTATAGGAAATAATTAATTTACAGTTGTTACTGTCATTAATTTATTAATGGTTACTTTTACTCGTTCTCGTTGAGGTTGAGATTTGTAATTTATAATAGATTTTTTGACTGTTTTTTTAAATATTTCTCTTTCTCTTTGTTTCTACCTATATTTGTCAATCTTATTTATGGACAATCAATGCAGATCGAACTCAACCACAACAATGGCCGTTTATTTTTACACAATAGTCATGAACGACTATCGTTGTTAAAAAAAAACCTATAAGCTTATTATGGTTTGTCACGAATAATCACGAGAAATCATTAAAACAATTAAGCTAAATATGGAGGAAATTAAGGGAAATCTTGGTGAAATCAGAGGAAATCATGATGAAGTCACATTTTGAGGATATCTGGTATACAAAATTCCAGGTGCGATTTACCTTACGTACTGAATGGCTTAAGGCAATCAAACAATTTTGTGGTATTAATTAGGTACTTAATTTTTCTCCAAAATAGAAGGCTGTATATGACTGTAGTATAAACAGAACAGGCAGAAGACTGGGATTAAATGTCGTACCTAAATATTTACAAAAGTTTTCTAACTTAAAAAAATGCATTTTTTTAGAAAATTCCTAATTTAAACCAATCTGCGACAAGTACTCCTGAAAATTTGAACATTTCGAAATTAACACAAGGACATATTATTTCACAGAATGAAATAGAAGAATGATAGAATAGTATATTATTATACGAGTTCTACAAGACAATCCATTGTCGAACGAGAGGGTTTGGAACACGACGAGCGAACGAGTTCGACAAGATGTCTTGTACAACGAGTGTAATATGCTATTTTTTCTATTTCGCCTTTATTTATTGAAATTTTTTGTTTAAAATCATTTAAATAATGACCTAGTAACTTTTGAGATTTTGGGTTGGTAATGACGTATGGGATGAAATGACAGTTTATTGAAAATAAATTACAAATTTCAAATCTTATTGCATTGTTACTGCATATTTGATAGTTTTCTCGTTACTTCGTTTAATTAAATATGGATTCTGATGGATGTTGTGCACTCCTTCAAGGCTGAGAGACATCGTAAACACTGCTGTGAGTAAATTGTTCCCGACGAAGTGCAGTTGACCCAGCTTCGCTGTGAGTTTGACGATGACGACAGTCACGCGATCGCATTCAGTAACCAAAGGGATATCCTTTTGGGCCAAACACAAGATAACCAAGTTAACTATCTAATACTTACGTTCACTACGACCAAATTCTGTAGCATTTCTGTTGTACGACATTGAATATAAAAATTGGGAGGTTTGCGGTTTGACAGAACTGACAGAAATTCATTACCAATCATGAACAAAAAAGTTACTATTTCAATGAGACAAAATTTCATTTTGTCTAACTGTTTCCCATGACAACAGTTGCACAAAATTGCATTTTGTGTATGCGAAATAGAAAAAAATATTGGAATAACAATTGTTAGGTAAATTACAATATCTTCTACATATTTCGGAAAGACTAAACATTTTGAGTTGTCAGGTTATACAGGGTGAATTTGAATTCACGACACATATTTAATCTTGAGCACAATAACCCGGTATATACAATGTGTTCAAAAATGGCTGTTCATCAAATTGACTATGGAATTCAAATTCAATGTGCCGCCTCGTCCACATGACGATTGTAGTTTCTCTGCCAAATCTTTGAATTAGATTTTTACTCACTTTTTTACATTTTTCGCCAAAGTTGTTTCAAGTGTAGGGTTTGCCTTGATTTGTGTTTTATATTTCCTTGATTTTTGTTGTGTATTCTTTCGTTTTTGGATTTGAAGCCTTTTTGCATAATTTGACGGATCTGTCACTTTGACTTTATTCACAATTTAAATTAAGCGGCACATTACGTTCAAATTTCATAGGCGGCTTGATGAACAGCCATTTTTGAACACATTGCATTTCAAGGCGTTAAACACAATGATGAAAAACTTAAGACATTCTAAATTATTGTTCGAGCAAAAAAGCACTTTGAAAGAGAGAAATATCTATTCGATTGTACACAATTTGGAGATTTTGTTTTCCTGAAGGCTGCAAATTCTATAGAAGATATTTGGTTAGACTACTGTCTAGGATGACTATTTCGAAAAATTTCTTTAATTTTAGTAAGTTGACCTTTTGTGTCGTTTTTTTTTCTTTTTATATTACCTTTATTTAATCGTGGTATATTTTTTCCAGTTGCATTGTCATTTTAATAAAAGTGTTTACTTTTGTAAACAGACAGATGGTCTGTTTCTCAAATAAAAGCAAAATAATCGTTAATGAGTAAACAAATTTATGTAGATATTGTAATTACATAACTGTATACAAATAGTACTTAGTTTTAATAATAAGTAATTTGATAAAAACAACTTTAATGATGACAGAAAAGTACTTACTTTTATATTTATCAAGTTTCTAATGTCTCTTGTCTCCTACTTAATTAATACTTTGACAACACAAACAAAAGAATCCGAATCTTATTTATTTTCCACTACAAAATTTGTTTTTCTTTTGTTGTCTTCGAATTTGTAATGGCCATTTTTGTTATTAACTTTCACAGACTAAAAAACACCTAATAAATCAATTTTATTCAGCTTGATGACATTCTAGTCATGGAACTTAGAATTATCCTCCGAATTTTAGATCGGTTGGAACCACTGATGCGAGAATTAAAAAAATATATCCGGTAACTGGGTTGGTTTTAACAAATTGATTTCGAACATTATCTGTTATTAATTTAACACAAAAACGTACTTTTTGTCTTATAAAAATCCAATTGTTATTTGAGATTTGAGAATTGTTGTTTGAGATGGCATCGGCAGTATTAAATACACTATGATTCACATTACAGCACATTAACTAACTTTCGTAATGTAATCTTGTTATGGTTTACGATTGAACCTTGAAGAATATGAATGAAAAGAATATGATTAAATTTATTGGCACAAACTGTTACTACATCGCATAAAACTTTTAACATTTTGTTATCAATTCATTAAAACTAATAATACTTTATCTAAAGAACCGAGTCAATAACTCCGATTATTACAGGTAATATAAAAATAAATACTGGTAACTTAAAATAAATTAACGGTCGTAGTTGATATTGCAAAATTTTTATTGCATTTTCTAATTGTGAAAAAGAATTGCGTATCCTTGAAATAAGAAGTGCATGGCCACAATTTACAATTTTTTGTGTGTTTTGATAATATTTTGTAATGCGAAATATTTTATTTCAGAAACATGGCTACTTCAAAATTCGAACCCACCTACGCCCGTCAAGCTTTCCCCTGTTTCGACGAACCCAACCTAAAAGCCAAATACAAGGTTCATCTGTTAAAACCCAACGATCCTGAATACATAGCTTTATCAAATAATCCGCAAGATGTAGGTACCACACCGTAATTAGATGTGCTCAATAAATCTTGATTCACTTTTACTAGAGTGAAGAAATCATCCCTGAAGGTGTTATGGTACATTTTAACGAAACGGTACCAATGTCCACGTATCTGTCATGTTTTATCGTGTCAGATTTTAAATATACAAATACAACGTTTCAAAATAGTGGACAAGACATTCCTTTCAGAGTTTACGCAAGTCCACATCAACTCGAAAAGACGACTTATGCCGGAGAAGTTGGGAAAAAAGTTATAGAGTACTATATAACATACTTTGCTATACCATATCCGCTACCAAAATTGGGTAAGTATTGAACTCAAAATAACTTTTACGCTGCTAATACATTTTTTTTTTGGAATTAAAAATATCAATTAACTTTCTTCTCCGAAAACATAGACAAGAACTAATAAATCGTATGTACCTTCCTGTGATACTAGATTTTAACTATACTTAAAATAGTGGTACCCTTGCAATTTTTTTGCTCGTTACGGACATATCTCTATGATTTTTGGCACTAAACTAAAAAGTTTCTAAATACTATGTTCATCATATTTTTACCAAGCTAGTATATTGGTAGATTTCGGCCTCCTTATAATGCACGTGAAATAGTACCTTACGATTTTCTAAAATTTTTATCTAGTTATCCATGACAGTTACATTAACCCGATGTCCATTACGGAAATATATATATATATATATATATACATATATATATATACATATATATATATATATATATATATATATATATATATATGTGCTTTTGTATCCTTTCTGACTCCACCCATGAAAGAGACTTCCACAGCTCCACCAGAAATCGCAGACTGAGACAGAAACTGTTCGTATATATAGCTTAGTTGCAGCTTATTTGCCA
Organism: Tribolium freemani; assembly: GCA_939628115.1. Classification (NCBI taxonomy): domain Eukaryota; kingdom Metazoa; phylum Arthropoda; class Insecta; order Coleoptera; family Tenebrionidae; genus Tribolium; species Tribolium freemani. Next base: position 3,581,588 of record OW626793.1, read on the forward strand.
GGCGCACACTCAGAGGGGAAAAAATATCTCAATTTTAAATTATACAAAAAACGTATATAAATTTGATACTCTTTGGACTCCTTACACCCATAGCACTCTTTCGCCTCCGTTTGTATAAAATGTATAGGTTCTACGGTAGGGTTTGACTCCAGCGACGTTGCCGATGTATTTATCACACAATTTGCGTTATTTCAGGCTGAATCCGTATTAGACTTGAATACAACCTTTGCTTCGAGGCTTTAAAGTGTGTGATCTGACTAAATAAATTAAATTATTTGATAAATTCTTTAAATTATCAATAACTAAAAGTAAAATGTAAAATAAAATTTATTTTTATTTTGCTTTTAGATTAATTTTGTAGTTAAAATAAATTCTGAAAATACATTTATTACAATTTCTTTGATACTTTAAAATTTTTTAGTTTGAAAATTGAAGAAATATAGCTGTATACCAAATAAGTGATTTCAAAAACGACAACAAAATAAAAGTTGCAAATAGGAACTGGTAGCTCTCATAAAAATTGAACTAAAAAGGCAACTATTCGAAAAAAAATAAAATTTTATTGATAGTTTTTGATTTTTTAGTTTAGTAGTTAAAAAAATATGTCAGTATGTCAAATTTGTGATTTGTGATAATTGACAACAAATTAAAACTTCTAAATAAATGCCAGTAGTTTTCATAAAAATTAATCCCAAACAATAATGCAATTATTGGAAAGCATAAACTATAATATTACAGAATGGTACTTTTGGGTAACACCGATAAACCATAGAAACCTTTGTCAAAACAGTTGTTCTAAAAATGATAATTTAAACAAGTATTATGTGATCATTTAAATTTAGGTATAAATAGAATAGGCTATGAAAACGCTTATTTTTATCATTAATCAAGCTGAAATGTCAAATAGTAAAATTTCGAACGATAACATTTCATTAAAACAATTTTTTTCTTCGTATTCGTGAATAAAGAAGTATAAAGAAGTATTCGTGAATTGCAAATTTCTGGCGCTCCTTTTTCTATCACGTCTTGTCTGGAAGACGTTACAACTTTTTTTTCTGCATTTACGTGTCGTCTATCAACTAACATTTAGGTAACACAAACGCCAATATGGGACACAAAACAGGACATATTACGAAAAGATAAAATTTTGAATCATTATCCCCCGGTTTCTTGAACGAGTTATCGTAAGATAAATACTATCGGTTCCATAATTTCTGTAGAAACACCAATCAGATCATCTCTACCTTAGTAACTATCTAACCCATAAAATTTATTTAACGATAAATCGTTCAAGAAACCGGGGGTAAGTCGCCTTAATCGTCGGTATAAAATTGTAACAGTTAAACTGAATGCAGAAATTGAAGATTTACAACAAAAAACAATTATGACGACTAAAAAGATGAATAGAATTTAAACCTAAATGCTTTGTTTAAGGAGCTCATGATGAGAATATTTGTAAAAATAAATCGACGAGTAGAGAAAGTGGTGGTACTATAAGAGTAAATGTACTGGCGAAAAGAAAGATAAACACTTAATAGACATCAGTTCAACTAATAATATGAGAAAAACTAAATGTGATTCGCAAAATAAAAGTTAATTGTGATGATATTTATTAAATTTAGTTTGTTGTCTTGACTTGAAATTCTGAATTAACTTACTCTTGTCTTGAGGTTTGACAATACCAAGACAAAAAACAGTACCTTTTCATTGTAACTGGCTTCTAAAATGTAATTAATTTCAGGATACAGAGATAAATGTTTTAAAATTAAAAGATCTATCATCAAGAGATTTAAAAAGTACTAAATTATTGGATTTTTCTTTGATCACAAATTTTTTGGTTTTGTAAAATTGGATTTACCTTTGCCTAATATAAATGTCATGTTGGCAAATAAACATTTTATTTTGTCTACATTGAAAAATATAATAAATCGATTAACTTATTGTACTGTGCTTCTGAACTGATTTTTTATTAATTTAATTTTTATCACAATTGTTTGAGAAATGTTTTTATGGATTATCGGTGTTACCCAAAAGTACCATTCTATAATATTATAGTTTGTACTTTCCAATAATTGTATATTTGTTTGAGTTCAATTGCTATTAGAACTTCAGATAACATCTTGATGTCTTGACAAGGAAGTACTCAAACTTGACTTAAATTTTAACTTGATATTTTAACAATATTAAGAAATTAAGATTTTTGTTTATTATAAACATTAAAAAAAAAACAGGTCACTGTTTCATTTAAATCTCATTATGTACTTATTCAGTAATTTTTTCCAGCAGTTCCATAAAATTCTATTTTTTAAATTAGATATACGTCGTTGTGGCATTTTTAATATGTTTATTATTTTTTTATTGTAAAGAATATGTAATTTTTAAATTAAAAATAAACGTACTCAACGTTTGAAATAGTAGTTAGTCGTGGAATAACTTAAATGTTCTAGTGGACTGCAATAGTAGTGACGTTATAATTTTGCTAATATTTTTACCACAGATAAGAATTAGGTGCTTGAATACTCGTTTTTTGTTTAATTAAATTTATTGACTGGGAATACAAAATGAATTTCATTTTATACACTTTATGTCTTAGTACTATTGAAAATATTATCATGAGTAGTTAACAGGCTTAGGATTGGTTTTACCAACGATAAATAATTCGTTAGTGACTTGATAATAATTTTTATTTATTTGTTAAAAATTAAAAATTGTTTCACTAAATTTTTGTTATTATCCAATTATTTACCTGAATACGACTTTTTTGACTTGAGAGAGTACAATTGGATTTAAATTTGGGCAGGGCCGGCTCTAGGGGCGGACAAATCGGACCCCTGTCCGGGGCGGCAAATTGGCGAAAATTTGTAAAATATATTTTTGAAAACAATATTATTTTTTAATAAAGTACCATAACAAAATAAAAAAATAAAATAAAATATAAAATACTACTACACAGCTATTTAAAAAATAAGTTTTGAAATAAAATACTAAATACATAGAACATTCTTGGATTTTTCGAACTTTCGAAGTTTCAAATTTTTTGTGAATAAAAGAACATCCATAAATTTCGGTTTTAGTTGTGTTTTAGTTTCAGTTACTGTTTTTAATTCATATTATGTTTAATATACATATTACAAATTTGCGTGTTTTTTAAATTTTTTATAATGAATAAAATTCAACGACTATAATTTTTTTTTCTACTTTTGTTTCGTACTGAGGTCATTACGATACGCCATTTGGGTTTCGTAATATCCAACGGAGTGCTATAATAATTACACTAAAAACCAGGGTAATTTAGTTGGAAAATGATGGCAACCTAGTTTTTTGACAATTATCTGAGAGAAGTGTCAGTGTCAATCGTCACCTGTTTCAAGTGATAATTTAATCAAATGAATCAATTTCGAACCTTTAGAGGCTTTCGTACCAACCCTGATACGTAGTCCCTTCGAACACCTTTCGAGTAGTGTACAAACATGACTCCAAAAGCCAGTGCAAGTGAGTAATTTGAGATCCCATTCTCCTTAGGCCAATGTTCAAATTCCGCGTATTTGCCACAAAAGCCCGTATTCGTTGAGGGGCAGATAGATTGCAAAACGTCTTGGACACTTTCAGAATACATTTTACGAATAAACTAATGACGATCCAAATTATTAATTTAATTTCATGATCCACGCAAATGCTGTCAACTGCCACAAAATTCCCTAAATTTCGAAATTGATTTTTTTTGTTAAAAAAGGTGCAAAGTAGAAAAAATAGTGTATGATATCTCGTTTATAAGGCATTTTGTCGCACTTACTCCAATTCCGTGCATGCGACAAAATGCGTCTTATAAAACTCGTATCATAATATACTATTATTTAACTTTCACAGTCACAACTGGAAATAATAATTTATTAATAAACTCACTTCTAAATAAAAAATATTTTTTATAGTAATTTTTATTCTGTGAGGGCGGCATTTTACAGTTTTGTCCGGGGCGGCAAATCCGTTAGAGCCGGCGCTGATTTGGGACTAATATGCGTCAATTTGTTAAAACGGATCATTAATTTAAGTCACTACTACAAAAGTAAACGATAAGAATCGTCTTACTTTTTGTAGAAGGAGCAAACGAATTTTTTTAATTATCAAATCAAAATATAATAAATGACATTCTAACAAAACTTAACTTTTCAATTACGTTCTGTTTAGCTGATCTGATGAATGAATGGTAACCCTACGTTGTGGAAACAATAAGGCCCGGCTTGAAGAAGACTGAATTACAATTTAATTGTCTGTTCAAAGTTAAGCTAAGTAAAACGTTAAAAAACAATACTGAATTATATTATTTCTATATTACTATTATGTAGATCAAAAAAAGATTTTGATGTGCCTTTTATAGTAAAAAGAGGTTTTAATTTTTTAAAGATTTTGCGAAAATATCGAAAACAAATCGAGAGCGGCATGCTGTTTTGACAAATATTATGTTGTATAAGCTCAACAAGCATCTAATCATGGTTTTTGATGTTACTTGTATTAGCGTAATATTCGTAAAAATTAAAATGTTTGTTGGCAGTTTTGAGTTTACAGTTTTTTTTAATAAAATGTCGATAAACGTCAACATTTGAATAATTAAAAAAAAATACCGATGTTAATATTGCAGTCGTTATACATAGATGAAATTAAGTTTAGTAACAAATGAATAACAAGTAAGTAAATTGAACCCGGGTTTATATACTCCATCCGGAATTAAAATCAATTGTCAAATTGTTTCAACGTTGGCAACATTTAAAGTTAGTCGTCCAGGCTTCTTTTCTATAGTAATGTTGCAGGGTTCCAACATAATTTCAAAAATTTTGATATTGACAATTGATTTTAATTCCGGATGGACTGTAGTTATTTATTAAATAAGGGTCTTACAATGTATTCTATCCGCGCAAAAGTTTAAAAGCGAGAACGAAGGGTAAAAGAATCTTTTACTCCACACACAACATTTAATTAATAATATTATTGGCTTAATATTTTTAAAAGTAGTATATTCTCTAATAAAAATTAATTAGTGAGATTGGTTGTCACTATCAGTTTAGCAGAACAAAGTATAAGTATTCTAAGTAACAAACGAATTGGTGGTAATAAATTTAAAGAGCGATTCTGTATTAATAGGTTACCTTAAGCCGGGGTTTAAATGTATTTATCATATTAAGTACTGAAGTACTGATAAATATTGATAAAATATTTTACTTTAGATGATTAAAAAAATGTTTTACTCCCCACACAACATTTAATTAATAATATTCTTGACTAAATAATTTTAAAAGAAGTTAATTCTTATTTTATCAAAGTTAATTATTAAGATTCGTACCCATTTTAGCAAAACCAAATATAGGTATTTCAAGAAACAGTCATATAGGTTGAATTAAAGTTAAAAGGCGATTCTGCAGTATTATTTTTTTCAAATTGCGCGCCGAGTGTATACCTGTTTAAAAGTAGAAGTTTATATCGTTTGCGACTCCTTGCAGTGTTGCTAGATTTCGGAGTCAAAAACGAACTATGGATGCATGGAGTTGATTGCGACCTAAACACACATTTTGTATAAGACCGCAGCGCCATCTCTATAACCAACCCCGAACCTTGGTGTATGTTCGTATATGTATATAGGTCGTTTTCGACTCCGGGCAAAAATTTGCGAGAGCACTGCCCCCACCCTAATTCGTGCAAATCCGATGAATACACGGCAAGACGTTCCCGACTCCGAAATCGGAGTCGAACACGTAAAATCGGAGTCAGAAACGTTCTATTGACATAGCGATCGGAGTTGTATAAGTACTAATTGCATATATATATATATATATATATATATATATATATATATATATTAGATATATTAGCAAACCAGGCGTAGTTGGCCCATATATATATATATTTATATATATATATATATATATATATATATATATATATATATATATATATATATATATATATATATATATATATATATATATGTGCTTTTGTATCCTTTCTGACTCCACCCATGAAAGAGACTTCCACAGCTCCACCAGAAATCGCAGACTGAGACAGAAACTGTTCGTGTATATAGCTTAGTTGCACCTCATTTACCAGGCGCACACTCAGAGGGGAAAAAATATCTCAATTTAAAATTATACAAAAAACGTATATAAATTTGATACTTTTTGGACTCCTTACACCCATAGCACTTTTTCGCCTCCGTTTGTATAAAATGTATAGGTTTTACGGTAGGGTCTGACTCCAGCGACGTTGCCGATGTATTTATCACACAATTTGCTTTATTTCACGCTGGATCCGTATTAGACTTGAATACAAGCTTTGCTTCGAGGTTTTAAAGTGTGCGATCAGACTAAATAAATTAAATTAATTGATAGATTTTTTAAAATAATAATTATTAAAGGTATAATGTAAAATAAGAAATTATTTTTATTTTGCTTTTAGATTATTTTTGTGTTTAAAATAAATTTTGAAAATACATTTATTATTTATTGCATCCACGTCAAAGGAGTGATAAATATCTATTTGTTAAAATTAAACTAAACATATCTTTTTTTGTAAAGTACAATTTCTTTGAGAGTTTAAAATTTTTAGTTTAAAAATTAAAAAAATACACCTGTATACAAAATAAGTGACTTTAAGAACGCTGTAAAAGTTGACAACAAATTAAAAATTGAAAATAGAAACTGGTAGCTCTTACAAAAATTAATCTAAAATAAGAACTATTCGAGAAAAATAAAATGTTATTGATAATTTTTAATTTTTTTAGTTTAGTAGTTAAAGAACTGTGTCTGTATGCCCAATTTGTGATATTAATAATTGACAACAAATTAAAAATTTTACATAAATGCTGGTAGTTCTCATAGAAATTAAACTCACAAAAAAAGCATTTAGTGGAAAGCACAAAATATATTTAGATACAGAATGGCACTTTTGGGAAACAATCATAGACCAAATTAACATTTGTCAAAACAGTTGAGCTAAGAGTTAAAATTTAAACAAGTATTATGTGATCATTTGAATTTAGGTATAATTAGAATAGGCCATAAGATTTTTTTATTCTGTATAAAAACGCTTATTTTCATCATTAATCAAGCTAAAGAGTCAAATAGTAAAATTTCGAACGATAACATTTCATTAAAACAATTTTTTTTCTTCAGTTTGCACTTGTTTATCAATTACAATAGTTCCCAAAAAGACAGTACTTAAAACATTTGTCTGTATACCAAATTAGTAATTTTAAAAATTGACAACAAATTAAAAATTGTAAATCAGTATTTGTAGTTCTCATGGCAATTAAACTCAAGCAAAAATGCAGTTTTTAATTAATTAATTACTATTAATTAATATTATTAATTTATAATTAAAGTAGGCTTTGTCAGTTTTTTAACTTGGATGAAAACGCCGATTGTGGTAATTAATTAAGCTGAAGAGTCAAATAATAATGTTTTAAATGGTAATATTCAATTAGATATGTTTTTTCCCTCAGTTTGCCTAAGTTTTTCAGTCGCAAAGACACAAAACCGTCTACTTTAATTATAAATTCAAATGATCCCATGGTACTTTTGGGTAACAGCGATAATCCATAAAAACATATGGCATCGTCTGGGCATTGAAGAAATTAATTTTTGGATAACATTTTCATCCAGATTGACCACACTTCCTTGATTTTATCAATTAAGGTTGAACTATACTGGGCTCACTGTCCACTCAGCCGTGCGAAAGCGCTAATTTGGAACTCAATTTTTAAGAAAAATAATAATCAAAATTATTTTTTTACAATTAGATGTTGTTCCTAGGTTAACTTATTACCTCACAGACCAGCTCTTATCTCGATTTAGATATTTGTAACCAAGTTATAACGAGGTAAACAGCGTAATAATTTTAATGCTTTTATGGAAAAACCTAAAGTTCAAATGGCATGAAAAAAATACAGTATTACAAGTAAATCATATACAAGACCCATAAAAAAAATTATCAAAAAACATAGTACCATTTTTTAATAAAAAAATAAAATGAGTAAAAAGTGATGTTTTTTTCATTTTATTTTTAAATGGCACTAACAATTTTTTTCAAATTTTTATATATTGTTGCTAAGGTTTTCAGAAAGTTATCATATTTTTTTCATGCAATTTGAACTTACAATTTTTTTAATAGAACAATAAATTAAATCGACTTTTTAAACCGTTTAAACTCGGTTACAAATACTTAAAATGAGATACAAACTGACCTGTGAGGTAATGACTGAATTTAGGAACAACATACAGTTGTAAAGAAAGCATTTTGTTTATTACTTTTCTTAAAAATCCAATTTCAAATTTTGCGTTCACGCGCTTACTTGAACAGCTCCTCTTCGGACGTTCTGAGTATAGTTCAACCTTAAAGATTGCTTGTTGGGAAATCTTTGTATCCGGATTTGACGCTCTACCTCTTCCCATAAGTTCTCAATTGGGTTGAGGTCTGGTGATTGGGCAGGCCATTGCAAAAAGTGTGCTTGGGGTCGTTATCTTATTGAAAGAAAAAACGAAGAGGCATTTCTCATTCTGCATACGGCAGATCATTACATCTTGGAATATGTCCCTATAGATGAACCGATCCATATTACCTTCAATAAAGCTCAACGGGCCCACACCATTCCACGAAAAACACCCCCACAGAAAAGCGCTACCATGACCATGTTTAACAGTGGGTGTAACATACTTGGGGTTGAGTCGTGTATTGATAGGCCGTCTCACACGTTTCATTCCATCCGAATTAAATAATTTGTAACGAGTTTCGTCACTAAACAGAACTTTCCTCCAATATTGCACTGTCCAATTCAAATGTTCTCTTGCAAATTGCAAACTGAAGTCTATTTCTTTCGGAAGTCAAAGGTTTTTTAGCAGGACGTCTACTAAAATGCTTTGCTGCAACCAGTCTTCTTTGAATTGTTCGTGTACTAACTTCTACTTCCGGTATTTCCGCTATAATTTTAGATGCAGATTTCCATGGATCGTTTTCCGAAATTCTTTTAATGCGTCTGCCCATGTGTATAGTGGTTTTTCGTGGTCTTCCCGATTTTAGGATATTATTTAAATGTCCTCTTTCGTTGTAGCGAATAATTATTTTAGACACGCTGTATCTAGGCAGTTGAAATCTTCTTGCAATATCCGCCTGTTTTTCATTGTTTAAAAAAGCATCTATCACTCCTTCTTTCAACTCTTTATCAATTGGTGTACCCGTTGGCATGGCTCTTGTTGCACAAGATGAACTGCTAATATTGGCCTAAATTCAAAAAAGACCAATTTTTCATTATAACATCTTTAAAAAAATAATCTAAATGTTGCCTTACTTTTGTCGTCTTAAAAGAACCCTTTTTTACACTACCAGTCAACAAAGCGGTTTTTTTCAACCTTAATAAATAATTATTTGACATTAATGACAGTAGCCTCCTTTGATTCTTTTAATAATACCATAGTTTGCCCGATCATAATTTATTTGCATGAGATAGACATTAATTTCTATATTTTTCAAAATGTTGCCTTACTTTTGTCCGATAGTTATGATCAAAGAAAAATTCAATAATTTAGTACTTTTCTAATCTTTTGATGATAGAAGTTCTACTTTTAGATCTCTGTATCCTAAAATTAATTACCTTTTAGAAGCCAGCTACAATGGAAAGGTACTTTTTCTTGTCTTGGTATTGTCAAACCTCAAGACAAGAGTAAGTTAATTAATAATTTCAAGTCAAGACAAAAAAAATAAATTTAATAATTGTAATCACAATTAACTTTTATTTTGTGAATCAAATTTCGCTTTTTACATATTATTACTTGAACAGATATCTATTACATATTTTGTTTTCGCCGGCACATTTACTGTCATAGCACTATAGATCTACTCGTCAATTTTTTTTTTCTACAAATATTCTCATCATGAGCTCTGTTTTCCTTAAACAAAGCGTTTAGGTTTAAATTCTATTCATCTTCTTAGTCGTCATAATTGTTTTTTTGTAAATCTTTTATTTCTGCATTTAGTTTAACTGTTACATTTTTATACCGACAATTAAGACGACACAGTTGGATTTTTCATAATGATTAAATATTTTATCATTTCTTAATATGTCCTGATTTGTGTCCCACATTGGCGTCTGTGTTACCTAAAAAATACCTAATATTAAATGTAAGTTGGTAGACGACAAGTGAATGCAGAAAAAAAGTTGTTTTTTTTTCCAGACCAACCATGATAGAAAAAGGAGCGCCAGAAATGTGCAATTCTCAGATAAGACAAACCTTCTTAACTTACATTTTAACTTGGTATTTTAACAAAATTAAGAAATTAAGATTTTTGTTCATTATAAACATTTAAAAAAAACACAGGTCACTTTTTCATATAGATTTCATTATGTACTTACTTAGTAATTGTGTTCCATAATTTTCATAAAATTCTACTTTTTAAAATAGATATACCTATGTCGTTGTGACATTTTTAAAATGCTTATTATTTTTTTAATGTAAAGAAAATCTAATTTTTTCAATTAAAAATAAACTTATTCAACGTTTTAAATAGTAGTTAGTCGTGGAATAACTTTTATGTTCTAGTATGTTCAGTATGTAGTAGTCCACTACTACGTACTGCAAACGCTTTATTCTGGCTCAAAAGAACGAATTATATTATAGTTTGAACAAAAACAGTGAATTTTAGACAATTTTTTGCTTAAAGAAACGAGTATATTTAATAAAACAGACAGAAAAGGCTTTATTCTAGCTCAAGAATACGACTTTTTTGAGTTGTTTGAGTTAAATTTGGGATTAATATGCGTTAATTTGTTAAAAAGGATCCTTAATTTAAGTCACTACAACAAAAATAAAGGACAAGAATCGTCTTACTTTTTGTAGAAGAAACAAACGAATTTTTGTAATTATCAAAAAAAATATAAAAAAGTACTAAAGTTCTGATAAACATTGATAAAATATTTTAATTTGGATGATTAAAAAAATGTTTTACTCCACACACAACATTTAATTAATAATATTCTTGACTAAATAATTTTAAAAGAAGTTAATTCTTATTTTATCAAAGTTAATTATTAAGATTCGTACCTATTTTAGCAAAACTAAATATAGGTATTTCAAGAAACTGTCATATAGGTCGAATTAAAGCTAAAAGGCGATTCTGCAGTATTATTTTTTTCAAATTGCGCGCCGAGTGTATACCTGTTTAAAAGTAGAAGTTTATATCGTTTGCGACTCCTTGCAGTGTTGCCAGATTTCGGAGTCAAAAACGAACTATGGATGCATGGAGTTGATTGCGACCTAAACACACATTTTGTATAAGACCGCAGCGCCATCTCCATAACCAACCCCGAACCTTGGTGTATGTTCGTATATGTATATAGGTCGTTTTCGACTCCGGGCAAAAATTTGCGAGAGCACTGCCCCCACCCTAATTCGTGCAAATCCGATGAATACACGGCAAGACGTTCCCGACTCCGAAATCGGAGTCGAACACGTAAAATCGGAGTCAGAAACGTTCTATTGACATAGCGATCGGAGTTGTATAAGTACTAATTGCATATATATATATATATATGTGCTTTTGTATCCTTTCTGACTCTTTCATGGGTGGAGTCAGAAAGGATACAAAAGCATTACAAAGGGGCACTTGTTTTTTTTATTTTGTGTAATGACTCTTATTGATGATGCTTTTCTTATCTGAAAAAAACTGCAACTTAAATGTGGCGTTTCTCGTCAGAAGATCACAGAAAACTTGCAAAAAATTAAAAATCTTAAATTAATAAATCATATACAGCGTTGGGCGAAAGTCTGGGACCAAGCGTTTTGTGCCTAAACTATGTACCTTACAAAAAACTATTTAGTACATCATCAACTACTTTAAAAATGTGGGCATTTTTCAAAAATAAATTTTTTCGAAATTCCTTTTCGAGTTATTCAAAAAAAAACATTTTTTTTTCAAATGGCACCCTACTACGGCGATTTTTTTGGTAATAGATTAAGCTCTAAAACCAACTCCTACTTTAATAAAATTAATTTTAAACCAGTGGTTTTTCTTAAATGAATTATTAAAATTGCGTTCCGAGCTCATTACGAAGGTTTTTCGAACTTAGCCGAAGTGGTTGTATCCATGGATGTTTATAATTGCGAAAAATTTTACGAATCAAATTAGTGGATAAAAAACATCCATAGATACAACCACTTCGGCCAAATTCGAAAAATCTTCGTATTGAGTTCGGACCGCAATTTTAATAATTTATTTTTAAAAAACCACTGGTTCAAAAACAATAGGCATAATCTTTTCCCAAAAAAAAACGCCATAGTAGGATGCCATTTGAAAAAAAATAATTTTTTTTAGAACTCGAAAACTAAAAGGAATTTCGAAAAAATTTATTCTCGAAAAATCATCACATTTTTAAAGTAGTTGATGATGTACTAACTAGTTTTTTCGTAAAGTACATAGTTTAGACACAAAACTTTCCAGACTTTCGCCCAACGCTGTATTTCGCCTAATAAAATTTGCTGTGAGCAGATTATGCTTTATAGTTAGCAACTTGTTAGAAAATTGTACTTTAAGGTTTAAATAATAAAGTTTTAAAAAAGAATAAAAAAATAACAAGTTTCTACAAAAAAGTAAAATGGTCCTTAATTTTGACTTTACTTGAATAATACCTACATTATTACATCAATAAACAAACCTATTATAATCGAATGAACTTTAAAAAAATGCAATTATTAAAAAACAAAAAAGGTATAAAAAAACATTAATCTACACCTCATTTCAGCAAATCAAATGGAGCAGAATTATCAAGATGATATAGACACATTTATTCAAAATTTCTAGGTACGAAAATATATCAGACTGAATACATGACATTAAAAAACGTAAATTTTCTTTTTCGTAAGAAATGATTTAGTTTCCACTTGCTTTTAACAAATAAACAACAATTAAATAAAGTTTTGATAATAAAATTTCCTGAGCACCTAAAGCAATATTGATAAGTAATTTGTTGTTAGTAAATTGTATTTTAACGTTAGAAAAAGAAATTATAAACAACAACTCGAAAACTGGTTTCATCCAATAAAACAGCTTGAATTTTGAACGCCGTACTTCGTAAATATTTTTAGTTTTAATTTTAGTTTGCCCTTATTTGAGCACATTAAAACATTATTTTTAGATACAGATATTCCTTGTAACCTTCTGAATCGTAAAAAAAATAATTTTTAAAGAAATTGCAAAAAAGTAAGAAAAAGTCGGGAAAATTATAATCGACATCCCATTTTAGCAAATGTCGTGGTGTAAGATTCGTAAGACGCACTAGAGATATTTTTCGCAATTTTGGACACACGAAATTACCACAAATTGTAAACATGCCAATAAAAAACCCGTAAACGTTTTCTTTGAGACGAAATTGTTAGGACTGTTTTCTTGAATTAAATAGTGAGACAACAAAAAATACCTCATACAAAACAACTTTAATAATAATCATATTCAACTTATTAGTTGAATATCAGTACTAGTGTTCTAATGAGCCTAATAAAAAACTGCAAACAAACTTAACAATAAATAAATTTCATATTAATATTATTTCAGTTTAAAACAAATTTTGAATGTAATCATTTTAAAACTTGTTCCATGTACATTTAAAATCAATAAAATAAATCAGAAATTCTGAGGCAGGTCAATTTATATTTACAGGGGGGCACTTTTTCGAGTACTTTTGAAAATTTTAGCACCAACCCTCTTTGTAGTAGAAACAACCTCTTCAAAATTTTGAAGACATCATCCCTTTTGTGATACTTCACATGAATGCTACTTTGACCAGGAATTTGGCTGTATAGCGCACTAAGTGCCTTCCATTAGAGGGTTGTTTTTCTAAACAAGCCTCCCTAGATATCTTAGAAAAAAAAACAAAAAATTAGAACTTCCGACACAGGTCAATTTTTTTAGACTGAGACACATTTTAGAGACTTTTCAAAATTGTGGCACCAACCTATTTTGTAATACTTACATCTTCTTCAAAATTTTAAATGGCATTAGGTACCCCTTTTGTTATACTTCAAATGAAAGCTATTTTGACCGGAAATTCGGCTGTTTGTGTTTTTTTAATTTTGAGTATTTTTATCTACGTCAACCAGTACCAGATCCAATAGATTTTCAGAACCAACTACACAGAGTGTGTTTAAAGTAACGCACAAAATTCCTAATTCTTTTATTTTTCAAAAATAAAAAAAAATGCAAAAACAGGTAACTTAGCATTTTAATTGAGCTCCAATTTGACCTGACTGGATCAATCATGGCGGTCAAGATGGCGGCGCCATGACGTCATCACAGAATTTTTTAAATGGAAAGATATCTTTTTTTGCATAATTGGAAGCTCTACCAAAAGGCCTTTACAACTACTTATTTTGAATATGTATAAACCAAACACGTAATTTTTTTTTTAAATCATCATTATAAAGTGAAGTATAAAATTCATATTTCTTTTATTTTTCAAAAATTAAAAACATACAAAAACAGGGAACTTAGCATTTCAATTGGGCTTAAAAATGACGTAACTGAATCAGTCAGGGTGGCCAATATGTCGGCGCCATAATGTCATTATAGAATCTTAAATGGAACGATATCTTTTTTTATCATTAAAAGTCTTATTAATAGGCCATTAGGCCTTTACTTATTTTGAATGTGAGTGAAGCAAACACGAAAAAAAAATTAAAATTATAATTAGTCTAAAGTAAGGTAAAACATTCATATGAATTAGACGCTGTGACTGATCCATTTAGGTCAGAATTGAGCACCCTTAAAATAATAAGTTACCTGTTTGTGCATTCTTATTATATTTTAGAAAGATATCAAAAATATGAATATTATTACAAAAATTTCAAATTTTTTTCTGGGTTGGGCTCACTCACATCCAAAATAAGTAGCACAGTTGTAGAGGCCTATTAGTACAGCTTCTACTTATACAAAAAAAATTGTTTCGTTGTATTTAAAAAATGTATGATGACGTTATGGCGCCGCCATTTGATTCAGTTAGGTCAAATTTGAGCAGAATTAAAATGCTAAGTTACCTGTTTCTGCATTTTTTTTTATTTTTGAATAATAAAATAATTACGAATTTTAAGCTTTACTTTAAACTCACTCTTATAAAAGTCACATATGACCAAAATTGTAAATGCTGTTATAAGTGATGGATTTCCCAAAATAATGCAAAAAATATTCAAACCTAAAAACAAAAAGACATGCACTGACTAATTTCTGGTCAAAATTTCTTATACTTAAGGTATCACAAAAGGGGTAATTTTATTTAAAACCTTGAATTAGTTGTTCGTATTATAAAAAGGGTTGGATCTTCAACTTTTAAAAGTACATTAAAAAGTGTTCCTCTAAAAATAAAAAATTACCTGCCTCGGTATTTTTTAATTTTTGGTTTGTTTTCTGAAATAACCAGGTTGACTGATTTTTGGAAAAAGAACCTTTTATTGGGAAGCATTCAATGCGCTATGCTCTTTTGCTACATTGGCTTCGGATACTGCATTAAACATCTTGGGGTGGCTAATATCGAGATTTGCGAGTCTGGAGGCTTTTTGCTCATCCATCCACCAGTTCTAATACTTAAATTAATATTGGAAGGCATTTAATGTGCTGTGCGCGTTTGCCACGTTGACGGGCTTCGGATACTGCGCTGAACGTCATGGGGTGGTTAACATCGGGAGAACATCTACAGTGTATATACATCAGCGACCGTACGCCCCCTATACGGCAAACCCTCGAACTAAACGTGTATGTTTTGAGATATAAACCGACTTTACGAAGCCAAGTCGAAAATGCGCCACGCGTGTCTGTGGATGGTACTAATGCTGGTGGAACGATTTATACACGTGAAAATCCAGGCACAAGTGAAAGATGCATTTTGGGTTGCACCTTAATATGTGCCAGGGTCGTCATTTATACTGAATAACCCTGTATATATATATATATATACATATACAGGGTTATTCAGTATAAATGACGATATATACAGTATATATATATATATATGTGCTTTTGTATCCTTTCTGACTCCACCCATGAAAGAGACTTCCACAGCTCCACCAGAAATCGCAAACTGAGACAGAAACTGTTCGTGTATATAGCTTAGTTGCACCTCATTTACCAGGCGCACACTCAGAGGGGAAAAAATATCTCAATTTTAAATTATACAAAAAACGTATATAAATTTGATACTTTTTGGACTCCTTACACCCATAGCACTCTTTCGCCTCCGTTTGTATAAAATGTATAGGTTCTACGGTAGGGTTTGACTCCAGCGACGTTGCCGATGTATTTATCACACAATTTGCTATTAGACTTGAATACAAGCTTTGCTTCGAGGTTTTAAAGTGTGCGATCAGACTAAATAAATTAAATTAATTGATTCTTTAAAACAATAATTATTAAAGGTATAATGTAAAATAAGAAATTATTTTTATTTTGCTTTTAGATTATTTTTGTGTTTAAAATAAATTTTGAAAATACATCTATTATTTATTGCATCCACGTCAAAGGAGTGATAAATATCTATTTGTTAAAATTAAACTATACATCTTTTTTTGTAAAGTACAATTTCTTTGACAGTTTAAAATTTTTAGTTTAAAAATTGAAAAAATACACCTGTATACAAAATAAGTGACTTTAAGAACGCTGTAAAAGTTGACAACAAATTAAAAATTGAAAATAGAAACTGGTAGCTCTTACAAAAATTAATCTAAAATAAGAACTATTCGAGAAAAATAAAATGTTATTGATAGTTTTTAATTTTTTTAGTGTAGTAGTTAAAGAACTGTGTCTGTATGCCCAATTTGTGATATTAATAATTGACAACAAATTAAAAATTTTACATAAATGCTGGTAGTTCTCATAGAAATTAAACTCACAAAAAAAGCATAGTGGAAAGCACAATAGTATATTACGTCTCAAGGGCCGAAAGTAGGCATTAGCGGCCCGCAGCCGTTGAGCAGGTAGCTAAGGGCCGCTAATGCCTTTCGGACCATGAGACGTACAACTGTTTTTCGCCTACTTGATTTTACATTTAAAAATTTTTCGTCTTCTGTAACTGTGTAATGTGTAATGGTGACAATTGTGACAAGGATCTCTAGGAAAATCCAGACCGGTAGGGTGCTTTGGATTATTTGTCAGTTTGGCAGTTAGCTTTCACAAAATTTTATTTCTTGTAGCTTGTTTTTCCAATTAGCAGATACTGTTTGAGCTTAGAGATTGCATATAGAAAGGTAAAAAACGATTATATTTTTAAATTTTAGGTTACATTTTCAAGTAGACTTCCAATAAATTTGACAGAACGGGCCCGTAAAAATGGCCAAAAGCCCGCATTTGATTAGAACAGCCCGCTCATTATAGCAGCTATGATACGCTTTCGGTTCAAGTAGGCGAAAAAATATATTTAGATACAGAAGGGCACTTTTGGGAAACAACCATAATCCAAATTAACATTTGTCAAAACAGTTGAGCTAAGAGTTAAAATTTAAACAAGTATTATGTGATCATTTGAATTTAGGTATAATTAGAATAGGCCATAATTAGTATAGGCCATAAATAGTAAAATTTCGAACGATAACATTTCATTAAAACAATTTTTTTTCTTCAGTTTGCACTTGTTTATCAATTACAAAAGTTCCCAAAAAGACAGTACTTAAAACATTTGTCTGTATACCAAATTAGTAATTTTAAAAAATGACAACAAATTAAAAATTGTAAATCAGTATTTGTAGTTCTCATGGCAATTAAACTCAAGCAAAAATGCAGTTATTGGAAAGCACAAACTATAATATTAAAGAATTTTACCATGCTATCATTTAATTTATAATTAAAGTAGGCTTTGTCAGTTTTTTTTTTTAACTTGGATGAAAATGCCGATTGTGGTAATTAATTAAGCTGAAGAGTCAAATAATAATGTTTTAAATGGTAATATTCAATTAGATATGTTTTTTCCCTCAGTTTGCCTAAGTTTTTCAGTCGCAAAGACACAAAACCGTCTATTTTAATTATAAATTCAAATGATCCCATGGTACTTTTGGGTAACAGCGATAATCCATAAAAACGTTTGGCATCGTCTGGGCATTGAAGAAATTAATTTTTGAATAACATTTTCATCCAGATTTGACCACACTTCCTTGATTTTATCAATTAAAGATTGCTTGTTGGGAAATCTTTGTATCCGGATTTGACGCTCTACCTCTTCCCATAAGTTCTCAATTGGGTTGAGGTCTGGTGATTGGGCAGGCCATTGCAAAACTTGAATATTATTATTTTGGAACCACTCACTGACCAATGCGGAAGTGTGCTTGGGGTAGTTATCTTATTGAAAGAAAAAACGAAGAGGCATTTCCCATTCTGCATACGGCAGCATTACATCTTGGAAT